>CM075173.1:207851550-209051550 GCA_037576465.1 Parascaris univalens | reverse complement strand
CCCCAAGCGAAAGAAACCATTCCTATATGCAAATCTTTGGGGAAGCAATAATAACTAATGGTCCAGCGAACTATTAAAACGGACAAATTTGTCGTAAACATCATACGCCACAGTTTCCCAGAATGAAAAAATTTTCAGCTCATCTTTCGAGCTTTTCCTCTTTGAGGCAAAAAAAAGCTGTATTGATCGTACTGCATCATCCGGGAAGTCCTGTATATTTAGAACGGCGGAATTTTTCCAACCTGAATCCAATACAAAAGTGCTTCCACCTCTGTTCTTCAATCCAGTTATGAAAGAACGTTGAAATTCGTTTGAAATATAAAAATTTGAATATTTTCTATTTTTCTAAATTATAACATTTTTGACGTTATTTTAAAAAATCATAGTGCTTTAAAAATAAGCGATGCATCAAACGTTCCTGCAACCTATTTCACAAAATCGATCACTGACGATAGATCGATCAATCATATAATCATCGACCACTGATATAAATCTTTATTTCCGCAGAATCCAATCAGCCATAAATCCTTGGGAGTTAACGTACAAATCATTGGACATTGACACCAGCTATTTCGCGTGAGTAACTTGATAGGAGCTATCGCATTTAGGATCTTAAATATTCATTACCTTTCTCACCTTGGACTAACGATACAAAAGTTGTTTTATCAGGTAGAGCTCTATCAGTAAATATTTTGGTGTGAGCACATCGACTGGTGGATAAGTACGCACAGATCACGTCATTGTCCACAAACTTTACGAACATATTAAAAGATGTAGAAGTTCTTTTAAGGTTTTACAACCGAATATGCGAACTACATACGTCTTCTTGAGAGTACAAATGGTGTTTTACCAATTGGCGCCACTTCATTTCCGGCACCAGGCAAAGCTATAACCGAATGTGGACCTCCACCACTTGGCGATCTTCCCGAAAAGAATGAAGATAGTAGTAGCAGTGTAAGTAATTAATTTTCAGGAACTCACTATTTCAGCGGCTTACGTCACTTGGATTTGTTAGAGCTAACGAGTTTTTTCCTAACAGAACCACACTGTTGAGGGTAGTTCGTTTGCCCGTTCTGGATAAAAGCTTTACTTCTTACGGAATCATGGCGATCTGCACCTTAGCTCGAATAGCAGCATATACAGAAAGCTAGAAGATAAGAATTGTGTCTGTGATCGCAGAACGAGATTGACGCAAAACGGAGTTGCATGGATCCTAACGTAAATGGAGTAACATAAATTTTCATCATTAAAAGTAAAGGAAATTATTCCACTAATGAGCCCATATCATACATAGGAATGGAGCAGTACCAGTTGCTACGGCTTAATTATGGTAATAGATGATCACTATAAATTGTTAAATGGCACACAACTTTAGTCACCTTAAGCCGTAAGGACATAAGGCAAGAATAAAGGTGAAAAAATGAGTGAATAACTTGTAAATGTTTCAGAGGCGAAGGCGTAAATCATCAACTAAGGGTCGCCGCTTCAAAATGCCATCAGAAAACGAAACGAAGAGATCAACAGAACGTATCCGTGATGGTAAGTCCACAGATTATGCAATTTTATGCAAAAAATTACACCACCAAAAAAACTAACTAAATCCCAAAAAACTAAAGGTGCTACATTTCAGAAATCCCGTCTGTTCAGAAGAAAGAAAACGAAGAAGCACCGAATATCGTTATGGCACTAGATGGAGGTGCTGTGGGACGCTCAGACTTCGTATCGTCTATTTTACCTGATCGGAATCAAGCTACGCCTGCCATGCGTGGTCCATTCGGCGAACAAGCAGCAAAAGAGAGTCCTAGCAAACATATCCCTGTATTTCCTGGATCGACGACTCCGGCTGAAACGATGCCTAAACCATGTTCACACTGTGGCGCCGTGATACGACCTATTCCTCAGCTTGCAAGGAGGCCATCCCTTGCACCATCTCAAAAGGATATTAGGCCCCTACCGACACCTGCGCCCAATGCTCCTATTGTGGGTACCACACCAGCACCGCAAAATCCACTTCAGAATACACAGGCAGTGGCTGCCGCTACGGATCTGCGAAAATTTGTTTACACACCACCAAAGTATTATACAGTAAAAACAGCCGGCTCACAAAAAGGTAAAAAGTAATTTCAGTGGTACTGCTGTTTTGAAAAGATATTGGCAATCAACAATACGTTTGACGAAATATTATTATCGAGATTCCTTCATATTGGCTTGGAATTCGATAATACGTAAAATTATGGAAATTAACCGGAACAGCCGTTTTGTGAGGATATAATAGCACTATATAGAAAAATAAAAATTTATCGTATACGGCACCGCCCTGAAATATCTCAAAAATTCGATATCTTTTACGCCATCACTGCAGATAATTTCCTTTTTGTTCTCTATGAATTCAAGTTTACATTTCAAAGCAATTTATACGATCCCCTATATGAATTTTTCAATTTTCTAAAGAATAAATCTCTCAAATTTAACATAAAATCGAAATATTTGCAGCAATTCTATTCGAACGTAAATCGACGAGCAAATTTGTCAAAGTGGCAAATATTAAGCAGCAGCAGCAGCAGCATCAAATTCAAGCGCAATCGAAAGCACAGGATCGATTCAGTTACGCCATTAATCAGCCTCAATCGAAGGCACAAAATCAGGAACAGAAGCAATTGCATTATTGATGATACAGCTAGCTGTGATGAGCATACCTGCGTGAAGATCCTCCTAACGTCCAGGTCATTTCATCGCAATCAATAAACGTTTTCTTCAAGCCTATGGTTGATCGAAACGATCGACGTAACTTCAATTATCAAAGCGAACATGCAGAGAAGGAGAAAAGAGTGAATGAAGATGGATGAGGACGGGAAGGTGGAGGTTGAAATAATCATGCTTTTTCAATAGAATTGAACGCAACGTAATAACATTCTTGAATTAGCGGAAGAAATCTCTCGCGGCAAAAGAAAGAAAAATGAGGTAAACTATGGTGTACCCATGGTGTAACTATAAACGGTAAACCGGTCAGACCACTTCTGGTCTCTTGATGCTTTACTCCTATTTGCACCTCGCAACGGTGAGGAAGTTACTCGCTGGAAGATGAAGCTGCTAGTGGGGTATTTCCGCTTCCCCACGATCAAAAGTTCAAGAAACCGATTAATACGTGCCCCATATGCATGTGATGCCGGATTGTCTTGCCGATTTTACACTTTACACTTGAGAGAGAGAGAGAGAGAGAGACAGAGACAGAGAGAGAGAGAGAGACAGAGAGAGAGACAGAGAGAGAGAGAGACAGAGAGAGAGAGAGAGACATAGAGAGAGAGACAGAGAGTAGACTTTAGACTTTAGACATTAGACTTTGGATTTTGGACGTTGGACTTTGGACTTTGTGCTTTGGACGTTGGACTTTAGGCTTTAACTTTACACTTCACAGTTTACACTTTCCACTTGGAGCGAGAGAGAGAGAGAGACTAGACTTTAGACTTTAGACATTGGACATTGGACTTTGGACTTCGGACTTTGAACTTTGGACTTTGGACATTGGACCCTGAACTCTGGACTTTGTAGTTTGGACTTTGGACTTCAGGCTTTGGCTCGAGACTTTAGACTTTCGACTTTAGGCTTTAGATATTAGAATTTCGAATTTGAGAGAGAAGAGAGAGAGAGAGAGAGAGAGAGAGAGAGAGAGAGAGAGAGAGTTTACATGAAAGCACGTGAACGTTTACCTGTGCGTACGTGACAGTTGAAATGAACGTTTACTTGTGACTAAATGAGAGTTTATGTGAGCGTCCGTGAACGTATGTGAACGTAAGTGAGAACTTGCGTGAAGGTTTTCGTGTGCGTTTGTTTTCCGTGTATTGTGTTTGTGTGCTTTTGTGTGTGTTCGTGTGTGTTTGTGCTGTTGTTTGTGTTTGCGTGCGTTTGTGAGTGTTGTGTGTTTGTGTGTGTTTGTGGTGTTTGTGTGTGTTTGTGTGTGTTTTTGTGTGCTTTTGTGTGTTTGTTGTTTTGTGTGTGTTTGTGTGCTTGTGCGTGTTTGTTTGTGTTTGTGTGTGTGTGTTTTGTGTGTTTGTTGTTTGTGTGTTTGTGTGTGTTTGCATGGTGTGTTTTGTGTGTGTTTCTGTGTGTTTGTATGTGTTTGTGTGTCTTTATGTGTGTTTATGTGTGTTTGTGTGTGCTTGGGTGTGCTTTTGTGTGCTTGTGTGTGTGTTTGTGTGTGTTTCTTTGTGTTTGTTTCTGTTTGTGTGTTCGTGTGTGTTTGTGCGTCTTTATGTGTGTTTCTGTGTGTTTGTGTGTGTCTGCGTGTGTTTGTATGTGTTTGCTTGTGTTTGTGTGCGTTTTTCTGTGTTTGTATGTTTGAGTGTGTTTGTGTGTGTTTATGTGTGTTTGTGTGTGTTTGTGTGTGTTTGTGTGTGTTTTTGTGTGTGTTTAGATGTATTTGACTGTGTTTGTGTGTGTATTCTTGTGTGTGCTTGTGTGTCGTGTTTGTGTGTTCTGTGTGTTTGTGTGCGTTGGCGTGCGTTTTTTGGTTCGTTTACGTGTGTTTGCGCATGTTTGCGTATGTTTGTGCGAGTTTTTGTGTGTGTTATGTATTTGTTTCTGTTTGTGTGTGTTTGTATGTGTTTGTTTCTGTTTGTGTGCGTTTGTTTTGTATGTATTTGAGTGTGTTTGTGTGTGTTTGTGTTTGTTGTATGTGTCTGTGTTTGTGTGCGTTTGTGTGTGTTTCTGCGTGTGAATGCCTATTTGCATGTGTTTATGTGTGTTTGTGCATGTTTGCGTTTGTAGACTTTAGAATTTCGACTTTGAGAGAGAGAGAGAGAGAGAGAGGAGAGAGAGAGATTAGATTTTAGACTTTAGACATTGGACTTTGGACTTTGGACTTCAGGCTTTAGGCTCGACACTTTAGACTTTCGACTTTAGGCTTTAGACACTGGAATTTCGATTTTGGGAGAGAGAGGGAGAGAGGGAGAGAGAGAGATTAGATTTTAGAAATTTGATATTGGACTTTGGACTTCGAACTTTGTACTTTGGACTTTGAACTTTTTACTTTGAACTTTGGACTTTGGACTTTGAACTTTGGACTTGACTGAACTTTGACTTTGACTTTTTACTTTGAACTTTGGACTTTGGACTTCGGACTCTTTGGAACTTGGACCTGAGGTACTTTGTACTTTGGACTTTGGACTTTGGACTTTGAAGGCTTTAGGACTTTAGACTTTCGACTTTATACTTTGGACACTGGAATTTCGATTTTGGAGAGAGGGGGAGAGAGAGAAAGAGATTAGATTTTAGAATTTAGATATTGGACTTTGGACTTTGCAACTTTGGACTTTGGACTTCGGATTTCGATTTTTGGACTTTGGACATTGGACCCTGAACTCTGGACTTCGTACTTTGGACTTTGAACTTTGGACTTTGGACTCTGAAATCTGGATTTTGTACCTTGGACTTGGACTTTGGACTTCAGGTTTCAGGCTCTAGACTTTAGACTTTCGACTTTAGGCTTGAGATATTAGAATTTCGAATTTGAGAGAGAAGAGAGAGAGAGAGAGAGAGAGAGAGAGAGAGAGAGTTTACATGAAAGCACGTGAACGTTTACCTGTGCGTACGTGACAGTTGAAATGAACGTTTACTTGTGACTAAATGAGAGTTTATGTGAGCGTCCGTGAACGTACGTGAACGTAAGTGAGAACTTGCGTGAAGGTTTTCGTGTGCGTTTGTTTTCCTTGTGTGTGTGTTTGTGTGCTTTTGTGTGTGTTCGTGTGTGTTTGTGCGTGTTTGTGTGTGCTTGGGTTTGTTTGTGTATGTATGGGTGTGTTTGTGTGTGTTTTTGTGTGTTTTTGTGTGTTTCTGTGTGTTTGTGTGTGCTTGTATGTGTTTGCGTGTGTTTGTGAATGTTTATGTGTGTTTGTGTGTGTTTTTGTGTGTGTGATGTTTTGAGTGTGTTTGTGTGTGTTTGTTAGTGTTTGTGTGTGTTTGTGTGTGTTTACATGTATTTGAGTGTGTTTGTGTGAGTTTGTTTGTGTTTGTGTGTGTTTCTGTGTGTTTTTGCGTGTTTCTGTGTGTTTGTGTGTGCTTGTATGTGTTTACGTGTGTTTGTGAATGTTTGCGTGTGTTTGTGTGTGTTTTTGTGTGTGTTTACATGTATCTGTGTGTGTTTGTGTGTGTTTATTTGTGTTTGTTTCGTGTGTGTTTGTGTGTGTCGTGTGTTTGTTGTTTATGTGTGTTTGTGTGTGTTTGTGTGTTTGTGTATTTGTGTGTTGTGTGTTTGTTAGTGTGTGTGTTTGTGTGTGTTTACATGTATTTGAGTGTGTTTGTGTGAGTTTGTTTGTGTTTGTGTGTGTTTCGTGTGTTTCGTGTGTGTGTTTGTGTTTGTATGTGTTTGTGTGTTTGTGAATGTGTGTGTTTGTGTGTGTTTGTGTGTGCTGTATTTGTGTGTGTTTGTGTGTGTTTGTTTGTTTCTGTGTGTTTTGTGTTTGTGTGTGTTTGTGTGTGTTTGATGTGTTTGTTTGTGTGTGTGTTTTTGTGTGTGTGTTTAGTGTGTTTGTGTGAGTTTGTTTGTGTTTGTGTGTGTTTCTGTGTGTTTTTGCGTGTTTTTGTGTATTTGTATCTATTTGTGTGTGCTTGTGTGTGCCTGTGTGTGTTGTTTGTGTTTGTGCGTGTTTTTGTCTGTTTCTGTGTGTTTGTGTGTGTTGGCGTGTGTTTTTTGGTTCGTTTACGTGTGTTTGCGCATGTTTGCGTGTGTTTGTTCGAGTTTTTGTGTGTGTTTACATGTATTTGTTTCTGTTTGTGTGTGTTTTTGCGTGTTTCTGTGTGTTTGTGTGTGCATGTTTGCGTTGTCGTGTGTTTGCATGTATTTGTTTGTTTGTGTGTGTGTGTTTGTTTGTTGTGTTTCGTGTGTGTTTGTGTGTGTTTGTGTGTGTTTGTATGTATTATGAGTGTGTTTGTGTGTTTGTTTTGTGTGTGTGTATGTATGTGTCTGTGTTTGTGTGCGTTTGTGTGTGTTTCTGTGTGTGAATGCCTGTTTGCATGTGTTTATGTTTGTGTTTTGTGCATGTTTTGCGTTTGTAGACTGTGTAGAATTTCGACGTTTGTAGAGAGCGAGAGTGTGTCTTTGCGAGAGAGAGAGAGAGTGTGTAGTACTGTGTACACTGTGTGTGACATGTGTTTATGACTTTGTAGACTTTAGACTTTGAGATCTCACTGAGACTTGGACTTTGTACTTTGGACTTTGGACTTTGTACTTTGGACTTCAGGCTTTAGGCTCGACACTTTAGACTTTCGACTTTATACTTTGGACATTGGAATTTCGATTCTGGGAGAGAGAGAGGGGGAGAGAGAGAGAGATTAGATTTCAGTATTTAGACATTCGACTTTGGACTTTGGACTTTCGACTTTCGACTTTGAACTTTTAACTTTATACTTTGGACCTTGGATTTCGGCCTTGACTTTACACTTTACATTTTGCACTTTCCACTTATAGCGAGAGAGAGAGAGATTCCACTTTAGACTTTAGACATCGGATATTGGACTTTGGACTTTGGACTTTGGACTTTGAACTTTCGACTTCAGGCTTTGGCTCGAGTCATTAGACATTCGACTTTAGGCTTTAGACGTTGGAATTTCGATTTTCGGAGAGAGAGAGAGAGAGAGAGAGAGAGAGAGGAGATTTGATTTTTGGCTTTGACTTTGAACTTTGGACCTTTGTACTTTGGGACTTTCGACTTTGAACTTTTTACTTTGGACTCTGAACTTTGGACTTTGGACTTTGGACTTTGGGCTGTGGACTTTGTACTTTGGACTTTGATATCATCAGTGCTATAGAAAATGCAATGAATAAAATCAGTACGTTCATAACTAATCGATTTTTCACGATATTAGTAAATAGGATCATTGAAATAATAGCTTAAATAAGATTCATATAGAAATGTTATAGTTCATAATTCTAATAGCTATTTGCTGGTCAGAAGTTCTTCTCCGACATATCCTAAAATGAATCTTCAGTCGATGAGAAACAAAAAACTTCTGAATTCATCAGAAAAATTATACAGAATTAAATGTGGGAAACAGTAAATAATAGTGCAACGTTCAAATTTATTGCAGATGGTGGAAAATAAACACTTATGAGGGATATATAAATAATACTTTACTTATACTTGTAAGTATGAGTAACACTTATGAGTAATGTTTTCAAAATGGGTTCAATTAAAGTATATGTTTGAAGAATTTTCAGCATTAATACATCTAAAGCTTAAGCTCAACTTTAAAACGTCAAGTATGAGCGAATATTTCTTATATAATGCCATAAATGTTTTTAATGCAAAACAAGGATAACTTCTAAATTCTGGAATTACAAATTGACGAACTGCTTTTTCCAGGTTACAACGAAACTTAACCTACTGAAGCGATTTACAAGTCGTAGTACTTACTGCAACGGCATTACTAATGCATGAATAATACCGCTATTGAAACCTCCATCAACGATAATCGCTCTGAACATGCTGTTGTAATCTAAATTCGATTATATTCGAAGAAACACTTTTCAGTGTTTGTTTTGGTAACACTACGAGAAATTTGTTAAGAAATCCATAAATCAAACACGGTAAAAACAGCAAAAAAATTACTTCAAAATTCAGCAATATAAAGGCTGTAAGAATTTAATCATTCTATTGCGGTTGGGATGAGAAATCACACACCACGCCATCAGAAAGTGGCCCACATTAAATAGCCGAATAGTCAACGCTTTCAATAAGTCGATTCATCCGGATCAAACAGTTTTTATTAAGCTATCTATAAATGGTGTCATTTATTGATCTTTGTGTCCTTTTTTATATATAAGGGGTTACTTTCATTTTATGGTCGCTGGAATGTGCACATCCAGAAGCAACTCGTAATCATTCGATTTTTTGCAGTCATATATCGAAAATGTTAGCGCAAATATGAGTAAAACATCCGATAACTTAATTCTGTGTTTCCTCGGACATTTTTTACTTTTTTCATTTAATAATTTCAATTTATAAAATCTACAAAGTTTAATATAATATCTAATGAAGTAAGCAATCTACCTTGTTCGCGAAAGATGTGCACTAATCCTCACTTTACAAGTAAAGAACTCTAAGAACATAATGTAACTTGCATGTCGCCTTTTTAACAATATGTGCGATGCAACTATTTTACCCACTATTACACTTAACGGTTAATCACTCGTTTTAAATTGTCTAATAAAGCGGCAATATGAATTCATATCTGGAGAATTCATTCTATCAACAGCACGAATAGCTGATGGAAAAATATCGCTTGGTCGGCATAAATTCCTGCTCCCATAAGCGAATAAAACAGTTTCAATGAGTGAGAGATGGGATGTGTACAAATGGGACATTAACCAACGAATACAGATGAGACGGCAAGAAGTCAAAATGCGTTAGGCTTAGACCATTTAGAAGCAAATTTGCAATGAAGAAAATGTGTAAATTTGATCGTTGTAAGTAATAATATATAATATTATTAAAGTTATAATTAAAAGTAAGCAAATATGTTATAGTGTAATTTGAACACCGAATCGAAAATGGATATGCTATTTATTTCTTACGATCAAATTCCACATTTTCTTCATCTTAGGTTTTCGCGTCTGGATGACCCACGCGAAATGTATTTTAACCTCTTGTCGTCTTGCGCATTCTTTGATAAATATTCCGCTTGTACAAGTCATTTCTGTTCGAAGGGAGGAATATTGAAAGTTTATTTTCCACCTTTAAAACAACATCATAATTTTCCATCAGACGATTAATGATATTGCTAAATTAAGCTAAAATCTTATCCATAATCAGCAAATATTATATGGAAAAACAATCCGATAGAGTTTGCTTTCCCTAGGCGGAATCATTACATAAAATATCATTCATAGTGATTTTTTATTAGGGGTTTTTCTCTGAAAATAAATAAATATATTCTAAAGATGAGTGATTCTTAGGTGGAGTCCTTTTGCAATATTCTAATATAAAGAGGTGGGTTTTTATTGCAATTTAGCGCATTTTAATTCTTTTTTGTTTTGAGAAATTATACTCGAAAGAGTGACTGCAAAGCATTTGCGAAATAAACCAAGAATGTCAACCGCAGTACATATTTTTTAAAGTGGTCAACTCCTCGCATATTTATGGAAGATTTAATGTTCTAATCAGTATTGCTATCGATTGCAACGTCTAATAACTGACCTAAAATGAACTCAAGTCGAAGCGTGAGGTGAGGAAGAAGGCCGAAGATGGGGATGAGAGGATAGGGTGGTTTTATGCATCTTTTGCTCAATTTTGGTTTTTAGCGGACTTAAAGAGCCAATTCAGATTACTGCACTCGATCGTTTAATTTAGATGATTCCTCCAAACCGCGAGCATCGTACGCATTAAATAAACGAATAGTGCAAAAAAAACCTTTATTTGCAACTGTCTTAATTGCAATTTTCAGAAAATGTTGTCGTAATTATTGAGGCATGCTCGATCTTTGAATGTCTTATTCATATTTTACTCTTTTTTTGCTTATATATTTACCTCGAATATTTATTTTAAGGTATATTTTTTAATCGTGAAAATTGTTAATTTCAACCTGTATTCAATAGATATTTTCTGAAGTTTGTCCTCATGTTCGACTTGTCGTTATGTTAATTTCTTTACTGACCATATAGCATGAAAGGAGAATAAGACAAAGTAGAAAACAGAATGCTTATACGAGAGAGATATGGGTGCTAGAGAAGTTAACCAGTAACGAGGCAACCGATGAGGCGAATTCGCTCGTTCGAAACTTCAAGCGAATAGACGGTGGTGACGTTTAATCGATAGCTGAATTTTATTAGTATCGTTTATGGTTAGTTTTCTATGCATTTCTTTAATTTTAATAAATAATTTTAGAGAATAGAATTTAAAATGTTTTATTTATCATTGATAACATTGCCGTTTATAATAGCCACTTATCACTGATAATGTAAACACTGATCACTGATATGTTGATAAGCTGTGTGTTTATTATCGTTAAATTCATTTTTATTATCGCTGCTGCTTTTATCTCTTTTTTTTATTTTTTCAAATTAACCAACGAAATACCGAAAAAATTCATTTATGAGGTAAAAGTGTCTGCATAAATGTGAAAAAAGTGGAGATTTTAACAAAAAGGAGTGGAATTGATAGCACACAAGGTATAATAATCTTGGACTTCTCAACACAACATTTATACGATTCTGCTCGTTTTTTCTTTCGTTTTGTTTTCCATCGGCGTGAAAATGTCTCCACGGAGCGCTATTCATACACACAGAAGGTATACACCATCACGACAAGCGACAGAGGTCTATAGGGGAGCCATACCTTGTGCAGGTGACACAGAACGAACGGTTGAATATTGCAGAAGACGAGTCCATGATCTTTCACATTGATTAATGCGCGTCAATTCAGATTAGTGCTTGCTCGTTCTGTTTTTATCTTTCTAAGGAAAAAAGAGGACTTATCACTATGTGTAACTTTTTTTAGAATCATGAAAGGTCGGTCATTTCTGGAAATAAACTCTTTTCGTCGATGAATCAATAGTGCAGTGAATGAAGAAAATTTAGAAAAAAACTAGTCTTCAAGTGACACCGATATTGCACCTTTTTTTTCTTCAATGACAGAGTTATGCCTATAGTGGAAAACGAAGCAAGAGAAAGAAAGAGAGAGGGGAAGAGAGAGGAAAAGAAAGAAAGGGCGCAACTCGTTGCTGTGATGTGACAGCGCTTAGCACTCAAACTCGAATATTGTTCAGGTGGAACCAGTTTAAAAAGCCTTCCAAATTAGGGATTTTATAAACCGCATTGCATTGAACCAGGATATTCAATCAACAGTCATCGATGAGCTAAGTCATTAGAAGGGGCCTCGAAGTTCCTACAACATGTACTTCCTCTCAGAAAGCACAGTTAATATTAAATGCATTCCTCGTCAAATTGTCGATGAAATAATGTTTTCTATGTTCCTATTTCATCCGTAGCATTTGCTCATTCATTAATTTTTACGATTCTGATCTCTCTTGTTGAGGTGTTTTTTTTTCAATTTTTTGTTTCAAACGATGAGGTGTCTTCCAAATTTAAAATATACATTTCCAAAAAGGGAATTTAAAGAAATTCTATGATAAAATTACTTATCTATTTTCTTATGTATTTACTTGTACCTACTTATATATTTGCTTATACTTTACTTACATATTTACTTATATATTTACTTATACTTACTTATATGTTTATTTATATATTTACTTATACTTACTAATGTATTTACTTATATATTTACTTATACTTTACTTATATATTTACTTACTTATTTATAAAAAAGTTTATTTACGACGATAAAGAAATTTCGGAAATCATTTTCCTACTTCTCATATTTTAGTATTTCAGCGAATATTTAAATTTCTAAAGAATTATTTTTCTATTATGAAAAATATATGCATATTTATTCAAAAATTTTAAGAGTATCGATTAAAAATAAACAAATATTTTCATTTTATAAATAATCCATCTAAATTTCATTTTATATCTGAGTTCCTTTTCTGAAGAAATTAAAGGAATTTTTTATATAAACAAAATTATAAACGATAAATGCCGATAAGATAACGGTTGGTTGGCCTCAGGCGATTTATCGCTCTTAGCAGTTCTGTTAAAGTTGCTCAAGTTAGTAAAAATGACTATCAGCAATGAAGCACATGCATGCATTAGCATATATATTATCTTTGAAGTGGAAAACTTCGATTTTAGCCAATGTTCCACGACTAAAAAGTTCTTTGGAATGTTTCCGCATGGATAATATAGGCTTCAACTTCTTTCTTTAAATTCCTGATACCTTTCAGTTTACAAGTGCTCCTCGTCAGCACCTATATTATTCTTACGAAGGGTCAACCTCTTACACGTATAAGCTGATTTCTAATTGCCATTTCTTTTAAGGAAAATCTTGTTCGAGGTCCACCACGTGCCACTAAACCTCCGCCAACAATCATCTGTTATATATGTGGTCGACAATATGGTTCAAGAAGTATCGAAATACACATTCCACAATGTCTCAAAAAATGGGAGCTACAAAATGAACGTCTACCAAAAAATCGACGTAAACCACCGCAATCAAGACCTGAAATCACTCAACAAGGTCACCTTCAAATATTATATTAATAAATTTTCCCCATCCACCTTACTACTAATCAAGTTTGTTCCATGCAGATTTTGGCCTTACAACATGTCACGCGATAATAGTTGGCAAGTAAAATATGTGGCATAAATGACACGAAACCAAAATCAAAAAAATGAGAGAAGGACGCAGATGAAAGGTAACGAGGGAAACAAAACTATAAATAAGAATTTTAAAAAGAAAAACCAACGTACGTCTCGAGCACTCTGGATTATCTAGATCAGCCCACTCGACCAATGAAGAGAAATGTGGATAGAAAACACGAAATAGAAGTTGTGGAAAACTTCAGTGGAATAATATTTTCATTAGTTCGCAATAAATGATAATTTATTATTATAAATTTTTCAGGGAAGGCGATCGATATGTACAAAGTAAACGAAATAATATGGGCAGCATCTCAAGCCGCATTAGTGCCATGTATAACTTGCGGCCGCACGTTCAATCCTGATCGTTTGGAAGTACATCAACGTAGTTGCACTAAATTTAAACCAGCGAAAAAAGTTACTGCAAAAATTCCACAATGATGACCACAAATGAATATTTCGAAAAAAGACTTTGCTTTCTTTGCACCATATTAAATATGAGTACACCAAATTACTATACTTCAACGTATATACTCGAGTACGATCGATGTTCAGTAAGCGGAACATATCAAAGAGAAAAACATTATAATCGATTTTGGCTGATATGAAATGAATAAAACTATGGGTGCATCCTCACCTGTTCCGGAAACAAATCCGGGTTTGAAGCGAGTGGTTTCCATACTTCCAGCATGGAAAACGGCAAGAGCATTTGAAATTATGCAAGGCGGAAAACCCCAGAAGAAAAGATCGCTCAAATTTGACGTCTTAGCTTTAGAAACCTCAGAGATCATGGCGAAGTTCGCAGATTATCGACAACCTCTGAGTTCAGGACGCGTGTCTGTACGTTTCCACGCTACTGTTGTCATTTTATTCCTCGAATAATTATGACCGCTAAAAGTGGTTGGCTTTCTCGCTTGGATCGAAATTTTTTTCCATTGCATGAACCATGTTAGAATTGAATCGTTTCATTATCCTGGTTTATCAGCTGATTGTTCGAAGTGATAACAGATGATAACTAAAGAGATATTGAATCAATTATCACCTCAATTTGATGTGTGCATCAAATGATCATAATGCGTAATTTTATTAACAAAAACGATAATATGCAATTATATTTAATAATTATTTACAATAGAGTTCGTTGAATATCATATAAATATGTAAAGCAACAACAGAAATAGCGTCATCAAAATTCTGTATGAGGTCATATTATTGGATGCGATGGCCTATTTGCCTTGCATATGGAAACAACTTCATTAAATTTGCAATATTACCTATCGAGCAAATTTATTTTCATACTGAAGCAAAAAATTTAGCATAATTTTCTCAACGAATAAAATAATTTTTATAGATTTTAATAAACGATTTTCGAAAAATATATATATTTTTGATGAAAATTATCATTGAAATTTTGGAAATAATGCTAAGAAATATTAATTTGCGTTATATGTTAAATTCTTATTTTTGAAATAAGCGAATGTCGCTATTTGCCATAGGTAGATAGTATGTGATGAATTAATTTTTTTTAAATTGTTTTTTAATGCTATAAATCGAATGATGCATTATTCCTCTTCAATTAATGCGATCCGTAACCTTTTCTCGTCCGGTGAATAATCGTTACCATAGTCATCCAGGACTGTTTTCTCGTTGCTCCTCTCTGATGTTTTTTCCTCTTTTGATTTGCAATCTTCCGCATCCGCGCACACCACGGTATTTGTTGTGGTCGTACATGACGATGCTGTAGACTTTGGTGGACTCATCGAGTTACCACTCTCTTGTTTGTTGAACGTGTTTGAATCGCTAGAACTGGTGGATGTTTGCGGTGGAGTAGATTTTCCAACGTTGATTACTTTACTATTTGACGTGGCGAGTATCTCCGTGGAAGTGATATTTGCTTTCGGATGTCCCGTCGTATTCTGGATGCGCTCAGATGCCAACCGAACAACTGTAATAAAAGCGCCACCTTCAAATGCTATATAAGCTATAATCTATGTGTAAATTTAACATGACATCCACAGCTTAGCGAGATGACAGGTGAAAATGGGAAAGAGTTATAAAGGCGAAGCATCAGTTTGGATGTGTTTTTCTCATTTTTACCTCAACTGAAGGCTAAATATCTCGTGATTTAATGCACTCTGAGAATTTACGTCACTAATGAGGTTATACTAAAAAATTGCCTCATTTCACAATCATTGTATTAAATTTTTTTTTGCTTCCTAAAAAAATCTGTTAAAAATCTTTAAAATAAGGCGGAAATTCAGTGAAAAATTTCGATTTTCCTAAATTGTCGAATTCTAATTCTCTGGAAAAAATCATGGAAAATATCGTTTAGAAAAATTGGAAGCAATATCACCACTATGTGTAAAAAATTGCTATCATAAAAGCAACAATAATAATAAGTGGTATCCAAAATAAGAACATTTCTCAGCATTTCGACTTTTCTGATGGATATTCGTACGTATTTACAGATTCAAACAATTGAACAAAAACATAGATGAATGCAATTACAATATATTTCTGCATATGCAAATACACCAAAAAGAAAGACAGAAATGAACCGCATTTAATGTGAGCCGACCTTCGGCTTCCTTGAGTGAGAACGATGGTCGTCGAGGTGTCCTATCGACATTTATATGATGATTCGATGGAGAGGTGGCATCTCGATATTCGCGACTGCTTTCGAGTTGTTCACGTGCTCGACGAAATATAGGATCAACTGGCCTTGCCGAAAAGTCGATCTGTAAAATCCTGCTTCTCATAGTGAATCTTTGTATCGACGAAGTAGTTGTTTAAAAATGAGGATTCTAAACCTCATAGTCGTTCGGCTCAATTTGTGATACGAAAAGAACCTTCGATCACTCGTTCCGACCATCACCTTATTAAATCAAGTTGCAGTTCTTTGTAAAACTTCAAAAAAAGGAAAGAAATCCTGCAATGAATGTCGGATGTCGCATAATCTCAAGCAACAAATTAGAAACTAAACTCCCCGTTAGCAACGATCCTATAAATTTAGAGCAACATGAAAAACTTCGGCAACAGAAATACTTTTTCTAAGTTCATATTTCTAGGAAATTGTGTCTGTTTACTTTTTTCTCTGCATTTATTGCAGATATGATCAGCTAACCGGTCGGCCTGTTGCATCCAGATGCACTCCGACACCTTGATGGTGCAACTCGCTCTTGACTTTCGAGAGAACTCCATTCAATAAGTTGATCATCACTTGTGGATGCAACTAGAATGCACACACCATGGATACTGCTTGAGGGATTTGTTTTTAGACGAAAATGGAAAATCTTCGAAGAGAATCGAAACCCTGCCTGCTAAACCAAGAAAAAAACGGAGCAAAAAGTGACGTCCCCAAATTCCAATACCACAAAAGGAACAAAATTCAAGTAAAAAATCGAAGGCGGGAAATAGGATTTGAGAACTTCTACTTTCCAATGATCCATCTCTAATTGCTCATTGTATTTTACCGTAACAGAAATAAATCTGCCACTGAATGATAAGGGGCGCTGCTACTTGTCTTCCCCCTTACGCTTTTCTTCATTTTATCCCGTTCTGACTAGGTGATGGCTTAAAATATGATCGGAACAATATTTTCTCCCATTTGAAAGAATGTTACCTATTACCAAATGCTCAAAAATTCTCTCAAAGAATCCATAATATAGAAGCTGTTTACTTCCAAGAACTTATAAATTAAAAAAGTTCAGAAATAATATCAAAGTATTGAAATTTTTTTGAACTTTTCAACAAAAATAATTTTCTAAATTTAAACGTAAACTTTGAGTAATTTAGCAAATAAACTATCGGACGATATAAAAATGTTAAAATTCTCATATTTTTGGATTATTTTCTTCTAATTTTTGTTTAGTTTTTTGTTATTCTTATCTCTAATATCCTTAAAATGTCCAAGAAAAGGTATAGAAAAATTATTTCTTCTTCCAGAATAATTTAATAATCCGTCAACAGAAATGAGAATAAAATTAAATACCGTTGTACTTCTTTGTTCGTCTTGATCACCACTTTTGGATTCAACGGCAGAAATCTCTGAAAAATTCATCGTTATGCATCTATTCACGTTGGCCATTCATAAAAATTGGTTAATTACTCATGACTTTATCTCGTTTGCTCACTTCGGTTGATTTACTGTTGCTTAAAAATGAGCTTAATTATTTTTGCATTTAGCGAACACCAAATTCAAACTACCTATTTTATATTTTCGACGAGCAACTTAAGCGAATAAATATTGATGTTCATGTATTTTTATGAGGCACTTTAATGTGATTCAATTTTACGTCGTCGTGCTGATGATGGTAACATATCTTCATCCGAAGTAATCACTGTAGAGGGAACATAAAGGTATGGATTAATCCTGACAGCACTGTTACTTTGATGAGTTTATATAGGCAAGCATAGAGTTGACAATATCTTCATAAATCAATAAAGAAGTTAATGAATAATTACGATAAATATTGGAATAATTTATGGATAATCAGAGAAATATTAGAGGTATTTTTATCACGAAAATAGTCGTTGAGACAAAATTTTCTGAAAAAAAAGCAATTATAAAAGAAATAACATTGGTAAGAAATTTTTGTTAATATATACTTGATGTTGAATGATCGTGCGATGAAATAGTCGGTGCACTTCGAGCATCGTTACTGAAAGTTACCTTTAACGTAGTCATACCGACAATCGATTATGATATTATCAGCTTTTATGTATTCTTAAGTTTGAAAAGAAGCCCATCTTGAAGAGACGCTCTACGGCAGTTAGTTTTTATATTTCAGCTAAAGGATTTATCGCAAATGATTTCAACGGAATTTGAGGTATAAAACTTCACCTCTAAAGTTCACCTTCGAGACTGATTTTGCTATGAATTTGCAAAAAAAAGAACACACACTTCCATAACACAATTCGATGTTTTAAGGGTTTTTTCCAGAAGTTCTATTTTTCTCGAGCTTATGAGCTCGAATCCGCCTATGAAGATCATTTGCAAAGCATATTTGGTTGGTTCAGCTAAGCACGTTTATAAAATGTACGAAAATTTTCATAGGAATTATGAATCGACCTTGCAATCGGTAATAATATGAAAGTGCTGCCAAATGCACAATACTTGAGGTACGTCCCTATAAACTTTCAAATAAAGCCAAAAAATTTCTGCATTAAATCGCCTTCATTTGTGGGTTGGAGAGCACTCCGTCACTTTGCACGAAACAATTAAGTTATGCACCAAAAATTATTGCCCCATATACCTCTCTGTAGAGAGCGGTGCATCGTCTAATCCCACTCTTTGCGTCTGTTCGAGTGAATAGTAGTAGTGAAATTATTTAAAATACAGAGAAAAAAGTATCAAGTATCAAGAGAAGAAAATGGGCAGTTGAAGGAGGAGACACAAAGTGAGTTCTATATTTGAATATGCGAAAATGGTCAACGGTCAATTTCATGGTCATAACTGATGATCAATTAATCAATAGTTGAATTTGCAACCATACAAGCAAAATGCATACTGCTGAGTCACTGCATGATTTCAGTTTAAGCAATAAATTTGCTAAGCAATTCAGTCCGATGTGTTCATTTCTACCAACTGTTATCTCATATTAAGTCCTATTTGGAATATTTTCAAATCCACGGTTTTATACATCTATTGCGTTTTCATTTATCGTATGGAATCTTTCGATATTCATATATGCCTACCTCTTGCCAACTCTATCCGATATTCATTAATAAAGAGCATATAAAATATCGACATCAATATTCATAAAATCGCTCTAGAAAATTACCTATCATGAAGGATTCCTTGTGTTTTATTAAACGTTTCATTGTAATGCATTTCGGTAGCCGCCAGCAGCGAATGACTTGGTGGTATATCGTCACGTGTGGTTGGTGGATGTGTTGGAGTTGGTCGAATTGGTGATGGTGTAAAAGGATGAATCGCCGGTGAGGTTGATTGACGTGCTGCAGCCGTTGTAAGTAGATTAGTCAACTGTAAAATACAAATAATAACAGAAAATACACATATATATATTTCATGCATACAATAAATTCAATTTCCACATGAATAAAACAACCTGAGTAACCTTGTGAATATCAAATCCTCGTCTGAAAAAACTAACTTTCAGGTAATTCCGGACCAGAAATGGAAGCGGTGAGTATAATTTTTAAGGAAGCTTTAAGACGACTCACGTGTTGTGTGTGTAAACCTTCATGCGCCTGTTGTCCAGCCGTAGCTGCGGCTGAGATTTGTGCTGCTCGTAGAGCAGAAGAGCTGTCAAGCGGCTGTCGCAATGATAGTAGTGCTTGCTGTTGAAGTTCATTGAGCTGTTGTGCAGTTAACGAATTCTAAATCTGATTTAAATAAGGTTCTGAGGTATTCAGGTATAAGAGATATCATTTATTAGTATTTAAGGCTTAGGCGTTATTCGTATTGCAATTTTACTTTGCACGTATGGGCAGTTAGCATGTTTACCTAAGACGAAGACGGGTATTCTCAGATGTTCCCTGGTACCCGTGGAAATAATCAATCAAATATCTCATATTTTATCTCCTATCCTCCTATCCTGCTTTCTTGCTCGCCTCAAACTACGCAACTGCTAGCTTATTTTCAAAAAAGAGAAAATTGAAATGGTAAAGAACTATAAGAAAAATAAATGCTTATATAAGTTTATTTATATTTCTTGTGAAATACTAATAATAAAATAAAGTGCAGTGTTTAATCGTAGGTCCAACTTGAATACCTGTTCGACAAGACGAATTGTTCGCTCAATAAGAGATTCCGATTGTGGTGCCGGATCGACAGGTATTGGTGGTCGTGGTGAAATAGTGCCATTTGGTTGTGGATTTGTTGTTACATCATTTGCGCTCATCGCGATAGGTTTTATTAACTGAAACTTGCTAAAATCATTCAACATTTAGGCTTTATTCGCATCTGACGTTTACCTTCATTTTTACTCGTTCGTTCTTTTATTGCTCGCATTCAATTTATGGGTTTAACTAAGACATTTTGCATTTGAGAGGAGGAAAAATAAAATTCTTTTATGATGATGTCAATGTTCAGCATTTATTCATAGTCCAATTAGCACAGATTAACTGAGAATGTTCAAAATGAAAGGACGGAACACATAAAAATCATTTCAAATAGAACATCAAAGTGAAGCATACAGACCTAAGTATAATGTGAGTGAATGAGATCAAATACGAAGCTTATTGTGAAGTATACTTTTAAAAAACAATTCATTTAATATGCTCATTATATGCGACGCATGTTGGAAGCATAATACTTCTTTTTCTCCTAATATAGTGGGTTTTATAGATTTTTTAGGTTAAGTATAAACCAAAGCGCCTCAGAGAAATTAGACCTCGTGTGCTTGCGTTTGCATCGATCCATTTGTTGAAGAAACAGCGAGTAATCCTGGAGTTGATGTGCCTAATGCCGGTTGATATCGTAAATGAGTAAGGTCGATACCTGAACGGTTTCCTCTAAACGACTGTCTCACCTGCGTTGACGTATCATACGTGCATATGACCTTCTTCCTCTATTTTTTTCATCACCTGTCATAAGCTAATTTCGATCACTCCACTACCTTTAATCTACTCTACTTTCACCTGTAGTTATAGCGCTGAAGCTCAATATCACCCCAGTTCAGTATTCATTCGGCAATAAACACTTTGCCTTTGATAATAAAACAACGTCAGGAAAAGTATTTTATCAATAAGCCGAAAATAAAATCGAGTTAAAGTAAATGTAGGCGAATTCGATAATTTCATATTCTCATGCAAAAAAATGATGTTTAATTTCACAACCGTTATAATATTTCCGGATTTTACAACAAGTAACTATCAAGCTATAAAATATTCAATGTTCATTAATTGAAATACATTCGAGTAACTTAATGAATCAATAAATTTTGACAGATGGTATTGAAACCAATCGAATACCATTAGCATTGGTGAGAAGAACATTCTGAAGAAGGAGGGTTTCAAGTGGTGCGCATAGCGATGTGGCATTACTGATTAATGAAGCTGCAACAGCGCTCTGATTGCCCTTTGCGGACAACGGTGGATGTGTCTTCGTTGCCTGTAATTAATTTTTCTATCATCATTTATGCACTACGACCTTATTGAAATGTGCCTTCGTATAATTGTACCTGAGAGAGTACTTTACAATCGACATTCGACGATGATTTACAAATGACATTTCGATCGGGTCCTCAAAGCGGAAAAGAATCTTAAACTGGGGCGAGTAGCTTATAAAAACATCGGCCGCCGATTCCGACATCTCAATCGGTATCATTCCCTTACAAACGCAAATTCCAGCATCTATTATATTCGCCTTAACAGTGGCATAAATTCCCATCAAAAAATAGCGATCATTAATTAAATGTTCCCTTATGTTTCCTTCCATACTATCTGTAAAAATGTTTCGTATTTGAAAGGTACGTTTACAAATAACTCCATTTCAATATAGTAATAATATAATTAATGACTCTGATGAAAATGACTAGGATTTATTCAATAAAACTTACCATTTTTTTAACACGATTAGTATGTATTGTATATGATCTATTTCTGAAGTAACTAAACTTGTAAAAATGAATTTTACTCACAAAAATAGTGGGGAATATTTCACAATATAGAAATAAACAAACTTTTTTCCATGTTTTTAATGTGAACAGGAAAATGCTGGAGGGAATTTTATCATCATAATGCAAATTATTCCTATTCATTTAACATTCAAGAAACAACGATATTTGCCTGAGGAGAGGATTATTTATCCAGACATTATAATACGATGAGAGAAATCCTCATTTCCGTAACTATAAACGGATGAAGTAAAAAGTAAAAATCTAACATCTGAGATAATCTGCCCAACTAACTTCATAATAAAGAGCAGAAAGAGGAAAAAAAACTACAAGAAAAATGCGTCAGAACAAATTTCAGGCATAAGTTGTACTCAAAAAAACTTCGGGTCATAATTTCCAGACTTATCTCCACTCCTATCACTATAGATGGATGTGCGGATAAACGTAAAAAGTAGGTCGTCTTCGACATCGACTTAGCAGCTAGGTGCAAAAGTTATCAAGAATCGGAATCTTCGACGGATCGATGGCTTTCGATTTGGCGGCACCATTAGAAAACCTCCGAAGCAATCAATTTGATGACCCTCGAATTAGGCGCAATTAATTCTCCACTTAGGGCACAGTCAATTAAAAGATACGAGCCATCGAATTTCATGTCACTTTTTGGTACGTTGTTCACTGCTTTGGATTAAAAAAGAACTCGTTGCAGAACTCAGAGTCCTGGTCGTTAATCCCAGCTTTACGGGAGCAAAAAAAAGACATTCGATCACACACCTGCGGAGAGACAGGCGTTTCGCTTCGATTATTGCTTCCCATCTTTGAATTTCTATATCTGTCAGCATATTGTGAAATGACTATCACACCTACAGCGTAAATATGGGGCAGATTGCTGGCAAACAGCTTCGAGCAACTAATTATACAAATTTATAAATTACGTGTTGTTGAGCGTCTCGGATTTTCTCGCTTGTGTTCATCTTCTGCGAGACAAGAAGTTCTTGAGCACGAAATTGACTGAAATAAATTAATTCTCGTTTATTTATTATTTTTTCCGTACTCCAAAAAAAACTCATTTTTTCGAGATTACTTTATACCACATACCTGCGATCAAGGTAGCCATATAAAACCTTAACTGTGCAAATGCATTTTTTGTGACAAAAAGAACTCGCAACGTTCTTCCCTATAATGAATTTTTCTTCGCCCGCTAAGTAACATGTCAAGAAAAGACTTCAGAAAAGAACAGTGAGAACTGGCCGGAAGATGACGAAGATTTGAAAAGTATTGTGTCAAAATTCCAATGCGATAAGATCCAACCTTTCCGATGAAAAAATTATTAACATTCGAAATGAATAGGCGATTTTTTTTCCTCATTTTTTGCTTTCAAATTTCAGCGAAAAAGAACCGGAAACGGAAATCACGATTAGAAAGAAAAACTCATTAATTGATATTCTAAAATATCAAATTCAGTTATTAATGGATATTTTGAGAAAAATATTTCTCCAGCTGATCAAATAATTTATTTTCTATTATATTTTATATTTTTATTTCTATTTTATACATTTCTGTTTATTTAGTTTATATTCTAGTAACAACTCAAATATTTTAAATTTCTAAAATTGCCCATTTAAGAGGCATAAAAATACAAACTTGAGCAATTGCAACTGCTGATCATTTTGTTGCAGTATATTCGTCGATATACCGATCGGATTTTGTGAATTAACCGAAGCATTAGAAGCAAATGATTGCATATGTGTTGCATTCGATTGTTGTGATTGCAAACTTGTTAGAGCTTGTTGCACATGATGATTCAATAGAACGGCTCTTGAATGATTTACGCCCATGTTGAAAAAGAATCTAAAAAAAATGCAAATTAATGAACTAAACAAAGAGCATTACATCTTTTTTTTGCATTATTCGTTAAATGTAACTTTCGTCATTATAGTTCATCATTTCTAGTATTCTTGATAAATGAGAAGGGCTATGATTTCTTGCACATATGGCTAGAATTACTCCAAAAAAGTGGTTAAGAGGTGATTGGTTGAAGAGAATTCTTCGAGTTTTAGTCGAGAAAGTCTGAAAATTACATTCTTTTTTCTTGAGTGTTTCATATGATTGTGAATAGCACCCATATAACTCCACCGTCAATAACGTCATATTGAGTCCTTTCATATTCGTATGGAAGCTAAGCAATGGAGAATCCAGAGTCTATAATCCTCTCTTTGACATCTTCGACAATTCGATTAATTAAAGAGCTTTATTTCTGGAAACCGATGTGAAAACCACAAAGTTTAGAAATTCATGAATGAAAAATAAAAGGTTCAAGCAAAGAGGACTTAATCAGCTAGCTGCAGTCTTTTAGATTCATATCATAAAAATATATCGACGAGAAGTGAAGATGCTCCGCTATCAGCGCTGAATAAGTTGCATCACATCCACTCTTCCAATCACCGACGAATACTTTCAATATGTTAAACACTTTATTGAAGTTAAGAAGGTAAAGATGAGAATACTTTCTTCATATACAAAAATACGTTAATTACTATCGACTTTCAATCATTGTATAGATTTTCAACCCTGTTTTCAGGTTAGGAAGATCTGCGGTCTTGTCTCCGGTCAAGACATTCCATTCAAGATTAATCATAGTGATGTTAACTTAATATTTTGGCTATTACCCCTAGTAATCCATAAAGTCACCTAACTACATTTTCGGGTTTTGTAGCTTTTCTGGATTTTGAAACGACATAATTTCATGAGATGTGAAGAGGCGTTTAGATGTCGGTGATTTCAAAAAGATGCATTTTTGTTGGTTGCATTATTTTAATATCATTTAGCCACTAAATTTCATCGCTAGTAAAGAGGCTACTTTCTAACATCTCAAGTTAGTGCCTCCTAAACTGATCGTTATGTAAAATCAGTTAACCCACTAATATAAACAACAGCATTTATTCATTCAGTTATTTACTTATTCACTTATTTTACGGTCATTCGTATCAAACAGTTCACTGCAGACAAACACTGTACAAATTTTCACTTCCACAAAGTTACTACATTAAAATCCGTTGCAGAAAAAAGGACTGAATTAAAAGTATTATTTTTAAGGCGTGGTCGCACTCATCGATTCCGAACAAATCTATGAATCAAAGAGGCGGATAACTAAAGTTGAAGAAAGGAGCACAATATGCTTCGCGACTTCACAAAAAAAAACGTTTTACTGAACGAGATTGGTGGTTAGAGGGAATTTGTAATCGTGGGTGGCAAACGTGTACTGAAGACTGACTTATTATCAACGCATAACAATAATCCACCTTCATCCACTCCACGTTGCCCTTCTGTTCTACATCTTATAAAATATTTATAAATTCGCTTATAAATTCGCTTACAAATAAATATAAATTCGCTTACAAATAACTTATAAAAAAAAATTCGCTCTTGTTCTACTCTTCATATTTCTTATCTTTCATGCTTCGGATATATTAATAGCAATTCATCGTGAAAACAATTTAATGATAAGATATGATCAAATAGGCGCATTTATCAGAGAGGTTCTGTTCCGAAAACATAGCCAAGGGGTACGCCACTTTGACGTTCATTGTCGAAAACGACAGCACAGCAGACGATAGCAATGAGTTTGGTTCTGGCAATAGAGGTCACGTAAATCGCCAATTAAACCGCCTCCCCCATCCATCTTTTCCTTTTTTTCTTCCCAGTAAAATTTCTTTCCGAAAATTTGAAATTTTAATGCATCAATTACTATGTTGAAGAACAACAAGCTAGAGCGAATTTTCAATAGAGCGCATTGGTTATTTATGGGTATGAAACGTTTATAGTTGCTAAATGGCTCAACAATAAATTTCATTTCTTCACCTATATAACAGTGAATATTAGAAATATAGGTTAAATCACTCAAAAATGTCGATTTCATTGAAAAGACAAAATTTTTCGGCATTTCTCCACAATTAGTTGCTCCGAACAACGATTTCGCTCTAAATTTGAATGAAATGCTTTAAATGTGTGTATGTTTTATGGTTCTTTAATAGGTAAAAACGTCGTAAGTGTGAAAAACATCATTCCAATGTTCGTAATTGAGGCAAAAAAGCCACATTTTCTGAGCATAACATCCGGTCTTAACTATATATATATATGTGCTGTAACAAATAAAATAAGTGATTACCTGAGTGTTGTAATATCATTAAGAGGCAGGTCCATTCCGTTGGGAAGGCAAGACGGTTGCACGTCGAGATTCACCGTCTTATATAGGTTGGCATCAAAAAATGGAACGTTAATTGTAGGCTGTTGTGGCGGCCATGGTAAATATGGGATTGATGTGCTTTGCCCAGCAGAAGAGGTTGACGTAAGCACGGCTGGCAATTGTGCACTTAGTGCTGTAGTTAGTGTTGCTGCAGATAAACCCACGTGCATATTAGTGGCACCTAGAACATCATTCAAACCGTTCGTGACAGCCGCACTCTGATTTGCAGCATCCATTCACTTCAAAAAAAGCACAGCTATTCTTCGTTGTTTGCTGAAACATTTCGATATCGTTGGAGGAGATTTGCAGTTGGCGACGTCATTGCTGACGCAATCATAGCAACGACTCTTTGCAAAAATAACGTGCTGATTAAATTCGATATAAGCAAAACATGGCATAAGATTATTGGTGATATAAGCAATTTACTTATGAAATCAATTCAAAAAAGCGCAGTAGCAATCTGCATCAATGAAACATTTCGCTGAGTAAGAAATTGACGGAAAGAAATGGAAAAAGTTCACCTAATAATTTCCAAACCTATATAATATCCATTTTTGAAATCATTTTGGAATTAAATAACAAATATTTTCTAAGAGCGATGCAAATATTCTAAAAAATCACTTTAATCCTATGATATTATATGGCCGTTTTTACCCGATAAAATGGTTACCTATGAAAATCTCAATTCTTCACATAGCTAGAAAAATTCGGAAACCTATAGAAATCTGAATAGTCATAGATTATCATGAAATATCCTGCAGTGAGAAATTTCTTTGGGAGATATTAACTCAGTTTTTGACATCCTGTTCATATGTTATCAAAAAACTTTCTATTCTTGTAAAGCACATAGCACACTCAACGATTATCCCCCATCCAGAATGCGCAAGATACTGCAAAAACAAAACCGGAAAAGTTATAAAAAGTATACTAAGCTTACGACTAAATTTAACAACATAACTGGTCTTTTAGAATGATCAAAGAAAAATACAAGCATAACAAAAATTTCAGATGAATGAAGCGATCCGACAAAGCTCAAGCCTACACTCCAGGTCAAACTTAGTGAAGAGATTGAGGAATGCCTACACGCGAAAGAAATAACGGAAATGAAAATATTTTCGTTTGCATTTTTAGACTTCATTTTCATATTCAGTCGATAATCCAACAGTGCAGGAAAAAGAACCACTCTTATACTGCGTTCAGTGAAATAATGCAAATGCATCGCAAAGACTATATACTAAGAAAAATTGCCTACAGAATGTATGTCGAAATGTACATTTTACTTATTGAATAAAATTTATTTCACTTAATGACAACCGACTGCAAATTTCTACTCGACAAGAAAATTATCTCACCTCATAAATTCGAATTAAAATAAATCGTTTTCATAGTTAATTTCTATTATAGCTGAAATAATTCAAATATCGTAAAGTGTTTAATTCATTGAAGAGGAAAAACTTTGTAGTTTAAGAGCTCTCTTAAGCAAAATAGAGGTAATCATAGTTGCGATGAAACGTTGCTGAAAAATTCCGTATTTTGTTCGGATTTCAATAACAAAGAGCATTTCTGCTCTATAAGATATTTTACAACACAATTTGGAATGTGGCAAAAATTCAATATCGAAAATATCTTCGAAAATGCGTCCTGAAATTATTTGGTAAAATAAACGGACTTATTGAATAGAAAAACGCTTTATCGTGAATCGATCCATATAGCTTATGAAATCAACGTTTCGTTCTTCGCTCATTCCATACTTAGAAATGTCGCATCTTTAGACCTTTCTTTTTACTATTAAGACGATCTCATATAAAAACATCCTCGTTTAATGTTAGTAATCGGCAATGTGCGAATAACTACTGTTTTTCCGCTTTAGATGAATGAAGAATGCAATGAAATTCCAGATATCCACTAAATTTCCCTCAAAGGAGTGATATGAATGCGTGGAAGATCTCCATGGAGATACGATTTACGCACTAGGGTGAATTACTTCAAATCAAACAATTAACAACGAGGCTAAATTATTGAGAAATAGAAAAAAAAATTCACAATCTAAGTAAGGAATAAAAAATTTTCAAAGTTTTCTACCAAAAATATGATTTATCCTATTATCCTCTTAATTTCTTCTCATTTATTGTTCATTTCTATTTCAATATGAGAGAATTTGGGCTTTTATTTGAAAATGAAAATATATATCGGATTATATTCGTTTCCATTGTTCCATTTAGGGTTGATTGCTCATAAAAGTGATTATCACTTAATGTCACGTTGCTGATAAGCATATCAACAATTTGATACGCGTGTTGTAAAGGTTTGCAACCTGGCCAAAGAAAAAAAAATTCCTGGATACTCTGTTAAAAATTTATTTTTCACTATAAAAATTAGAAATTACTACGAGAATTTCAACCATTTTACTTTCAATAGTAACGATTTGTTAAACGCATCAATAAAACTGAAATGATATAAATAATAATTCATTGTATAAATAATAATATATGTAGATATTTCCTCGCTCATAGAACGATGTTTTCTATCGATCAACTGATGGTTTATTCCTGAACATTTAAAATAAGCGAATAAAATTAGAAGAGAAATATATCACGATATCTACTAATATATCTGAGATTTTTATCATTTAACACATTTAACTGTACACCTAAAAGGCACAACTTGCGCGAAAATTAATGAAGTCTTCTAAAACTATGCAAAAGAGACTATCACTTTTTATCGTCGACAACACTAGTTATTCATGGAAGTGTTAAGTGGTACTAGAATTACCTCTAAATGTTCATTAACTGCTCTATGCAACTGAATTCACTGAAAAGGTGTTTCCCAAATTCATAATGAGCTATCAGACAATCTATGCTATTAATGCTGGGGTTTCTCAGCACTAGCTGTGTCATCGAACAGCTAACGTATGAAGAGGAAGGGGAAGATGTGAGGTGGAGGGTAGAGGCAACCCTTTCGTTATCTCTAGTCCTCATTCCCTTCCCAGCCTTGCTTCTATCATCCCTCCGCTTATCGTCCCAGGCGTCGCTCATGAACTATCTTGTTTCTAAAAAAACCCAACGAATGAAAGTGTTGCCTCTATGCGGTTGAGAGCAGTTTCTTAACAAATTTCTCAACAGACAACAGAAAAGAATAGAAAATGGAATTGAAGAGGAAGAATACCAGAATAGAAAATAGTTTTTTTAAACATACTGCTGCGGATCATATTAGATGAAAAAGATGAAATTTCTGTGGATAAATTTTGCAATTACGGACTCTTAAATAAAAAACAAAATAATCGTATATAAAATGAGAAATTTGAAAAACACATCTAAGCACCGCAATTGAACACAACGATAAGGAGATGAAATGGAACGAAGAGTAAAGCAAAAGATTATATTTGCTTCAGAGTATCGCCACATTCAAATGTATTTAGCCAATAGAAATGGCGTTGGCTGGGGTTTTTCGATCGTTCAACCAACGCATGAATCAGGCATACGCACGATTCTATGACGCATCGAAATGATGCACTATCAAGCGAAGCATTCCGTTGGCTTGTATGATTGCAGTATTGGGAAGTTATTCGTTGTGATCTCATATTAGGTGTTTGCGATCTCGTATACTTCATGTGGAAATGGGGTTGAAATCTTCAATGACGGCAATTTCTTAGAGTCGATTATTGGCAATTTTGAACTGGTGGAAGTTGGAAACTCTTTATTACATATATCAAGACACTGGAAACGGAAAATAGATATGACATTTAAAAGTATGCTGACTTTTGCTAGCTTCCTTATCAAAGTTCTTCTCCACCGGATTGATAAAAAAACTCATGTGAATTTTTCGACATCTATAATTATTAATAATAATTACTTATAGCTTACTGAAAAAATCATTGATCAAAATCAAAACTGATATATAGACAAAGATATGAATTTCTCCCAATAAATTGCATCATTTTAGCATTAGTGGTGTTGACATTAGAATCACCTAGTCGATAGAGGGCGCTGCATAAAGTAGCGCATCATATAAATGCTTTAGAATTTAAAACCTCTTAAAATTTTCTGAAAATCAATGTAAATTTCGATGAAAAGAAACGGAAATGAAAAACGAATATGAATAATTTCTTATGAATAAATTATTTGACTTTTATGTGATGAAAAAATAAATTTCTTCAAAAAATCGCATCTACTCCAACCTCTCACCGCATCATACTCACTCCCGTCTCCTCCTCCCTTTTCCCATCAGTACTTTTTAGCTATCGAAGTAATATCCATTATTCGGATCTTATCTCATCACTCTCCACCTGTTGATTTCTACGAATGCACTTGCATGGTGCTTTTAATAATATCGCTCAAAATTGATGCTGTTCATCGGCAAGACAAAATCAACTGGTAAAGGTCCCCATGCATGGTGTACCTATGCGATGCGCAGCTGTGGGAAGAAATAAGAATTATGAATTATTACGCCATTCTCCTAAAACATTTTTGAGTCCCCTCCAGTTCGCATCCTCTTCTTTCTCTTCTAGGAAAAAAGTTTTACTTCACAACAAAAGATTAAAGTAACCATATGAGTAATAGTCGGCTGCAACGTTAGTAGACAATTATATTTAGGTCTGAATTATGCAAAACAATTCATTCATTCAAAAGGTTAATATCCGTAATTAGGATTCAAAGCAAAAGTTCTCAGCAATTTTCCACTTTAAATGTACTTTTCACAATTTAACGGAAAAACAAATTCCAGGAAAAAAAGCAACGAAAAAACACTAAAAAATTAATAGTCTCGCTACCTAAAGAGCATAAATTTAATTAATTGATATGATAATGATAGATAGATGATTCACAACAAAAATATCTTTGAATTCTTAAATGATATACTAAAATGCGATAGATCAACAGCAGAGTTATAACTGATATGAGAGCAAATGTTGCTACATGAGGTGATGCACTGCCCTATGTGCAAATCGCAATGAATATTGCACATGTCGAGGTGTGTTTTATGATGATAAAGTGCACATGAGAGGGAGAAATTTGCTGGCGATAGGGAATTCGACTCTCATCGTAGCCGAATTTGTTATGTACGATGATTAATTTAGCTGCTTTGAAAATATACTTATTGAATTGGTAAAGACATCAAATGCGACGAGGATAGCTGTACTATGTGAAATAAACATAAAAAAGTATTTCATATTGAAATGAAAGCGTTCGTACTGCTAGAATTCCCATCACGGCGCAAATGTCCTAAGACGCTAATGTTTCAATGCAGAATTTTTCTCATTATACCATAGTTAACGATAAGAGTGGCTGTGCGTATAACGATGGGTATGATGCATGGGTGTCTCTTTATCGGCGATTCAGCCGAAACAGTCGACCACTCTCGTTGGCCATGAGATAATTTCTTGAGATAATTTCTCAAGAAAAATGCGTCAAAGCTAAGATTCCTCATAATGCAAATCGTCTGAGTCGTAAACGTCTAATACAGAAGTCGTCTTAATGTTCTTATCATAAGATAATCATATCATAGTACACATTTTAGCATCTACACCAATCAAGATTTAAGACTTCAAGGTTTATTAACTTTACCTCTAACAAAGTAAGCAGAAACAGAGAAAAAAAAGCGGTATAGGTAAGCAGGAAAAGTGGAAAGTTCTCCTTTTTGTTAATGATAGTGAATATTTCAACTTAACAGTAAGTATGATATTAAAAACTACATACTTCCTCAAATACGTTACTCTGAAATACTACAGTTTTCAGAAGGTGCTTACTGGTCCAAATCAGATAACGTTAGGCATAGTAAAGAAGTAACAATCGTTGATTCCTCATCGATTACATTCTCAGAATCAACAATTGCCTTAATAAGTTTATTCAATATATAGGACACTATAAAATTCGATTTTATGCCTACTAAAATGAAGTGCTACGATGCTCCATCGGCTAGAAAATCCGTTCGCTTCATATGAACTAACCTATGCAACATATTTTACATAATTACTTCCGCGTACGTATCATACGATATTTGCAGATGATGAGGAAGTAATTCAAATATTCCCCCTCAACGCTTTAAGCGAACGAGAGAACAAGCTTGACACCTCAGCTAACGTTTAAAGGTTATTTTTGTATCGGTATGTTAGGTTGTATCAATTCGTTTACCTCAATCATCAAATAATAAAAGAAACTAAATTCTGTTTTAAGCATAGCCTCATAAAATACGGATTTATGCCAAAAACACATTATCCATGCTCAGAAATCTCGTCAATAGCATATAATAACTAGCAAATGTAATGTACCTTTTTGCAGTATAATTCGTGCCTATAATAAACCACTTATATAAAGTAAACTAAAGTAAAATAATTGATTTGATTAAATGAAATGAAATTAAATCGAAAGAAGTTAAATCTAGTTAACTCTTTAAGAGAATAACTTGAATTATTGCCCAATATTAAAAATAGGAAAGCGCATCCGACAGAAATCCATAGAATTAAGAATGATGGAACAAAAAACGGACATAGAGTAGAAAGAAGCATTCTCGAATATCTTCGATTTACTAAGAAAAATAAAACAATATAAATAATTTTTTGCATTTTTTGATAGCGTCGAAAAATATTTGAATAAAATTAAATTCTAAATGAAAGAAGCAAATAAAAGAATTATTTTGCTACGAACGCGCAATTGTTTAGCGAATGAATATATGAAATCAGAAGTAAAGGGATTAATTAATTATCGAAATCCTCAAGTTTCAGATCCTTATGGATATTCATAAATATCATCATCAAATGAATTTTTAATCGTTTATAACCAATATTATGAAAGTTAAAGCATTAAGAATTTCTTATATGAGAAAATACTTTAAAAATACATATATATGAAATTTACGTTGAAAAAAAAGAACAAAAGTAACAATTAATAGTATACTGTAATGAAGTTGGCATATAGTGGGAATGGATTCAATCATGAATAAATAAGGTGACAATAATGCCTATTCATTGTATTGGCAATCCTAATCATGCTTCCTCAAGCATGCTCATTTTTCAGCATCAATATGATAAGATGAATTATCAGGCAATGAATAGAGACAACACATGTCACCTTGATAATTGTTACAAAGAACGATCATAGCACACGATGGCGAGATGTTGACCAGACCTAAATGAAGATTCGCACCGAATTTATTCATCTGCATGCGATTAATAGTCCCGTCGTTGTTGCAATTTATGCGGTTACCTTTTGTGGTGCTTTATAGCTTAACTATATGGTCCAGTACCATTAAAGCGTACTAAACATCCAGAATGGTTCCTATGAAATCTTGCATGCTTGTCAGTCTATAGACGAAAATCGATAAAGATCACTGGGGAAAAATGAAAATTATCCTGGTTTTCTTTAGCACTTCTCAAAAGTGATATTCGTTTACCACAAACAACTAAGAAAGAAATAAAAAATTTTTCCTCCTTAAACGAACGGAACGATTTGAGAGCAGTTTAACTAGCGTAATACCTGTCGTACCTTATTTGTTACGTATAATAATAAATGTAAAGTGTAATTTATACACCTGTGGCACCTGTATGTTCCAATAATATCTTATTCACATAAATCGATATATGAAATCAAATGAGGCGATATTCGGTTTCGAGAATTTTATTTTAAATTCGAACGAATTTCACAAATATTTTCCCGTAATCTATCGATTTTCACATTTTTTCTTTCCCTGACTTCCTGGTTCAGCAATAATTGCTCCAGTACAACTGAGAGGTGCATGGCCATAGGTTTTTGTTGATAAATGAATCAATTATTAGTAAAAAAAACTTACAAAAATAATACATAAATATAGTATGTAGGAAATTATAATAATTTAATGAGGATTCAATGAAGCAATTTGCATGAAATAAGAAAATTACAAGTAGACTAAAAAGAGAAAAATCCTTAGCCGCAATTATGGATCTTACGAATGGATTTACGTACATATTGTCTCGTATAATTTGTTAATAGCACTGATTTACCGATAAGTTGTAAATGCGATCGGTATTGGTGATGTTGATTCATATCCGCAATGATATCGATGATAACGTGAACTTTTATCGATTAATGCTTTTTACCTATGGGGATCAATTTTATCTTTACCTTTTAAGGTAAACATTTTTTGGGAAGTTTTAGATAATATACCTCATATTTTTAATGCCTTTAGAAAATATGCATTATCTTAAGGTGGAAAGGTATAATTTATAGATCGCGAAGTTGTGCGCTTTAAGAAGTGAAAAAATTCCGCAAAAGACACTAGGATTTCATCGCCTGGTCAATCATAACGATTTATGGCAACGATGAATTAATTTCCAGCCATAAATATGCTCCCTATAACGTTCAGTTTTTGCACTACTAATCCAGACCACCACCCCCCCCCCCCCCCAAGATAAAAAAATTACGGAAGCTCTTCAAATAGGAAAAATCACAAAGATTTTTTATATTATATAATATAATATCAAAAGATCCTAACTAGCATTATCTAATACTATCGTTAAATCTAAATTTAGTACTGAATTTTCCAACTCTAAATTTAGTACGTTATATTTCTGCGGCCTTTTTCTACGTATCCATTTTCCGCATGGATATACGGTCGTTTCTCGTCTCAACATCGCAACGTATGGAGGAGACGACGCAAATTAATCTATGCATCTTATGCATTCTTCATTTCAGCACATCGAATGCCTATCTTAATCTTCAGTTAGCCTTTTTTAACCGAATTTTTTCTATTTCTTTATTGAAGATAATTTTCGATATTTAATCGAAATTTTCGATATTTTACCCGCAATTCGGTTATTCAGAATAAATTCCGGATAACAGCTTCGATCAAGAACGCTTCATCCTCATTTGCGTTATTCATGCAAAAAATGTTGAAATCAGTGGTACTTTGAACTGCTGATAACTTGAAAATATCTGTATGTATGTTTAGCTGATTTTCTTCGCATCAATTTCCTTCCCTTTTCGCATAAGATCACGTTTATAAATCCACCAAACAGAGAAATAAAAATAAAAATCTGAAAGTAAAACCTCAGAAATTTTTTCCCATCTTTAAACATTCATTGATGCTTTCGTATTTAATGAATCTAAATCAAATAAAGTCTAGAAAGTCACCTATGGTCCACATTATATATCAAATTCTATCCTTTTAAGTCCAAAGACTTTCAAGATAGAACTGTCGGACAGACACCCAACATGGACGCAGACACACAACGATGGCAACATTCTACCATGCAACGCAACTTTGCATTAGTGCATAACAACGGTGTATACATCAAGGCACATGTACGTGCGTAGAGAGCACTCAAAAAGTAGTTGTGCGCCAACGTGGACAATGTAGTTGGTGTGCCAGTGCATTTACACAAAAAATCTGACATTACATCAATAAACTGTAGCGATTCGCTGAATAGATGAGACAGCAGAATACATCAGCATTATTCACAAATCAGTTACTTCCATCAACGTTTAAACTGATGTTCCTCAAGCATATGCAAATTTCTAATGGCTCTAGAGTCAAAGCTAAAAATAACGAAATTATGGCCAATAATGAAGTAGACATACTTATGACCACGGCGGAAAGGTTAAGATTGGAAATGATTGATATGAATCAGAATGAGGAGCTTTAATGAAATTCTAAAGGAAAATTCGCAGCTTCAAAAAAGATCTTTTTACTAATTTTACTGTCTCAATATGGAAGTTATTCAAGAATTTCATGCGATTTTACTGTCGATGATGGTTTAATGTGCGCGGCACATGTGGGATGCGACTAGAATCATCATGTACCAATATTTCAACAATTCTGCTCATCAATTGTACTGTAAACATTTACCATGCTACTGTTCCGCCTTCTAGGACCATTGCAATTTTCATGAGGAGAAGAGCTGGTGCATCATTCAACTGGCAGAACCCCAACAATTGTATGTATATACGGTTGCTACGCTATTGCTCTAAGATCAAGCTAAAACATACATCATAGGATGCAAGATGCCTTATACATATTCCAACTGCATTGACTGGGTTGGGAAATACCATAAATCGTGCAAAATTTCTCACACGTTCACGACGTCAGAGAAAGGCGCTGTAACGAGACAGCCTTCCACTTCCTGAATCTGACTTATTTGAAGGATTACATTCTAAGAGGGGGCAATAATTAGCGAGAAATGAGAAAATCGAACAAAATTTGCGAAGAACCTATTCTTTATTTTCTATAGAGATCTGCACGAAACCAGTGTGAAGAGGCTAAGAAAGTATGAGAAAGAGATTGATTTTATTTCTATTCTGAACTTTATTCTATTTTATTTTTGTTTATTAATTTAATTTTGAGCTTCATTCATTTATCGGCAGGAAGATTTATACGCTCATGTGAATATTTACAAATAAGCCTGTTATAAAAACAAGGAAAATGTCGTCTCCTTGATCCCAAAGCAGTTCTGTACATGACATGCCATAATTACAGCAAATGCTTGTAATTCTAAAATTAAAAATCATATAACGATAAGTCGTGGTGGCGAGCTGGTTGCTATCGAAACCTCCTTGCTGACAGTTAAGTCTTTAGTAAACAGTACAGGAACCTTTACAGTTAGTCCATACTGATATAGGAAGCAAGTGAATAAACGACAAGTGACGAATAAAAATATAAAAAAATAGAGGCAAAATTGGAAAAAAAGAAAGCAAAAGAAATAAACTTCCCTTCCTCATTTGCATCTTCCCATTAGGGTGGAAAGCTATTTTATGTGCAAAAAGAAGTCCACACATTTCTTCATATAAAAGGGGTTTCGAATGTAACTTTAAGTTCCAAATAGGTTTTAAAATGGAGGAATATTAAAAAGCGCCCTTATTCTCCAGAGATGAATTTGAACAAGCCTCAGTCTTGGTGACCAATTAAGAAACGGACCTGAGGCAGACACACACATACAAACAGACTCATAAGCATGTATAAAAAGGCATATACGTATACATATATATATATATATATATATATATATATATATATATATATATATATCGATTAAAAAAATTGAACGATTACGCACATTGCTATGAAGCTGAATGAAATAAAATTTAAAAATGCAATAGAATACACACATGGAGCATAACTAATGAAGTAAGTCATTTTTAACAGCTGAAATATAAAATATGAATTCAAGAAATGATTTCTTTTTTCCAAGAGTATCGAATAGATAAATATTTAACATGGTACTAATAGCAATTTTGAAGCATTTTATACAAAAATACTCCAAAAAGATTTTGCCAGTTAGGTTTTTAGTCATCCGCTGCACGGGCATTTTTGCAGTTGATTTAATTATTTGCGCCTTGACGCAGATAAAAGCTTTATCAGTGATCAATGCTCACAAACGTCTAAAATTCGTTCTTTAATTTCATGTGTACGTGTCAAACAACACCATTACTCCGCACATATGACCACAACTCGATAAATATACGTAAATCAGCATGATTTATATGCGCATATATGTTTATTTATTTATTCATATTTGCATTTGTGTTTAAACTTCTATTTATGCTAATATTTATATCTGTATTGTATTAATATTAATATTGTATTGTATTACCTGTAATATTGTATTAATACCTTTATATTTGTAATTTGCAATTATATTTGTACTTATATTCTTTATATTTAGCTCTATATGTGTATTTATATGAGATAGAGATTACTTTATGCTCCGGAAGCAGTATCAACGAAACGTGCCGTCATATTGCGTCAAACGCCATCACTCGATGACAGTGAACAAAATGTATAACATGTGACTGTTCTACTCGATCGGCTTTGTCACTCGTTCATTGTTCACCTCGCTCATTCAATATTATATCCACTCTCTCGTTTACTAGTTCATTTTATGAGAATTTGCTTCTTTCCGAATAAGTCAACCTGATCTATTCCTTTCGAATTTCCGTCTTCCACTCTCCAGGCAGCTCTCTAATTTCTATCCTAAATCCACGATAAATACTTCCTCGTGCTTATCTCGCACCATCTGATATACATATACATATAGTTTGTACGGCTGACAATGATTTCCGCTCCAAGAATACTTTTTGACATTCACAGAAAGTTTGTAATAAAAAGATTATGAACGTTCGCAATCACTAACAAATTTCCAATGAATAGGGAATAAAAGATGAAACAGTCTAAACGATTATACGGAGTTTGAATAGACTTTGAACCCTAATTATGCTCCTCAATGATCTACAGGATAGTTTAATCCAGAAAAAGTCCTTTTTTTAAATAAAATACCCATTTAATCAAGCTTTCCGATGCCATAAAAATAATTCATTTCGGGAGCAAAAAATGGCGAATTTTCTCAACATTTTACATTAATTTCGCATTTGTATACCATTAAAAATCATCAATAGAATTTCAGGTAAAGAGGATAGAATGTGGAATAAACGTAACAACGTTCATATGACAACAATGTGCATATGTGAGCGCTACCAACGATGAGCACCACACTTATGCGAGCATAGTTCACTAGGATCAACGCTTTATTCGGGCGTCGAATAATGTTATGAAAATTAAAAATCATAGCTAGTGCTTTCCGTTAGAAGCGTTAAAGCTTTATTCCTAGTTTTCGTTGAATCTGACGATAAATTTAACAAGAATTACTTCTACGGATCGATAATAAACTTCTGTGGAATTGGAAAATCGCAAATTTTTCAATAAATTCACAATTTTACGGCCGCCAAATCTATGACAAGCATCAATAATTGATTTATAAGCAAAAACGCACATTTTAAGAGGTACAAGTCAGCATCTCCCATTAAAATGACCATAGAAAATCGAAATAATTTAATAGCAATACAAACGGTTCCCATCCTTCCTCATCTTCTCCCGTTGATTTTTCAACAAAGCGGAAAAACAATGAGGAAAAATCAAACCAACGAAAAAATGGCTTATATTTTTTTGGTCACTAGGAGCATATCAGCATAATTTTTAAACTCACAAATACTTAACTGGCAAATAAATTTCGATTCAATTAGTACTTAATTGTCGAATGAATTTTGAACTAACCCAATGTTTACCTTTCGAGTAAATTCTGGATTAATCAAAATTCATTTATGGAAGGATAAATTTAACACTAGGCAATATTTACCTGTAGAATAAATTTTAAAGTTACCTCTAATTAACTATCGAATATTTTATCGATTTTTTCAACTTATTAGTCCACCCCAATCCTTATCAACAAGACAGTAAACTCGTTTGACGCATTTAGGGAGTTGCATTATTAATCCGTATGAATCGCTCTTATAAGCAAATATTAATCATACTCATTCGTTATCGGTAATGATCGACGTCCATATCGATTATCATATTCGAATTCGATCCGATGAAATTCCGATCATCAAAAAATCGAACTCATATCGTAGATCAAACTGTTAGCAATCACAATCAGCATACCACTTCAGAACACAACTTTCGACGGCGATAGAGAGAGAGAGATAGAGCAGAGAACGTCCAACGACGAATGTTGCCTGCCATCAGGCAAATTTCTTTTTTTTCAAAGAGGGCTGGAAGAGAGCAAAAGTGCGCAAAAAAAACGCACAAAATGGCACACTCGAGCACGCACGCACTAGTCGACTCCTTCTAGCGCGATTTAGTCGCAACGCTTTGACGAACGCTCATTGTCGCAAACGATGACGCACACCGGTTCGAGGGGGGAGGAGGGAGGGAAGGGGAAGCACACGTACAATGCTGGATGATGATTGCAACGTACTGCACAAATAATGGTGGTGCACTTTTAGTGGTAGGTGGCACACCTGTTTTCGAAAGAAGAGAAGAAAAATTCTCAAGTAGAGAGGTGGATGAAGGCATACGGGCGAAGAACTAAATGCAAGAGTTATGAGAGGGGGTGGATATTGGAGTTTAAGAAATGGGAAAACTTGAATGGATGAATGAATGAATGGAAGACAGCAGGAGTACGCGATACTAAACAAATCTGGAAAGGATGCTAATGCAAAACCGAGGGGAGAAAATGTTTTCGTGCATCCCGCTTAGCCAATTTTGAGTAAACTACTGAATTTCTAAAGTTTTTTTTTAATTACAGGATATGGCACCATTTAATTCCCGACTTTTTTTGTGACTGAAATTGAATTCTACAACGATAATATAAACTTCTCTAAATTTTGAATATTTCATTATTGAAATTAAAATAAAAGTTTTTTATATCAGTTCTATTAATTTTTCTTTTTTCAGGATATCGTATCAGAAAATTCAACGATATCATATCAAAATACGCCGGAAGTTATCAATTCACTACGATGATTTCAGTGAGTAGGAAAATAAGAAGCGAACTCCATAAATTCAGATAAATTTCTTTTGGATAGAAATTTTTCCCCTTTCTTTATTCGAGTAGAATTTTCCTAATGTTTTGCAATATTTAATATCCTTTGCGAAGAAACTTAACTCCTCTTTATAATTTCCAAATTTCTTTCATTATTATAGCAAAAATTTAAAATCAACTATCATTTTATACGTTAACTATTAAGACTATTAACTATTAAGAATTAAACGTATATCATTTAATGTGCTACTTGAGGTTTCAATTACAATAACAAGATCAGTAGTCTATATCCATATATATCCAAAGATTTCTAAAGAAGTGCTACTTGAAGTTTCAATTACAATAACAAGATCAATATATATCCAAAGATTTCCAAGGAAATGGCGTTACAAATGTAGAGAAAACCAATAAAATACAAAGAGAATTTTAAAATAGCGAAGGAGATTTACATACTTAATGGGGAGAGCTGAAATATAGCAGCAAGTTGAGAATTCCCTCTTCGACGCATTTTCCATAAATATTTCAGTTTTTTTCCCCCATTCTTTTTATCTACGCTATATTTTAATCGCATATTTTATATTAATTCTGATGAGTATATTTTTAGTCAAAAAAAGAGAAATTTCCTTCATAATAGAGATAATAAAATAAAATGGAACAAATAAGAAAGCCAAAAATTAATTTCTCGAAGGGATTTATGAGAATTTACCAAAAGACATTGAATTTATTTTACAGCAAATTGTCTGAAGAAATTTATGGATGTTGAAAGATAACGGCCGATATTTAACGTCTTCAGAATCATCTGTCCTACTACACTCAGTGCATCTATTCCTTGGTTCATTTTCACTTTGAAGTTATGGTCGGTTTACTAAAATTCGGAAGTACTTTTATGGTGGGTGACTTTTTTTCATTGCCTACGCAAAGGAACTTCACGAATTTCTTGAACTTCACCTATTCATATATATGCTATCAACCGCTGATTATCGCGCTTATGTTTTACATCATTGTTTATGATATCTCTAAGCAACAACGTTGGAGAAAGAAAGGATTATTCTTTCATTGATATATTCATCCACTACACGATGTCTACGTCTTTCTTGAGAAGAAACAATAGTGAAGGCAACAAAAACGATGCAAATGGGAGAAAATAAAGAGAAAACATCAGTGATATACGTTCTGACTTCAAAATGTTTAGGAGTGAAATTTTATTACAGATTACAAAAGTAGATAAGTGAATTAATTTATAAAGTTTAATTAAGTAGGCCCAAACGTGTTTATAGAGCATCGAACACAACTTCATATCTCGACATTGAATGCAACAATTCTGATCCGGTTTTAACTAATAAGTTCGTGGAATATACAGGGAGAGGGGTGGGGAAGGAAGACATCATGAGCATAGAGGTGAATTAATACCTGACAGGCGAACTGCGATATTAAACTCAGTGAAGTAAGCTTTAACTTGCTCTAAAAGTGCCGAATCACAACGCAATACACGTTTCCTTCAACAAGTGCAGTAGAAGGGCGAAAAGATGCGAATCTGGAACTACAGCCGCACCATAAAAACAACTTCGTTGAGGACATCAAAGAATCGAAAGCACAAAGCGGCAACGAATAAACGTTTGATGATGAGAACGGCATAGAGCAAAACATAAAACTTCAACGTAAAAATTTCATTGTAGAAAGAGAGAAAGAGAAAAAAAATCTCCACAAAATATAACAAATTTTATCGGTGAAAATTCGAAATTAGACGATGAGAGAAGGTTTCGAGAGTGCTGAGGAAATTAAAAGAAGCAGGGAAAGCCGGAAATATCGATAGATGAATGGCAATCGAATTGTGTGCACTACCTTTAAAATCATCATATCGATCAAAGATCTGATAAGAAAAATATCTCTATAAAAATGGGTGGGGAAAATATGAATATAAAGGGAAATTGAAGAAGAAATAAACAACAATAATTATATTTCTATTTTATGAATAGAATACTTCTATTGAAATATTTTATAAAATTCTCTCGTATAATATATTCTTTATTTCATATATAATATATATTTAACAAAATAATAAGAGAGAATTTCACTGTTTCTTTAATTCATAAAAATGTAACAATGGGATAGAGCAAAAACAACTAAAACCCAACGATTCATAAAGAAAATTATGAAGCCAATATAAGAGTGGCAAACTTCGGTCGAGAAATTAATGGCCCAGGAGAAAATTCGGAAAAAATAACATTCACAATTAAATATGTGAATTCACTGTGAACTTTCTAATCAAGTCGCAATTTATTCTGCATAATCTTCAGCGTAGATCTCCGATTAGGTAGAAAATTTCAACATAGCTTCACTTTGGATGAGGGAAATTTATGGACAATGAATTATGGATGAATTTCGTGGATAATTTAGGTCAAAGAAAAAAGTTCAAATTGTGAAGCGAGAACGAATATGAAACAGTAAATTTGGTCGACATATTGATATAGACTCACTGCATCCGACATAACTACGTCAATTGCTCAGGTTAAATTTCAATACATGTGAGGAGGCATGCTTCTATAATACATCTTTGTGGATTTCATTCACCCATCAAATTAGTATCATATGTCACAAACACCTCTAACATATCCATAATATAGCTTTCTGATGCATATGCAGCAATCTACAATGTAATGAATATAAAAAGCTTTTGCGTTGTCTGTCTACCAGCGTATTTGCATACCGAAATAGCACTCAACAAGTAAAGCCGTTTTAAATTAACTTGGCAACTGGATATAATTATTTAATAAGGTCTAATCGATCGATCACTGATTAAGTCATCTTAGCGGATCGTCATGGAAGTAATTCGCAGCTTCCATAATGAGCTAATGGAGCATCCATTTGCTTTGTCACTCGTCATTTTCGATATGGCGATCATGTTTTGACTCATCGAATCGTTCGTTAAACTCATCAGTTAGATATCAGTTTATGAGATCCAACTACTGTAATGTAACCTTGGCGGTGATAAATGAAAGTTTGAATGGAAATTCAAGCCATGCATGTTCTTGGCATTTCTAAACCTTACACGAGTTTGACAGATCAGCTTGAAAGATCAATCTAACTGTCCAATAAAATTATCCTGCGAAGTAAGGTTGCAGAGTTGAAACTATCAGCTAGATGCATATGTATAGATCGACTTTTCATCAGTGCGGCTGAGAGAAATACAGCCTTGCCGGAGAGCAGTAAAAACGTATGCAACAATAATCAGCTAACGATGACTCACCATAAAATGCCACAGATGCAAACAACTGAGTAAAGTGATCCTCACCTGGATACTTAAAAAATCCTTCATATCTGCAGCACATTACTGTCAGACTTCAATTTGTAGAGCCGAGTGAGATATGCGGCAAAAAATGAGCCTAAGCTTCACTTTAACTCATTATTTCTGACAGGGTTAGTTTTACTTGAGAGAAAAAAGTGCTGACTAGTTCACACTAGGGAGTTTGAATGGAAAAAAAGTACCATGGTTCGAGTCGTTCATAAACTTATAACTTTTATTCATCGTTAAAATCTTTTTGAAGCATAATTAAGAATAATTTCGTAAAATTAAAATACTCCTAAAACTTTCAGTAATATAGACGCAATACGAGTGATGCGATAAATGACAAGTACGCAACGCGAAATGCGACGCATGCAATTGCTCTAGGATATGCACTCAATAAACGTGTGCAAACAAGTGCAACGAATAGGCGAATTGCCTAAGCAAAGAACACAGCGAAGTGCGAATGCACCACTTTAAATTTGTGCACTATATGTCCACATACAATCTTCGATTGAATGTACAATCTGCACGTAGCAGAGTGATGTTTCCATCTGCATATCGTCAAGTATGCGCGCAAATTGCATAGTGCATGTGGTTGTCTCTATCAGCAAACTACGACGATCTCGACGAGCATTCCACCATCGACATATCCCACTCCTCGACCTTCCTCTCTAGTTCCCCTCCCCATCCCCTTACTTCTTGCAGTACCGAGACCCCTCTCTCGCAGTTGTCCCACAGATTCTTCATAATCAAATTTCTTTCTTATCTCTCCTAAGATAAAAATAGAACGAAACGAAGAAATGGCAGGAACGAAATGAATTCCATTGTGGACGCTCGTTTCAGAACTGTTTTCTACACATTTCAGTGCGAATTTCTTGCGCATTTTCAACTTCACTTAAAGATAAAAGTTGGCTTCGTCCAATAACTACTTATTTCTCTTTCATAACTGTGTTCTCTCAATTACATCCACTATAAATAAAAATATGAATTTTATGGCTAAACAAATACAACGCAGAAGTCGATAGACAGGTAAAATAAATATTTGTGAATAAACAAATGATAATCAAAGAAAAATTGGTTGAAAAATTAGGAAAATATGCATCATTTAAATGCAGAACTTTCAATTGCATTAATAACTCTCAACGAAGTAAATAAATTATCTTAGCGCGAATTAAAAAATATATAATAATTCTCGTAAGTAGCGTGGTTAAAATGGGAATAAAATATCGTTAAACTTATCGAGTTAGTTGGATCAGCGTTAATTGAAAAATTCCTAATAAAAGGTTCCCAATTATGGAAACTTAAAGCATTTCAAATTTAGTTATAGCTATTCTAAAATATGAGAACAAATCAATGGAATAAAGATTAAAGTTTAACGACCAAAGAGTTCGTATAGTTAAGTCGATTTGTGCATTTATTAATGCACAAACACTTATTTATAGCCATTTTAAAGTCCTGTTTTTACAGAGTTGCTTTCCTGATTTTATTCACTGAAATTTGCCAAAGAAATTTAGTAGATAGCTTAAAAATATGAAAGGAAATTTCTCGAAGTGGACCAAAGATACGAAAAAGAAATTCCATAAATACGATTATAGGTTTAGTTACATTTCTTTCGAGTAAATTAATGGCATTTCAAGTGGAGAGAGTAAATTCGAACAACAATAATGAAAGCATTTCATTTCTATGTAAGCGTGAAATATCCTATGCACCACTCAGCTCATTGACTTGATTTTATTGGTAATGAATTTATTTTCAGTTGAAATTCCATTGAATTCATTGAAAATTCAAATTGATTGATTATATTTATGTATGAAATGCGCTAGTGATGTTTTTTTTTCGCATTTTTCATTTTTTGGGTTAAGTCGATATTTTCTTAAGTGTAATTTATTTGCAATATTTGATATGTTTATAATTTTTGGTAGTGACAATAAGTATCATAATATGATAATGATATGCTGATCGTATCACTATGAAGTTATTTGACCATTTGGTACTTGCTGGTCTAGCAACGACGTTCCTTGGGAACGATAGGAAAATCATATTGATGCTCTGCTATCGCCGTTCACTTCTAAGAGAGCTGCATATGGCTAAGCTGAAATTTGTACATGAACGACCAAATTAAAGCATTTAAAAGTGGAATGTTTATCACAATTGATAAAATAAAGTGACAAATAACTTACTAACTACAATAAAATATTGCTTTATTGATATGATAGAAGAAGTCTTAATGTGAATGAATGAATGAATAGACACTTCAAATAAATTCACATCAAAGAAACTGTAACTAAATTATCGAAATTGGAAGAAGTACACATAGGAGAAATATTTCGAAAATATGATCTAAAGTTGAAGAAATTCTTTGATGAATGAACGCCTAACCATTATCCACGAATTAATTTCTTCCGGATTTTTCATTTCTTTATTTACCAACATAATTATAATTGTTGCATAGAATAAATCTATTTGCCTATTTATATCATAAAATTTTATATGGTCGTTTATTAGTGCTCCTTTTTTGTAAATATATTAGGCAATGAGGTAAAACATAGTTTTTCATATTGAAGAGAAATAATACGTAGAAAATTCCAACTATTCATCGGCTAATATTTAACGAGCAGCTAAAAGCCTGAAAAGTATTTCTTAAAAACCCAACGTGCTCTTTGATCGCTTACTTGATATTGTTTACAAGTTTGCACTTATCTCATTATGGCAGCCATTGCATTTGTGCCTATTTGGGCAATATATATTATATACATATTTATTTATATTTGTATATATATGATTGCGTATTTTGCTTTCTACTGAAAAGATTTGAAATTATGAACTACAAAGTTCACTATGATAACAAATAACGAATTCGTTCATGACGTGAGACAGCTTAGATCGCTTTCGACAACAAAAAAATACGCCACATTAAAGGGATCCATGATTCAACAATATCAACTGTTCTCATTTGCATAAAATACTGGGGAATTTTAATTATAGAGTTAATCAGTTGACATTCATTGGGATAGCCCAATCGTTTCGATCAACTGAATCGAGAATATCCGATTGAAAAATTATATAATTTTGATGAAATTAACATCGGAAGGTAGAGCTGTTTTAAAACGTTTTAATGACCATTAGTGACCAAAGTGACCATTTAATCGCGAATAAAACAAGAAAATTGCGCACATTTGAGTACTTCTGAATAGTTTCCAAGTTATTTCGATCGATATAACTCTCATATATTCGAATAAACGTAAAATATGCTAAACATTTGGCATAATAGTTCAACTTTTCTCTTAAAAAAAACTTGATCAGCGATGCAAAAAGAAATAAAATATTGATTAATTTCTATAAATGTCAGTAAATGTGTAAATTTATATATAGTAAATTCATAGACTGAATTAAAGAACCGTAGACAAGGAAGTAAAAAACAATCCCCACCCCTAATCCTTACCACTTAGCAGGAGCAAAATTCAAGCTGTGGTACCAAATTGGTGAAAACTTCGAATTGTTTGTAGAAGTATCGCGGGATCAGCACTCAAGTCGGGAACAAGTTGGGAATTTTCGACATCTTGAAAGTATTTTTTGTGTTGTGATTTTTATTCGTCTTTCTAGATCATAAAATTACCCGTTCATCAATGAGCGGACTTCGTGTATAGTTCATAGATCGCGTTATTATACCTCAATTCGAAACTGGAATCTTTTAAAGCAACTTGCATCGTTGAACGCAAACGAACAAGTCGAAAGAGAATAATTTGATGTACTATCAATCTATGCCTGTTCTCTGCAGCATTCATTGAGGATTGAAATTTTGTACACCTATTTGAAGGAAGCCTAAAATATAAGAGGGCCTTTTCAAGAGTAAATATCATAAAATCGTTGAAATACTAGTATAAACATTAAAATTGTTTGATTTCTTTATGAATTAAATAAATAACTAAGTACCATTAATTAAATACCGAAAGTTTTTATGCACAGGTGAAACCTAATTAATGAAAGCTAATTAAGCGTTCAGTAATGATTATGCGAAGAAACCATCGAAAAATGAAACAACAAATGTAAAGGTACGCTGCTATTGGATACGTTTTTATGAATCAAACTTAAAGACGAATCAGTGTTAGTAATAGCCAATAGACAATAAAACACTCATGGAATTATATCTCTATGCGAAATTAGATAAATTTCTTCCATGCGAAAAATAATAGTAATAATTTTTATTCGATACTTTCATTGAGAGAGATAATATGTTAAACATATAGAATTTCGTACATCTAATAAGCATAGTATCCATTTTTAGTAAAGTTTAACTTCATTTATCAAAGCAGTAAAAGTTGAGAAATATTCTGCAAATGAGGCAAATAAGAGAAAAATCAATGCAAATGCTTCGAACGAATGCATTTCATATTCGCCTCTGGACATTTTATCCTCGATGAGGTGGAAAAAAACCACCATTCAACCGATAGGTTTAAAAAAACCTGCTAACCTCTTTCCATAGAAATGCAATTCTATGGAATGTTCTTTCGAGGATTTCCCGTTGAAATTAAAGAATAAAGAATTAAAGTGTTTAAATAAAAATAAACATGGATTTCGCTCATCGCCTAGTACCAACAAATTTTATTATGATCATATGATTTTATTGATCACTATCAATAAATTATGATCAAACTTATTATGATCAAAAGCCGAAATTCTATCTTCCACGACTCAAATTGTTTCAGAAAGAAATTTCAACAAAATTAATGATAAATCTATTTTTCGATATTATTATATAACGTTTTTTTCTTTTCCTTTTGAGGATATAATATATTTCCACCTAAGAGAAACAATTATTTCCATAGGGTGGGGGGAAAAAATTATCAAATTTAATTTTGATATTAATTTCGGATGAAATTTTGCTTTTTTTTTCAAAATTACAACTAATCTAATTAATTGGTTAATTAAAATACTTAAGAATTGGTTAATTGGTTAATTGTTGGTTAATTATTGGTTAATTAAAAAATACTTAAGAATAAAATCGATGTTTATTTTTTAGCATAAAATATCAAAAAAAAGAGAAAATCTAAAAATAAATAATATGAAATTATTGGTTTAGAAAATTTCAAATTAATTAAACCTAATTTTAGAAATTTACACAAACCCTATGGTACTCAACTGATTGATCGATTCTTTTGAACGCTTACAAAGTTAAAATTTTTCTAAAACATAGAGAAAATGAGAAAATCGTTACGCCCCACAAACAAGTATAGTGCAGTCACCTAAACAACTCCCCTTAGAGCTATGCACTAAATTTTACACGATTAAGGAGAATACAGTTGTACTCATCTTGGCACTACGCACTAGAGCGTCGTATTCTTGTGTGCACATTATATTTCGATACTAGTCGAAAGGAGACACAAAACATAAAATTGTGTGTAGGCGATCAATGACCTAGGAAAGAAACGACGCTAAAGTTCGACTGCGATAGGAACCATAGGAGGAGGGGAAGGAAGCGGGATTAGGAGGTGGGTAAGAAAGACGGTTGAGATATTCCGTCGTCGAATAGGGCACCTTCGATATAAAAGAAACTAAGATTACGACGCGAAGAAAAATTAAAAGTCGTCGTTCAGAGAAAACCTCCCAAAATGTGACACCTCCAGCGTAACTGAATTGGGCCAACAGCTCGTTGTCTGTTAGTTCCTAAACATTTCGATCAGTAAGATGTTGATGATCGATTAGAGCACTGATCGCGCTGATCAATAATATTGATTAAAAAATTGCACTAAATCCTAAGCGAAATATATATATAACAACCACTATATATATAACAAGGAAATAGCAGTAACTGTTTATGGACATGTACTTTACTTGAAATTTATTTCAATGGACAAAGCATTCCCAGAGAGACCACTGGTCAAAACGACTCAGTAGCACAAAGCTAAAGAGTTTACTGGAAACCCTCTTAGAACCGACCGGGCTACACAAAACTAAACGGTGAATCTATGGGGGCGTAACTGCTAATTTCCGTGCTTTCCCGAAAGTTTAAAAAAATATTCCACCTGATGACAATCAGGATAATTCAGCTTCACAATAAACATTGATCAACGGCAGCTCCGTTCGAGCGCTAATGCTGAGCTCGATGCACTTTCGCAGCCCTTTTAGCACTGCATCACATGCGCTGGCACAGCTCCTTCTCCACATGAGAAAGCGCTTCTTCAATTCGCCTTCTGCGAACGTCCACTGACTGGCTCTTGCGGCTCTTGCGCGCATACACAAAGTTCTTAGCGAAACTGCAGAAAATAAAGAAAAAGAAGAAGGGAGCGTGAAATTTGTGCTCCCCGTCGACCATTCGATGGGTAAATCCCTTTACAATCTAAAAGTGAGGGACGTTTTTAGCCAAGAAAGTGTAGTGAGCCGGATCCCTACTGTGTATAAAAACAGGACCCTACTGTTTTGTAAACACTGTCATTTATCCATCTAACACATCGAGGTATGAGTTTGCGTTCAAAGTTTTTTCAAGAAATGAGAGCCCCAAAATGTCTGCCGACTAGACTTCTGTCCACATAACGACTCCATGATGTTAACTTCTCGATACACTGTCTGCTGGGGATTGTATCATACTATTAAGTGGCGTTGTAAAAATTGTACGAATCATGAAAGGATTACGAAGAGATCGATCGCCAAACAACCCATTGCCGCTTTCGAGGCACGTGTATATTATTTATTTATTTATTTGTTTATTTGTTTATTTGTTTATTTTAAAAGCGCAATATTTACCTTTCTTCTATATTGCAGCAACAATACTTTTAAAATTTTAACAAAAGCGCAATATTTATGTTACATTTATCAATGTATATCTATGTATCGATGAAGTTTTACTCATATAATCATATAAGAGGATAGTGAATGAAGTTTCGAACAGATTTTACTATTAATTAATTCAGCTATTTCCATAAAGATATAAAAAAATGAATAAATTTAGTGAATATATTATTAAAGGAATAAAATATAACAACGAATAGCCCAATATGATCTTCATTCCTTAAGGTTAATGAGGCGATGGTGTATTTTTTAGAAATACCTAAGAAAAATGCCGCTGAGAGAAATAAATGAAGTACTTAATTTTGCGCAGAAAAAATGATACTCATTATAGTGTCGTTATATTGCATGTTAATGCCAACATATCCCCGCTCCGAGGAGATTGTGACTACGAGAATTCGGACCAACGAGATTCGCTGCGCCAGAACGATCTTCTGAACTACCTAGGCTTCGAGGTCTCTCGAGGCTACTCAGAAAGACCGCATCCCGAGGTCACTCCCGACGGCCAGGGGATTCAAGATTCGGGCGAGTACGAAAGCGTTCACAAAAACCACGAGATTAGCGATTTCCTATGGAGAAATCTTAAGCTGTTCAGTGTGCATAAATCATATTTTTGTCTATGATTGGAGCTTGTATTCAACGAGCAATAAAATTTCTCAACTTTATTTTCGAATGCTTTATTTCCCAATCGCTTCTCCACATTTGCACACATTTTGATCAAAAGCGATCATTGATATCTAATCAAAATGTTTTCAGTCAAAGTATTATCTTTTCAACTGTGAGAAAATGATCTGAATTTTTACAAACGAAAATAATAATAATTCAAAGACGAAGCAGTAGTTAGCGACCACCTACAATCGTCTATGATGCAAAAGAGAATGAATTAATTTCACATAGAAGGGGGATATGAGATTATTCGAAAAATTATACGGCAATATTTATGATCTCAGATGGACTTAGCTAAGTGAAAAATGGAACTAATTTAAACCAAAAAATGGAATTATTGCAATAGAAATGAACATATAGAATAGTAAACGGAAGAAGAAAATCCATAATGGATGATCATTAAAGATTCTCTCGTTCGCTTAATCTTTGCTAATAAAGTTATTGCAAATAACATATTTTCATTCATATATGCAAATGAACTCTTCGACTTCTATCCAATCATTTTGGTGAATTCTTTCAATCATTTCAAAGAAAAAAAAGTAAAAATCACTTTAAAATAATAAATGATAAATGTCGTCAAAGATTATGGGCATGATATGCGCTTTTTACAATTCACTCTGTCGGATTAAATAGTCGAAACAATTTTTGCTCTTTAAAAAATTGCAAATACACCATAAACGTCTCTTTCAATTGATCGATCTCTTAGGCAAAAATTAAATTACTAAAAATTTCAATAATTAATTGGTTAATTAATTAGTTAATCTCGAACCATCTGTTTGTTCTATCATCATGGTTCAAATTAATCGCCAAAAAAAGCTCTCAAGCAAATAGTCAATAAAATTTCTGCTCTATCTGTATAATTGTCACCAAATTAATTTAATTTTCTAATATAATGAAACAGTAATTAATCACTTATTTCAATGAATGTATCATATTTCGACTATAATAAGGTAGTAACGTTGTGATCAATTGTAGAAGTGAACATGCAAAAAACAATATTTCTGCATAAAAATTCTCATAAATGATTCGTTTTTATTATTTTTCTTCAAATTAAAGCGAATATTTCCAACAAAACGCTCGAGGCAAAGAAAACTTAAGGTCGATTCGACAAGATCTTCTATAGAATTGCTCGATCAATGATTTTTCTACATCTGTTTTTGCGAGAATTACAAACATTCTGCTGTCTATACTAGAGAATGTCTAAGTTTTCTAGTAACATACACATCCACGCAAATCGTCTCGTTCATTTAGCACAGAAATTTCCTCTTCAAGATCCCCGCAATTATGCAAGAAGGCAACAGTCGTCTTTATGTGACTCAGCAATAATTTCCCCATAATAGTGATGGCACTTTTTTTCTATTTTAAGCATCTCTATGCAGGTACCTACAGAAAGTGAGAAAAAAAGGAGAGGGAGAATGATGAAGAGAAAAATAGCGACCAAGAGTTAATCTAAAGACGATAGACTGCACGTCCAGTGTTGAATTTATTTTCTAAACAATTAATGTAAAGTTAAAAATATCAAAATTTTCGACAATTGGCTGTAGCAATTCTATCTATAAACGACCATTTACCTAGAATATAAGCAATGATGCCCATTGGATTAGTATTTCGGAGCGTTTCATACCGAGAGTAAACATTTGAAAAACTCTGTGAACTTTTAAAATACGTTTGCAAATTAGGTCTATAAAGCGTCTTGTATTAGCGCTTATCCAGCATTTATACGTATATGACTTTATTGCTTTATTTCGCTCTAAAAATCCGATAATTTCAACTCAAAAATCAAAAATCCCTAAAGCTTGTGCTGTATAATTCAACAAGAGTAATCTCATCAGTGATTTCTAATTAATATACAAGATATCATGATATATAAAGTGCATAATAGCATAAACTCAGTTTCTAAATTTGAAATATCTTCAATATCGCTCTTTACGTTAACTTTTTAAACAAAGTTGTGGATATTCGAATACGTCAAGAAAAAACAACGAAGCAACAAAAAGCACTTTAGGGTGGTCAATTTTTGAATTCCCTCGAGCAGAATGAGCAAAAACTCAGGCAGCTTTCGGCAAGCAGCTGAACCAGCTAAAATGAGAAGGCTATGATCCACTTATTTGATGATTTATAAAAATTGTTGTTCAACTGAGAGGAGAGGGAAAAAAGCACCTAACTTGCTAGTTGGGCTACTCCGATCCTCATTGAAAACTAAGAAATTTCATCGCGTCTATAAAATGCCTATTAGATGAAGAAATTTTAAAGTTCTATCCAAATTATGAAGCAAATAAAACCCTTTCATATGGCATAATTATTTCATTATAACATAGTTAGAGCTTCGTATAGACATTCTAACTTAATAGATGAATTAAATGACAATAACAACTTCATAGCGTGAAATATTGGCTGGAAATTTGAGAAAGTTGAATTTCATTGCGAAGAAAAATTCAGAAACTGAATTGAAAGCATTTTATATCTGTCATCAAAGAGATATTAGAAACTTAGCATCATTATTTATCTTTTAAATATCTCATCGATGTATTATTAGTTAAGAAAATACTTCAAATATGATCGAAAAATTACTCAAAAATGAAACTATCAAAGTATACGGGAAAATATAAAAATTTCAACTCTTTAGAGATTTCTATCGCTTCCTCAATTGGCTATTAAAATTTATGTAAGTGCTAACAATCACTATAATTATACAAAACAAGAGCGAAATAACACGTAACATTTTTACTTCAACGTTTGAGAATATTGCTAGTTTTGGTACAAGGTTACAGCTTTAATCTAACTCTCTCTCTCACTCTCATTCTCTCTCTGTTTCCGCCTTCCTCCCCCCTTTTCGATCGCATATCGATATTTTCAGTCATTGTTTCAGTCATTTCGATATTTTTCGATATTTTCAGTATTTTCAGTCATTTCAGTCACTCTTCTTAATAGCTCATTGTAGAAGTAGAAAGATGAATGTAGCCATTGACTCGGTTATAAAGAGGTAGGACGAGGTCATAATTATCTATAACGCTTTTAAATTAATTTATGGAATAGATCATAACATCGTCAATGAATTCAGATTGACGTAACGAGTAAATATTTTGACAATTGCGTTTGAAAGCTGAATGAAAATATCTTTTATTGATAAAGTTAAAGTTCAAAATGGAAACAACTCGACTTATAACGTTGAATTAATAAACGATATTATGATAGAAGTCGATCTTTTACTCTTTTTATTCGGCTGAAATATTAAGAAAATTGTGAAAATATTCATAATAATAGTAATAATAAAATGAAAGAATTAATTTAAAGAGAACTCAAAGAAGTATATTTGAGTGAAATGAATTTTGTTTTTCTATGGCATCATTTCTAAATTTCCCACTGATTGCCCTCCTTCGTATTTCAATTATAGCATTTTAACGATGAACATAAGCTGATCTTTATTTACTACAGCAATGTGATCATTCAAAGATGATATATGTTCTTCTATAGTTTGGCCCCTATTTGGGCGCTTGAATTAATTGCATGTTTGCCTTTCTGTTGGAATAAACTTTTAATTTGCGCGATTATTCCAATTATTGTTCAGGGTTGATTTCTTTGGGTCGGCCGGAAATGAACTCCAACCAGGCTTGAATGTTCCGCTCAACTAAGCATATCGCTCATGAAGTCGATGGCGTCGTTAAAGGAACAAAAACGAATTGAGAAGTTATAATCCAACAGGTGGTAGACGAGCCTACAACTTGACTTTCACGCGACCGCGTTTCACTTATGAACGTGTAATTTGAGAATGTTGCTATCGAATGGTCGATTGGAGAAATTGGATGAAAAAGCATTAAAACTCAGTTTCGATATAATCACCCTAGCAGAAATGAAGAGGATAGGCCAAAAGACCTTCAATCGGCCAAACGATAGCTGTTCATATTGCCGCGGAGTGGAGCAGGATTTTATGCTTCGAAAGAATGAAAGATGACGTCCTTTTCTTCTTTCCTAGAACTTTAATGCGCACTTTCCTAGAACTGCGCAAACCAAAATTAATGTCAGTTGGAAAAGCAATATGCGACTAATTCAAATATATATCCCTCATGGAGGCAAAACTAATGGAAAATATAGGCGATCTTCGAATGTTCTAATTGCCGTAGTTAATGAGCAATGTTCAACGTTCATTGTTGTAACGAGCGATGTAAACGCTACTGTTGCAGAGAAAATGACATAACAGAATGGTGGGCTTGTAAACGAACAAGTAAAGCACAATTTAAAATGTATTCCAGGTGATCTCAAAACCAAGGGCCGCATTCCGGAGAAAAAAGAAATTCGAGAGGCCATGAAATTCTAATTTGCTAAGTGAAAGTTAAAGTGTTCATTAATTTTCTCAACCTCAAAATTATGGAACGATGATATGGCTGCCAAGCAATTATTAGTACAGCAGGATGTGTTCTTTGAACGAAAGCTAAAGAGCTTTCGACGAGGATAACTTGTGCAGTTTTTGTCAGTAGATAGCTGTCATTAAGATGTTTTACCTGTTTTACGTAATTGTTCGAATTGTCAGTCTTATTCTTCTCTGGTACTACACTATTACTCCTATTCATACAACTACTCCGTTGTCATTCAAATATTTTTTGCCTTTTTTCTTTTGCTTCTCTCTTGGTTGACTGAGACACAGATGAGGTTTTTCCAGAATTCAAGGAAGTGAACATCTTAAATTTCTAAACCGTTGAAAACCATCATCTCAGGTAAATTTCAGGGATAGTTCGCCTTTCGAGCGCCTCAAATTTCGATATCTGAAAGATTGTGGAATGAACATAAAATTTGAAAGCTTCTTAATGATTTTCCAGAGTAGTGAGGAAACTTTTTCTCGAGGCTAACACTTGAAGAAAATAAATGATTAGCAAACTGATGAAAGAAGTAAAAGATCAGAGTTTCCTCCCCGTCTACTCTCCCAGAAAAGAAACACACCAAACGAAGAAACGAAATTGAAACGAATCCAATAAACAGACGAGTGCACCTATCGATGAGATTTGTTTGTAGGAAATACAGATGAGAGAAAAATGTTCGCTGCAGTGCCCTCGAATTGCTTAACCAAACATCACAAGGATCGATATTGCTATAAGATGTTTTCTAATTTGCACATTTTCCATCCTCAAAATCAATACGCCTCATTTCTCAATTCTTCAGTTTCAACACTTTCCTGTTATTTCGTCAAATTTTCATTTTAATTTCAATTTTGTGGACTTTTTGTTTAAAACGTTCGCAAATGCAAATAATTCATTAGATAGAAAACAATGCATTTTCCTTAAATTTGCATCCGGAATTCTTTCCTAAAAACTAATTCAATGCTTCTAAATTTTCTGAATAGTATCTATCTCATATTTCATTGTCAGTGACCTGAGGTGCCTTGTCTCTGACGACATTATGACCGCTAAGCATAAGATCAGAAATTCTGAAGCTCCAATTTGAAGTTTTTTGCACTATGAAAACTCATCAATCCTATAGTAAAAAAACTCGGTGATCCTTTGTGTGAGTGGGAATACTAACAGGATGATAGCTTTATCATCGACAAGTTGAAGGCAACGATTTAAGTAAACAAGGTGCGGAAACAAGTATAGAAGCGCATCAAAGTCAACAAGCACGATATGCGCTTTTTGTATGCTAGGTAACTGACGCTAGTTTCACTTAGCGCCTCGATAAGGTAATGAACTTCATCATTTGCACATATCCTCCATAAAGATGAAATTTTTATAGAGCATATGATTCCTTGAGTGGAATAGTGGCTAACACCTTTGAAGCTGCTAACCTCTCCTTACTTTTTGAGCTCAAAAATTATTTTTTGAGGCTTATGATTCCCCTATTTCAAAAATCCAGGTTCCAATGCTGTGGTCTCCTCTCCTGAATGATGGCATTTTCCAAGTTTTTTGAGCATCGCAACTTCATACGATTGCTTCTGAGTTGAGGTAGCCCTAGATTTGAGGGTTTCTCACTCTTTGATATTTTCGGAAAGACTGTGTCCCTTGGTTTTAAATGCAAATATAGCTTTCGGTAAGTATAGCAAGTTGCCCTAGATGAAAGCTTAAACGCATCATTTTAAGTGAGAAATTCAAAGATCGTAATACCTAGTTCATCACATAAGCATTAAATAATTGAACACTTTTTCTGATAACCGAATATACTTAAAATATCCTAAGTCATTGGATTCCGTCCAAGGGATAAGTGAGACTTCAGGCGATAAACTTGGGACATGGAGGAGATGAATTCGAGAAGCCGACTGAGAAATGGATCATATGAGAAAGCGTCGTCAAATAAGAACTGCATTTGAAGAACTAATGAAAAAAATTGGAAAAGAAATTGACTATGTGGATTGCTTCTCCATTTGGCGAAAATTAAGTCCAGTCAGAGATTATATTCGGGATGCAAAACGATTAAATTAAAAATGTGTGATAATATAATGAAAGATAACATAATATTTTTATAAAGGTATTTTGCCATAAAAACGTTTTATATAACTTTTTACCATATAAATATTTATACATCAGTTTTTCAGATCGCATGGTGTTCTTGAGCGGACTCATAACGGAAACATAACAGATTAGGTTAAAATCGTTTATACCCTTTTAAGCAAATACTGTGCTAGGAAGATTACAGCAATTAAACAAGAGCGCTGCTAGCGATGAAGATTTCCTCAAATTTTTTGATTTATTAGGATTAAGCATCGGGAGGAGGAAGAGCGAGGATGCCGAAAGAGACTAATACATTGAGTCGCATCAAACTCGGCCAACAGATAAGTTTTCCAACAAAATCCTTTCACAAATGAACAACAACATTTCAAAGGATGCTTCAAAAGTAGTATATCCTAGAAATTATCCGAAGAAATTGTGCACAGTGGTCCAGTCTTACCGGTACCTCAATAGTCTCTATGTTAGAAAATTATTTTCGGCTTTTCTTTCCGTCTAAATGCCTTTCAACAATTATTGGCTCTTTCCGATTATACTGGCTACTTCAAAACGGACAAACTACTAACTCGACATGTAAACTCCTAATATCTCGAAGTTATTTGATGATACATCAGCCACCTCTCTCATGGCATCAGTTCATGCTTATGATATTTACTGATGGTTGAGATTGATCTGGCCTTTCCGATGAGAAGTGTATATCATGTGAACGTGAGCATTCTGATATGAGTTCCTCAAAGATATCTATTCCTTCCAAATTGTGTGCCTAGTGCATTTCTGGTTTTTCCTCCGCGTAAATAATTCGAGTTGTACGATCATTTCCCATACAATATTTCTATCCGTTCGCGACAAAGTTTTCCTCAATTACAATGTAAACTCCAGTCACGTATTTGTTAATGTTGCTGAATTATGAGTACATCACTGGAAATAACGATCAGCAATCTGAATTAACGATACAATGAATTCAATATTCACTTGATCACGACAATCGCGTTTTCCTTTATGTTCTGAAATGATCCATTACTCAGGTAAATATCTCACCTATCCAGCATATGCACACCCAAGTTGTAAATTGTTGCCGAGGGATTGGCAGCCTATAAATCAACACTGATCATAGCCAAAATCCTGATGAATACATGAGCAAAATGGAAACTGATGTTGTGTGCTAATCGGGTTTATTTGTGCATTCATGCATGTCTCATTTTCTTTTCTAATGGATGAATATATATAATAAAAAATCGACAATATGCAATACAAATATTACGACAATCGAAAATAAAATAGAAAACACACCTTTCTTAACTATGAAAAATACGAGAAAACATCGGATGAACAGAATAAGAAATGAAAACAAGTACACTGGTTCGAGCACAATGAACGCGCTCCTCGCCCACCATCGAGAGAGCGAATGCTTCAGTTAGTAAGTAACGAGATTGCTGCCAATTAGACCAAAGATCCATAAAGAAAGCAGTAACATTCGCACGTGAACATGCACTCTGTTGTTAGTTGATCAAAATTATTTGCGCCGTAATCGGCCCCAAAACGAGTACGTCCGATTCGCTAAGCAATCGTATTCGTGATGTTGATCTCTGGATAAAGGTACATTCTGCCAAAGTGCATCCACTCAAAATAAAAAATATCCTACGACACATTTCGTAGAACGTAAACATATTTCATTTTGACGGTGAAATGTTTCGTTTATTCATACAACTATATGATAGTATAGCATTGTTGTCCCCTTCTCCCGCTCACTCAATCACGTTACGCAGTTTCTCGCCACGTCGCAGTGCTTTAATTGATTTCAGCTGGATCTACGATATTTTGCTAAGTGATAAATGCCATCCAAAGAAATGATTTGGATAAATTTATATTGCTGAACAGGCGGAGGTGGAATGGATCGAGAGGGTGAAGGGAGTGGGAAGGAGAGGAGGAGTAGCGTTACAAATAAAATGGCCTAATTCATAATGTTCTTACAAATTTTATTGTTTTAGAATTTTTCGAGTAGAATATTCATCTTTTCGAAGTGTTTCCCTAGGAGTTAATTTAATCATAATATTGCACTATTTCAGTTCTTTTTATTAACATAAACCATCTATTCAACAAAATGTTATTTTTATGTCATATTGATCATTGTAGTATATATGAAAGCAACGCGAAATACTTTGATGAGATGTTACATATAAAAAGTTACTGGAAATAATTTTACTAAAAGCGATAAATAGCTTATTGCCACCCATAACGATGCACAAAGAAGTGTCATAATTGTACTGCGATTGCGATTTTGTGGTAGTTGACAATTGATGTTTCTTTCGAGAATTTCCGCCTACCTTGATAAAAGTGATGGAATGCGTTGATCTGATGAAGCCACTCACCTGGAAACCAATCACCCCTACCTACATCGTTGTCCTTACCTAAATCGAATTAAATCAGATTTCTAAGGCGTTGTGCTTTAATATTTCTAATTTTTTCCATTAACTTGTCTGTTTTTCCAAAGAGTAAAACTGTAATAGTTTTACCCTTTTAGGATTTTTATGATTTCTATATTAAATTCTCTCAATAATTTCCACATCAAATTGATGTAAATAAATGTAAATATAATATGTAAATAGAAGAAATCCATTTCTTTATTAATAAATAGTCTTACATGAAAGTAAATAGATTATGCAATGTGCTTTGGAATAACTTTCACTTAAAGAATGAAATATTGCGACATTAAGGTGTTTTGTTTCATTTTTCACTGCCAATTTACATACTCGGTCGTTAGCTAGCTCTATTCGACTTATTCAGCTATTATATTGTTTTCTAAACGCTTACGCGAGAATATCAACCGTTTTGTCGAAAAACAAGTAATGCTCCTACTATATTGTCATTAATAAATCTCACCTGCTATAGAGCACTTTGTATCATAATGAATACAAAAGTGCTACAAATTTTCAACCTCATTCATTAATGAGCAATTCAAACGTGAACTCATTAACCATATTTACAGGTAAAATTTTACCTACATCCAATTCCGTACGCGATTTTTGATGCTTAATTTCCAACACTGATTTTGTGCCGATTGACGCACTCAATGCACGATAGTGAAAATGATGAAAAAGTTCCCAACTTGGCAATATCACTTGCAACCTGGCATATAGCAAGAATGATACCTAGCATGATATGTGTGATATATATTACCTTTACATGATATATTACCTAAAGAACCAATAATAGAATTTTGTTGCGGATAATAAAATTACAGAATACTTTCTCCAAATTTCACCTCATTTGATGATTTTTAGAAATTTTTCATGAATGATCCTATTTATTGCAAATTTTTTTGCACCATTAAGTAGAGATGAGTGATTTCAAAGTGGGTTGATAGGAAAAATGATAGATGAAATTATCTATCATAAACACTAAATTATCACCGAATGACTTTTTCTTTAATTCTCAAAAATTGCATTAAAAAATCTTCAGTTATCAGATTTTTGCAATGATTGCTGTAATAACTGCAATAATTGCAATATTGCAATAATATTTGCAATTTGCAATATTGCAATACATTAAATATTAAGCAAAATTGCAATGTTGCAAATATTAACGTATTGTATTTACTTTCTAATTTCCTAAATTTTCAACAAATTAAGCACTAATATTGCTAAATTAAATTATAGAATAAAAATGTCTGATGCAAAATTCAACATTTGTTAGCAAAAAACAAACTATAATAGCAAAATATAATTCATAAATGTTATCGTTAATGCTTTACCTAATAGTTGTGTTGGCCACATGGTAATTTTAATGCACTGACAATATAAAACCCATAAGAAATCATTGCCTATGACGGGTCTTAGTGGAAAATTTTCTCACCAATTTTTCATTTTTTCATTCACCAAATTTCTATTCACCAAAGACTTTTCTTACGTAATGATGAATTTTGTAATTCTCCTACTTGTTATCTTCGTATGAGTAAATATACTCGCATAAATGCTTGGATGCAATTTTATTTGATTAAATATTCGATTTGAATCTCTACTATAGATACCTCAAGTCTACTATAAATCCGTGCTTGTATGAATGCTTATGAATTCGTATATTCTCTTGTTTGCAAGCTGAATTAACGTACCGCCGATAGTGTTGCTCTCAAATGATTTATGAACTAAATTTGTATAATTATTGAGACTTTAGTCTCTTCTATCAAAAAAATTGCATATTTCAAATCGTGTTAATTAGATGGTTGCTCGATCAAATCATCCATCGCTTTTCTAATATTGGCACCCGAGTTTTGCAGATAAGTTGAATTATCGATGAAGTGCTTCAGTGTTTCTAATTGAGGACTTAAGAGGCGGCTGCTTCCTACTGGATGTGCTCGTGATGGTCGAATTTATAAAGGAGTATGCTATAGTTCTGTTTTTAATTTTTATTGGAAAAAAACAAGTAAAATAAATGCAACATTTAGGTGAAAAGAAACTACTAGTACCAAAAATTCAACAAAGCACTTAAACAGCTTAATTCAGAAAGCGAGGAAGATAAGACGATAAATATCCCATAGCGGGGGACGGAGAGGTTTCTTCCTCTTGGGAACTTCCGTGATAAGTTTTCAGCGTTCCGAAAATTCTTGTGGGATGAGAATCCTCGGAGAGGAGATGCCAGTTTGGTGATGAATTTCTAGAAAACATCCGTTTTTCACACGTCGTTGCCGTTATATATAACTGTTTCATTTACCGGTTTCCACACTTTAAGCCACATTCCTATTGAAATGATTCAGCTTAGAAAGTGAAAAACATCAAAGCTTTATCACGATAAGATTTTTCCAAGTCCAAAACGTACCACTTACAATTACTCAGACTGTAATGTTTGCTTTGAGTGTATCCAAGTGAATGATTCCGTTGAATATCGATACTGAGAACAGCCGGTTGTACTATGCCTCAGTTTTCCTTACGCTTTTTGGCTGTGTCCGTTATATCCCAATATTATCACACGCAATAAATTGTTGTTCCCTAACAACGCCTCTCTGCCACGTTTTCCTCCAGCATTTCTCATTAGGAATACTAGCTCTTGCAGTTTCCACGTGTTTTATAACTTAATGGAGAATTTCCTTTCAGCTTATGAACGCAGAATACACATTCCCAACATCCCTCACACAGATGAGAAGTCAACGGGGACCCTTCAGGGGAGAGTTGGAAGTATTTTTTTGGCGCGTGACGCCCAGCGACGAAATGCCAATAGCGTAGAATCTGTGGCCTCTTTGCAACCATGCTCGGACAACGGGGAGGGTGGTAAACTTCGAGCACTACTATATGCACATTCCAACCGACTACTTTAGCAATGATATTAGCATAATGCATAGAAATAATTCATAACTTAAAGTTTCAAATTAAACCATACCTTAGAGAACTTTAAAAAATTCAATTTCTTCGTCGATTAGGGGAAATGGAAAATAGTACCTTAGAAAAATGTTAAATTGAAAAACCTTTTAATAAATTCTTTCTATTTGTGATTTTGCAAAAAACGATCATATAGAAATTTTAATATTAATAAACTTTATGCACAGATTTGCATTACAACAAAAGAAACGATTAACAACAATTGGTAAAGAGAAAACATCGACGGCGACTGCTGAAAAAAGTATTTCATATTCTCATCTTTCAATGATCGATAGTTTAGTTCAGACTTTAAATCGCCAAAAACCTCATAAAATCTTCACGAGCTTTTTCAGTCACATAAATCGATTTCCTACTGCTTCATCTAGTGGATTTTCTCGACATCATGGACTGAAATACTCTGCTAAATCTCATTCCTTTCATCCCACATTTCTTCAGGATGCCTACGCAGTAGGATTATTGTTGCTTTAAATGGTTTAGTCATTAGTATATGAAGATTTCAGCTTACTTTCCTCTCAAAATTTCTTTAAAAGAAAATTTAAGACTTGGAAAGTGCCGAATTTCCAGATAAACTAAATTTGTCTTTTTTTACGCAAATGAAGTCATTGACTTTATTTATTTTAAAGTATATATATATATATATATATATATATATATATATATATATATATATATATATATATATATATATGTATATATATAGCTTAAAAAACAGATAAATCATGTTTATATTAGAATTTATACAATTCATTTAAGCTCAAATCTTAAGCTCACACATATCCTACTTCCTTCAAAGGCACCCTCATCTGTTCTCAACAGCCGCTGACCATTTTCTCTCCTTTTTTCTCCGAAAAAACTTCTACACTTTAAATGGAGAATTAAGATGACTGTATCAACGCAATCATCCATCTTAGTTGAATGTATTCCTATCTTGAAATTAACTGGTATTGTTCATTTGATCCATCTAAAATCGATTTTTACCGACTACTTGATCATTTTCTATTTGAAATTGATCACAGATAAAGATCGTGTCCAACAATATTCCGATGAGGCAAAAGAAGTTATGAAAAAGTGGCTGAACGATGTATCACAGGTTGAATTTTTTTCAATATAAGCTCTCTCAAACACGTTTAATTTTGCGCCGGAAATGGTGATATTGCTCTGACCAAACTTCTCTTTAATTACCTTTGTTGAAAGCGAAATAGTGGGATGGAGAACTCAAATATTGTGCTTCTACTCAAGTTAAAGTTAAAAAATTAAGCATAAGACTAGTTGGCAAAAATTTGAGGAGAACAACTCCATCATCGACTGCTACTTCGCTTCGCGTAGCGCACCGATACTATCATCATGGAATGCATCATAAAAAATTATCGCCGAGAAAAAAGTATTAATAATAATATTCAAATAATATCTGATTTCTTAATTTAAAGCGGATATCCTTATATGTGGTGAAAATTAACTTGTAAAGAAGAAATTATTAAAGGGTGGTGTTCATCGACTACGTCTTGATTATAATAAATTAAAATCGTTCTCACCGCAAGGTTTGACACAAAACGTCTTTGAGGCAAATAAAAATCGATGCCGATATAAAGGTATATTCGAGATTTTGTTACATTTTAAAACTCTTTTTTAGAAGTATTCTTTATATATATCGTTGAATTTACTAAGTTTACTAATACTTTACTATATTACTCGATAAGGTTTACTATAATGTATGGGATATGACGCCTCATCCCGAGCTTCAAATATATCAAATCTCCATACCTCGATAAACTTTAAAATCAGAACTTTTGTTTAAAATAAATGAGAGACATCAATAAATTCTTAGCGATTTTTCAAATTTAAATAAGTCGAATTTCTATATCATAATAAAGATATTTGTTTGCCTCATTTTTTTACGTCAATAAAAGAAAGAAGATCAAAAGATGAAACGATTAATGAAATGTGTTTAGATGTGAAATGTTTCGATCAGACTCGAGTAATATTAAGTTGGCCACCTGGACAAGTAAACGATTTCATTCATGCAAACTGGGTGAAACATGAATTGCTCGAGAATGATTTCATCTGTTGTCAGGTAAAAACACCATTAACTGCTTGCGTTTCAAATTTATCATTTATGCACTTAATCGTTGATAATAGCATCAGTGGACAGACACCTTATCAGTAACAGATGTTATCAACTATTCCGAGATACTTAAGTTGACGATTTTTTTAATTCGCACTTTGAACTATTAAAAATCTTTACCTATGCTTAATGAATGCGGCAAACCATTATTTACCTCTTGTGAGGCCTTTAATAGGAAAAAAGTAATTTATTTCTATGGTCTTTTTTCTGAAGAAATGACATATGATATGTTTAGAGTTAGTAGTAATCAAGAAAGGCAAATCAATATGCTTCTTATTCCAATGACCCCCAAAAACAAATAGTATTCGCATCGCTCTTCCCTGCTCTATAGTTCAACGTAAATTTAAACATCAATATATAAATAAAGAAATATATATATATAGAAATCAATGCATTTGAACTGTCAATTAAATATATATAACGCAATAAATAATTTAAAATAATAATGGAACACTGTGTACTCGTAGGAGGTTTTATTCTTGCCAAATTTTTCTTTCTGCTTATTGCAGAAAATAAGCTTAAGAAGGGAACGTCTGTTCATAGTAAAAGCAAAAAGCTCCGTCAATTCGAACCTTCAAAATGTTTACTGAGGTTGAGCAATAGGCCACCTGCAAACCTTCTAGCGATTGAAGTTTATCGAACAGTAGAATATTTGAAAAAGCATCATAGAAAGTGAACTTCTTCGACAGCTATTCATCAATTACGACCTCTACGACGGTGAGTCTGGCTGTGAAGTTATGCAGTATGCTAAATCTAAGCCGCAACTTTAGCAATTTAGCAATCTAAACAATCTCAGGTTCCCCTCACAGCCTTGACGTATTTTATGAATATGATAGCAAGAGCCAATTCGACTCTCAGGAGTCATACCTGAAAAGATACAAATTTCCGAGTAGGATTCAGGAATTTGAAATGTTTGATCTTTGAAGGTTAGCAATCAATCAATTTCAACACTGCAATTTTGCTTATTGGTGACTTCAATATTGTATAAATTTTAATGGTTGGATGTTAAAAAAGTTTATCCCAACTCAGCTCATAGAGAATAGACAATCGGAATATCGGGGAAAAACTGAGATTGTCCGGCTTGTTTTATTCCAAACTTCGAAATCTTATTTTCGATAATTTTATCATTGGTTTCATAAATAATGATGCGATTTTTTTCAATAATTTAATTTAAGGCACCGTTGGAATCGACAGTTGGTGATTTTTGGCGCATGATATGGCAAGAGAAAGTCAAACAAATCATCATGCTGTGCAGTCTCTTCGAACTGGGCAAGATGAAGTGCTGTCAATATTGGCCGCCTAGAGTTGATGATAAGATGACTTTCTTCACAATTACAATCACGTGCACACTTATCGACACTAGTGACCCGAGCTTCGTGCACACGAAACTTGATCTCACTTGTTGGTCTTATCTCAGTGATCTCTTTGATGTCACTGTCATTATTTCCGTATGATCTAAGCTTATCATCATGTGATAGAATAGTCGAACAGGCATTAATCAGCAATGCACAGATACAGACTTATTTGGTAAGATGTATGATAACTTCGTCACTACAGGCCCATCGATAAGTTGTTAGTTTATCGCTCAGAGCAGTATAATTTCCGCCGCGTTATCACTAAGGCACTTATGGAATATTTGCTCTCAGGCTTTCTAACACTGGTTCGAGATTCAAGGTCGCAATTTCAATTCTCTCGGCAACAGTAATAGACAAACCGAAAATTAATATTCAACAAGCATGATGACTTGGTCGCTATCCAAACCCTGGAAAGTACTTCCCCTCGTCGTTCGTCCTCACCTTCCTACTTGCCACTTCAGTATATCTATACTTTCGAAGTTCAGCATACTGGTACGGATGAATAGGTGAAGGAATGGCGTTTCGATACGATCGACGAGATTCAGGTCGAATGCTACGAGGTGCCCGACGTCGTTTGAGGCACAAAATTATGAGGATTATAACAGTGTTTGAGGGCACAGCGGAAACGATATGACGTTTTTGTACCTAATTAAAATTTTTTGATAACGTCCAGTACACGGTTTGATAACGTCTTATGCAATTCTTTCAAACTATCCTTGTCAAACGTATTTACAGGTGGTGAAGAAGTACGTCATGTGGATCATCGTCAGTGGATTACATGGCCTGATAAGAGTGTTCCCAAAACGCCGATGGCTCCTTTTCGACTTTTGCAATATTCAAGGCATTTCGTCAAAAATCCTTCGGTCGTGCATTGCTCTGCGGGTATCGGTCGTACTGGCACGTTGGTACTCCTTGAAATAGCTACAAAGTTAGTTCATTCTCGAATAATTTTCTGCTGAGAGAGAACTCAATGAATGAAGTTAAATTGAAATATCCAAGCATTTTTTTTATCATCAAAAAATATTGAGATAAATAAAGTGAAATTGTAACCTAAGGTTTAAAGAAATAAACAAACTGATCTATCTGATACTGCAGCAAATGAATTTAAATTATGAATTATGCCACATAAGTGAAATATCAAGAGTTCATAAAGTCTTTTATGTAAGTTAAATAGAAATATAGTATTTTTTATGCAGATTATATAAAGTTAGAAAATGACTGCATGCAACATATGATCCGAAAACTTGTTCATACCCATACAAAACATCCAAGCTACTTACTCTAAGGTACGTTGTTTCTGGTCCATTTCAGCTGGGCCATTCGACGCCACTATGATTTTCCATAGTGCAACCTTTTCGTCTGCAGTAGCCATTGATCTCGACAGCATATGCGACCTTTCGTTGTTGAACTTCTCAATGCTGCTCGTCTATACAGCTTCCAGCCTCCGTACTACTGACAGCTGATGCTTCGTCTAGCTATCGATCTTTGTGTCTCGATAGGGGCTAGTCATGCTAGTCATGAGTAAAAACGCTAATTTATTCATAGAAAGATGACCCCTCCATCTAATTTTAGTGCACTAAAACGCGGAATCTTCCCGGATATTAAGCAATATTTTCGAGACCTCCGTAGCCAACGATCACAGGCTATTCAAACCGAGGATCAATACTTGTATATTCATTATGCAATCGTTCAGTTGCTTTTTGTTAAAGGTGTCGTCTCAGCACATGATATTAGAGGTAGCCTTATTAGCTTATTCCCATTAATTATTAAAAATATCAATTTTCTAAGCATAGACTAGCTAACAATATCATTATAATTATCTTTATAATTCACATATTGTTGTCATCATTTTTGCACTCTTGTGAAGCACATTATAACGGCATTATAATATATACATCACCTTGAAGTCCAACTATCTCTTGCTAATTTTTTATGAGAACAAATGAAGCTTAAAGCGATAAAATTTGATCGGAAGAATTTACCTCACAAGATGAATTTGTACCCCTATCGGTCTTTCACGTTGTGGGCTTCCAGCTGTAACACAACGGTAGACACAGGAAGATGCACAAGAACCACACACATTTACGCCGTTGAATCACAAGAAAAATAAGCAACTAATGAAGGATTTATTGTGTTGAGTTTAAGTTATTTAAAATGTTAGGGTGCTATTAGGCATATTCTATTATTTATGCCCAACTTTTGTCAGCTGGATAGAATGCAAAAAGCACTTAGTGCGCAATCTTCTTTTGAACGTTTTTTTTTCACACTCTTTCCTGTCGTCTCGTTTATTTCCACGTTTTCAAATCAGAAATAAATGAAATGAGATGTACCTATAAACGACTTATGAATCACGTCAAGATTATGCACTTACCAGCCAAATTGTAGGATTTTGTGCGGAATATGTGGAATATTTGAAAATGCTTAATGAAAGTGGTGAAAAACAACTACCACTAGATAAGACCGCTCCTCCAAAAGTGGGCTCAAGAAGTGGTGGCAGAGACGACACGATTGCTGCATTGATTGCTAAGGTGTGGCAAATTCTTTCCAAATGATGTCAACTGATCTTCAACATCTAGACAACATTTCTGCTATCAGTTATCAGTTAGGTGATAAAAAGATAACCGTTGTTAATAGCGTATTGGTTCGGCACAGAAATTGATGAAGTCTTTTGCGATCCATAAATTAAAGGATTTAATTTCTATTTGGTAAGGTTAAATCCAGGATATCCTTGGTGTAAATAACATCGAACAAAGTTTAAATTAGTGCTAAACATTGAAATTTTATTATTGTTAAAGACAAAGCCATCTAGTGTTTTTGTAAGGATTTGCGAAGAAACCATCTAAAGAAAAATCCATTTTAGAATCAAAAAAATTAAGAAGGAAAGGAAAAAATTTGCAATATATTTGAAACAAATTTCTAAATTCGGTTTTCAAAGTTTTTAGAATTTTCTACCAAACTGGAAAATTATTTCAGCATGAAAAAGTCGACGATTCACAGTCGTAAGTTGCATTCTTTTAATCTCTTGACTATTCAGGAAATTGCAACGTTTCTGCATTCACAAAATTTCCCTAGACAATCGGACTATATGTATATTCTGTTGACTCCATCATAACTGAAATCTGGGTGGATGTCGATGTGTTTCAGTGGTATTGCTGTGATCTCCTTCATTTACACGATCTCTCATAGTGAAATGGTCATCATTTACTAATCTGATAGTTTAGTTTACCTTTCTTTTGAAGCTGCTTACATTATTTTAAAGTTTCGTCCCATTCTAAAATCAAGTTATAGAGGATAATATACTGAAATCAGGTGCTCTGAAAATAGGTGTTAAATCTCCCATGACTTCTCCTTCTGTAGGATACCAAGTCGGAAGAAGACAACGCCAACATCGAAGGAAAGCACTGACGACAAAGAAGGTGAGTGTAAATTTGTATTCTTATTTACGTAACATGTTTATATTTTGTTGCGTTTCAGTCAGTTTCCAAAGCAGTCCTACATCTCATTATTTGTGTGGGGTGAACATTAGAATATTGTGGACATAGTGTCGTCCTGTAGCGTTTCGTGATACCAGGGATCATGAAATTATGGCTATATTTAAATCGACTGAAGACTGTAGAATGTTTTCACGTCGATGTTTTAGCTTCATGAGCAATAAATCTGAATGGCCAACAATTAAGTAAAAAGTTCCACCAAAAAATATCAACGAAGTCGGCGTTTCTATAACCCCAAAATTCAATATATTGCATTAGATATTCAGTGAAGATAATAAAGCAAAGATCTAACATTAAATTTTAAAAGAAAGAAGAGAACGAATTCAACGAAGTGCATACAGTGAGGAGTGGATCATATCAGATGAAATAATGTTGGAACGCTCGGTGGATTATTTCAGAAACAGGTTCGAAACGACAGAAAAAGAAAAAAGGAAAAATACCCAAGGATAAGAGGGGATCAGACTCATCCAGCAAACGAGTCAAAAAAGCGACAGATACATCCAGTAAACGAACGGAAAAAATCTCCGATTCGTTGGACAAGGACTCTTTGGTGCACAAAAAGAGTGGTGCAACACTCAAAGATAAAGGAACGACATCCCCCGGAAAAGATATCAAAACTGGGCTCCCCAATGGAAACCAGGTTACTGATCGAAAATTGTTCAGGATTTAAATCGAGTTTCTTCGGAAGATTTTCATCGCAATTATCTTCTGGATTAAAATTTCTTATTCATATGCACTAAGTTCAGTCCTGTTGACAGATGACTGCCATGAAGGATAAAGCTGATGACTGCATAGGAAAAATGACTTAATATTTTATTTATGAGGAGGACATTGTTATATCTCAGTTATTCATACTTATTTTTTAAATTTTTATGCCGTTTATCTGTGATATGCAACTGACGCAGTTGTTGTGATGACCCGTTGAGCTTATAAAGTAATGTGCAACGTTCCCACCACGCAAGTTAGATAGCAATGATATATTACACTATTACATAAAAAGTATTTTCATGTTTTTCTGTGGTTTGCCTGCCCTATCAATGAGCTACCTTTCATTTACTTGTTCTATAATTGAGTTTCAGTTAATTCTTTTAAAAAAATCTTGTCAGAAGCAACCCTTTCATTAAATATTGCTGATGGTACAACGAGGAAATTAAAAATAGAGGCTAAAAAATTTCAGGTGGTAGTGATGCCGAATGAATTCTCGAAAGAATCACTAGCTGCAACCGGTTTGTCTGCTTAATTCTCGTGCTAATGATTCCGTACGAACGCAAGAACTGCTCATCTGTATTGTCGAAAAACAACAGAAAGAGGCTTTGGTCCCTTTGATACATGAAAATCTCTCGAATTCAAGTCTTAAAGTCCCTCATTATTGATATCAGTGATTCGAATATAGAAAAGTTTCTTTCGATGATTCTAGTCGAATCGCCTAAAAACTTATTTTAAAGAAATCTCAAAGAAATTCACTTCTTTTCACATAAATGTTTTTAGTTAATTTGAGTTCAATGAAGCTTAAATATTAATACTATACGCTTTAAGTGAATATCGCATCGCAAAAAACACACACTGAAAATACTCCTGGAGAAGTATTTTTCCATTTAAAGTGATTTCATCGAACTTGTATAAATTTTCAACCTCCTGGAAAAGGTTAGAACCTGACGTGATGACAGTATTCTTACAGGGCTAAAACCGAAACAATTTGCTTACTGTATGATCCAATCGCTGGGCTAAAATAGGCGAGAGATGCAGACCATGATTTTCATCGACTGGCCTTGATCATTTATCAGTCATCTGCTATGAATGTGGATAAAGGATTATGAACAGATTTGTAAAGGTAAAAACAATATTTTAGCGGTGCATACAAATAATCCACCGGCCGAACCTAAAACACCAAATACTAGGATTGCCTATACTCCAGCGAAAGTCTATACAGTAGTACAAGCCGGAACGAATAAAGGTATGCTGCTGCAGTTTCCAGTTGTTTTTTTTTTCTTAAAAGTGTAAAGCTTATATGAAACTGCGCTGTATTTTTAAGGTATATCCTCATTGGCCAGAATTTTCAGCCACGGCATCCTATAAAAAATATTTCTATTTTGTTCGATGGTAATAGAAAAGTGTCAGTTAAATTTTTGATAATTATCGCCTATTTATAATTACTTTTTCTTAATATGAATAATGTTTGCAGTAGCTGTTTTCAAATATCCTGCAACCCCAGTTGGCCTTCGTACGACAACCGAGGTTTTCGACGAAAGAAGACAAACAAAATAAGCAAATTTCTTCATAAACGTCGATGCGATATTAACCATCCATGTAATTTATAAAACGCCATCAGAATAATAAAATAATATTTGAATACAATCTTTCATCATGATTTTAAGCATATTTCAACGAGAATTATGCGTTGTGAAGCTGAATAAACGCTTAAAGGTGAGATGATCACGACAAAAGCGCCACAAAGACATATCTTATAAGAGTTTCATTCAGTTGAAGCGATGACCTCACGAACGTAGAGAGATCGCAGTGAAGATCGCCTGAGGTTATTGAGCATCTGTCCTAGGCTCATCGTGCTGAAGATTTAAGACACCGTTATTTTTAGCGTAGTCAGTTTGAAGCACATCGATATCTATTTGAACTCGAGATTATGCTGTCAATATCTGAGGTAATATAGAGGGATTTGCTTAGCGGTTGAAACGACTAACGATTCGTTCATAGCTTTGCGTTGCGTTCATTGCTTTGTGATCATTCTTTCGTCAATTCCTGAGGTGTTCATCCGCATAGTTTGAGCGCTTTATCGTTCTCCTCGTTTCTATTTGCGTTCAGTTCCGTCGTCAACCATTACCCTTATGGTTTCGATAAAAAGTCTTTTTTCCGCATAACTGATCGTGAAAATTCCGAAGCTCGATAGTCCTTTGCAGTAACCAAAAAATTAGCATATGCAAAATGCACAACATCATTATTCATAAATAACTTATAAACAGACGGTCGATTCGGTAATTTATCTATTGTTCTAGCAACTTCACTTGTTAGTGGTTTTCTCAATTTCAAGCCGCTTTTCAGTTTTCTCTAAAGGTGTTATCGTTTCTAAAGGCCTTTATTAGTTCTTAGTTATTGTCGGCGAGTGGAAAATGTTACAGGTATGGGTAAGCAGAAAAAAGGTATGTGAAAAATTTAATTAATATTGTTTTAATTGAGCAGAGAAAAACAATAAGCGGAACGACGTTGTCTTTTATAATTTCATCGCAGATAAGTAAGCGGATAAAAGATAATTTTGCATTGGCTAATTTCATATGGAAGAGTGCCTCTATGAATGCTGAGAAAATACACCACGATTTCAAGTTCGACTATGCAGTCGCTTGGAGCAAAATCTTCAAAAAAATTTATTTCATTAAGTGATCCTCGGATAGACATTGGAAGGCATCACTTATTAATCAAATTATCCGACTAGCGTTATTATGTACATTTGCCGAATTGTCTCTATAATCATAGAGGACACCCTAGAAAACAATGATCGAAGCAGTGATTTAAAGGGATGAACCGTGAAAAGGAGTCGAGAGAGGCGATCACTCCAACGAAAGATAGCCCCGTTCGTAGCGTCGTTGGTGATATTTTTACAACTTCTTACTACCTCGTAAGTTTTTCTCTCTTTTTTTCTTTGATGGGAATACCTCATTTATAGGTTCCCTTACTCGGAGATGTTGAATTATAGTCTAAGCTTTAGGTGGAAAGTGAATTATAATATGCGAATCAAAGAAAATACACTCATAAGCAATATGATTCGCAATTTTTCACTTAAGAACTAAAGAAACGGCTCTATTAGTGAACTAAAGGAAATCATAGTCATTAAATTTTTCATTTAACTGTTTTTCATCGAAATTTTCCCTTCGACTATCGCCTATTTTTTCTATAGTGAGTTCTTTAGTTTTTCTAATTATTTCTATTTTAGATGCGTAATTCATATGAAAATGTTGAAGGAATGTTAAAATTGTTAGAATGCGATCAAAGAAATAAGCGCATCAATGTGGGCATTGCAGTAACTCCATCTAAGTAAGCCATTTAGCGATTGGCTTGCGTGATCGAGTTTTCAGCTCTTCTATCGTATGAACTTTACGTTATAGTTATTTATTCATCAATATATTTTATTTTTCTCATATTCGTACATTTACTTATTTACTTATCGCTTACTTACCTACTTATCTATTTACTTATCTACTTACTTATTACTTATTATATATACATTCATGGCGTTCTTTTATTCCAATGCCGGAGAAATTACGTCCCCAATAAACCATTACTTTATAAGTATTTCTCATTTAATCGTAGTCAAAATATGCCTATAATTTGCTGATTTCTTTACATTTCAGCAGTGAAAATTCGTCACCAGGAGAGAAAAATAAAATACAACCGAACAATGAATTCAACAACGAAAAAAAAGGTATTTCCCTTTGCTGTGAGCTTTGAGAAGATAGTCGGAATCTGCATTGCTTTAGCAGCTCGGCAATGGAAATTTCCTTTAAATGATAGCAAATATTATTGTTTTCAGATTTGACATCATCTACTCGTCGATTTCAATCGAATGTCGACTTGACGAATTTGTCGAAAGGATTTGTAAGTTTTCAGGATAGAGTTCTGGAAAATATCCAGATTTTTAAGTATCTCTTCCATTGATAAATCATTGAGAGTTATGTAAAAGAAAAAAAAACGAATGGAAAGCAAAACAATTACAAAAATAAAAAATATTTGTTTATTTATTTAAAGAGAAAAGCTTATTCGAAACGAATAAAGTGTTAATTTATTTTAAGTCAGACGTGTTCAGTAGGGACATTTTTGAATTAGTCCACTAAAAATTGAAAGAAAAAATTCTCACTAGCAAAGATTTTATTAATATTCTCAGTAATGAGCAGTGGATTTCAGATATGGGGTATAAGGGGCGTGTTTACCTGCCCCGCTGCTAACTAGGGATCAGCAAATATTGAAGTAACGATAACTTGCGCCAGATGTGGTCTGTGATCTTCATCGGATAGTTAAAGAAAAGAAAAACATAACAACCTCTGTCGTACACTGCAATTGAGACGACTACAAAATCCGTTGTAGAGCAGCGATTTGTTCGCTCAGTTAGCCGATAAGTACCACAATAAGCAACGCCATAATTGAATTGTGCTTTTAAAGAAACCGAATTTCAGAGCGTTAATAAGACGAAAATCGATTTGCCCACGAAATCCAACGAAAATCGATCAACTAAACTCGTCGATCCGAATATACCGATTTGTCGGCTTATTGGTGAGATGAAATAAGTTTTCAGCAATTCTTCAAAGTTTAATTTATCTCTGAAGTTACGAAGAATTATTGAAATATTGATTAGGCATTATTTAGAACCTTTAATCGATGGAATTTCGATTTCATCGATTAAATCGATGAAATTTCAATTCAAAACTAAAATTCCGGAATTCCTAACCGGAAAATTTTCTGAAGCACTTTTATACCTTAGAACTTTTCTTTACAGCATTGATGATTACGTGGACACGTTTATACTCAGCAGGACTTTTAAAGTCATTACAAAGAAGAAACTTCTTTAAATCATACCAACTTCAACTCTTCAAGCCGATATTCTTTTGATTTTGATGCATCGCTCATATCGACTAAATACTGCTGAGGTTTTATGCGTAGTCCATAAATTCAACAGAGAACAACAGCCAGACTTATTGGCCTACGTCTATTCGTTACATACTTCAAAAAATACAATGAAAATGCTACATGAAAGTAAATAATTATTTAGGCCGTCGAAGTAGGATTTGGGGAAAGACCACCCGTTGGTATACATTTTCAAAAAATTAAATTTGAGTTGAATTAATCATTACACTCTACAGTCTGGTCTGAGGTAAGATTTGAGGAATTATTGGTTCTGTTGATAGGGCCAATTCGGATACAAACTGCTGAGCGTATTGTCTACACCGAATATGGAGAGGCGATCATCGAAGAACGGATTGAGCTCATTGGATATGGGCGTCAAGATAAAACGAAGCCACAAATTCGCTTGAAACCTCTAGTGAAGAGAGTCACTCCGGCGGTAAGACTGCTTTAATGGATAAGGTTGGTGACGAGAGAAGGGGGAGGAAGATGGACAGAAAGCCGATTGGGTATTTGTTGTCTATTTATTCATCAAGTGTGAAATGACGTTATTCTTGTCCGGAATGATTTTGCAAGAAATTTTCTAATTTCCTCAATCCTTACTTTTCTCCTCAATGGATCTCCATTCACCCACTTTCTGGATATTTCCAATGATCACATTCTAATCGCGCAATGAGATTTGCATATTATTAAATAAAGGTTACCAAATGCAGAATGATGAGAGGGATTAATGGTCGGGTCGAAGTGCTTGACGCGATAGATATCAATTCCATCTGTAAAGAATCAGAATTACTACCTTGGCGTAGCATATTTACCTATTAGGAAGCACAGATTATCAAATATTCAAATAAAGAGCCTAATAAGAACTCGATGTCTTGCGATAATTAATTTTTATTTTTATTTATTTATTTCTTCTAAAACCTCAAAAAAAGAAACTTTTTTTGAGTATGAACTCGAGGAACAACCAGATACAAAGCAAACAGTTCTTATTGCCGATAATTATATCAGAATAAATCGATCAACGCGATTGAAAAAACCTAAAAAGAAGACTAACATTGCTCTAAAAATGCCAATAAAATATACGGAGACAAGGCAATTTACAAGTACTGGAAAAGGTATTGGAAAATATCGAATATCTTAAATTGCTTTCAAGATTGTTTCAATTTTGAGATTATAAATGAGAAATGATTAACTTTGCTTTGATGTAAATTTCTGGAAGTTCCTCTGAATTCCGGAATTAACTTTGATGAAAATGCATTGAGTAAAATTGTCACCGCCTACTTTTATCCTCTTCAACGTTGTAAAGTAGAGAATTTATTCAGCATGCGGCTATGGAAAAAAATTGCAACTGAAAAATGGGAAGTTATTCATTTTCTTTTCAATTATTTCTATTTATAGTTATTGAAAAAAGAATAGAAATTGAAAATTATTTCGTTTTGTTATTATGAAATATTCCGTACATTTTTGAGCAGGAAGTAAATGAGGAAATACGCCTAGATATGTTTACGTCCATTATCTCTATGAGGCAATACTTCTTTTCGATTGTTGTGATACGAGAAATTCAACATTTTCGATTTTATTGCTTCTAGCAATCAAGGAGATTCGAAATTCATATTTCAATAAGAAACATCGACCTGTGTTGACGGCAAGATCGGAAACAGCACTTGATGCTATGCGTGTTTACAATTTAATTGGACCACTCGAAGTGACCGCTAAACAAGAGGTCACCAACGATGACAATAACGGATATACGATTAGCGAAACGCTAGAACTTCGTGCAGCGAATAGTAAGGCTGCAGCTACCGAAGTAATTTATCGTTCAAGCTTAATTTTTTATGTCCAATAACGCAATGAAGGGAAAAATAAATTTAAAGCTAAATCATTTTCAACGATTGATTTTTCGTAACTCTATGGTAATCATCATTGCTATTTGTATATGAAACATTGCGAGTAGTGACTTTGGAATATCTCTAACAACCGGCTATTCTACACGCTATCATCCATCTCCGTTCGATCTTCATTCTTTTTTCCTCTCCCTCCTACTTTTATAAATAGTAGGCCTGATAAAGCTGAAGAACCATGAGCCGTCGAAGTTTTCTCGTAAAGAAATCAACTTTCAGCGTCTTGTTCCACTCATACAGAAAAAGCAAGAGGCTGCGGCTCACCCCGATAAACGTGTGCCTTGTAAACGCAACGAGAGAATCTTCATCGGTGATAATGTGATATCTATTGATCGTATCATTCGCCTCTCATCGCCTCAGTCGGTAATATTTGAAACTTCACAAAGTGATAGATTAAGCATTCCCAACGATTAAAGTTAAAGGTATAGTTTTTAGGGAGGTTATCTTTCAAAATGTCGAAAATGTCATCATCCGTCGTCAATATCATGCAGCAGGGAATGGTAGCATGTTTCAGAATCGTCGATATTTCAGATGAAAAGCTTCTCGTTGGTGGAACATCGAGGTTATATTTGCGATACTCATACTGCTCGGTTTGTAAATCCTTTCTTCTACAAAAGATGCCATAATTTGCTTTAAAATATCCCGGATTCGCTTGTTTTTTGCATCAAAATGTTTTTTCCCCAATTTGCTTTTTGTAACCGACATTGCATCGTCAGTTCAAAGCAGTAGGATGCATCGCAGCTTGGAAGGTAATTTCTCAATGAAATGACTGCATATATACATATCTGCTGAGATGCTTAAGTTGTCCAAGTTGTTCAAGTTTGCAAGATGGTCAGTTTTGCAAAGGAATCATATTCATGACATGCTGTTATGTTGTTAATTCGGAAATCAATCAAATACATCTTCATCCTCATTAATGCAGCTGCTCAACCGGATAGGAATAAGAAAGATTTAAAATTCGACAAGGATTTCATATTAAGAAATTTGAAGTGACCACTAGTGACCATACTAATTGTGTGGTCACTTGTGGCTGACCGTTTGAATACTTGATGATTTTTTCGTACCATTTATAACCTATGCAAGTGAATGTGGCTAAAAGAGGCCTTCAATGAAACACTTGCTTCAAAACCTATTGAATAGCATCTTAAATAGTTGTTGGCATGCAGTAAGATGGACATTGGTTTGTTACAAGTAATTGACCTCACTTCAAAAAAATATATATTTCTACCTCATAAATTCAGTGTTTTGCGTTAATTAGGTTGCGAAGGTGCACAAAAGGCCCACCGCACCCGCTGATAGCTCCATAGAGCGATATATCATCCACCTTTTCGTTGTTTGTCCAGTGTTTACATTGATAGCTTTTTGTACCTCCTGATAGTATTCATTGAATAACTTCAGGGAAAAATCACCTGAGAGGCTAATGACAGCAAAGAGTTATGGAAACACTTTGCAGCACTACTCCATGAATTCATTCGACCGTTCTGAAGGTAATAGGGAAAGAGTCTGTTTCTCTTTCACGCATTTGTTTTTGAAGTTCCTGAATGAAGGAATAGCGATCGCCTCTTCTCTTAGCCTCACGCCATTAAATGAAAGCATACACATAGGGAACAGCCATATCAATAACAGGTTATCTTTGAAAATGAAAGCACTATAGAGTAAAGGTAAATGAAATCAACTTGCTACAAAGATGCACTGATAAACAGTGAAGATATAATTTCAGTACTATAATCTAGATGATAGATATAGATTCGCATATTACTAATACGAGGAAGGATTTGACCCTTCCGGAAATTTAAGGATGGATTTTGTTCGTTCTCAATTTGAAGATTTTAAAACTTTTTGAATCTTGAATTCGAGAATTTCACAAACTTTGACAATCATATCGGTCACTATAGCGAGATATTATACTATTACCAACGAACATGGCGATGCTTTAATATGAAATGGATATCGCAGAAGAGTTGATCTTTGCAGATTCGATGAAACAAATGAGGGAAAATCGAGAAGAAGAGAGTGATGATGTGCATACGGCGAAATCTGCCACCTCACAAACATTACAAGAAATTTATGGTAAACAAGCATCAACAATTAAATCGAAATATTCGCTTGAGTGGAAAAATGCTCAAAAAGGTTCTCTTTGAAATTGGAATGAACTTAAACGAATTTATTCGCAGTAGTTGAGATTTTTTAACATTTCAATTTTTATTGGTTCTTTTAAAGGGAAATTAGCAATTTAAAGCAATTTTATAGGTTAGTTTTCATGTTTTGGAATTATTCGAGAACTTAATTATGAAGCAAATTAATTTTTTGAATCGACGTGAAGAAATGAATTGAATGTACCCGATACTAGCGTAAGTAATACTTGATAATGATGTACAAAACATTTCGAGCAGATGATTCAGTACAGATGACAATGAGTGACGAACGAATCAGCATTTATCTTCTCGGAATTGTTATTTAAGCTAGCCATCGACATTACGTAAATTTCAGTCTCACGAAAAAGTCCATATAAACGTTATCAACGGGAGCTATCCAGTCCTCTTCGAGATGTCGATCAGAGCCGCCTCATTGATAACAGAAATAAGGCAAAACTAGATCTGGACAGGTGAGTGTTTAATAAAGGCGTTGAGTAGTTGAAGGCGATAACGCATGTTATAGGGCACTATCGTTATCGCTACTGCTTCAAACTTACCATGAGTATGTGTTAGGAAACGTTGATTTTGCAGCGATTTTCTCAAAAACTTCATAAAATATTTCATAAAATAGAACATATTATTGGTGTGTCCATTTCCAGGGCTTTTTGCTCGTGACCCTCAACATCTCCATCTCATTACATATTCATATTCCTTCCCATATTCCGGCTTGTAACTTACCTGTAGATGGAAACACTAACTTTGATCCAATGGTAACGCATGATAGTTAACTTGGTGTACAACTACGTTTGACTTATTTCCTGTATTCAGTGCAGTTTACCAACACTTTTAGTATTTATTTCCACATATGCGGTTTCGATGCACATTTTCTAGCGCTCAAAGATATTTGGTTTGAAATGTGCAGCTATTATCTGTTAGCATTGTGGTTGTTCAGCTTAAATCTTCAGCTTAAGTTAAAGACTGATCAAAATATTTTGTGACTAATGCGCTCTCAACGCTCGGTAATTAACCACAGGGAAACAAAGCAAAAATATTCTCCACAAACAGCAACGATCCATAAGTCGAGACTATCCGGACGATCTTCTTGCTCTACCTTGTTGAAACGAAGTGAACCTCAGACAAACCTTAGGACCGCTCGTCGCCTCCCGTCCACTAATGCGGAGGCGCTTGGAGTTATGAATGAAAGCTCACCATGCGAGTATTGGTTGGAGGAGGCTAATATAAAACCGCCTGATCAAGTTATACGAGAGCTCGATGGGGTTGCTTATTATGTTGAAAAGTCCCTCCAAGCCGCTATCCAGAGAGCACATTCAGCAAATAGATGCAGACTGACGTCAGCGACATCCACGAAATACAACGGCGTGGACAAATCATTTGGTACAACGGATGACCACCAATATAACTCCAATAGTGAGCAACAACAAAACCGCAGCAAACAGAATTCGCAGACGTCGCTTATCTCGAAGAAAAGAACGCTGAATGAAGTGAATCCGAAATTTACAACGAGTTGCGCATCGGATACGATCAACGCCAATCTCAGATACATTGATCCAGAATTACGCAATCAACGAAAACTTCTGCAGCGACGAATCGAAAAGAATACAATTGCTTCGATACGACTAGATTTACTCCAGCATACACCGTCGATGTTCGATGAGGAAATTAAAACATCACGATCGCCAGGTTGTTGCACTGAGCGTAAACTTCAAGAAAATTCTTCGAGAGCTGTTGCATCGGATTCGCCTCGAAATTATTTTGGATCAAATGAGTCGGATGAGCAATGCAGTAGGTTTTTTATTTTCCTTACTTTAGAAGTGAATTTAAGAAGTGGAAATATCTGCTATGTAATGTGCTGCTGTAATACTATTCAACAAAATATGAGGCCTTTTTCACTCATTTCCCAAGCACAGTATAAGAGTGATCAGTAGTCGTATGGAGCTGTCCTGGTTTTTTGATGGCTCTTTCACTCCCTCCAAATGATTTAAACTCCAATCCAGCTCCAACTGCAAATACTCTTCAATTATCCTCCTCATTATACCTACGTAAGCTGATCGTGGTTGTGTGAAGATAAGTTACTTGCGCATTACAGTTCTCTCGTTCTCCTATTGTGCACATCAAAGTTGATAAGTTTCACAGCACTAGCTTCATTGGATTCCGAAGTGACAAGCACGTATGACGAATGCACAGACGTGATATCGCTGTAATAAGCTCAGTAGGTAGAAATTTAAAACATGATCAATAAAGTGGTCGAGAAAACCTTTCAAGGATCATAGGTGTCTTGAAATTTTGCGAGTACTTCCGCAGTTTTCAAGAAGATGATATCAATATTACGTGACATCAGCATACTCAACGATTCTTTCTCCTGTTCGTTGTGAAATACTTCATGGAACCCAATTTATTTATCCTTATTTATATCAGCTTATCTTGATGTCTGCTAAACACGTAACACGTAGCCTGCAACTTCCTCTCCCCACCTCCATCCCACCTTCCACCATATATCGTGGTATGAATTGGGCATCATGTGGAATCTATTTGACATGAATGAGTGATTTCAGGTGCTCTCCAGCTAAGGGTACGGCTATGCCTTGATCAAAACCATTCAAAGGTCAGAAATGCACCCGGTGGGCCTGACCTCCCAGAAGTATTAATTCCGTCCTGGCATAAACGCCTCGAGCATTTACTTCGCCTTTAAATTAGCCAGCACACAATTGTCTAACAAAGTGCTTGCTTCAAATATAGTATGGAATATTGGAGACAATTTTTCCTACGGCATATTGCTAACTAAAGGAGGGTATAAGGTGGAAATTCTGGATTTCCACTGGACTACTTGGTACTTTCGCAACACCTTTAAAATCAAGAACTGCCAGAGCGATCATAACAAGTACGAGATAACATCAATGCAGAAATGAAACTCATTTTACGACTGATAAACGCACATTTTCAGCTTTTGGATTTTTCGGCATGGGACGTGACAGAAAAGAATCAATGATGAACAGAACGTCGACTGTGTATACAATTTGTTTTCATTTTCTTTACTACGTAGATGATGATCACTGATGATCAACATGAGTGGTCATAGCAAAGTCTGTTTGCTTCTTCAGTTTTCGGGGAAACCTCTTTGACCGAAACTAGCTAACCATTCACAAAGAACGAAGTTCTGTATTCTTCTAACTGATGATATGATCTTATCGTCCGGATTTTGGCATTTCGTTATGGAATCGAGAAAATTTAAAAAATGAGTTATGTTTAAATAATTTTTCATTTATTGATGTGTTTAATAAAGTTCAATACGAATGATATTCTAATTCAGGAATCAAGGTGAAGAAAACAATCTCGCTGGAGTTGTTCGTATTTCATCGGGGACGGATTCATTAGCTGCGAAAAGAAATGCGACTCGAAATCACTCAAGTACTACGCCATCAAGTAATTATGGAGCAGTTATCCATATATTTCACCTATTATCTTTTCAGTTATCAATGCTGCCTATTATGATGAATATTGCTTATTCCTATAGTTCCTCGTTTCCTTTAAGGTCTCTAAATTTGTCCGTTATTGTGAAGACATTGGTTGAAAAATGCTATCGAAATAGAGCATTACCTTGAAATGTGGCTTGCTGATTTGTAATTGATCGCTGCTGAGAATTGAAATCAGCACCATCATTTGTAGCCAAGATTAATCGTAGATGAACAAAGATGAAAGAAACAATACTGCTAAACCTCACTTTAAACATTATCAGCTGTGATTATAAATTTTCGCTATAAGACTGTGAATATGCCTCTATAAAATTCAGGAGTTTCTGCAAGGGCGAATTTCGGCAAAAGTAGAGGTGCATCTTCTCGTTCAAAGTAAGTTCGAATGAGTTATGTTGTTACCTGGTGGTAAACATTAAAATGTCACCATTGAGTACATAAAGTCTCAAGGTAGGAATCTCTGAGCATATTGTTTTTATGGGACGTTAAATGAAGTTGTACTAATTGCAAGGGTATACGTCGATATATTTGAGAGTCGAATAACTCGTTAATAGGCATTGGTTAGCATTAGACCATCATATGTTGAAGAGTCTTCACATAGCTTGTTGATAGAGCCTAGTACGCTTGAACGATATTTTCGACTTCAGATTGTAAAATTGCTTCAAAATCAATCAGTTGAAAAAGTTCTCCGAAAACACTTTTGTTTATTAATATCCCATCGAAAATCTCATTTATTTCATTCGCCTTAAAAGAGAATCCTTAAAAAAAATGAAACTTTTATGCATTCATATATTATTTCAGAGGAAGTCTAAATAAACCATATACAACTCAACATCCATTGAAACAACGAAGAACGGAAATATCTCAACGAGAGGTTTATACTCTTTTATTTCGATTTCTATAGAAAGTAGTCGATATGTATGTGAAACATAAACGTTTATTTTACCTCAAATAAATAATATTCATAGTGGAACTTCGTTTCGCTATGAAATATCTGAGAACATATTTATAAATGAGAATTTATACCTGAGAAGTGGAAATTTTCCAGAATACTTCACGTGCACAAGTGACAGCCAACAGAAATAATATCGTCATTGAGGCACTCGACGATCGTGGAATGACGGTAGGAATTCCTTATTGGTGCATCGTCCTTGTAATTTTGTATCTTTCTCATCGCATACATACATCTGAAGTTTGATATTTTCTCGGGGTAGGGTTTAAGACGGGAAGCTTACGGTATTTCCACTATAGTACAGTATGATAACATAGTCGCAGCTGTCTTCAAGAGGGAACTAGCATAGATAATTGGCATCTGTGTTGAAGCTGATGCATTAATATTTGCTAAGCTTGACTTTACAAGCACTTTCCTTCTCGATCCACAAAACTTTTATACCTTCATATAGGCGATTAAAGCCATTTTTGGAAAAATATTGTGACACTGATTGATAATCCATAGCCGTTGTTAACATTAAATTGCTAACTGAGTTCCAGCTCAACCCTATCATCTATAGGGGTTAGTTTCTTATTCTATATGGATGCATAATTTAGGTGTTCTGGTGCTTCTCTAATGTGTCTAATTTCCTCCTCAGATTCTCCGAGTTCCGCCTCCACTATTTCATTTTCTCTAATCACCATATCGTCTATAAACTGTCTTTTCTTGAAGATTGAAGTTGATCTCAGTATCACGATGAAGGATCCGGCAGGCAAGATAGCATCATTGAACGGCAATTTCGGTTCACATATTCGACGTGTTATGGTCAATGGACGTCAGTTTTGTGAAACTAAACGTGATAAGTGACAATAATCCGCTCCGGATAGCCAGCATGGCAACAAAATCAAATAGAACCTCTTTTTCTGCAAAAAAGAATGTCTCATTCATTTTGTATCTTTGCGTATCTCCTTCAAGCCCTCAACTGTCATTGTCTTCTATGAAATGTGTCTTTTAAAAAATACACTGAGCCAGTGCCTTATCTATGATCACGCACCATTGCTTTACCTAACCTGTATGTCTTTCATTTCTTTGCCGGTGCCCATTTTGGCAGGGAAGGGCAACGCCATCGTTCAAGCTAACTCTCTCAATAAATGTTAACTCGCTGTATTCTATGCGCCGCACGTAGTAGATTCAGCTAGTTATCGCTACACAATTAGCAAACTGCTGGTCACCTGGAAGTTGAACTGCGAACAACGGCGCAATACCACGTCCCTATTAGCCTGCCCAGATTTAACGACTGTAGCCAGTCGTATTTCTACGAGCGAATCTTCACCAGAAGCAGGTAATGAGAATCTGAGGTGTCGTTACGTGGTCACCAAAGGCGTGACAGCTGTTGATGTTATTAGACAAAATTCGTAGAAGGAGCGCGGTATCGTTGCGTAGGACGGATTCACATCCTTTTGTAATTCACGCACTCCGGGTTCCGGATCCCCATCTTCTCCGGGAATTTATTCATTCTGAACGTTACTGAACTGATTTGGTGTATACGCTGAGACTTCTTGTTCATTTCGGTTTACCTCAATCTGCTCACAGTATAACTGTTGTTGAAGCTGTCCATCACTGTCATGAACTTGGTGTTTCGTACCAAAAAAAGAGGAAAATTGAAGCGAAATTGAAACCATAACTCATCAGCTTCACTAAGCGAATCACTCTTCTAAGCAGTTTTATAAAAAACCATTTGAAGTGATTGCAAAAAGTCCTCGAATATTAACATAAAAAACTGAAGATCCATTCTCTTAGCCCATATTGGCTTCTATTTATCTTTCAAGTACCACATCGGTTCACATATTTACTTACTTTCATTACTTTAATCTACACAGCATTCGTAACATCCAATTTGATGGTGCTGTGAGGTCGCATGAAGGTAAGGACTTGTGCTCGTTTCCTGCCTGTCGGGCAGTGACGAGTGGATTTATCGTCGTTCCACTTGAGAGGAGAGTCCGGCCTTACTTCACTGCAGTCATCTCTGTGAGTATACCGGTCGGAGTGGTTTGAAAGGACAAGTTCAAAGAATCCAGCTGTAGCTTTCCTGAAAATATTCTTCAGTAACGAAGGCTAAACGATGAATCGCAATCATCAGTACTCCACTATTTCCTCCAAATTTGTCGATCAGCATTGTTTAAAAATGTTAATTTAATGATAGGCAAGAAAGAGTTAACAACATAGTCGTTTATTTTATTTCGATATGAAATTTCTTAATGATTGATGGCCGATATTTGTAGTGCGTTTCGAAATAATATCCAATCATAAAATTATCAGCACTGATAATTTTTATAAAAATTAATAAATATTTTCGTTGTTGATATTGCATAATTCACTTTCTTCTGATATATCCTCGAATGGGATCGTTAAACCTCCCAACTTTAAGGATATCACTCATCGCAAATCAAAAGCTCCTCCGCCTCGCTGCAAACATTTAAGTTCATCGGATTTCATTCGAGAATCATTCGTCATTGATCAGTGATAATGATATAAACCTGTATGGAATCTCGTGCTTGGCGAGAAATCCATCTAGAAAAACTAACAGTTTATTTGCATGTATGGAGCAGGTGGATCCTCGAATGATGAAAACATTTCTGGTTGGTACTTCGAAACCAACAAACACACTAACTTCCGGTATTCTCTCAAGTTGAATTTCATTTTGGGGCTGCGAGTTTTTTTGACTTGTTAACGTTAGGATTGAGCTCGAGTTCGTGTTCTAGGAGCTCGAGTGGTTTTCTCAAGCTCCTCTTTGAATTTCTGAAGGTGCGGTTCTGACGCAACTCTTCGACGTATGATGCAACTGGAAAGTGCAATATGATGTACATTCAAGCTGTATATATATGTATGTACATTTCTCTTTTAGCTTTTTTTCATATTGCAATACGCTGATAAGACATATTTATATGACGATTGAACATCGAACGTCTATGGAGTGTTGCGAATTGCAATTTGCGCTAAACGGCGAGGTGCGTCGGCTGAAACGATGTCGTCTACACAAACGTTCGTTCGGTATGATTCATTCATATTTACTGCTCATTTATTGATTGTTTATTAATTATCATTTAATTAATTAATTATTAGCTATCATTTGCATTTATTATATTCATAAATCTCAATTTAACAATTATTCTAAATAATGTTAAAGGCTAATTTTTATTCGAAATAATGATTAAATATTCGGAGAAATCATTTATTAAATGAAAAAGAAAATTCTCTTAATAAAATCTTTAAAAAATATGAATTCGAAGAGAAAAAATAATCAATAAGAAGAGAAATATTATTGAATTTTTCATAGTCGAATTTTTCCAATAAATTCAACTTTATCATTTATATTTATTAATTTATAGTCATTCTATGAGAACAAAATGGGGATAAATGCATCAGCCTTCTTTAGTCTATTCATAGACCTTTATCGCTATCCTCCCTCGACCCCCTCCCTGTCCCATATAGAAAATACCTTATGTCTACTTATTTCTATGCAAAGCTTCAATGGTGACTTCGAAAAATGGGCTATTGATCGTCGACTTCATGCCCTATCTTTGCCATATTTTCCAGCGTTTTTTTTGTTGTTGTGTAAGGTATTACTCCATAAGACTCTGCAGGAAGACACATAAGATTGTACTATATAAACCTCTTTTTATTGTTTAAAATATTTCTATATAAGACGCTATCATATATGATCGTATCGTAGAGGATATTTAAGAGAAAGCGGATTGATTATTATCATAGTATAGCTCTCCCTTAGCAGTGAAACATCGTTCTCGTCGTACTGGAAGGTTTCTCTCAGTTTCCTATCGGATATAAAGTGGGAATTTTAGAGGGGGAAATAATTTCCCCAAAGCATGAGTAATGATTAGTAATTAGGTTTATATACGTCTTATAATATTTGTTAGTTCACCTTCTCGTCTCCCCCTGTAGGTATTTGTTTGTCTCTCCTCTCTTTATCCGTTTATATAACAACTTCGATGGGTTTCACTTCGATGTTTATATATTTGCGCTAAGTGACTTATTATTTTATTAACGAAGTATTCATTGCGAGTATGTTTCTCTTCATAACGCTCAATTTCTGCTCCGACGGAGAAATTCTAAGATACCCTGAAGGTTGAGTTGAAGGCTTAAGGTTGTCTCCTACCAATCAGGTGGAGGCGAGTCGTCGCTTCACCACCACAGTCTATGAGACTTAGCTGGTCGAATTGGCTCGCTAAGATGGAGCCAAAGTCTGTTCGGAGCCTTCTTAAAACAAGCCGCACAGCGATGCTTGGAGATGATAATTAAAAATTGCAGTGTTCAATTTGATTACGAGCAAGCGGCAAGTGATCAACTATCGTTTCGAACTGGTGACATTATCGAACTAGCCGTTGATCTCGAATGGTACGAGTATAAAGATTTATTTTTTATCTTCTCAGTTTATTGAGTAAGTCTTATTACCTTTTGCCTAAATTTCAAGGTACCGCCGTCATTATTTGAAGCGATCGTACCATAAGCTTTTGATATCCTTAAGTTGGATTTTGACTCGGGAAAAAAGCTCATTTCTGCGTATGTCTTTAAAGTGTTGACTAAATATGTAATATGTGGAATTTTATCCTTTTTTTTGAGTGAGAAAGAAAGGGAAAGGAGTTACGAAGAAAAATGGGAGCTGATGGTATTGCTCAGTGACCTGAGGTATTAATTGTTGTTTTTAGTTGCACTAACTGGCAACTTGGAACAAATCTTCGATCGCATGACGTAGGCCTTATTCCACCTTCCGAGGATGGATACGTACGTGTCGAAAAGATTACTGGTAAGGATTATTGCCTAAATTAGTGCACTTACATTTTTCACATATTTTTTTAGGCAATCATAACGCATTAAAAGAAATTTACAAAATTTTTCGCTATAGTTTATTTTGTTTCGTTTTTTATTTACTCTATGAAATAGTATAGTAATTTCATAGTTATTGATTGAGCTCTAATCGAAATATTCTCCTTTAGAATATTAAATATTTTCGATCTTAGTTCAACAATTTCGATAATCATATTCCTCTAAGTTATACTTTAATTTAAAGAATCTAATTCGAAAATTTTCCTTTATTACCATGTAAATTCATTGTTGTTCTTAATTAATTTCCTTATTTATCTTCATTTATTCGTTTGTAAAATTCTCATTATGCGAAATTTAGTGCCCTATGTGCAACCGGTGATTTTACTTGGCTCGATGAAGAATCAAGTACAGGATTACCTTATTGAAACGTTACCGGACAAATTCACCACAAGTGTACCTCGTAAGTTTGAAACTTTTCAATCACTTACTTCTTCGCCCTCAGTTGATATAAAATAAGTGATAGTGATTAAATTGCTTATTGTTGTTTTTTCAATAAAGTAATTAATAGTATAATTAATTATATTAATATTAATTATTGGAGAAGGTACTATTGAATATAATTGTAAATGTAACGATATATTGTAAAATTTACATTATATCTCAATAGTTGTAAGTATACGTTATGGAAAAAATTAAGCACATTCTGTGAACTCGAATTAAACTATTCAATAGAAAAAAACATTGGAAAATGATGAAATTCTATGATAAATATCGTTTATTTTTCTTATCTTTCCGCTCATTTTAATAAATAAAATTTCTCTCCTTTTTTCCGCTCATTTGATTTTCTTATCTTTCATTTAGCTTTGCTTCACCCTATATTGAATCAGCAAATTGTATGACTCATAAGACTCATATATTCGGATAATTTTAGTTCACTTCGTTAAATTAGAAAAACCTGAATTTGAGATCACTAAATTAGCCGAGATGATGTAATTCTCTCTCTCCACCCCTCCCCCCCCCTCTCCCCCCCTTCTCTCGCTTTCACTCATTCTCCCTCCCCCTTTCTTTCTCTCGTTCTTTCTCCCTCTCTCAATATCCTCCAGCCTCAGTAGAAATTTTGAGAGTTAAGAACTCTCCAGAAAAACACATCTTTTCATCCTCTCCCTCATCAGATCAAATTCACTTCGTTTACGGAAAAAGTCGCTTTAAAGAGTAAAAAGATCTGTTGTGTCGATTGGATCATTTTCCTATATGCAATACCTTCAATTGCCCTATTAGAAATCTTATACAAACTTTCAGTTAATAGTTATTTCATTTCATTTCAATTATTAATTAATTAATTCAATTAATTAATTAACTTTCAATTTTAAAAATTAACCACACATAATAGTAAATTAGTTCTATGCTGTCAATACTGAGATTTTCTTCGAATATATCGCGGGTAGCAAATTTAATCATTGCAGATACAACACGAAAGCCTCGTGAAAATGAGATTAATGGAGTGGATTATTTCTTTGTACGTGAAAGTACAATGAGAACAATGCTACGTAATGGTTTATTCGTTGATTGTGGTGAATATGAGGGAAATCTTTATGGTACAACAGAGGCGGCGGTACGTATCGTTGCACAAAGATATGTAAGCGATTTATATTTTTATGAACTTTCAAAAATTGAGATAATCTTTCGATCTCATATATGACTTAGTAGAATTATTCTCATTACCTGTATCATATTTTCTCAGGACCAAATCAAAAATCTTAATGGACGAACGAATCAGATGACTGTTTTACGATGAATTCCACAAAATCGATAGCCAATTCCTGTGCACATCTACTGTTTCTATACATATGCATAGAACGCTGCGAGAATCCATCAAGAAAGCTGTAACTAATTCCTATCACGTTGCGAAGATCTCTATTAAGCCCAGTGTTCGATATATGAATTCGACGGCTAACCTTAGGGCATTTAAAGTGTCCTGCCGAACTTCAGCGATTCCATACGAAACTGTGGAAAAGAGTCTCACTTAATTATCCATAAATGAGGTGGTGATATCATATAGATTAATGCCGTTATATGGATAACTAAGAAGGTGATTTCTGCATTTCGGGGAAATATTAATTACTCTAAATGAGATCTAAACGTCGTTAGCCGATATGCTTTTCAGCGAAAGCATTGTATTCTCGATTCATGCACTTCTATTGTTCGATTAGGACGAAGTAAAATTTATCCGATCATTCTCTATGTTGGTGCAATAACGTTTCATAATCTTATGTTAGTCTACGGATTTATTTTAATTTATTTTATTTCCTATTTCACTGAATAAATTTCTCTCTCCTCCCGCCTTTTGTAAAGGTAGATAATATAATATAAGAATTTTTCACTGTTATTTTTAATGAATTAAGAAATGTAAAATAAATTTTTCAACTATATTTTCACACTAATATATAATATGGTTTTCAAGCTGTCAACTGTGGATGCAGTGGTTCATTCACTAATAGAATATGATACATGACAGCTAATGTTATGATAGTCTCAGGAAACTTTCAGTCTTTCCGGATAGTCTTTTCTGAATGGAATCCGGGATCCGCCTGCCTTAGGCTTATTTCCTAGAAAACATGAAATCCAAATAAATTGCACTCATTTATTTCACATATACCATCAATCCTCGTCATTAAAAATAACCAATTCATCGCTGAAAGATTTGTATACTTGTCGAAACTTCTTTGCATCCGGTTAAATATTATAATTATCAATATTTTTCAAGTATAATTACGCAAAAAAAAACTATTATCCACGGAAATGAAAGTTCAAAGGTCACTTTTTTCAGGAATATGCAAAGTGACGGCTGTATTTCAAAATATGAAGCGCGTGATGCGATTAATGCGGATGAGGAAATACTCACAAAATGGTCGCGAGTCTTTAATGGTTTGTTAATTTGTATATATTTTCAGCTATAAATTGAAAAAATTTCGGACGATATGTTGAAATTTTAAAGGATAGTCGTAAATTAATTCATAATCCATAATGAGAGAGAGAGAAAAAAGAGAGAAAATTCCAAATTTTTATGAATTATTTAGAAAATATTTTTTTCGTATAATTTTGTACTAATAAAAATTAAAATATTTGTAGTATTTATATACATTTTTTTATAATTTTACTTAACTAATATTCAAGATATTAAAATTTTACCTATTTAAGATATTTTATTTAAGATAATTAAGGTAATTAAGATAATTAGTTAAGATGTTATAATTAAGATAATTAATTAAAATATTATAACTAAGGTAATTAATTAAGATATTACAATTTTACTAATATTTAAGAGGGTTTTTTCTTGTTTACAGGTGTTATTCGTGAATCGAATTTAGCGGATCTCTATAGGAGGGTTATTGAGACAATTGAACGACTCGATTGTGACTCACCATGGGTGCCTATTGATTCATTTTTCTTCGAGAAATTTTCCTGAATAAATTCTTCGTCCATATTGTTGTCTTTCCTTTCTTTTGCACTATTATGCATGTTAAATTTATAAAATTTCACTTTATTTCTTAGAAATATCTATATTGATTTTTTTTTCAATTCGTTGATTTAAATAAACAATTATAAATTAATTAATTAATTAAATTAATTAAATTCAGAAATTAATTAAATTTATAGAAATTTTATAGATTTGAGAAGAATATCTTCATCAACCTCATTTTGTTAAGAAACGAAGTTATTATCTTCTATTTCTGCAAATATTTTTCACGCTATCAGCTTTGAACATGGATTCTATCCAGAAAGTTTTCTTAATTCCATGCAACGGGCATCGACGACGATTGCAAAACAAATACTCTATCTTATGAAAACATGAAACAATGAAATTGTGGGATTTTATTTAACTGCTTTGAGTTAATGTTAAATATTTCAAACTTCAAGTGATAAAGTAACTAAGTAGGTAAATAGCAAAGTAATATTGAGTAATTGAAATAATAAACAATCATATAGCAATAATCTCGTAGAAAATTGCTATATAAAATGATAAAAAATCATTCTTAAATTACACATATGCCTCATTTATGCCAAAAAAAAAGAAAGCTTCCTCTTATATTTCATAAATTGAAAAATTTCCCCAAAAGAAAGGTTGGAAAATTTCCTGATGCAATTTGCATAATTCGAGGATGTATCCTGAAATCCTAGGACCCTTATGGATTATATAATTCTTATCTCCAGCAATCGAATAGTAGCAAGTATGCGATCATTGTGTAGTCGATTTCATCGTCATCGTTAGCAGTCAACAAAATGTTAGCGCCAAAGTAAGAGTGATAAATTAGTAACACAATCAGGAGAGCGTATCTGAAATTTTTGAAATAATCGATGGGAATTTGCTTATTGAAAATATTTCTATCTTAAAAAGATAAGTTCTATCAAAATTATTACTATTAATAAATTTTATTTTATTATCAAATATTTCATATTTTATTTTCATTTATTTATATTTGATATAATTTTTAATAGCATTTATATTAATATTTATGCAAATGTATTATTAACATTTTATAAGTATATGTGTCAGTTAGTGATAGCGATCATTCACCTCATTCATGTAGCGATCCGTCCGTTGGGCGATAGTCGCGGATCGGATGAGGATTTCGTCGAGGTCGTTTCCGCTCATATTCAGCTCCTTCTGCTTCCAACATTAACCATAGATCCCGACCAATGCCTCATCTCATCTCGTTTATGGCTTTTGTTGAAATTTAAAAAGCCAAGTAGATAGGCAATAATATCAACTAATAAAAAATACTAATTTTATGCAATTACGATTATTTTCATAAAAGATAAATGTGAATTTATACCAATGAATTTTTTAAAACTATTATGTTGGATTTTGTGAAAAAAAAAGAAGCAATATTACACTCATTGAGAAGTTAATTCTGAAATTATAGCCGAGTTCCATTTATCGCATTCATTCTTCGATTGTCTTGAATCTATCGTTCTCTTTATTTCCTACAACTTGAAAAGGCTATTTTATTTATTGCTTTAACGCAATCGACTCTCTATTGTCATAGAGGAGCGCTTCTCATGTGAGGTTAATTTACCTGTGTAGATTTATTTGCGGAATAGGTACCCGAAAGGGTTCTTCAAATGAAACACATTTGCTTTATCCACACTTATAATAAGTCATCTTCAAAGCGCATACTATGTGCTTTTTGTTAAACAAGTAATGAAGCTGTGTTACTTTATCATCTTAGAAGATTGTTTCTACGATGAAACGACGATGACAGTAGGCGCTGTTGCATAAAGACTCTAAACCGGATGGACACGTCGACGCACTGCGAACGTACCCACTATATAAGCATATTGTTACATGTGTATTTGCGGCTTGTCGCTTTACGCTTGTTTCGTGTGATGGTTTTGTAGTGTTATGATTGCTGTTCCACCTCTATTTACCTGTATTATTTATGGAATTTATGAAAATATTTAAGGAATTTACCTGTTTATGGAATTGTTTGAGTAGCAAATTGTCTGTTGGAATAGATTCGCCGAAAAAACCAAAATGCAATACTTTTCTCACTTATAACTTCCACCGATTTCAGCAGTAATCAATTTGTGCATTCAAAAAAAGATATGTGAAGGGTGGAGAGCATAGGTTTTATAAGAAAACCGCAATGCTCATCCGGGTCGTTTTCCCCTAAAGTCGGTCGTTTCATCAACTCTCAATCATCTATCCCTTCATAGCGTGGATATATCTTTGTCAACGCGTTTATTGCAGCATTTTCATAGGTATTTGCTTGTTTATTAATGTAAATTATTTATTATTTCATATGATTATTGATTTATGTCATTAATTATTTCGTATTGAATATTTATGACTTACAATACAGTATATAATAAGTCATTGAAGAGCTTAAGAGGGGGGTTATATTGCTTAATGTACGGTATATGCTTTCAGTTATTCAGAAGGTGAAATACAAATGCACTCAAAAGATGCTAATTTTTTTTTTTGAAGGCGTGGAAAAATCTGCATAAATAAACTTGCTAATGTCATTACTTTAATGCTTGCTGTATGTTCCTGGAAAATTGCGTTTTCAATTACATAATTCATTGTAGTGTTGTGTACTGTTGGTGAGCGGTCGGTTCATGTGTTTCTCTTGCTATTGTTTTAGCTAGGTTTTAGTTCGTTTGTGTTCTTTCTTTTCCGTTGTTTTGCTCCGCTAATATATTTAATTATATATGTGATATTATATAGGCTCTTTGAAATAACTGAAATTAATTAGAATCTTGAAGTGTACGTTGAACGAACTCCAATTTATATACTTGAAGTCATATCGTTTCACATCATATTGTAGTGATTTTCTTAAGATATGCGTGAATTTATTTCTTTTTCTTTGCTCGAATTTTGCGCATCCAAATTTGCAACTTTTTTATTGCCAAACTATCGGACAGATCTCTTTGACTATGAAGAAAAATTCGGGTAGGGAGCTATCGGGGGGAAAAGCAACTGAAACTTTAGCGTATTTCTCAGATATGTGAGAGTTACTTTTAGCTAGTGTTGCATATTGAATATAAGCGGCGATGACTTTGTCTTCCTGCATTTTCTTTCAATGGGAAATGTCGCAATAGAACGATTTGTTATAAATATGGATCGTTGAGTTGAAACTCTATTGACGATGGAATTTCAGTTTGGAGTCATACGGTGCGCGTTCTATGCAAGCTTTTCACTCATCTTATAGCACCTCCACACCTAGACTGCTCTTATGGATAGCGCTACTCTATTCAGAGTAAGTTCATTTATTTATTTTGCTCGTAGGAATGATTATAGCGGTTTTAAATTTTCCACTAAATTTACTTGTGAGGTAATTAGTGTCTCCACCTTTAAATTTGATTGTAAAATGCAGTCGATCGTTATGCGGGCCCCGGGGATGGAAGAAGAGGGGAAATGGATGCATGAGAAAGAAATGGAGGAGACAGAATTATTGAATGTGCCATCAAACTAATTTTATTGTAATGTTACCTTAAAAGCCTAAGGCAGTAGAATGCAGAGGCATGGTAATTCCCGAATTGATTTTCATGAAATGTTCCAAGGATGATCTAGTTTTTGGGACTTTCGGTCAACAGTGAAGCGCAATGAGGTCTCCTTTGAATGGTGAAGCTTGCTTATGGTCAAGCGGCTTTTCGTGGTATTTTTAATATCCTAGCGTTTGTTCCTCCTAATGAACTAGTGTAACTATAATGTTTTGTTTTGAAGTTCTTATCCATGTAATTAGATAGGTCGCAATGAATGGTTGAATGTGGTAATAACTGGGTGGGTGGTTAATCTCTTTTGTCAAAGATTTTCCCAACATAAGTGCTGTACGTGTTCTAGGGTTTCTTCGCCGAGTGCTAGGGGAACGTCTTGCGGGAACTGAGTTTTTTCAGCTTCATTCCTCATATGACGCTTACCTTTTAGTGTTTGAGGCTATTTTAGCTTGTGTGGTTTCAGGTCTTGTAGAGTAATCTATATTTCCTTCATTTCCTTCCTTTCTCTAAAATATTCTCTAATAATTTCATAGAGATTTTGTCTCTTCCCATCAGCTAGTCTCTTTTACAGGTAATACTGTTCTGGCATGTGCTATCGTTGGTGTATTCAGTGGTACCTCTAGCGAAGAAAACAAAGCTTTGTGGAAATGAGGCATGCTCAGGTTTGTATGAATTGCTTCTATGAGTACATCCACTAAGTGCTAATTCATTGAATTTGTGGAGGAAATTTGCATGGAATAGAAGTTTTCAGAATAAGTAAGGTGTGTGATTTCGAATGGAATATTTAGACCTTTCAGTTTTCATATCCTCAGAAAAAGTCCTTTAATTTTAATTTGTTGAGGTTTCGACTCTGCGTAAGTTATTGAGATAGAATTATTGGTAAGTATTTGATGGAAGTCTTTCGAGTCTCTTTTCAGTCCAACTGCATTGGTTCATATTATTCATCTCTTCTAAGAAAAACAATTACGTACCAAATGAGCAACTCCATATTGTTAGAAATGGATCCGAACTTAATTGAAAATCTCATAATTCATTATTTATTACGTCTTTTCCTAGGCCTATTAAGTTGTTCAGAAGAAACCAAGCTACTTGTAATCTGAAAATTGAAATTACACTAAGATGGAGAATAGAAAGGTGGGGGAGGGGGAGAGATGGGGGATTTCATGGGAGAAGCTATTGTTAGAAGAGAAATTAGAATATTTTTGTTGTTTTTGTTGTTTTGATATTCCCTTTCTTTTCAGTTGATGTGCTGCTGTGATCTTGTCCTTGTTTAGTCTTGTTTCCCATCACATAGACATCTTTAATCTTGGTTTGTACTCCTTCTTTCTGAAGGATTAAGCAGGTATTTGAATAATCGCTGTTGCAGATAAAAAATTGGATATTGCTGTGAAAAAAATTGAAGTAGCTAGCGAATTGTTTAGGTTTTCGAAAGGTTTTTTTGGAATGTTTCCTTTTAATTGAGGGTAAGAAAGTTTTGAGGATATTTTAGAGAAGCTGTTTGATGGGAAGTTCCACCGATCGATGGGTGCGAATGACGAACGATTTTTGGCACCGAAAGTGGACGATTCAGTCAGCATTTATGCAATCAAATTCAGTGATCGTACTGATCTCATGGAGGGCGCCGTAAGCTTTTTTTCAGTAAATGGTTGAACGTAAAGTTTTTCAAATATTTGGTGATATAGATTTTCTGGGTGATTTGAGAGGATCAGTACTTTTATGTTCGTTGTGTAAGATATCGCCTTGTGGTATGGTGTTTGCTAATTTGACTCCTGGCGAATCGCAGAAATCGACACATAAGCTGGCGAATGTTTGCACGGCTGGGGGCTATCTGTGGTTACCTGTTTTATGCAGATTCCATTCCTATAAATTGTAATGTTTGTTATTTAGTCCCTTGTTTTCAGCGTTTGGTTCTAGTCATTATGACAATAGCGTTTTACTGCTTCCCACAATATATGATAATGTTTGCAAAGGAATGGGAGGAGTGCTTTTATATCGGCAAATGCAGTCAGTTTGTATCACATTTTACAGTAGAAAGTCGGCGGGAATTAAAAATTACTCTAACTTTTCGTTCCTCTAAAATTGTAATATGGCGTGGAAACGCCAGGTTTTTGCTCAATTATTGAGTAAAAATGTGGGTCTATATAAGATGTGGAATAGAGGCGATCGTGATTGATCGTGCCTGTCGATTTATTTGGGGGCTCAACTTTGGAAAATATACATGTTTATTTTTTGCTTTTCTCCTCCAGATCTAAGTCGTTGTAGTTGTTTTGCTGTTACATGCACTACATCTCGATGTATTAATTACCATGGGATTGTCTTTATGTTATACTTTGGATCACAAATTGGAATTTTATTCGAAAAGTGCTGCAAATCCAGGTGGCGAGGTCTTCAAGCCGGAATGGTCATTCCATTTTTGCCTTCTTTTTCGCTATACTCTGGAAGGTGTTCGTACGTTATCATGCTCTGGGTGCAGAAGAATGGACATAGTTTTAAAATGTATAGAATTAGATGAGTTCATGGTCGAACGCGATGATGTGATGGGACGCCAGGCTGGTAAAGCGAAAAGGGCGGCTGTAGTGTGTTGATTTGCGTGGACGTTGATGTGGGAGATGCGTTCCTGAGAACACTGCGTGCTTCCACACTCGCTGCCTTCTTCCCCTTTCTTGGTCTTTGTTTGTCTCAGTCTTCGCATCTACTACATGCTGAATTTGTAATGCGAATTGTTATTTATAGTTGATAGGAGGTTCACTGTGAGCAGGTCTTGCTACTTGGCCTTTATTCGGTGCTGCAAAAAAAGCGAAGGTCATAGTGGGGACGTTTTCAAGTCTTATTTTCGCGGTTTTGCTTTCGAGTGTATTCCTTTTTTTTGCTGTATTCGACGCTCAGATAGAGTCTAAAAAAGTCGTAGGCTTTTTTAGCTTACAAGAGAACCAGAACGACGAGGCAGCTTCTTCTCATCATATATCACTCTCGATGGTTATGTGGATTTCTTGAGGAGCGCGGTCGAGTCGAATAAGACACTCTTTATGATCAGCACGGATCCACATGACCATCCAGCTAAAAAGCTTGTTGGTGAGTGTTCTCACAGTCTGTATTTTGTGTGATTCTGTCAGCCTGTAGAGTTCTCTCGACGACGAGGTTATCTGCCTGGCCTAGAGATCATAATTTTATCTACAGCACCAGGGAACGTTATATTAGACATGTCCGGGCTATTAGGAGATCATATTCCAGAAAGTGGATATGGGCAGTTCCTCTTTTTTACGATGAAATGAGTGGACTTCAGAAAGGACCCGGTTATATAGGGCACATTGTTGTTTTCTTCGAAAGGATGTATTTTTGTTTTGTCCACAAACCTTACATCCAGTCGTGCAGTGACCCCAAGTTTAGGTGTTTCAAGTGAACGTAAGGTTTGAATTGTTGGGATAATCATATTATTTAAAGATCAAGATATACCTCTCCGGTTGATAAAAGTGAAGTTTAGCTAAATCCAGTGGGCGATGAGTAAGAGTCATTGTAAAAAGCTGCTAAATAAGTATCAGTGGATCTAAACTTGTTTTGGTGCCCTAATTTCCATAAAATTTTTGTCCCTAAGCGGAACCTGAAACGTGTTTTTGAGAAGGCGTCAGTCACGAGAAGCGTTGAACAAGTTTTATATGGCGTCGAGGATGACAGCCGATGAATTATATTATGTGGCGAGTACCAAGAAATATTAGAGAAATTTGGTCATCGTTTATTGCGCTTTATATTACGTTTTAGCAATGAAGATTTGGGTCGAACATCGAAAGGAATACTATGAAAATGGGTACTGTTTACCTGAAGGGTGATTTCATGTTTATAGTTGGTATATCATTGCCCTCATATTTCTACGAAGTTCTCTCTGAAAGTTGTTTGTTAGACTTGTTGCTGAGAGGACCGTGAAGTAGTTTTGAAACGAAGGGATGACGTTTTAGTACGTTTTAGAAATAGTGCTAGTCGTTTTTTATCATAATGTCGATCGATGGTGAAGTATATTTGAACTTTCTTAGGTAAAATTGGTTATAACTTCCAGGTTTGAAGTCGGCATACCCGGAGTTGATCAGGGATTATGAAGTGAATTCACAACGACTCGTTGATGAGGGCATTATACCGCAGGCGGTGCCTCTCAATTTGACTGCACTCGACCCCAAAGTTGTTGAAGGTTTCCCTCTACTTATTTGTCTCGTTTCATTAACGGCTGTAAATAATTTTTAGCTTCGTTTAGGAGTTTCTAAGCTGACATTCGTTAGTGCATGGTCATGTTTCATAAGTGCACTGTGGAAGAACTGAAAGCAGCAACTTTCTCAGTGTATCTTTTCAAGTCGTATTTTATAGAGCTTTTTTCTATTTTTTTTCTAGCTTTATATCATTTCAACTATTCATCCTTAGAAATTTGTGGGAGGACAATTTTTAGATGGCTGGCAAGAAAGTAAACTTTTTTTTAAAGTAAGCATTCATCTCACATGAACCCCTCAGCATTTATTCCGTTATATTCGTAATTATTCTTAATGTATTACCATTCTGTATATAGGATGAAGCTGTTGTTTTCAGCATTAAGCCATGATCACTCTCATAGTGGACACGGTCATTCCCATGGTGGGATCGGATATGAAGATGTGCACTCGCACAACCCTCCACCAGTTGCCATACAACCACCTCCCACTAAGGTATTGCTTGTTGGCCTTGTGTGTTGCTCTGTTTAATCGGTCGTTTAATTAATCCTGGCGATGAAAAGTGAGATGATGTTTGATGGTGGGATGAGGTCGACAGTGGGATGGTGGGATGAAATGTCCTGTGAGGCTGTTTTTTTGCTTGCGGTAGTTAACTGTTTTGGTTGCTTTTGGATTAATGAAGCACCACGCTCTCTTTGAAATAAATCTTGTGCGTTTCTTAAATCCATCATCACAAGCTTTTTTTATGTACAGTAGCGATTAAACAACTGCAGTGATTTTAATTAGTCGAAGAATAATGCCTTAAGCAGTGTGGGTGGACAGTGCCATTATTGTTTTGTGTCGCTTGCAGCCGGCTGATCAACGTTCATCGGTCTTTAACCAGAAGTTATTATCTTCTTGGTTGAAATCGGTTTCTAATATATTTCACTTACACCGCTGCTGATCTTTCTGTGAATAGAGGATCTAAATGGCGTTTCTCTCCTTTTTATCAAGTTTCTGCCAGGTGATGAATCTTTGAAGGGACCAGTTGCTGAATTGAGTAGTGATCCTGCAAGTGCGTCATTGCCAAGCCAACAATCGCCTCCAGTACAGCAGCAGCCATCTCTAACGCAACAGCAGCCTCCTCCGGTACAACAGCAGCCGCTACCGGTTCAACAACAACCACTTGGGGTACAACAGCAGCCACCTCCGGTACAACAGCAGCCGTCTCCAGTACAGCAGCAGTCGCCTCCGGTACAGCAGCAGTCGCCTCCGGTACAGCAGCAGCCACCTCCGGTACAGCAGCAGCCGTCTCCAGTACAGCAGCAGTCTCCTTCGGTACAGCAGCAGCCACCTCCAACGCAGCAGCAGCCCCCTCCGGTACAACAGCAGTCATCTCCAGTACAGCAGCAGTCGCCTCCGCTACAGCAGCAGCCATCTTCAGTACAGCAGCATCCACCTCCAACGCAGCAACAGCCTCCTCCGGTACAACAGCAGCCACCTCCAGTACAACAGCAGCCACTTCCAGTACAACAGCAGCCACCTCTGGTACAGCAGCAGTCGCCTCCATCAAAACAGCAGCCCTCTCCACATCACCAGCAATCGTCCCCAGTGCAGGAGCAGTCTCCAACTCAGCACCAGTCGTCTCCTACCGTCGAGCGGCCATCTTCGTACAGTCAGCAATCGAACTCAGCGGAAACCTTGGCTGGAGGTCGCCCTCCGGTTGCGGCAGCTAATTCAGCAACTATTTCGTCAAGTGAACACGTTAATGAAGTAAGTATCTTGGTTTTTCAAAGTCTATTAAGAGGCAATAATGTTACGAAGTGAGTCCTTCAGTGTGGAACTAAAAGGTGTTTTTTGTGAATGTTAACTGCATAACTGAAAAAAGTTTAGTTACGTTTTAGCCGTAACTTATGATATGGATTATTGTAAGCGGTTTGATGGGTCTATTAGTGTTCTGCTTCCGGAATACTGGCGTCAGTTTTTTGCCGGATCATTTATTTCTAAGGTGGAAGCTGTAACAAATTTGATATTCGACTGAAAAGTATTTCGTTTAATTGTGTGGAGTGTTCTTTGGATATTTGGATTTTTTAGCATATCAAGTGGAGGATATTCCCCTGTGCTTTTTTAGGTGATCGTTATCCAGATTTATTGAAGCGTTGGAACTGAAGGTCAGTTCCTATGCTTCCGTTAACCGTTAGAACTGATAGGCCCATATAGAACAACGGAGATCGTTGATTATATTTGTCTGGCCAATGTTCAAAACGTCGACGTCCTCCCACAAGCATTGGGAGCCGGATTTGAAGTTGCAAAAAGGAACACCGGGGTTTGCCTGCCTGCCTAGCAGCATAGGTCTGCAGGCCATGCTTCGAACGTGGATAAGAAGTTGATATGCTTCGAACATCCTTAGGCCATTAGTAGCAGGCGCTTTTGTTGCTTCGAACTCTGCAACCTTTTCGCTGTTAAAGGTTTAAAAAGTACTGTTATTTTCTGAATAATTATAGGGGGATCGTCTTTACTTTAAACTTTATGCAACTGTCCATCTCAGGATGTACTTTTAAATAGGCAGATTAGTGAAATCAAAAACGTGTGTTGATACAAGTAAATGAAATTGAGTATTTATCTGTATTGTCTCATTTGTCCTTAGGTGGATATTCTGATTGCTATAATACTAATAGACATGGCTTTCCTATCTTTGTGTTATTGGCTATGAAACACTTGCCCCATCTGGTGATGTATCTTTTGTTGGGTTTCATCTATTCAGTAATGTCTGGTTACCTCACCAAGCAGCAGCCTTAAAATATTTTCCAATGTGGAGCTCTTGTGATTCCTGATTCTTGCTCTAATCTTCGTGTGTTACTATTTGTGGACAAAACTAAATGTTTTCTTTTCTTTCAGTGAGCATCTTGATATCTAAAAGGCGAATCATACGAAGAATTGATCCTGAACATATTAATTGTTTGTAGATTACGTGATGCTTGTTAGCTCCTCAATCAATAAAGTACAAATTACAGGAATTCATCGCTCATGTTCTTATGACTGCGTGCTACTCTTTTTATATCACCACAAGTGGTTTATAGGATGAGATGTTATTTTGAAGTGCTCGTTTAGGAGGGGAATTATTCGAATTTTTATTGCATGCACAGGCGGTGATTTTATTTGCGCTTTTATCTTCGATTGCTTTGCTTTGCTCTGTTTTATCCGGCGGGGTGATTTCTTTCAATTGTTGGGAAGTTTCTCTTTTTATAAAATATGATTAATGGCGATGAGCATTAATGATCAGACTAATTTCGTCTGCAGTATTTCTTTATCCCTATATGTCTAAAGAAGTGTTCAAGCTGTTATGCAAATATTGAAATTTTTTTGAAGTGTATCTTTCTTTGATGAATGTATTTTAGAAAAGATTCTCAGAGAAATTTCATTGATAAGTTGGTAACGTGCATATCCTATTGAGGAATTATTCATAAGAAGTTTATTTTGATTGTTTCGGAAGTTAGATTTTGCGCCGAAAATTCCGTTATTGTGCCAATTCCATTTTTGGGGAATAATTTGAGAATAATTTTACCTATTATTGCATAGAAGATGATTAAGAAGAAACGTAGTCTTCCTTAATGTTAATTTTTAATTTTTTGGAGAGGCTTTTATGTTATTTTTTTAAGTGCAGTTGCCGTATTCATTTTTCTTGTATTTCTTTATTTTCCTTCTGGGCAGATATTTTGCGATAAATGATGTTAGGTGGCTGATCAGCTCTTTTTTTTTACCCTCCAATTTCGGGGCTATTGCATATAAGATGATTAGTGCGAGGTTGGTTGTGCCACTAAGTATTTATAACCACGTCTGTGCTATATGCATGTTTATAGCTTTTATATGTATGGAGGGTGGAAAAAATAAGAGCTGGTCGCTGCATACGAGACGGGAACATGAGCTATTGCAGCATGGCTTTGCTGAGCAGAATGTTTTAATCGACGAGGAAAACGTATTCGATAGATTCACACATGAAGGTATGAAAAAAGAGGTGGCAGCTGGAGTCGATGTGACACCTCCGGGAAATAATGACGCCGTGCAGCAGACTGTACCTGGTTCGACTCAACAAAGGATACCAAGGGACGCTGAATCAGTGGCAGATTCTGTAAAGAGTCAGCCGAACCTTAATGCCAGCCAGCTGCGGCAGCACCAGAATGTTCTTGTCTTAAATGCTGGAGGTGGAATCGAGCAACACTCACCACAGCTTCAGATTGTTCGAACCGTAGCAGTTCCGGTTTCAGGGGTTCCAGCTAATACTCAGCAGCCAGCATCATCTGTAACGTCTCATCAGGCTGTGGTGAGACCTGCTTCAGTACCAATCTCTGAAATTCCTATTGTGGACCCTTCAGTTGTCATACATAGGGCTTTTGTCGAGCAAAAGAACACTGGAGCATCCAGTACGAGGAAGGTGCAGGACGAAGGACTTCTTGGTAGCAGTCAACATCCGATCGGAGTTGGTGCTGGAGTTCCCGTTGGGTCAGGTGTGAATATGAATGGTGAGACTACGAATCCCATCGTAGATGGTGCCAACACTGTTTCAGTGCATTCGTCTGATCCTCCTCCGATATTAAATGTGGCCGATATGCAGAATCGATATTTTGTTGCTGATAACCAGTTGCCTGTTGAAATTGGCGTGAAGGAGCCGTCTGGTTCAAGCATCACTGTGAATGTTGCAGATTCAGATACTATTCCGGATGATACTAATACCGTTCCAGTAGCATCATCTAACCCTTCTGCATCGTTTAATGCGAAAAGTCTGCAGAATGGGGAACCTGCAGCTGATGAGCAATTGCCATTTGAAGGTGGCGCACAGATTTCATTTGGTTCAGGAATGACTGTGGATGCTGCTGCCATAAATTCAAGTGTTAGTAAAACTACTGTCATTCCAGCGGCACCGACTATTAATCCTCCCACCCATACATCTGGCGGCTTGTCAGAGCCACAAACAGTGCCACCAGGTGATCAGTTTCGCGCTGATAATGTCATCAGTCGAGGTGGTGGTGGTAATGCACTCCTAGGTTCGAAGTTCGCTGAAGCACTGCCTGCTCAGTCTTTAGGTCGTAGTCAAGGCCAAATGTTTGCGGGCAGTCCTCCTCTCGGTTCTCAGCAGTTCCCTACCAACACGGAATCGAATGAGAATACGCGTGTTAGGCAGTTTTCTGCACAGCAGTCAGTTATTACTCAGGAGCCACAGCCGGCATCAGATGGTGACTTCTCAGCACATGCAACTAACGTCCCTCTCGAGCAGTTCTCCTCAACTCAATCTCCGATTGTGCCGTCTTTTTCGAGTATTCCTGTCAACGACGTTCATGCCGGTACTGTGCCTGTCGAATCACCTCCGGCCAAATTCATCTCTGTCACCACAGATTTCAGCGAGCAGCAATCAGGAGTTAATCTCGATACGCAGACTCCCCTCAGCATTCCTGTTAAGTCCGCGGATGGTAGAACCTTAAACGAAGCGTTGGTCGAGGCTCAGATACCTCCCACTCTTCAAGCTCATTCACTGTTAGCGGCTAGAGCTTCTGGTGGTATCCCCCATGAACCACTAATATCTAATGTGGACATTCCGACTACAACTGAACCGCCCTTTACGCTGCCAGTAGATGTGGCTTCGGCTCATGGATCAGCACCATCCACTGCGGTCACTCCACCGAAGCCTTTACCACCAACAGCCGAGCAATTTCCCTCCACGATTTCGGCGTCAGATGGTATTTCGGACGGTTTGGATGATCGTGTGTCACAGCCAATAAACTCATTTGTTCCCTCTCCTCCTTCTGAAGGGCAGATGCGATCCGATATATTCCAAAATCCATCCAACGCAACGGCCAATACAAACGCTGAAGGCTTGGTACGTGTTTTTGGTGAAAGATATCTCCCGTGATGTTGTAAACGAAATACCTATATATGTAGTGCTATATAATTTGATTGAACCGGTTTGCGTGCCTGCGCTGCTTTGACGGTAGAATTTTTTATTTATGGGCGGTCGTCGCTTCTTTATTTCCAAAACATCCACGGATAACCAGAAAAGAGTTGCTTCCTATTGGATCTATTTTTAAGTAATTCATTTGCTGTTGTAGGTGGAACTTTTGCCAAAATTAGTGTTGCGCGTCGTAGTTGGTTATTATGTATTCGATAGAGAATATGACTAATACTTAAGAGGTAGAACGTGATCTCATGATCTCTAATAATTGCGGTTGTGTTGAACGAAAAGAAAAATATTGTACATAGAAAATGGAATACATGGGGTTTCGTGTCGTTTGCTTAAACCTAGCCAATCAGTGCTATCAATTCGAAATAGGTTTGTATTTATTCTCGTCTACTGATCGTTCACGTTTACTCTTACTGGTTGCTTGAAAAACATTTGCATTTCTAATTTTTTTGCTCAACTTTTTTTTCATATGGCACCTTATTAACATCTTTGCATTTTTCTTTGTTTTTGTATGCGAAAGTTATAATACTTAACACATTGTCGATGTTACTTTTGAAAGTTTGCGTGTGGTATAACATTGAAGTGCAGCATGGATTGCGTATGGTATAACATTGAAGTGCAGCATGGATTAACCGTTAATATCGCTAATTAATTTATTTATGCCTATTCATAAGCATTTATGCGCTTCGTTGAATGCAGTTTTCTGCATAATGCATCATATTTTTATTGTTTAATTACTGATATAATTTGTGTCGGGATTAATAGTGTTAGTGAGTCGAAGTATAGCATCATCACTCTTCGAAAAACGAAGAAGGAATATGAGAAAGTTAACTGGTTTGTTTGTACAAATGACGTCTATTATTAGTAGATTTATATGTAATTGGATGTCTGCAATTTGCATTGAGGAGAATAAGCTAATAGTAATTATTTTGCGTAGTGAATTTTATAATTTCCATTGTTAATCGAATGGTGAGCTGTTATTTAAAATTTGAATTATTCTTTTCTGATTTTTATATTTTACGGGAGGGGGAGAGGAGGTCAATTTGTTCCTTTCTAAGCTTGAAGCGAACGTTAAGTCAGCAATGCGCTGGTTATTCTTTAGGGTTCATGAAAATTACTGTTTTTTTTTTTGATAAAGATGTAGCTAGTAAGGGTCGCTTGGACTCCTAGAAGTCTCAGAACTTATAGTAGTATTAAGAGCGGGGTATAAACAAAAATAATGGAAGACTGGCCGATTTTTTCGATGCAGTCCTGGATTTCATGTTGTTCTTGCGAAAAATACGCAGTCTCATAAAACGACAGGCATAGATTCACTTTCAAATTTTCGCGACACTAACAGCTGTTTGGTAGTGTTGTTGTCTGCTTTTACTCTACCCACTGCACATCAGAAATTGTATTGTTATGTCATCACCTTGGTCTGTTGTCAGTGGAATGCGCCTATAGCATGAAGTTTGAGCTGCAGGATACATCAATAAAAAACGGTGAATCAGCTAACGATACGATGCAGCATCTGACGGACAGTATAGAGATGCCGATCTCGAATGGAACGAATGCATCAGAGGTGGTGAACAATTTAATTGTTCAGCTAAATGAGCGTGTGCGTGTTGCTTTTTTGTTTACTTATTTAACATCTTTAATAGTTTTATGCGTATGACTGCTGCTGTTTTGTGCTGATTAATTTAAATGTTTGTCACAGATCACCCCTTTTTTGCACCTTCGTCGTGGATTTGCGTATTCATGCAAGTTTTTATTTTATATATCGCCAAACTGTCAGTTTTTTTTTTGCGCTATTGAAAGATATACCCAACTATCAAATCATTTCGCTAAATGAGATATTGATCGGAGAATGGTTGTATTTATCAGTTTTGTGGAAGTTTGGTAAATTTAGTTGTGGAATAATACAGTGCCGCTCATAGCATCCGGCAATTTTAGTTTCTTTATCTTTTTTTGTTTTTATTTTATTTGGTTTATATTGAGATTGAACATAGCTTTATTTATTTATTTAAAGTTTGATTTATCATAGTTATTTTGTTTTTTTTAGCAATATCAATTCGTAATAACGCGATCTTCTAACAGTAATATTGCTAACGTATTTGTATTGGTGATAACTGGCAATTGCATTTGGTCTGCAGACAAAAAATACGAAGCCGGAATGGGAGTCAGCAGACAATGTCCATACAATTTCCGGCAAGCAGATGAAAGATTCAGGATCGAGCGAGGAAATGACGAATACGACGTCGCGAGACGAGAATATGCATGTGTGTTTGTTTGCTTTGTTTGTTTTTGCCTATAATTAACAGCTTATTTGGTTATATGTGCTTCGTCTATCCCTTAAATCAATGTTCATTTTTAATTTGATCCCTGTCTTTGTTATAGTTTTATTATTATTTCTTATCAATTTCTTAAGGTGCGAGTAGAGAGGGTATAGGGTAGAGTTGGAAGCAGCAGTCATTGCCATTCGTTGAGAGAGGAGGTTATCCTCTAAGTTTTCGCCGGTATTCCGGAGGCTAGAGCATTGAGATTTTACGTAATGAGTGTGTTTTTTCCGGCACTTTTCTATCTATAGGCTGGCAAATTGTGATGAATGTTTGCATATGCCCGTGACAACACTGTGACATAAGAGACTTCAGCAAGTATCGAGGCTTCCTTGATTAGATTTGAAAAGGAGATTTAGGTGCATGTGTGATATAAGTTTAATAGAGGGGATAATGCGTATACAAATAGTGCATGAACCTCAGCTTTCTAACCATCCAAAAATAAGTATAATTAGGGAAGTTATTGTGAGAAAATGATTTTAGGTGTCAGGTTGATTTATCCTTTTTTTAAAGTGTATTTTTTGCGCCAGCTTGATTGGTAAGGCATCGTTTGAGCATTCGACCTGCAGATTGTTTTGCAGTTTGCCGAATCACTAAGCTTCCTTTTATACGAGGTCACCTCTGATTAAGCACTACCGCTGATTGGTTAGAAGGCTGAGATGTGGAAAGAGAGAGGTAAGACAAGGATGCTGATAGTCGTTAAATGATAAGTAAGTTATTAAGTTTGTAAGTTGCACGCTTAAGGCTGAATGCTTATGTTTAAGTGCAGTATTGCATTGTTTGCACCTGTTCATCACTACGGGTTAATAGACGATTGACACATTCGCTTTTTTTTATCGTGGCCTGTATGATTCATTATGGATGCAGGAAGATTGTGTGTTTCGCATGCTGGCAGTCGGCGATGGCCATTTTTGTCGTTTCAATCATATCTACGCTTCATTGCTTATGCTTACGAGTACCCGTTTGGGTTTGGCAACGTGATGTATCCATCTGCGAATTCTCGACCTCACATATCCTGATGAGGACTTTATTTTGTTGAATTATTTCCTCGAATGTGATCTGGTCTGATTGTGTTGTCGAAGTTATGCCCATTTGTGCCTCACTGCAAAATGCGGGTCTGTAATGCTTTACCTTCGTTCACAAATGTAGCGTTGTTCACATGGTTGCCGTTTGTTATGCTCTGAGGATTTATAGCTGTCGTTTTGTTGATGTACGAGTGGTGACTGTATGATTCTGCAGCAAGTGGTAACAAAGACTGACGTGAAGGTTCCTGAATCGGAAACGACCACTGGCCTACAAGATTCGGTAAAAGAGACGACGAGACGTAGCACCAGTGACCTCAAGACCGAAATCATTGAAGAGGATGGCCTTGTATGTTCTGTTCCTACGTAGTATGCGTATTGCATGCTTGAGTTTGTTAGATTGCTGTATATTGGCGTGAGTCCATTGCGGAGCAAAAATGCGGCAGATGCATGCTTTGGTCCGTTGAACATTGAGATTCCCTTCAAGCTTGCTAATCCTCTGCTTTCTTATCGGAATTCAAAAGTATCTTTTCCATTATCTCCCCCCTACCCGTCACCAGCTTCGTTTTTTATGTTAAGATTCGTGTAAACTTCGTATTTTATACATTCCATCGTTTTGTTTGATAGCGATGGAAAAGGCAATCAGAATAATTCGTTAATGCATTGGCTACCTTCACCTCTTTGTTAAACTGGAACTCGGGGTTGACTGCATATGTTAATGGATGCAGAGGTGAGCGCTTTTATAGGAAAGAAAGGCTACGTAAATGAATTGTACTGCTTCTTGTTGTGATAGTTGCCGATTTATTGGCGATCGTATTCACTGTTGATCCTATGTTGTGTTACCCCTTCGTTCTTGACCTGCTTATTTTAACGGAACAGATATGTTTTTCAACACTTTCTCATCAACAATTTCTCTACGAGATTGTCTTATTAGGAAACTAGTGTTTTATACTCTTTTTCTATTTCATATTCATCTGTCATAATGAGATAGAGATGTTATAGGGTTACTGCATCAAGGGCGATTGCGACAAGGTGTATACGGAACAGCCAACGACGGAGCAAACTCAATCTTCAGCAACTCCGGAGACGTCGCAATCACAGTCAGTAGCGCAATCAGTTCCACCGCTACCCTCCAGTCAAGAAAGATCCACAGAAACAGTTAACGAACAGCAGCAACCGGATCATTTTCACGAAACGCGAGTGTTCCAGCAAAGCATTGACCGGGACCATCAGGCGGGACCAGCTGAGCCATCTCAAGTGGCAGCAAACCATCAAGCCACTGGACAGCAGCAGCCTGCTGCTTTTGGGAATCAGCCGTCGCAGGTGAATGCTATCGATCCGCAGAAGCCGGTCAGTGAAGAATCAAGCGGTGTGGGCAAATGGCTAAGCAAGGTGATCTCGCTGTTTCGTTACGCATTGCCTCCTCCATTGGCCGGAATTGATGATGCAGGTATGGTTTAGTGCATGCGTGCTTGCTGTATTTACGTGCTCTTGCCTTCGTTGAGTATTTGTTTGTGAAGGGAAATTGCGAAGTCGAGCGGTTTCTGTAGTTCGTGAAGCTCGGATAGAAGCGTTAAAGATATTCTGCAACGCTGTATCCCCTAAATTGCGCACTTCTTCTTTTTATATCTTGCAAGCCATAAATAGTTGACTTCTAATTTAAGTGAGCATCGAGGACGGATCGATCCACCAAAGTTGTTACGGCAGGAAACATTCGGGAAGTAAAGTTTTAGGGATCATTCAAGGAGGCGACGGTAATTGTATTGTTCGAGTGATGTGCATCAGTTTCGTCCCATTCTGCGAATGATACCGATGCTCGGTACTTTCGACTGTTTGGTCCCTGTTTAACATCATTTTCACGATTATAGGACATAAGGTGACTTATTGTGGCGGTTCCGGTGAAATGAGCTGGCAGTGCTGATGTGTATGAAAATCCTGATCATTTTTATTGCCTGAAAATATTCTAAACTTCATGATCCCGATCAACGAAATTCCACCATTTCGAAGTAATATTGAGAATAAGAGGTCTTTAATGTTGGCCGAAACGTACATTCAGAAGAAAGTTGTATAACTTAAGCTTTATAAATCGACTAATGGTCACTGAAGTATGCTGGTTGGTCGTTTAAGGGTTAGATAAATTAAGGAAGTAAATGAACGTTTTTGGAGGTGTTGTGGTGACGTTGATGGTACCGATTTGTTTGATAACCCACGTGCTAAGGACGCTTTTTCTATCCGACAATAGTGAACAAGACGCGTTCGATCGACGAGCATTACATGATGCGCTTACGGCCGTTAGAGAACGTGATGAGCAAATCAAGGTGAGTAGCGCAGTAGGATTGCAGTACACGCTAGTCAATTGTCGCATTTAAAAGATCGATGCTCATATTTTTTACTTTGAGTTGATTAGTCAAGTCATTTCCACCTTTCTAGAAATTTGAGGAAACAGCAGTCATTCGCGGAAGTAAACTCAGTTGCATATTACATCGTTATCAAAGGTGATAAAGTTTTGAAGTAGAGCTCTGCAAAATTTTTTGAATTGTGCTGGTTAGTTGAGTGTTCTTCGTGATTGTGTGGTCTCGATCTTCGATTAACATGCCGATTTTCCTTCTTCTGCTTTTATTTGCTTGATAGAGTGATTTTTACCTGAATTTTCTATTATTAGCATATTGTTTTTATGAGGTGCAGATTTTACTTGTTTTTTCGCTTGTTTATGTTGTTAAAATTAATTTCTATATTTTCTGTGAAGATAACTATGTTCATCGCTTTGAATGGGAGTTGTGCGTGGATGATTAGTGTAAATAACGTCTGTAAAAACATAATTAAGTAGTAATATGCGCTTCTGATTTTGCAGCATAACTGCTATGTGATGCGGAAGGAGGAGCGAACGGATATTTTTGTGCGTCAGATAATTTAAAGTGGGAAGCCGCTCGAGGAGGATGTAGTCCTTTTTAATTTTTAAAGTTTGCCTGAAGCCATATCTTTTTTACGGTACTTAGAACAAGTGTATTTGGGGTAAACAAGCGACAGAAATGGGAGGTTTCTCTGTCTCAACATTTAACGCCTGAGTTTTCTACAAGATCTTGGCACCAAAAGAGTGAATTCAGGTGCATTTTAGGCGTATGGAAATGCATTTTAGATGTTGGATATCGCAAATATCATAACTCTGTGACTGCTTCCATAATTATATGTGATAAACCTATCTTTCAGATTCTCCGTGTGGAGGCTGAAAAAGTTCATGGGATAGCCAGTCGAGGAAAGGACGAGAAAATTGAGCAGTTGGAGCTCGATCTTGGGCAGGGAAAGCTCGAGATACAGCAACTTAGAAACAGGTACGCTATCAGGCTTTGTTCTTCGAGCTCTGTTGGTCTCCCTAAAAAGAACGCTCTTTGATTTTTAATAGTCAATTTTATGTTGCTCTCTGATAATAACGCTACCGTGAAGAGGTTGCGGTGATTGTGATGAATGGGCTCTGGTTAGAATTGAGAGGGAAATGTGCTTTTATCCCCGAGCCTGAGGTAACATCTAACGTCAGTTCACTTTCAAAATGTAAAGCTTAAAATGCCCGTTAAGTTGAATGAAACGATTTACAGATGCGGTCATTTGGAGGAAACAAATAAACGCCTTAAAAAAGAAGCCGATGAGGCAAGGAAGTTGGCTGAAAATGAGCGGTGCGAAGTGAATGCACTATGCGATGAGAAGAAACAATTCGAGAGGTCCGCTCAGGTGAGTTTTTTTCATACTTAAGTTGTGTTTAATTTTGGCTGCATACCTGTATCTTTATTCAGATATCGTCTAACTCCTATTCTTTTCTACCACTAAGTATGAGAAGTAAGAATGTTGAATAAGGGCCGGCAGTGCCAAGTTGCAGTTGAATAGCTTAGTTCCATCTAATGGATTAAGGCGTTTGTTTGTCTCCTCCAAGCGTTTATTTGTTTCCTTCGATTGCCAATGGAGAAAGCGCCCGTTTGCTATGGTCGCCAGCAGTTCTATTTCGCATGTGCCCTCTGGCGATCCTTTCATCAAAAATTTCATTTACAGATGCGTGTTTAGGTGATGTAAGGGTTGGAGATGGTAGCTGTGATGCCATTCGTAGAGGAGAGGGAGAAGGGAGTCAAATAAGTTCTTTCATGTTAAGCATTAGATGTTAAACTTGCGAGTACACATGTACAGTCGTTCCTGGCAGTAAACCACAATTTCACCAGTCATATCGTTTCGTGATCGTTGGGCCCAATATCAACCAATCATAGAATAGTTTCAAAATGAGACCGTGTAGGTTGTTTCCTTCTTTCGTGTTTTCAGAAGCATCTGGAGTTCGTGGTTTGAAAAACACGATACTGACTCCGTTACCTTTTTGCAGATGTTGTCAGATCAGATAGCGGAGATGCAGTCGACAATGGAAAACGCAAGAGAGAAGAACGAGAAGCTTGAGGATGAGTTAGCAGATAAGAATGCACTCATCGCGAGACTCGAAACTGAGGCAAGGATATCTGCCGTCGAGGTCAAGAAGCTCACTGCTCAGCTTCAGGTTGCTATTACCCATATAATACAGAACTATCAATCGGTTATTGTTTCTATCAACGGTTATGAATATCGGCACATTTTAATGCTGCCAATATTTGTTTTTGTACCGTGATTTCGGAGCAGATAAGCTGTTTTGCAATTGCTTTTGCATTCGGGAGAAGGAGGGTACAAATATTCTGTGTTCCCATCCGTTCACTCAGCCGTATCCGACTATGAATTAAACGCCGTCTTTTATAGGGGAGGGAGAAGACGAGGGTAAGCAATTTGGTAACGTTTGTTTCAAGAGTTTGCTATCGGTTTTGATATTCTTCTTCCTCTTCCTAATAAAAAGGGCTTCTCGACCCAACACTTGTCATTTGTAATGATCAACAGAAAGATGAGACAGATCGTGAGGCGGCAAGGCTCTAGGTGGCATTTAAACCGAAGATAGTAAAGCGTGATTGTTATTTTAATATGACGAATTAAAAACGCGATGATAGTGAAAAATGTTGCTACTGGATTGTAGAGATCGAAGTGGAAGCCGATGACACACGATGCATGAACGGAGCCTCTTAGGTGGATGCAGCTAGGCCTATATAAAGGCGATTATGCTATGATTGTGTTCGATGTTGTAGACATCAGTGGAGGAGGGCGCAATGCTACGCGATCGTGTAGATGCCCTTCAGAATGAAACGGTACAGCTGTCAGAGATGATCGATGAGCTAAGCAAGGCAAGAGAGGTGACCACTTCAACGGACAGTGCCCCTCACGCCGACGATCATGGGGCACATGAAAGTGGCGGTCAGTGGTTTTATCGTTGCGCTAAGTTGAGAGAATGTGTGAGAATAAATCGATAGAACGATATGAACGTTGTGTTGAAGAACTATACCTTCAAAATTAGCGAAATTAGATGCTCCCGTCATCAAAAACAAAACGGATATTTCGGTACTATGTTCTCTTCGGGTTTAGTCCTCCAAGAGTACGGAGACTCATTGTCGTGTTTTATATAGTTTATTATTCGTTGCCTTGGGCAATTGGCTGAATTTATTGCGCCCTGCGTCAAGTTGGCATGGGCTGACTGCTTAAACCTCGAATATGTTTTAATCATTGCCAGCTTTGGTGGCAACTCGTTCAAGTATTTTTTTTTTTGATTAAATTTGTAATTAACGCTATTGACGGCGATTTAAGATTCCTGTGTTTATTGCTCTTGGATTATTATTTTTAGGAAAAAAGGAAAGTTGCAAAGAGTATCAGGTGTCTTGATAGGCTGTAGAGGATTTTGAGACCACAGAACTATTCACATCAGTAATAAGCAGAAATGTTTTATTTTCGTTTTTTGTCTGCATTTCATATTCGGTGCGACCGGTTTGCCCCTCGTTCCGGAATATAGACATAGCAAGATTCATGAAACCTAAGATATGGATCAGCAAAATTAATTATTGAAATAATGACACCCTGATGTTGGCATCTGGATGGGAAGGACTTACTTGACCAACTTAGACGATCTTGACAATGGCACAAGGTTTTTTTGTTATGAAAGAATACATATTAAGAAAATATGTACTCATCAGCTGAAGCTGAATAGGGAACCCTATTTTTTGCTTGGAGGCAGAGTTGGGAAGGTAGTATGGAGATTTCGTGTGAAATTTTAAATCAGTTTCCTCCGACTATGTGCAAGTTAGAAAATTGCGCTGATTTTTCAGAAACAAGATGCTTGTCGTTCAAAATGAGCCTAAGGTGTATTTTGCTGCTGGAATTATGTGACAGGTAAATATGTTTTTGCTAGGGTGCTGGATTTGTGATCGTATATGTTCTCTATGGTTATTTGCGAGTAAACAAATTTAGGTTCGGCGGGATGGTCAGATATCGGTGATTTCGATATTGAAACATCGCCGAGCGAGGAGAAAAAACAGGCAACAACGGGAAATCAGTCACGGAAGGAGAAGGAAGGTTCGCCATCAAAAGCTCATCCTGCAGATATCATGGAAGTGGCTCGTCTTCGTGCTCAACTCAAGCGTCTTGAGACAGACCTTGATCAAGCTAAGTTAGTACTCTCGGTCATGTTGGTTGGATCGATCAAGTTCTTAACGGATTTTTCTACACGATTTTCCTATGGATAAGTTGAAACCTCCAGAACTCTTCCGTATTCGTAATCCATAGTTTCAGTACAGTTTGAAAGTTTCACCACATCGCCTAGCCAATTCTTTTGGTTGCTTGAGGCTTCCAAGCTTGTCAAGGGAAACGGCCGCAGGAATGTATGTGAAATGGTAGTCCGTTGAGTGAGATAAGTCATTTCTTCTGGTTCTATTCAGTTTCGCTGCCTTCGCAATTTCCAAATGGTAGGTCTTTGCGAACGCGTACGGTGGATTAGCACAGCGGAGAACCTTCTTCAAAAAAATCAACGAATTTTAGTTTATCCAACAGCAAGACATGGGAAAACGTCCTTTTTGACTTATTAGGGATCGGTACCGACAAGATGTCGGGAGAATGAAAAGAGAAATGAGGCAGGGAAGAGAGGGGGATAATTATGATTGCTAATTTTTGCTTCATATAATTTATAATTTTTTCAAATTAGAAATCACTTGCGGCGGAATGGATGATTCCAAATCACGAGAAATGCGTGGATGATTGAAATAATTATCGAAATATCGTGAAACGTCAAAGAGAGTTTTTTGACCTTGAGCATCTGTAGTTTTGAGAAAATGCCTATCATGAAGGCGCTTAAAAGTTGGCTTTCTTGCGTCCATGGTTTTAATCAAGGAAATGACCAGGTTTGTTCAAAGGCTTTTATAAGTTTCGAGAAAGTTGCATTATTGAGAAAGATGGGATAAGGATACTACTGAAATTTTTTTGATGGTCTGCTGATGCGTGCTGAAGCGAAGGTAATGAAGATTGGATGAGAAATGATGACTTGGTGGCGTAGTATGCAAGGTGATGGGCGTTTTAAGGTTAGCGCTGCAGAAGGAGGAAAATCTGCATGAACACCTGACGCGCAAGATAGAGTTGGCGGAATTGGAAGCCACCGAGAGAAAGAAGGAGGCTGAAGCGAAAGAAGCAGAAAGAGTCGATACGCATAATCAGTGCAAGAAGATGCTCATCATGGTTGAGGAACGGGTAACGATTCCTTTATTTTTTTCAGTCTTGAATAATTGTTGGTAGTATGTGCGTGGATGTGATGTTATACAGTGCATGTGTTTGCTTCGTTTCGTCGATGATAGTTGAGGGAGTGCATTAGATTAGAACTTCTTTGAAGACCTAAGGTTCTGAAGAGAATTTTTTGAAGTTTGATATTGCCTTCAAAAATTTTTCTGTCCATCTCGCGTCTTGCATCAGTCCCTTTCTACATGAAATCGTAGATATCCTAAGGGTTATACTTAAAGTTGTGTTTGTTGTATTTCTTTTTCCTTTGTTTAGCTTTTCATATTTGAGTGCTTATATTGTTGCTCTGGTATAGATTGCATCGGTCCAAATTTTTTAACCCTTCATCAACACGTTTTATTGTTTGGGATACAATTCAGTATTACAAATATTTAATACGCCTTCAGGGCAACAAATTTCCACACACATGATGTATTCAAATGTAACATACGGTTACGCTATTCAGTCCTTCTCAGTTAGGCGTGTTTGAGAGTGAATGAGCATCGTTGTTAGGATGCGAAAATCCGTCGCTCAGAAGAGGTGACCGAACGGCTGAGGGATGAAGTAAACAAGTGGCAAACGGAGGTGCGTCATCTCGAGGAGCAGAACAGGCGTATCCAAAATAAACTCAACGTATGTGTCTTTTTTATCTTAAATTTTTGGCGCTGACAATAATTTTGGATAATTTGATGATAAAGGACAATAACTTCATATAAGTAACTGGCATTCAGCATCTAATTGTTTTGGGCAGGAGGGAATGACAGTGCTCAGTGCGCTGCTGTCTCTTTCCCCTCCACCTTCTCTCATCGGTCATAAATTAGGGAAAACGAGATGCCGTCAGAGCTGTTTTTAATTTCAGGCATTTAAGTTTAGCTGTTTTAAGTTCAGAATTGGTTAAGAAGTAATATCTTGGCAGAACATAGGGAATATTGAAGCCCTTTCAATAACTGTTTCAATCTGAAAGCTGTTGCCGGCGGTAATCCGCTGTTGATATAGCAGAGCAAGGAGTACCGTGAGCACTGTGGAGGTACGGGCTGGAAACAGTGCTTAAGAAAGAACTAAAAGCGAACATGTCATTTGAAGCATTGAAGGGCAGGTAAAGTGAAACTGTGCTAAGTGCCTCGGCCGAATATTGAAAAAATTTATTTTTATGTTCGATTTGACAACTTGATAGACGGTTGAGTGAATGTGCGTGGGACTGGTGCGGTAGTTCGAGTTAACTTAGGGACATATTAGCTGTTTTTGACTGATCGATTAATGTTTGGTGGGAGGGGAGGGGAAATTTCTAGTATTATCAGTGAACGAAATGAAGGGCTGCAGGTTTAGCAGGCGGTGGGCAGTAATTGAAGGACTTGACATTAGAAAAAAGTCTGCTAGAAAGCTTAAAAATAAAACGATTTTTAAGACAACGTTGAGTGTTGATTTGGTACCAGCGTTATGGATTGGCATCCTGGATGCGGGTTGATTCTTGGAGAAGGTTATTGCTCCGATTTGAGCATCAGGGTTGCTCTGATCAATAGAAGATAGTTTGCAGGAAGCTGAACAAGAACTGAAACGTCTTCGTGCGGAGAATAATCGTTTAGAGACGAGGCATTTTCACGAGCTACGTGAGTGCAAGCAGACTATCGGTGCTTTACAGCAGGTAGTTTGTTTTACCTTGCAAAGGAAGATGGTTATCTTGCATCTATAAGTCAAATGATGGTCCATGTATGTATTGAATAATTTTGTTAGGCGAATTATTGAGGTTAGATTTGTGAAACTTGGTGCATATAGGCGTTACCACTGCGAGACCGTGCGCAGTGTTTTTCGTGTTCATTGACCTCGAAACGGGCATAAGAATATTTGAGAGGCTGGAAAGTTTACAGTTTATGTCAGTTGAGGGCTTATGTAATATGATTGATATAAATTGAGATATAAGGGCATTATTTAGTAGGTTTTTATTATTTACTGACAATTTTTTAGTTAGTTGAGGAGAACAAAAGTGTGTGTTCCGATCTTTTACAGTGAATAATGTCCATGCAAAGGGGCTTTAAGCTCTGAACGGCAAAAAAGGTTTTCAATCTTGAAGCATTTTAGTGTAGTTTCTTGCCTAATAAACGGTAGTTGAAGGACATTTACGGACGTGATGAACGAATAAAATGCTACCAGATGACCGATGACAAGGTCATATAATCTATTGACTCGCAAAGGTGCACTACTGGATTTGCACATTGTTTTTTTTTTTGGTTAGGTGAAAGGGTTGTAATTACATCTGTTTAGGTGCGATATGAGGCACAACTGATTTATGTGATGCATATAAAATGCGATGACGGTGACTGCCACTGCTTTTGATCGAGGTCACTGGGTCAGATGCGCCATTTTTATGATGACGTGGAAAAGCAACTGAGCATCTGAGAAGCCCATGCAGATATTTTACGTAAAAGTTCACTAATTAACATAGGGAATGGTAAACTTACGTCTGTTGTATTAACTCGGTTTCAAATTAAATCTTTTGTTCGCTCGTTTTCATATCAATTTTTTTTGTTCACCATCAGCTGGTCCATAATGGACGTAGTTGGAGTTGACGATATCGGCGAGTGGAGTTATTTCAATCCGTAACAGGTCACGGAATATACTTAGTTTGCGTCCATAAGCTCTCCTTATTTCTTTCAGTCGTTGGAAGCTTCACAACTTGCTGCCATATCCAAATCCCCTGATGGAGGCAACCTGCTTAACTTGTCCAGTAATGGGTCATCAGATCGGGAATTCGGCGCTCCGTTCGTATCGCATCTCGGCCCACCGCCATTACCGACGATTCGACCATTGTGGGGTGATGACGAGCCAGTAGAGGTAAATTAAAACATCTTTTGTTCATCTCTATATCAACCTGCGCTAGTAATGCGGTTTATATTCACCTTTAACCAAGAAACGTTTGGCGATCCGATCAGTCATCCTCAATGCCGTGATAGGTGAATGAATGCTTCAACGGGCCGCATGCTTTCGCGGATAGGGGAAGTTCTTCGCAAACATTGCAATTGAAAGGGGAGAAAAATAATCTCGGAGAAAAGTTAACATAGAAAGCGCTTTAAAGAAATGCTTTAAAGCACAGATGCAGAATGGAGGCAAATTAAAGAAGCTGCATAAATGGCAAAAGTGAATATTTGAAAGGGAAGAAAGTGATGAGTAGGTAACGTATCTTTTAGTGGAAGTTAACAAGAACGGAAGGCGATATTCCGAGTTTGGTCGGAAGCTAGTTGAAAATTTAGATGAATAATAATATTCACGGAAGATGAAGCATTGAATACGATCGATTGGTTTTTTGATCTGTGCGTTCACTGCTTCAACATGCATGGAAAGGAAACTAATGAAGATGTGCCGGGGAAATTGACCTTTTTTTTTGAGAGTAGAATGGGGGACGTATCTAAAGTGAGCCCCTTCCATTCCTTGATTTAACTCAGTATGACTAACCTGTCTTCAGATATTCTCCGCAGGGGAGTCGTCTGTGTTGAGTGGTGGTGGTTTGCGTGGAACGACATTGCCAGATGATCTGTCCGGTGTCGCAGTGAAGAAGGGTGCGCGGTCGAGGCGATCACATAGGGAACCAAGGGATACATCACCCGATCTAGGTGGGCAGTATGCAGCAAGGCCCAAGAAGGTGAATACTGCTCATGTGAAATGCGTTGATACTGTGAGATCAGTTAATGCGTAGAACTGAAATGAGTTTCTAATACCTCCAAGGTTGAATGTCTCTTGATTTTAAGCAGTTTCGCTAGGTTCTGTGTTGCTTGTTCTGGAAGGTTTTTTTGGTGGGATGGGGGTCGGGAGAAGGAAATGAAAGGTGTCTTGGAACAAGCAAGGGGAAGGTGGGACTGCATCATTCAAATGAACCATTTGGTCATGATGCGGATTCTGCGAGGTTCCATTAGGGGACGGAAGAAACTGTGGCCGAAATCTATGAATGAAAGAAACAACCTCACAAGGATAAGCAGTTTTTTAGCTCACGGGTAATCCTGTTCAGATTTTTGATAATATTTTATTATTGCGCCAGGACGCAGAAACATATTTGCAGTAGGAGCATCAGGTCCAAGAGTAGCGACCTCACCATTAATCCCCTTCCCCGTCCTCCATCCTGCTTTTATCACTTAGTCATTTGTAATGGACGAATGTTGGCAAGCGTTGATATGCTGTGTTCCAAGGCTGAATTTTTCTGTGTGAAAGCAAAAGTCGGTTGCTTTTTTGTAGATTCCACTTCATTTGACTCCACTGCATCATCGTCAGTAGTTTTATTTATTTATACCGCCCACTCGTATTTGTTACTGCAGAGGCATCTTTGTTCGTCGGTGATAAGCACTGCCATTTCATCACCGAAATTGTTATAGATGTGTTTTCTCCGGAGATCCCACGAGAAAAAACTTTGAATCAGCCTAAGGTGAAAGTGATTTTCTTAATAAATTCTTAATAATAAAAACAGTTCTTTTTAAGTATAATTAAGTTACTTTTGAAGGAGATTCAGGAAATTTTTAAAATCTTTTTCTCTAAGCCACCATCAAAAGAACAAGGAAAGATGGCTATTCATTTGTGAATTGCTTCATCTTTCACTACGTCAAGAAACTTAATTTTTCAGGAAGGTCGTCGACGTTCACGGTCACACGGACGGCATCCATACTCTTCGGGCGGGTCTTATATGCCACAAGTGGGTGGTATGCCTCCTGCGTTTCCGGATTTATTTAACGGTCCACCACTGAGTAAGCGGAACAGTAAAAGCGGCAATTTATATTACTCGTCGGGAGGGTCGAACGGTGGACTCTCGCCTCCACCGGAAATGGCGCTTCTGTCTGGCGTGCCACCGCCTGGAATGACAATTAAGAAGCCAACCGCTACGTCAAGACCGAAAAGTTAGTTGCTTGCTTCCTCAGTTGCCCATACAGAAGTTTCGCCAAAGTGGAACGGTTTGATTTGGAGCAATAGCGGTGGTAGAAAAAGCAGCATTTTTGATTGTAAGAATGCATAATTTGCAAATTACGAGTTTTTTTGCAGTTTCTTTCACTTATGTTTGCGGTAGTTTAAGCTCTCGAATCACAAGCACTATCGAAAAGTGGAATGGCGCTAAGTGGTAGTTGGAAACGAAAAGCCGTATTTGTCAAAGTTTTTATCGCCTAGATAGACAAGAGACAGTGATGCTTAGATACGAGGAAAGGGGGTTACCGTCGAAGTCAATTTGCTGAACAGATCGTTCACGCTTAGTGTCATATCATGTTGGGGAACAAGCATTCGTGGTATATTATTCGAGCGAAATACTTCCGCTTACAAATATAAGTGCTTTATTATGAATGCGAAATGTTGCATTATTATACGATTTTATCGGATATTGTTGAAATGATTTTGTTTTTAGGTGTGACGGAGCAGATGTCGAGGCTTCAGAACTGAGTGTGCCGCTTTTTGGGTAATTAACTGAATAGAAAATGGATTTCGGAAATCTCTTCTCTCTTTTCTTTTGTTGTATTTTTTTCTCAAAAACTGATACTTCCCTAAAGGGGACGTTTCCGCATTATTTCGGGATTCTCGTTTAATCGTTTTTCGTTTGTTGATTACGCTATTTGGCTGTTATTTCTTTTCCGCTATCTACCTTTGCAAAATTCACCTCTGCGAAGCAGTCTTTTATTTGCATACATGAACATCGTGTCGAAATGCACGTGAAACCCCAGTGGTGGGCGTGATTTGTATAAGATAAGCGGAAGACGTAGGTCCTTGATAACAGGGCGGCGCTTATATATAGATAAGGCAAGATAATCTTATCAGGGAAGGAGGGAGGAGAGCTGACAATTAAAATTCGTAATGAGATCCCTGTAATTCTGCAGATCCATACTTGTGCTGCCAAGACATCAAGCTAATGAGTTTTTGCTTCCTAACAGATGTTTGTGAAGCTGGGATGTGAAAAAGAGATCATTAATTAATTTCAAACTGTTCTTGACTTTCTTTCGAGGGAATAGGTAAGAGGATGAGCTTGATTTCAATAGATGATAGGTTATATTACAGCTAAAGGGATGACCTAATTAGCCTCCTATTCACTTATTGTCTATATCGTATAGGAGAAGGGGAAGTTAGTCAACCTTTCGTTTGTCTTTTCGTAAGGGTTGTATTTGGTGTGATGTGGATCCGAGTGCGAGATACGGTTGCGTTGCCTTTATCAAGTTTAATTTATTGATTGTCTTGTGTGGTGAGGTCGATGGAATAAAGGTTCTTTTTGAGATGCATCGTACACAGTAGATAATAGTTCCCAACCAACTGCTGATACCTGGTTTATCATTTTTTAATCTAATTTGTTGTAGTATTACATTTTAATTTTATATTTTGAAAAGTCTGTTCTTCAGGTAATTTATCACACTACTGTATTTTAATTTTTGGTACTGAAATTAGATTGGTCTTTGGATGACTTCAGGTGAATTATGTTAAGGAATCTAAACAAGTAGATTTTAAAATACTTCGTAATAAAGCTGCTGGTAGAGAGGCTTGGATGGAAGGTGAATGCAAAGCGAAAGAAGGAAGTGTATTTAGGCAAAGATTTTTACTGCGATAGCGACCGGTTTCCTTAAGAATCGATGTGGCAAACGCCGGCAGCGTTAAGTCCAAGAAACGATATATGGAAAAATTGTGCAAAGCTGCGACGATGGTGACATTGCAGTGTTTTAGGAATGATGGTGATATGTTGCGTGATATGAGAGGAGAATTATTTGAAGCTTTTTGAATTTTCATGGAAACATTCAGCAATGACATCAATAAATCTAAATTTATGTTGCAACAATTAATCGTGGTGTACTGCTTCCATCTATGAAGACAAGGGAGAAACAATTTTGCAGTGATACTCTATTGCAGCAGGCTGTCGATAACCAGGGGATCGTATTTAATTTGCGCTCTGCAATAATGTGTCTTCAATTTGCTGCTGATGTATTTGTAAAGCTCTACTGGATTTCTGTCATATTCCGTTTTCCACAATTCGCCGGAAGTAACGAGCGTTGAAAACTGACAGTACGGAGAAAAATGGCATCCCGCCATCAGACTAAACCATAGGAAATGATCTTTCGGTCACCGATCGTTGTAAGTGTGACACAATCATCTAGCCTGCAGAAGCCACAATGTTTCACAAAAAAAGCCGGAAGACGGTTGTATAGCTTGTCGATCTCGGACGATTTGCGAAGATGTGTATGCCGTTTTACAGATATAATTTGTAACATCTCTTCCACTACTTTTTATGGGTTTCCCAGCGCAAGTACCAAATTCAAAATATGTCCTGTTGGCAACGAACACGTTATTTTGGTAAAATTTTGGTAAGTCAAGAGTTAGTGCCTTGAGTGGAACTTCGGATGAGCTCATTGAAGGTGATGCTTTCGAGAGTTTCTTGGCAAATCGAATAATGTAATCAACCTATTCGCGATGGGAAGACCTAAGCTCATGTCACCGACTACCATGTTGTCGTGATCCATTAGGAATAACTCAACGATCGAGTAAAGAAATCCAGCATAATTAAGTGCGCAAATATCAGATGCTTATAGATAGAAGTCGGTGCGGCTACCACTTTTCGCAACCAAAGCATCTGGGTATAGCAGCAGTACCAGCACATATTATTGGCGAATACGGTTACATCCTTCATATTGGTTCTACGGTGATAACGACATTCCTAGTAAGTCTATTTATGAGATGATTCAATCAGGCGTTGAAGAGGAGCCACTTCCCCCGGAATAACAATTTCATCCTGTCCTGTTTCGACTAGTTAAATCACGAATTCCCTTATTGATGCTCTAGCATAGTATAGCATACGATTGTTCTTTACATGTTGATGGGAAATACAATTTGGGAAGATTTTGTGTGGGAACTTAGCGTCGGGAGTAGAGGATTTTTAAGATCTGAAGACAACATGTGGGAATATATTAATAGGCCTACTGAAGGACACCAAAAGTTAGCAGAAAGACTAGTATACCAGAAAGGTGGTCATTCTTCCAGAATCACTGGTCATTGTTTTTGAAAAGATATTTTCGTCCCCATGCACCTTTCTTTAGCATTTTCTAAATTTCTGCACCAAATATATTATTCGTTCGAAAATAGGACAAGGATCGGAAACGAAGGCGGGAAGAGAAAGGACATCATATTTGGGGCATTTATTGATGGGGAGGGGAAGTGATTTTGAGAAAATCATCATTTTTCAACTGTTTAAACGATTCATCTACTCTCTTCATATGAAATTCAGTGATCATTTTCCGCAGTTATGATGTCTACTAACTTCTCAGTTGATGAATTTAGTATCGCTAATTCTAAATAAAGGCTAAAAACTTTCGGGGAGAATGATAGACGAAGATGGCGAGTTGGAAAATTCCAAGTAAACGTTAAACCAAAAGAACGCATAACGAGTTACGATATATTTGCAAGGAGTCGTTTAAAATATTTCTTAATTAAGCATTATGAAGTTCTTAACAGCTGAGTATTTCTTAGCACTATCTTTGCTCCTCATTTAAGGAGAGTACAAGTAACGACATGCGCAGCTAGAGCATGCTCGATATGTACATCTCCTTTTAGGGCAAGGACCAACGTCGAGTTTAACCATTGACCACATAAGTTATATTCGATCTCGATCGGATTTTATCAATGTAAATACATCCATTTCACTAGAGCTGGAGTGAGGTCATTCTCTATCTAAGTCGATAACGTTATTTCAGGAAAAATCAGTTCGGATTTGCCACTGAGTGGAATGCTGTTGATGATTGTGGAGCGTATAATTTTTAAAAAATGCATCCTGGAGATTACGACGCAGGGCGGCAATCCGGGCGATTCTTATACTGATGAAGGATATGGGAATGGGCACGTCAATGTCCTTTCGGCTGCCCTCAAATGGACTCGTAAACGTCTTATCATGATGTTCTATATGTGGCGCTCTGCAAAACTTCCTTACATGTAGCGCGTAATTGCCACATGTCGGTGTACATACCTGTTTAGTATTTTTCAATCGATTCGATTCCTTGTACGACTCCATTACTTTAAAGTTCGTAGATTTTCGTATGGTACATATATATACTGAAATACACCTTCATATAAGTACAAATATAAGTATTCCTTATTTGGATGCCGTTTAGTATAAAAGTAAATATAAGTATTACTTATATCTATAGCGAATAATAGTTGAATTTAAGTGCGGAGATAATGTAACAATTTCGAGTTGGCTTTCATCAACCTCTTTTTTTGCAGAGAGACGAATTTGAATTGTTTTTTCGCCTATTGAAAACCCACCTCATATTTTCTCTAATTATCTTCATAAAACTTTCTATTGTATTTTATATTTTTTCAACTTCTTTAATTTTTCGTTTCGATTTCAGTAAAAGTAAAATAGAGTAATTGTAAGAGAGATTTGATAGCGAAGAGAAATTTATATGTGCTTAGAGATCATCGTATAAGCAATTAGGTACGTCAAGAAGTTTAGTCGATTCATGCGTAAGTTTAAGCGATATCTTTCTTTATTATTGATGGCTCCTGCAAAAAACGATTGAAGAATATGATCTTCGAGAATTTCCACATTTCCAATGAATTATGCAAATGAAGTAAGAATTGGACATATGCGAGTTGTGGTACAAGCAATGGGATAAGTGTACTATGTGTGAATTTAGATGCGATAGCTTTCTTGAAGGAGGGACAAAAAATACTTCTTATTCGCTGATGGTGATACTCGTTCCAGTCAAGAGGCTTGAGTGAGTAGGTACACCTACTTAAGTAAGCAATATTTTGTCCAGTTGTAGATGATCCAAGGCTTAGGTGTGGATGATTTGTTCAGGCACAAACGCTGGTTGACGAGTCGACCTTAATGTAAGAATGCTGTGCAAACTTTAATGAAGTTAATTCTGCTTGAACATAGCCACATATCCAAAGCGAATCTAAGTTTCTTTCCTTTTCAGTGATTTCTGAGTCAAACTTCCTCTGAGGCAAATTTAGCTGCAAGTTTGAGTGAACATAATCGTCAAAGCATTCTGATGCCTAATTAAGACATGCAATAAGGCATCTGCGGAAGGAATGAACATAACTTAAAACACACACAATTATCGCTGTCTATTATTTGCTCTCATATCATTGGCAGATTCATTTTATTTACGTAAAAGAATTTTCTCAGCGTTCCAGTCATCTGAAAATTGTTTTCCAAGTGACCACTTGAAATTATCATAAGAAAACACATTTTTCAGGTTTTTTTTTTGATTCCCTATTACCTATTCAATCATATATTAAAAGTATCCATGTATAAAATTAATGAGTTTTTTATGCCATTTGAGATTCGTTCGCCATATCAGTCTAAATGTTCGAAATACATACAAATATCATCAGTATTATGACGTTTCTCTGACCTATCGTCTAAACGTGGGTTCTTTATACTTGAGAAATTGCTCCCGTCAAAGAGCTGATATCTTCGAATTAGCAATCACAACAAAAAAGTGCTTTCAAAAATCGACTGCTCATTGTGAAGTAAATATTAAATGTAGGCCTTAATTATGAATTAAATTTAGGCGCTTTGGAGAGTGTTTCTGATGCGCGTCGAGCTGAAATTCTATCAGCCGATCGTGCTGGCGATTCTATTTCATTTTTTTCGCAAATTGGCCATAAGCAACGATGCACTTATATTTATACAACAACATCAGTGGCAAGTCGACTTATCCACTTTCTATAACAATACAGCACTTGCTGAGGTGAAACTCAATTTATAGCTAATAAAGTACTACGCGATTGTGAGGAGGGGAAATAATTAATTCCGAATAATATATTGAAATTTTTTTTTGCTAGAGATGCTACATTTATTGTTCGGCACAAATTGGCCGACGAGGACAAATATTTGAATGATGGTATTCTACCGATAGGAATTCTTTCCAATAATTCATCTTTCACTTATTTTCTTTCGTGATTTTTTATGTTATTTTGAATTTTTCATTATTTCTCTTCCAACCTTTTCCACATTTCATAAAAAGCTGAAATGTCGAATACATAGCTCATATTTCGGAAATCATCTCTCGCTTCCGTTTTTGTTACATAAGACTTTATTCGGGAACAATAGAAATCTTACTTGAAGTTGAAACAGTGTGTTGTCATTTGATGCAATGAATTATTTTAGGCACTTGCCACAATTGACGAGAGTCCAGCGTTTCTCATGATGAATAAGGTGTGCTTTTTTTTATTAGTATTTTTTATTATGAACGTTTAAAAAAATGAAGGGACCTTGAAAAGAATTCTCATAGAAATTGAATAATCTGATTTTGAAAGTAAGCTTGAATGGATCTGATGATTCCTCAAAAATATGATTTTAAAGAAATTTTATACTTGAGCAAATTTGAGGTTCTAAAATCCATTCTCAACTAAAGCGATCGTTTTTCTCGAAAGAATGCATTCAGAGATATTTTTATAGAAATTAACACATTATCGTCTCAAGATTGAATTATATATCCCACATTTTACGTTATTTTCAAGCAACTTGCGACAAATTTATACAAGCAGAAAAGCAAGCCGGAAAATCTGAAATGTTATTCATTCTTTTTTACATTTCTGCCTATCAGATCAACCGATTGCATAAGTAACGAAATAATCGTAAACATATTTCAGATTATTCTATTGCTCGTTTAAATGCTCTAAAAATCTGGGTTTTTTTCGGCAAGTTAATCGATTCGAGATAAAAATCAGATCGACTGAAAATGTGCGTAGTTCTTGAGACATTAGAATATTTACAACTCATTTCGTAGCCGATCGATCAAGTTGTATATCCGTAGCTGATCAAGTTCTGAGGCTGATTTATCCTTCGATAACATTACACGTGTCAATTTTCTTGTCATTAGGCGTACTCGTTCTCGAATTGAAATTGGCGCCAACTAGCAAACCTATATATCACATTAAAGCAATAATAGAATTGAAGTAGTTCCTAAATTTGATAGTGAACGTTTTTTTTGGTTATTATTTTTTATACATGAAGATTTTTAATTATAGAATTATATAACGGGTTTTATTGAACTCGAAAAAGTATTATGTGCATTTTTTTGCTCTATACTAATTATAAAGGGAATACAATGATTTCAGAGAGAGAGTTAAGAGAGTAAAAGCGTAGAAAGTATTTTCACAATATTTCATTTTATACTCGACGTTAATAATGTATCTAACAATGTTGTGAATTTTAAGTGCACCCTCTCTTTAAGTATAGGCTCCGAGTAGCCTAATCGATTAGCAGTTGTGAAGAAATTGATTTGAAAAGAAAATTTTGCCATAAATTCACTAACATTCTGATAGAATCAACCATCTCGTGGCAAATCTCTCGCAAAATATTTCATTTCCTTCGAGTGTGTATTAGTTCAACCACTCTTAGAATCTATGCAAATAGAGGATCGTTGGCATTTTTGGCGTTTTGCTTTTGATGCTCACATTTTTGCGAATCTTTTTGCCATATAATTCGTTTCGATATAAATGAACGGTTGATATATGGCCGTAGAGATAATTTTCCAGTATAAAGCGTCGTAAATTTCCAAGCTGAGGGCAATCATATATTAATTATAGCACGCTGTAAACGTTACTCTGAATTGGCTCTGTAATGTGGTCAGCTTCGAAAATGTGCACAATCGTTTAATTCTCATTGCATTCGATACGGATTCCTACGAAACGCTGAAACGTGCTTGGCCTAACTTACATGTTCTTCATTGGAAGATACCCATAATGGTGGGTAATTCAATTGCTAGCAGATTATCGTATTGCCCTGATTAATATCTCAAATGTTACAAATTTCTTACGGTTTCGAGAGGTTTACATCCAAATATGATTTTATATTTTAAACAAGGGGCAAATATTATTAGTTGGAGTTAATTTGAAATATTTTACTTCAATGGCAATGTGCGCACTTATAGGTGTTTGAGTGCATTTCCGGTTGTTCCGAAATTCTCCATCTATTGATGAAGCTCAAATTCTCTTTAAAGGTGCCCTTAATAAGTTTTCCTACCTGGAAATCTTTATTTCCAGAATCTTCTCATTTATGTTCATTAAATATTTTCGGAGCTTACCTCAAATATTCGATTATGATGAAAAAATCCCCTGAAACTTTAATATGATATCACTTCATTCATAGACGTTCAACCCTTCGCATGACGTCGTGATGGCGTCATAGTGACTTTGTGATATAAAGAATGTATGACATAAGCAGAAGAAGGGAAAGAAGGACTGAACCTAAGTGTTCATATCTGCATAATATCTGAAAATGTACGTAAAGGAAACAAAAATGACCGTCGTTTATCATGCAGGATCGTCGATTCAGCGCTGGTGATGGTCGCTACCAAATGTTTCAACTGTTTCGATCAAATCTATGTGCATATTTAGCGTCATTAGGTCGTGACTTCTGGATGATTCAGTCAGATACGTATTGGCGTGAGAATCTCTTCGAGATCGTTGGTAAATGCCAGTTCCAGCATTCTTTTTACTGTTTTGATGGTAAAGCGTTGTGATAGTAGCTAATCCAGATGACTCCAGATGGAATCGAAAGTAAAAGCAGCCACAAACCTGATCGAGAAGTCAAGGAATGCGATGCAAGGGGAGAAGAGGAGCGGAAAATAGTCGTATTTTTCACTCTTAAATAAAAGGCTCCCTATCGCCATATAATAATTACGATTCGACGAATTCCGTGATTTCGATCATCGTTTAACTGTTGAAATATCATGCTGCCACTATATGTATGCAAGCCTAGTGATCAGCACCCATTTATTCAATTGCAGGTTGATCCGCACCTGCAGTTGATTGATTAACCTTTGTAGAAATTCAATATTTTAAGATCCCAAGCTGATGTTGAATGATGATGAAAATCTGCTCTTCGATCAAGAGGGTTCCGATGGTCTTTTAGCCGAAATGATTGCCGGTGGGAATTATTTCATCAAAGCAGATAGACGGTATGTTTTAGTGAATGCAAATCTCTTGCGCTATTCTTCGCGTAGATTTGCAGTCCAAAAATTGATGGTACTAAGAAACGAGAAACTGTGCTTCAATTCCAATGGTATTATGCGACTGTCTATGAGGTTATGGATATCAACTTGGACTTGAAGCTCATTCATACTTGATCGGTCTCTTGCTGCAGCCAGTTGAACACTGACAATTAAATTAGCAACAACTAATCAATTATTGCTAGCAGTTGCCGAGGCTCAATATTTAAAGAAGAAAGGAAGCTATCGCCAGTTTATATTACCATACATCATTTCTGATGAATTTCCATAATGAGAGTGAAATTGAGTGAAGAGAGGAGGGGGAGGGGAGGGGAGGAAGTGGAAAGTAGAGCGTAAGGTTTTCAAAATGCTGCATCCATCATAACTTATGTCCGAAACATTTGTCCTTATATATCATACTCGTCACTAAAGTGACGTATCGTTTTATCGGCTTCTCGGCCCCCAAAAAAAGTCGAACCACCAAAAAGTTCCCACCACTTAATCGTATAATTTGTTGGTTAGTTCGTCTAGGTTGAACACTTGATATTAATTATTTTGAAGGTCTGTATTATTTTTCAATGAACTCTCACGACGTCTTCTTACTTACTATTCAACAGATAATAATATTATGGGCGGATTATGCAGTTATCGATATGCTGGCAATAAATGCTCATTTATACCTTATCGGTAATTAAATTTCTTTTCCTCTTTTTTAGATCTTTTTTTTGCAATAAATAAATAATTTTTATTATTTTATATACTATTAAAGAATATTTTTTCATTTTTAGTTTTCGTTTCGTTTTATTTGAAGTGAAATTTCATTCGAATTTCTCTTCAATGTTTTCGATTGTTTAATAATCGACTCTAAACGATTATATATGTATAAGAGAAACGATTGTGAATTTCTATGTGGGAAATTTCTTCTTTATGTATGTCGTTAATTTTTTATGACTATTGGTCATTCAACATTTCACATAAGCATTGGATGTTTATAAATGATCCGATGAACCCTCTAAATTAGTAGAGAAACTCTATTAGTTCTCATCTCTGTGACGCTAAGAGTGGAAAGCGATGCAATGGAATTTGGGAATATTTGTGTTGATGCTTTATGAGGATGATCAGAAAACTAGTAGCAAGTTGATCAAAGTGAGGTGCAATAGGGGTCACTCAAATGACCAGTAGTTTTATTGTTGAGGTTATAGTCGCAATGAAATGCAACCTGAGCGTGGCTAAAACTTCCTACTGCGAGGAGTTAACAGTTTAGATCGATAAGAGATGAGTGTTTCATAGCAAAATTGGAGCCCGAAGGAGGGAAGAGAGAGAAAAGAGAACGGAGAAAATCACCTTAGAGAAATATAAAATTATTTTCAACGTTAGCGAATTTCCAACTTTTTAGTGAATTTTTCGATAATATTTATTTATATTTATAATTGCTATTTAAGAGAAGAACTTATTCTCATTTTTTTCGTGCGTCTCTTCTCGTCTCGTCGTTATATCGTCGAATTTAAATGCAATTTTAATTTTTTTTTTTCAATAAATTTTCCATTTGTTGATATTTTCTGAAAGAATTCTGAGTAATTGGCGATGGCATACTGGCGAAAGGAAACATCTACCTTTGTTGATGCAATTCGACAGCGGAGCAGGTAGTGACGCGAAATTACAACAGATGCAGCAACTTGGCGCCGCATTTGTTATACCTGAGACTCTTGGAGATAACCAACAAGCGCGATGTAATTATAGTATTTCACAAACTCCACAATATGCAATCTCTAAAAGGTACGAACCCATGAGAATATATGTTATCATTCATTTATATTTCAAATTTCATAGTGCTCATATTTTAGTTTCATTGAATATTAAAGAACATCGACTCTAGAATTGAAGTCGTATAGGTTGACTTTGAAATGTTCACATTAATGCGGAGATAACATTGAAGCAAAGAGAGATGGAAGGTTTCATCGTTAGCCGATTCAAAAATTTGTAAACGATGATCGCTGATATCCTAATTATCGATCTATCGATCATCACCCGGAAATAGTTTGAAATCCTTATGGAAAATTTCAAAAATTTTCTGATAAATAAACGCAAATCAATGAAATGTGTTGGATTTTTCCAGAAAACATCCAAAGGAATTAAAAAGAATTCTTTCCGGCTATTAGAGATGGTGGAGAAGTGAAATTCGTCGCCACGCTCTTACCTTTAGTTCTCACTCATAATATTCTTATTTTGCAAATTTTAATTCTTTTTTTTTGTCGAAACTTATATTTTATTATTAATTTTTTTCTTTCTACAGCTTATCTGTGCAAGAAATTATTTTTCTCCAACGGCAAAGTTATCGCATTGAGAGAGAAATTAAATTAATCTCTTTTAGTGCACTCATTGGAGGTGGCAATAATGAATTGAATGCTCTTCAATTCTCAATTCGAGTTGTACACGAGCTGTGCGAATGGCTATGTGCGGCTTTTCCTTCATTTCGCATCTTTTTGAGAGCTACTCTCTTTCCATATTATGCATATTTTGTTGTCTTATAAGCATTCTCGTCATCTGCTTTGTCTTACTGTATTATGAATACCGTAATTATATACTGTGATGGACGAAAGATGAGGTGGTGATATTCAAACGGAAAATGACACTAAATTTCTCTTCCTGGAAATTCCAGCTACTTAAGAACTTAATAAACGTCAGGATTACTTATTGCGTTTGCCCAACTGAACATATTTATCATAGACTTTTTAGAATGTACTAGTATTATTTACTGTTGTGATCCGTTCTCCGGCTATAAACGTGATAATTTCTTTGTTTTCGATTGGGATTATTGTCGCTAAGAACCATTTGTTAAGCAGCTAAGTGCAAAATCATACAAATCTATCATTGTCCCACAATAGATGGCTGAAGGCATTCAAACAAATTCTCATAGTATAATACGGTCGGCCAAATTTTCAACTTCCTTGGCTTATACGTTTATATTAATTTCGCATATTTCTGTCTCTTAAAAAAGGAAATTTTTCGATCAAACGTCGACTAATTGCTATCACTCAAAAATCCGCGATAACTGATGATTTAAAAAGAAGATGAAAAACGATCACTTCCGGGATAGGTATGTTGCTGAAGCGCAACTTATTTGCAGCACAATGTTTCCAGTGGGAATAACACCTATACCTTGATTTTTTCACAAGCGACTGTATGCATCTCAGTGTTATCCAGCTGAGAGAGCTCAGCGCTCTCAGCTTCACTCATAAATTCAGTGAGATTTCGCTTATACCTCGATTGTACTTCCTCTTCGCCTACCGAATGCGCAGCAATAGCAACTTCAGAGCCGCTGAGTATAACTTCCTTAACGTTTCCACCAAGGTCTGCCGAGACCTTCCACTCCTCCGCATTCTCTCAGCATCTCGTAGCTACGGATACAGCAATTGTAATGTTCCATTACCGCCGAAATGTCATCCGCACTTTCAGTGCATTCTCCGCGTTCTCTTACTGAGGTATGGAGCTCAGCTGATGGGAAAGACGTTTTTACTTAGTGACGATTACTTATTTGGTGTTTGATATCGTAGTGCTAGCGAGCTCTACCACTGCTTCAGCCGTATTGCTTTTAGCGGTTTATGGCGGTGGTTCATAGCAGTCAACTTTTACGATCAGGTGCGCACAGGTACTCCAAAGTTTGATCATTGGAATACGATAAGTATGGCTGATTTGATAATTTACTGTGCCCAGCGTCCCCAACAGTTTGTTTCCGTGAATCTTTCAACCTATCTCCTACTGCGGTCCACCGAGCGATCGCTTCCGGTTCATCAAAAAATATGACGGCAAACGATCTCCTAAACGATCCCCTTTGCTGTTGTACGGGCATGCAATCTACTTTTTACTACTATTATTAATGCAACCATTGTTTTACCTTCAAAATGTAGATGAGTGGTTCCCACTGACTGGATGTGGTTAAGTCTTTTCTTTCTTCACATGCTTGATAGACCTACATTTGACTATAGATTTCAGTGTTAACTTCTCAGCCGCCACTGCTTTCATAAACTTCAGCAGCATAGGGCCATGAAGTTCCCTCAAAAGTTAGAATTCTCTGCATAGCGTTTCAAAATCTCGATATTTTCATTTCAGGAGAAATTTGCCCATATATAAAAATATAACGCAAACTCTTAGAAACATTGAAGTGAACAAACTAAACATTGCAACTCTTTATGTAGCGTATAATAAACTAAATAAAAATGAAAACTATACAAAATAGCACTAATAAATAAACGCAACTATATTCATAAGATATAACTAAATTATTCGATGCTACAAAATGTTTTATCGATCGATATTCTGAGGTGATACGATCCATCACAAATGATCAAATAATCAATCAAAGAACCCACAAGTGCAACAATCATATCAGATATTGTCTAAACATCCGTAACTATTGCATTTAAAAAAAGCCATCGAATTTCAAACAATCAAAGACGCTCAATAATATAGCAATAAAGAGGGATAAAATCATATATATTTAACATTAGCGAAGCGAGCATATGATATATATTACGATCGGAGATACTCAAAATGCCTTCAAACGATGTCCGAGCATTCATTTGGTTCTTCGAGGCAACTAAGTTCAATATGAAGATGAAAAGAATTCAATTTGGCTCGAAGTTTGTTCAATGCAGCACTAATAAATATACGAAATTCAGCATTTCTTCGCTATTTTTCATTTTAAAGAAAATTCTGCATTAAGGGGATATTAGATTTATGAATGCTTCATCATCGATGAAATAGAAATTTCACAAAGATCATTTTAAAAAATTTTAATGAGAGGAAGTTCTTCATCCTTATATTCGGGAAATTAATGAATGCCATAGGCATTTGCAATTAAAATCCCCCACATCCAAAATGCACCATTCTCATTCAGAAAGCCTTCTCATAAACCTATGAAACTTGTTGGACTCTATTTGACGATGCATCCTAAGACATATTTCACGCTCACTCCTTCTCTCACTTCTTCCCTCCCTATAGCTCCAACGATACCTTCACAAAAAACTATCCTCGCATCTACTCTGGAATAAAATTATATCCTTAAAACCAGAAATATCCAGTAAACAGATATAATAAAATATTTTTTATGGAAATAAAACAAGACTGAAAATGTATAACCTTTGGATTTAGTGAAGAAATACTTGCAAAAAGAAATAGAAATATTCGGAAATAGAAAATACTCGATCAATAAATCAAAAAATTACCAAAAAATAAACTGAAAAAGATTTATTATAAAATCTTAATGAAATATATTCAGTCAACGACTACTTATTGAGTAGATGAACATATATCATTTCTGATACATCGCTTTATGAAATTTTATCCCACTAAAGCAAATTTCTATCTGAATCTCGATCTGGGCGTAATTTCACGAATCTTTGCAATCTACGAGTGCAATTGACAGCCGTTTCCTAACCGACGATTCATGTAGGCAGCTATCGCCGTACGCAAAGAACGAGACAATATGATATGTCAGCTCTATAAATAGGACTCTACCCAGATGATTTGTTCCCTGTTTCTTGATAGCGTTCTTTTGTTTCCTCCATTTTTTTACTTTTTATATACTCTATAGTTTATTTTATACTATTACAATACTCCACTTTTTGTCTCCAAACTTTAAAAGACTCGAGATCGGAAACAGTCAACAAAAATGTCATGGCGGGGGGCTGAGAACAGCAGATAACTGCAACGAAATAAACAAATTAAAATAATTTTACATAACTCCATAATCAAACATTGCCGGCCGGCGTTAACATCATATATTTTTTAATGGAACAAATTTCTCTCACATCCACACAATACATCGACATATGAAATTCTTTTAAAGGCGCTTTTTTGCGAATCTCATTCAAATCCTCTAATAAAATAGAAGATTCTATCAGTCCCTAAAATTGATAGAACATTCATCAATTCTAAAAATCGAGGACATGATTTTCATTTTTTCTAACGGAAACATTAGACAGGAAAGTAGATTCTATCAGTAATATGATGATCGAATCATCCATTCCTCAATTATATTACCGCCCTCTATCCCACCTTTAGACTCACAACCTCCTTCTTTTAATAAATTTCAGGAAATTCCGGAAACTGCAAATATGTGAGTAAAAAAACGTTTGCATGAAACTGTTCACAACCTATCGCTACGCGAATAATAACTCGATGATTCATGACTTCAACCTGACTAATAAAATGATAACGAAACGACTGCAAAACAATCTCTTTATTTGAAGAAAACATCGCCTACGACCAAATTTAAAAAAAGAAACCTAAGCAAGTAAAGGGTACTAACTATGCGCCTGATCAATATAGTGAGCATAATCTTCAGCTGATTAAACGACCGGAAAATGACGTTCCGGATACGAATAATCCATTCAACACTTTCGGATGCCGATAATAAAATCAAATGTCGAGAGACGTAGATCAGATGAGATAAAATTACATATAAATTTCACAAATTTGATAATCAAGCTACAATCGCTGCACCGCAGCTATAAAATCCACAATACGCTTCCAGCTAGCTACCTGGCCAGTTGTTGCCTTCAAAAATAAGGTTCCTATATGACTCCTAGGAAAGAGGAATGCAGTAAGAACGCTTAAAAAGGAGACATCAAAGGCGAAGAGAAGAAAGAAAACAAAGAGACGCAGACCGAACATTCGCGGAAAAGCCAACTTAGTCAAGAGTTGACGCTCAAACGCTTTAGCAGAACAAAACCTGCCAAATCAAGACAATGTGTAATTAATTCCCAAGAAATATTCTAAAGACAAAGTTAATCGGACCTGCAGTAAGCAATAAAATTAAGCCACACTATTAGCGGCAGCTGCTGCGTGAAAGCCGGGGTGGACTTCTTTATTGTGAGGCATATTTTAATTCGATATGGCAATTAATGCTTTTTAATTTGTACAATCGACGTGAGATTTATATGATAGATGGCCACCTTAAAGTAGAGAGTTGATAATGCGATGAAGAGTGTATTTTCGTGGAATTCATCGGCGATTGCCGACAGATATTCAGCATCTGTCAGTACATGGCAACGTGCCAGTGGTGATGTCTGCGGTACCTTCAAAAGAACCACTGCTGTATCGCTGTGCTGAATTCCCCTCAAAAGTGAAGTCTGAAGGATTCTTTCTGTTACCGGTTCCGATCTCCGTTCGTCAAATACCTCATTTTCTGCTGAAGCATCTACGTCAAATATACTGAAGAACTGCGCATTTCGAAGACAACAACCCGTCACGCACGTCTGGAGTCAATTGCCTAGTTACTAGAGCATGTATCCAATTTTACATTATATCTCATAAGCGGATCATCATAGCGCAAAATTTCACCTCATCCTAGCATCTCTCACACCTCAGCACCATGTTAGACTCAATCATCCCCAACCGATAAATTCCTGACCTCGGTCACCATCCTCCGCCCTCCTCTCTATTACCATCGAATTTCTTAAAGTTGTTTTTTCAGTTTCCTCTTCCTGCGATTTACTTCTTAATTATTTATGAAAAAATTGCACATATTAGCAAATAAACACAGAGAGCGCACTTCGTTAACCTACACTTGCAGTCGTTAACTTAGAAATTAAACTTCTCCGTTCTTTTAGGTGCTAAACTGTTTATCCGATATAATTTTCTTAACGAAGCAGACCCTCCATACCTTTCAGTAGTACCCTTTTAGGTAACAAAGAATATAATCAATATCTCCTGAACTAGTATATGAAAACTGGGAACAATCTAAAGAAACACCAACCAAATTATCTCGCCATCCATAGAGTAAGAGAATGCCATGCGTATCCACAGTCACCATCAATCGTAGTCCATTGGGTAGCGTTGTGGTTGCCACACAAACGACATCGCCAGCCATATTTTTCAGCTCATTTTCACTATTACAATCTTAATTCAATTCAGCTAATCATTCTTAGACAGTGAAATCAAACTAAGTTAGTTAAATACCGAATAAAATTCAAAAAACATAATGAAATGATTTAGACTGTAGATAGCGATATATCTTCAGACACAGGCTTAATTAAGCATTAAAATGAGTTGTCGCTACAAAGTCTGAAAAAAGATAAATTTCGCTTCCATTTAATAGCCCTTAATGCATCAAACCAAATTACACTCACTGTTAATGCAATAACTGCTAAAGGACAACATAAGCACCACAGAAAAACTTATGAGAGTTTCATATTTCTCTGCAATTTTTCAGGAATGAGGATATTGACAAGCATCATATGAGGATATTTTCAACATTCAATCAACTACTACGACTTGCCATTCACAGGATAGATTCCAGTGGAAGAGAATAGGCCCTAGAACGCAACAAATCTTCTATTCACAGTAACGAAAATTCCTGCAAAAGTTTCTTCTAGAGCAGAATTTGAAAGCCTGAGCGCTGTTCCCTGGCAAAAAATGTGCGATCATAAAACAGTGGGATCGAAGGACATGAGGCCTAACTTTAGGAATCCGGATCCAAGATGAAACTGAAAATCCATCCGCTAATTTTATCTCAACTGATGCAGCAAATTTCGAGGTGCACTTTGAATTTTTATATCTTTACAGAACAAAGAGGTACATAAGTAGCGAAACTTGAAGAAACGCTTTTAACAAAAATATAATTTAAATAATCGATCAAAGAATAAAGCTTCTCATCAACGGGTGGTGAATCTTGCTATATTGCCGACATCATTTCCTGCCGTCACATAGTAATCGCCACTTCGGCATTTATCCCTCACGCTAAAAGCAATCAAGGGCTTATGCAAAAGGAATTTCCGGCAAATTACCCTTAAAAACCGACGCACTACTTATAAAAAATAAAAGACGTCACTGAGTATTTCCTTTTAACTGCTCTAATTCAATCTTTATGAGCACCATTCCTCTCCATAAAATATCTGCATTAATATAAAACTTACCTAGCTCCTATCTTTGCACAACTAAGGTATCCAACAAGGAGGGCAGAAAAGTCCAAATAAAATGACGTTGGTATGACTCTGCCACTGATAGAATGCACAACAACAATACTCCCATAAAAAATACTTAAGACCAGACAATAAATGAGTAGGAGCATAAAAAATCAAGTTATTAAACTGAAGCATTGTACATCTTCACAATTTCTACTTTATAATATTATTGTAGCCAGTAATTCTCCTCCCATAAAACATGCATACAGGAATCGAGATCCTCGAAGCATATCTCCTTCACGGGGAGGACTCCCACTGAATCCTAAAATGAGCTATCCGAACAAACCTGGATTAACGACGAATATTTTGTTGGTGAGTGTTCCAATAAGCGATACCTGCATCGGGTTCATTGGGACATCAAGCTCGTATGTGCCCCCATCTCCGTTCGTCGACTGCGGAAGAATCATACAATGTTTCTGGGCAAACTCAATTTTCACTACGTATCTGAAAATTTATTCTCCTATAGCAAATTCAAATACCTCGTATCCATGCACTGCATTAACGTGAACAGCTGTCGGTACTTCGATGACGCCGTCCATCCATATTTCTGCGTATGTCTGTCTATCGGACAATTTCTAAATGCGAGCCATTAATACCAGATAGGCATCAAAGTCACATCTTCTGCTAAAGCAGTAGAACAATCCAAACGCAAAATATGTAAAATAATGCAAAATTTGGCTAACTTCACCGAAATATTCACTCGCACTATTTACCTCAAACTGCTGATGGAAATGAAACGGGACATCATCCAGTCCTACTGATTCATACTGAAATTTCACTGAAATGACTTTACCGCAATAGCTCCCTAATCACTCCTTTAGCGAAACGGAAGTAGGCCCCCAATATATTTTCATCCGGTTCCACGTAACAGTACTTAGGTCTTTATGTTTAAGTACTAATCAGCTTAAAACTTGAAATATTCAAAAGTAATCAAAGTAATATACCTAAAACTTTTCATTTTTTAGCCTTCAGCTTTTTCAATGAAGACAATTACGCACCTCAAATGAATTGAATTTAATGAACCTTTGACGAAGCTGAGCTAACAGTGCATAAATTCGGCCGTTTCGTGTCCACCCAATCGAGAGGCCGCATATTTGCGATGGTACTTCCCACTTGTTGAGTGCCCTCAGTCGTGAATCTATGAAGCGATAAGTGCGAACTGCAAAATTTATTTACCAAACAATTACCAATTAATACTTATAAAGAAAGCAGTTAATTAGATCTCAAACAATTTGTGCACCTCAATCATCCAATCGCAACTAGTTACGTCGTGAATGAAACATAACAGATGCTCAACGTGCGCGATATCTTTCGCCGACTTCAAGTCACTCCTCAGAGAACTGAAGATGGCGGAGAACCCCGCCCATCCTAGGCACGGCACCTCTTCTATATTAGGAATAAGAATCTGTACCCTTCATGAAGTTACGACGTTAATTCTACACCTCTCTGCATCTCTGTTAATAACACTGAGCGAAACATATTCTAAAATGACTAACCAACACGGTCGGTCATTACAACGATCATCTCATTACGCCCATCTCCATCGATATCAGCGATCTGTGCAGCACAAATGTTGGCATTGACGAACTGCTCGTAGAGGATGACCGGTTGATATAGAGTGTTACCATCACGACGAGGGAATGACATTGATTGGAGCAGACCGTCGGCCGAGATCGCAACTACCTCATCTCTTAAAGCAAGGCATCAAGTAATCTCTAGGTCACGACTTCCCTCAATATCTCCTCCCCTCCATCTTATTCTTTATCAAACCCATGAGACATGAAATGATCACTCGTGTAAATATTCAAAAAATCTAACCAAAATAAAAGAATCCTTTCTCGAAAGACAAAAAAAATGTGTGCCCTCTCAAAGATGCCAAAAAACACAAGGAATAATGTGTTCTTGGATGAGAGTCTCCAAAGTAGACCTCCTCATATCTGAGCCTTGAGAGGAAAAAATAATTCCTCCGAATGGAGCTTCGTTTTCATCTCCCAACTCTACCTATTACAAAACTCAAAAAAATGATCCGTAAGGATAAAAAGTCGTACACACAATAGCATGTTAAGACTTGTGAGGAAAAACACCTCCAGCCTCACCATTCCTTCTCCTCAAAAACTTGGGAAATCTTCGAATCCAGGAGTCCAACTTAACACATTCAGATGAGCAACCTTCTAAGGTTAAATTATTCACTTAAGTCGTTTCTGCTTCAATAGTTTTACTCCTCTCCAGAAGCAGTATCGAAGATGCGCTCAAGGTAAAAGAAATACCAAATGGACACCTTCTCTAAAGCGATTACTGGATGAAACAGGAATGCTGGCAAACATCGAAGATGAGAAATGAAAAGCAAGTTATTCCCCTATATAATTCGGATCTGGTTAGAAACTGAGGTAAACGTCTCAGATTTCTCGACATATCCCCTTCGATCCTAGCCTGTTCAAAACTGGAAGTCTCATTCCATCATCCCATCGATCTCCAAAAATTTCCCACTGAAGGAAATGGGTGTTCTAAAAAAAACATCAGCGAAGGTATTAACAAAGAATTACCCGCAAAAGGTAACCATCCTCTTTATCACTTACAAAAGTAATCACTAAATGCAAACAATTACTACTAAAACAAATAAAAAGTTAACAAATAATGAAGTTAATATGAAAATGGAGAATAATCAACGAGTAACACCAAAATAACTCACTTTTCGCTATTTCTGAGATTCCCAACTGCGATCGCTGTGATCGGACTATTGAATCGACCACCACATTTCGATACTTCCGTATGATCGGTGGTGAAGAAAACCACCTAAAATATGTGGAAAATAAAAACCCAACGAATTTATCAACTCGGATCTCAATTTCTCTGCTATTATAGCGCATAAATCGAGTTATATTGCTCTCGAGAATAAGAAATAATAAATGAATCTCTCTATTTTTCTATCCCACATCCCATAATCACATCAAAAACTTCAAATCATCTTTGCGAATCGATCCCAACAGAAATAACTCTAAAATTAACGTGGAAACAGAATTAAGATGGAAATTAGAGAAAACTTCCCATATTTTGTTGGAAAAATGACTATAAGGACTTTTGAATATAGACGGTATAGAGGGTACACAGCAGCCCGGCTGCCATCATGGAGCCTTTAAACCACTCTCGCAATTTTATAGTGGAAATTCAACTGGAACGGGATAAATGACGCATAAATAACAAATCATGGATAGCCCCACTAACAGGATAATGCCAAATTTAAGTAAGAAATACTCATGTTGCATATGGCTGAGAAAAAAAACCTATAGATTACTTCAAAAAAATATATTATTAGAAGAAAACCTATAGTTAGTTTTAACTCGGATTTAGTTATCCATAACTGAATAGTTTCGAATAAAACTGTCATTGCTACTTCAACTTTAACAATAAATATACGACACATAGAAAGCTCCGAAATAATAAAAATTCCAACCTCTCCATTGACTTTTCCAACGATGAAAAATGGTTGTTGCTGAGGTGAGACACCCATTACTGCACTAGACGAAGGGCAATTGAGGTGAGTGGCAAGGATTACTTTCGGGCAAAGAAACGCCCCTTGACGAAGTACCCGCATTTCGATCTTCGAGTCACTAGACACGCAGCGCCTTCACTAAGCGATCCGATCGGATGCATCCATATAGCGCTGCGAATCCAGCACACGTTGATCTTATGTGCCAAGCACTCTATAAATAATATCTGACGCAACTGAATGACATTCAAATCGTCGCACCGGAGAGTATCCCGCATATCAGCTCATCCAGGAAGGTTTCATTCATCAAAATAGTCCTCTCTGATAACGCCACATCCAAAAACTACCATTTGCCCCTTTCGAATGAGTAATGAAAAGAGCACAGGAAGGGTCGGTCGATACGTCCTTCTTTGCCCAATCCACACACTAGTAACCGAATTACCGATCTAAACGACAACGTTATCATCGTTATCATATTCAAAAGGATGCTCGACAAGATATTTTCTAGCCTTAATAATAGTACCACAAGTAAGGACTCGTCGATCATCGCCATCCCTCTCTCTATCATTCCGTACGTCCCATGTTAATCACATCGTATATCACCACATTACCGCTATCATTTTTCTTCCAGAGAAATCTGCGCTACATTCGGCATCGATCCTTTGGAAATGCCTCACCATATATGCACCATCATATCCGCAATTTCTCTTATATGCTCATAACCCCCCACACTCAAAACTTTCCACAAAGGACAGGTATCCGAGAATTCGTAGACTAAGGAATAGCCCATAAATGAATGCATGACTTGTGCGATTAATGAATGAAGTTAATTCGATACGGAAATGTTCCAAATAGTCGAATATCTAACCAACGGATTCCAGAAATGAGCTCCCGAATGTGGATTGTATCAGCTACTACACGCTAAAAGCCTCTCACCATTGGAACTTTTCCGGAAGAAGCAGGCCAAGAAAGTGGAACAAACCAGATCCATACATAACTTGCTCACAAGAATTCTTCCGGAATAATATCCACCTCTTCTATCACCTCACACTTTGATTACGACAGGTATATGAATGTATTTCTGGAGGAGAACAACGAGCTTCCAAGATCACCAGTCCTCCTCCCCTCCCTTAACTTTATATTCAAAGAAAAAAATCATTTCCAACGGAGAATTACAACTAAACTACCTACTAATCGGCCTAATTCTGATACAATCGCTGTACCCTCACAAGGTGAAAAACGACGCATTCAACCCCCAACACCGGATTAAGGAATACCTCTTCCTGGAATTAAAAGCCCTTTTCGATCGGGATGATTCGACTACATCGGGTATCCAGCCGTAATTTCAACGATAACGGACTATCCAGCCATCCCTCTAAATGCCAAATCTCCCTTCTTAGGATCAGATCGCCGCATCTCTATGACTTTGTGATAATAGAAAGAAATTCCTCATAATAGAAATTAAACGATAAGAATTTCCACAAATGAGCGACTCTATACGCCGATAAATGAATTATCACTGATAACGAAATGCAACAATGTTTATCAATAAACATTACGAAAATAGTGATAACAATTTCTTTAATGACTCAATTGCAGTTCAAATAAGCAATAACAATATATATGCAGCAATGTTTCCATCTAAAATGAAGCCATAACGATCCCTAAAGATGGTTCTACCAGCATTAGAGGGAAGGACCCCTGCATCTGCAAACGAAAAACTCAAAGAGATTCCCGAACTTCGTAATTCCCATCCACATATGAGATCTCCTATTCCTCCTCCTCTCCCCTACCCCCCCCCCCCCCCTCATTTAGCAACTGATAAAGATAACTTCCACAAAAAAGTGATAAGCAGACAAAAATCGTCGAAGAAAACCACCAGATAAAGAGAACAACAATGAAAGAAAGATATACTCCTCAATAAAAGAAACAGCACTACGCATTATAAAAACCTAAGAAAGCAGACTTTCTTGGGTTGTTTTCTAAGGCATTTCTATGCTTTAAAGAACAACCGAAGAAAATTCTCTTAACGATCCATGAAGACCGGAGAATTCGACTCTTCCCACCTCGGAAAGCGATATGCAAAAATCCTCCGAGAATAAAAATAAACATTTGAGAGGCAAAAAAAATTCGATAATATAAGTAAAACACTTTAGAATGAGGTTTTGACCGGTTTAGTTTAGAAAATATATCTTAAGATGTGTAATCTTATATTTAAACCATTCTTATTGAAGTTCTACCAAACTGAGATCGACGATTAATTCATTGACCCTTAAAATTTGACGGCTCAAACATTCCCAACCTTCGCAGTTTAAGTTCTTATATCATCAGTATAATCCCAAAAAAAGATTCGACAAGGTACTTATCACCTCGACGACCTTGAAAAACAATATACGCAAAACAACAACGTCAATAAAGTAAAGAATAGAGCAAGAAAATAGGTTCTACCGCTCAGCGAAGTGACTACGTGCTTGCAACATTCATATGCACATCACCATCCCCATCCACTCTTCTCTTCTTTTTCCTCTGACGACGTTTCTTTGCCACCGAATCTTTATGAATCACAGCTCCGACAACTTTTCGTTTCTTTTTCTTTACCGATAGAGGATTCGGTCCGCTGATTTTCTTCCTTTTCCTCACCTTCATTACTTCATCACCCATTATTTGCTTTCTGAGCGCTTTTATTGCGTCTAATTCGTCTTTCGGACGTTCCATTTCCTGCAAACTTTCCACTAAAAGCCTGAATGAACTACCACCTGATAGACGCACCGGACGAGGAGGGACGCTCCAATAGCCTCCTGAATAAAACCAAAGAAAAAATTCCAATTCCTTGAAACTTTTCCAAGGAAATTGTACTTCAGCTTCTATTGAAACTCTATATTAAAGAATGAAAGTATAACTGGAGAAAGTGCTGCTGCTTTCAACATTCCAAACTTTAATTCGGTCCGACATCCGACCTATTCTACAACGACGTTTCCTCTCTTTGCCACAATCACCCATATCAGAAGAAAATAAAAAATATAAGTAATACAAGAAACTGCATGAAATATTCTACATGAGAACGTCAGTGTGAAGGGAAAAAACGAAGAAAAAGATATCAGAAATTATCATGATGCAATTAGCGACCAACGTTATCGACTAAAACATCACCACCGTCGTTTCAGCACTTTCAGTGATCACAAGGTTTCCATTCAGCTTTTTCAGTCAGGTCAACAGATTTCAGACAATCTCCTATCTCTTCTCACCCCTCCCCCCCTCCCTATCAGCATATTATACAAATAACCTACCCATCAAACACCCTCACCTACCTTCATTGATATATATCAATGAAGGTCCCGTAAAATCTATCCAAACTTCACCAAACGGAACAAATCATATCAAATCGAATTTTTAATAAAATCTAACCACTCTATCGAAATATTTCAACAATATATAAGAAAAATAAAGCCCCATACCTGTAATGTGGCAGCACTGACTTTCTCAATGAGAATGCCTTTATACTTAATAAACAATATCGGCGTGCCGGGAATCTGACGCAATGAATCCGCCAATATATTATCCTTAAAAGGTTTATTCAGAAAGGTCGGTTTCTTTTTCAAACAACGAACGATTCATTCTTTACGAATCTCAACGCTGCTATATTTCCGCTAATATCGAATCACATTTCCTTCTTTAATAACTGGATACTGCGGATTGCGTTCTGGAATGCATCTAACGGGAATGAGTCGAACTACACACCTCACGGTCGAGACTTCTTTCTCTCTCATTTCCGCCCTCCTATCTTCCCAGCGGTATCCACAGGTAAACACTGTAATTCTAAGACCAACTTTTCCCAGAAAATTCCGGAAAAAAATAAATCCCTCCTTAATAATCTCTAATTGAGCGTGGAGGGACAATTCCACCCGTTTCGTTAACTCTTGCTGTACAATATAAAAACTATTACGTTTTAGAGGAGCAAACGCGGATCCGAATACAAAGACCGCAAAATCGCACAAAGCTGATATATCCCCTTTCGGCTCGACCTCAGTTAAAAAGACAAAATATTCATGAAGAAAGCTACTCCTCGGAACTTTACCCTCTGAGACAATGGGAAACAAGAAAAAGCTCAAATGACCTCTCACCTCCTTATAATTCCGTTGCATACTGCTCATTTCCATCTACTGCCTAATCTCTGTTCTCTCTTCCTTCCTTCGAACAGATAATCGAAACAAACAGTAATAAGACTAAAACAACCTCGGCAATATGAGACATACCTGCGTTGCTATAAAATATTTCGTTGTATTCTTCATTCGTCGGGCCATATGACGAAGACAATCCGAGGCACCACGCACCGGTTCATGTGGGCATTGAACAACCTTAAGCACTTCGCCGCTTTATTACTCAACTCAAACAACTCGCAAAGATGAGGCCATTATGGGACAATAAACAAAACGTATATCCATAGTACTTTCAAAAAAAAAAACAACTATGAACCTGATATAAAATCTTCTCGCAATAGAAAATCCACTGAGACGATATAAAAAGACCCTTCCCTAAAGAAATACGAGGATAGATCACCAAACATTTCTCAAAGTTTTCTTAAGCTTCGATAAGCGAGCCTAGGCTCGTTATGTGTAAATTGCGCTACAATCTTCGAGTTCGCTCCTATCTTTTTTCTGAATAATCTTTGCTTTACTTTCTCAGACCTTCCCATATTCTCTGATGCAAACTTCGAAGCGTATGAGAACTCTCCTTTAACTCCATCCAAATTTAAGTCCCCAATGATATTTCCCCTATTTAATAAAATACAACGAAACGATGCAAATCACTCACCGTGAATTGTCTGCATATATGGAGAGCGCCATAAAGTGCGGCACCTAGTTGCTCCAACTCGTGCAAAACGCATTTCGTCACACATATCTCCACTTCCTAAAACACTGAATATCCTCAACGAAAATATTCCCCTACGCCGCATTTCTTTTTTTATACCTCCTCTTTATTATAACATTGCCGTATCTCATCCTACTACCTCATATCCTATCTAAGAGATCGTAAGTACCATCAGATAAAGTACCAATATCTAAGAGATCGTAAGTACCATCACATAAAGTACCAATATCTAAGAGATCGTAAGTACCGTCAGAAAAAGTACCAATATCTAAGAGATCGTAAGTACCATCACATAAAGTAGCAATATCTAAGAGATCGTAAGTACCATCACATAAAGTATCAATATCTATGAGATCGTAAGTACCATCACATAAAGTACCAATATCTAAGAGATCATAAGTACCATTACATAAAGTACCAATATCTAAGAGATCGTAAGTGCCATCAGATGAAGTACCAATTAAGGTTAGCTTTCTTGCTTCCATGCTCATTTCATTACTATCAGCAATGCAGCAACGCAATTTTATTTGAATCTGCCAACGAATCAGCCGTTATTTCTCTCTTCATTGATTAAAAATTATCATATTTCAAAGCAAATTTTTCAACGAAGCTTCTTTTCCACTACTACTTGCTCTTAAAAATATAAAAAACGCATTCTTTTCCCACCATATGTTGTTTTATTTTTGAAAAAGCACATATCGCGCTTTTGAGTTCCCACATTGCAAAGAAAGTCATATCTCTCTTCTCTTCAAGAACAAAGAAGACAGAGATGAAATCCCTTCCAACGGGATCAGAAAAAAAAAAAAAGATAGAGAGTTCGAATTCGTAAAATAAATGAAAACAAAAGCTTCTCGCCTCCAATCGAATATAAACTCAAACAATCACCTCATTCAAATATTTCGGCAGCTGTTCGCGAAGATTTATTTTATTCTTAAGCGCCGCCATAGCGAAAGTACCATCGAGAAGAACGCGAAATGGCGCTTCAAAACCAAAATTATACCGATAAACTTTGAGCACTCGTTGAGCTCGTTTGTATCGTTTAACCTTCATTTACTTGCAGCTTTCACCTGAATAATTTCTCGTTTATTGCTGACGAGGAAACGGGAGGCTCAAGAGAGTGAAGCACGGGAAATATTCAGTGAAGCATATTTCAGAGGAATTCCCCACACTCTCAATTTCAACCTTTTAAGGCCTCATATAAAGTACCACAAATATTTCTCAAACTGTGAGCACTTCAGCAATTATCCCGTTCAAAGGAAAAAGGGATACGAAGAGAGCATCTGCATCTGTTGCTCGACCTGGTCTATCAGTAACTAGGAAAATACATCGCACCTGATGGATCATACATTGCAAGTAAATCGAACTTAAGGCGATATTTTACACCAATATTCCCTATTCTTACAGCCTATTAACGAGGATATACTAAGATTCACTAGAATTCTCCATAACTTCTACTCCAAATCAGTGGAGGAACGAAAAACTTGCCACCACCTCCATCGTCTCAACCCCGATCCCACTAGTACAGACTTGAGTGATGTGCCGAATCAGATTATTCAATTCAGTATTATATGGATATAATGGCACAGCTAGATGGAATCTTATCGAAATAAACGAAGAAATGGGGTGATCCGTTGGAATTTTGAAGCTCAAGCCCTAGAATTGGATCACCATCGTCCTAAACTAAAAACCATAAAAATAATAGGATTTAATGGAGCGCAATTAAAAGTTTTTACTGGCGTGTACCCGATCCACGACTTGACCCTGTGACTATAATCGTCTTTGACTTATCTCAAAAATAGATCAGAAATTAAATTATTTGCTCAAAAAGGTTAATTAATATTCATTTCAGAACACAACTATGTCGGCAATCGATGCAAAAAAACACCTCAAAAATTAATTAAAATCCCTATCTGATTTAACAATATTTCATTATCTATCTAGTCTTTATCTACTTCCCAATCTTTAGTCATTTTCTCAAACCTCAATATGTTTTATTCAACGGATATAAGGCCAAAATGAGAGTATAGTGGAGAGTTTCAAACTAAAGGGCTTACCTCTTTCTTGAAACACTTTAATAGAAGGCTGAACTCTTTCTCGCAAGCCGATTTCGTCACGTTTTCGGCTTTTTCTGCAACACAACGGCCGTAGTTCAACGCCTAAATTATTGAAATAATTAAAAATTGGCTATTTCCATTTTTTTCCCCCATTGAGTTAATTACTTTAGCTATATATAGGAAATAAATGAGTTGAAAATAAATCTATAGTAGATATTTAAGAAAGGTTCAGATAAATATTAGTTACTTGAAAAAATTTGCTGAGAATAACTTCAAATTCAGATATATCCAACAAATCTAAGGTTAAAGGTCAATCTCTTCCTTTTTTCCTCATTCACCACATAATTTCCCCCCATCAGAATAGTGAATTTGAATGGTACTTAATTTTAGAATCCGCTATAAATGCGTTTATTGCGCTCATCGAACGAAAAGACTTCTCTTATTAAGCAAAAGATGAAGAGGTCATATATGCGATGATTAAGTTCGTACTTCATTTAGAGGGAATATCTGAGAGAATTTCGTTATGAGTCTCAAGTATTCTTTAAGAATCACATCTCGAATATGGAGATGAACTACCGGAATGAAATAAACACTTGGGGAAGGGGTGAGGAGGGGTGAGAAGGGGGGAGGTGGAAGGGAGAGGTGAGGAGGGGGGAGGTGGAAGGGGTGTAGGTGGAATACGAACGGAAACGTTTACCTCCGGCGAACAATTGCTCAGATAGATCGCGTATTTCAATAACCTCTGCTCATTAGGCATTACCGAGCGTTCAACCTGCGAAGATACGTTTCTTCTCAATAACCCATCATATATATGTATATAGTGAGGAGGACTATTTTAATTGAATTCGATTCATAAATAGGCGCTTAGGAGAAGAGAAATGCCTATAGCGATTCGGAATATCACTTAAATGCTTACACTTCTTAGCTTTCCGTTTCAGATGAATAGCAAAATGCTCACGCCAAACGCACTATCACCTCTAAACGTATGTTGATCGCTCGATTATTCAGCCAGGAAGAGAAAGGAAGAGTTCTCAACCGAATTACTCTCGCCTCTCATCCAATCGCCGAAAGATCGCCATGTTCTAGCGAAATAATTCTAGGCCTGATTATAGGTTCTTTATGGCCATTTTCGATTCACCTAGTACCATCTCATCAATCAATCATAATAAAATATTATGCAACTCTCAATAAACAATATAAGCGTTCAGCATATTCCAGAGGTGACGTCTCATCGAAAACTCAACTGGAAAACAACGAGAGAGGAGGAATCGAAGGAGAGGGGGTGGGTGTTGATGAGGATTCATCACTCGACTTGAACTGTATAAAAATGAGGGCATTCCCAGGATCTCTGGATTCTAGGATAATATGAAAGGAATAAATCGACTGAATAACCGTTCATTATTGTCTTTTATATTCATTAGTTTCCTCTAATAATCAATCAGCTGATGAAATGAAAATTATTAGACTCATAAGGATAGAAGTTTTCATTTTACACGACCTATTTGAATAGGCAGAGACTATTTAACAAGCTTGAATAAGCAGTAAAGACAGAGATCGAAATCAACGTACCACCCCCAGCTCTCTATCTGTTCCCTTACCCTCCCCTCATGGATGCAAATCACCTTCTCCCCCCTAATGCAAGTGATCGGGTGCAAAGATAATGCCACGATCGGCTACCAGGAAAAGTCACATCCCCCACTCTCCCTCGACATTCTATCCCTTGCGATGCAGCCCGGAAGGGTACTAGAAGCATAAAATAAATGAATCGAGGAAGTGAAGGAGTGAAAAAGCTCATTTAGAGCTCCACTGGAGCCACCTCTATGGAGCGTATTTCACCTCAACTTCGCCACTCAAGACGAGCTCTCGAAGCGATTCACTCCACCAACTATCCACACTAATCTTCAAACGGAATAACGATGGATAGGATAATCTAATGAGTAATATGAAAGAGGAAGTGTTCTCATTCAATTATGCCAATAATTTCGTCAATGATAAGCTTATTTCTTAATTAAGAAGTCTTCATTAATTAAAACACTACTAAAGCAACAGATCGAAGATTGCACCATGCAAGTGCGCTCAAGTGATCCGTCTCAGTAGATGATCGCACTCTCTCAGTTACCTTCATATTTATCTTAAAATGAGGTCGCAATTGATAACGAAAAGCTTTCGATAGTTCTCGATGCGGGCGTTGTTTAAAGTGGGAAAGAAAAGGAGTTGAAGCTCAGTCTGTAGTCTCGAACGAATACCTCAGGTACCTCTCTCGTACTTGAGGTACCTCTCTCATACCTGAGACTTTAAATGAACGTGTAAGATTTCTTTTCTGAAATAGAACCTATCAGAAAGTAGGACTTTCAAATAGTCCATAGATAATACAAAAAAAAGACAACCCAACAAAATATGCAAATGAATGATAAGAATTACCATAAAACTGCAAGTGTATTACCTACCTGAGGCTAATCGGGATGCTGATGCGACGTTCACAACAATAGATGCACCTCAGGTAAGCTCCAGCTCGAGCAACATTAATCGATGAGCATTCCGTCGATGGAGCGAGAATTTCTGCTAAAATAGCTCGTTAATCTGCCGATCCCGGTTAGCCTCAGGTCGGTAATACAGGTAGGTAAAAAAGACAGGTGCTCTCAAAGGGTATATTCGTAGATCTCTTTCCGTTGTCGATGTATTCGGATCTATTTTCGATGATAATATATGAGATCCTCTCATTTCCCTAATCGCATCGATGGAATTTGTCGTTCGCAAACCTCCGTTTTGATTCTTGAAGATTTCTATTTCCCATTAACAATTTACCTACTTGAGTGGGTAATTCTTCGGCTCAGATCCAACTTTTATTCACAATTTTCAGCTATATGATGTTGATGCTCTTAAGCCACTCTAATGCTAAAAATGGTGACAATTGAATCTATCGAAGCAAGTAGCGGTATTACTAATTTCTTTTAAACGATGGTACCTAATTTCTTTTAAACGATGGTACCTAATTTCTTTTAAAGGATGGTACTTGATTTCTTTTAAAGGATGGTACTTAATTTCTTTTAAAGCAATATTTCTGAAATCCACTGCCAATATATATTTATTTACATATACATTTGCACTTTTATTTCGATTTCTATTCATATATTTATATTTATATTTATATTCGTATTTCTCTCTTATCAGGCAGACACATTACTTCCAAAGATATAACAGTATGTTTCAACCCTCTAGGGCTCCTCTCCATGACCTTTCCTTCTCCCTCCTCTATTTGCTGTTCATGTTATTTGCCTCGGCTAGGAGGCAAGCGCCGCTGATGGCTGGCTGGCTGGGTGCGTGCAGGGAGGGAGGAGATCCGAGTCCAACGAGATGATGCTGTCCTCTTCATCATCGCTTCTGCTTTCTGGTCATTTAGTTGCTGTAGTTCCTCATCCATCCTGCTCAATATTGTGGAGGATATTTCCCCAAATATTCCTCCTCGGATATCATTCTTTCTCGCAATGTTGGCAAATGTGTTTCGATGTAGAAATTTCGTCTCTCCGAACAGAAAGTGCTTCCCGGATCTTCCTTCTACAAAGGCGCTTCCTTAGATCGAGCACCTTCTGCATAGGTCAGTTGAAATGACCTGAGAATCTCTCGTCGTAGATTTCTAGACACCCCAGCCACAAATTCGGCACTCATCTTCTGAAAGCTTCATGCTTGATCCCTTTTTCCTTCCAGTGCAGGTCTCGTTAGATCCTATCTTTGGGTCTGAGATGTGCCCGAAAGCTTTTCGATAGAAGCTACCAGGAATGGCGACCACCAAGCTCATTGCTTAGCGGGGAGCTTAAAAAGTGCGTCCAAGAACGAGAAATTATGGAACTCAATCGGCACAGGTACGAATACTAGTATTAAAAAATTCATCAGCGAACTGTTCGGATGATTGACGAGGAGGTTATTCGGTGTGGATGGATATATGAAGTACTATATTTCGACAGCAACAATTCACGGCCTAATATAGTCGAAGTAGAACGTGTGATAGCTGTTGACTGGCGCTCCACCGAGAACTTCCACTTGGCCTTCTCTTGGCACCTCCAGGCTCGAGTACAACATACGTCTCATGTTATTTTCCATTTCCTAAGAGTATGTATTGACATGAAATTATAGTATCATTTCGTCTACTTCGGCGTAAGTACATCTTGAAGATGGAGCAGTGTATCAGTCATTCCGGATATCTGCAGAACCTAGCACTTTTGAGACCGGAGCGTCCGGATTTGTGACATGGTACACCTCTTAAAGGTACGAAACGCGACATCGCTGAGATGCAATGGAACACGGATTGCAATTAGCATTATTCACGAGAGCTTTATTTCCATCGTAAACGTGCAGGAAGTTCACTTATTATCGATTTGATTTGCAAAAGAAGAGGAAGTTTTTCAACGAAACGACGTATCCCCCCACTATGTATCGCCGAAAGTTCCACTAAGCGGTTCGTTGATGAAATAAATTGATGGGGGGGGATAGGCGATTATGAGGCGAATTATGACGATCCGATCGAGGATATTTTCTCCAGGAATATAAACTCCTCGACTTTCAACCGTATCGTTTATGGATCGGAGAAGAATCGTTAAGTAATTCGAAAATCTCTTCGATAGCGTATTCTCTTTCAGATTTATTTAGTTTAATGCATAGAATAAAATTTCTCGTTGTTTAAATACTTTGATTTGATCAATGAGGAGAAAACCTCATTGAGCTCGATGAGTGGCTTTTTTTTCTTTGCCCACTCTTCCTCGTAATGATCCTTAAGAACCCGCACAAGCTGCTCCCAACACAAGTATAAATACGCTCAAATTGCAACAAGAGTTCGCCGAATAGTAAAAGCATCGACGTGCTCGACAGCGTTTTCGATGCTCCACTTATCGATCATAGCACGAGAGCAAGGGCGTGTGTGTGTGTGTGTGTGTCTTGCATTAGCAGTGTTCAGTGCGGTTGGTGTTCCAGTAGGAGAGCTCGAGTCTCGAGTCCACCGAGTCGGTCGTCGGTGTTCGAGTCGGAGAGCTCGAGTCCACCGATCGTCGGTGCTCGTGTAGGAGAGCTCGAGTCCACCGGTCGTCGGTGTTCAAGTCGGAGAGCTCGAGTCCACCGATCGGTCGGTGTCGGTTTATTTCAACCGCACTATTCGTTAGTTATCACAGGTGCATGCCGCATATTATTTGCATACTGTGCGAGCGATAACGAAATGTTTCGTCGCTGTTTCTCGTGAATGCCGTTGTCTATAGGCGGTGGGATACCACCGAAGTGATTCTCCACTTCGATCGTCGCAATTTTTTTCTCTTCGATTCGGTTTATTAGATTCATTGGTGCGGATTATGGTTGCGTTAATATTGATTTGTGTGAAGCATAGTGATTTTTGCTATGAAATGGACGAAGCGGGTGGTGTGTGGATTTCTCGACATCATCTCGACAGTTGTCATTTCTTGCCCTCCCCCTCCTCGTCACCTCCTTCCCTCCTTAAACGCCTCTGTGATAAGCGTCGAGCCGAACTTCAGCCAGGAATACCTCCATAAAGAGGGGTTGAATTCTTTATTCCACTACATATTTCAGTCTTTTTTACCCACATGGGTATATTCGTTTGTAAAATGCGTTATGGTATCGATCGCTGCGTCTGTCTATGTTTACCTGTCTCGTTTATTAAGTATGCAGTGTTTGCCTGATAGTTTCAACTCGGGGACAGGTGGACTAAAGTTGGGCACTCGATGGATTTGACGTGCAATCCGAGTCAGAAAGGTATAGGTGGGACGGGAAGAGAGCTAAGATTGCGAGAAAGGGGGGATACTTTGAGCCTCAAATGAAACGTTTATTTTAATATAATTGCCCATTATAAGTATGTAAATAACTGGTAATTGTAGTATATCCTCCGGAGCAATTATTTGCAGCGCTCCTCATTCATCGTATTTGCTGCGAAAATATCACTGAATCGGGGCAATATGTTCTCTCCAGTAATCTCTTCGATTCGCGTCAATAGTTTTTTGAGGATTTCCTGGATAATCCGGATCCGTTATCTATTGATAAGATCACTTCATAGTGGCTGATTAAGGTTTCTTTTCATATATTCCCATATTTTCTCATCAAATTCATTGAATAAATGAATAGTTTAGTGGCGATGGAGAGGATCGCTTTTTTTTACACCTATATGATAGGTTGAGTGGATTACAAAAAGCACAAATTGTGCCATTGCTAATTCACAATGAGCGCTTTCCCATTCATTAAAATTTTCGAGTTTCGATTTCTTCTCGCGATAGCCGACGAGAGTGATGATCCATTGGAGTGTGGTGGCAAAATTGATGTCAGCTGTATGCGATAGATGTAGAACGGGCACTTTACAGTGGTTTATAGGGTTTCTACCACAATTTTCAGGTGTAAGTGTCCTTCGTTGAGTGCAAATGTGGAGTAATCTACCAGGTATGTGTATCATGAGAGACGATATTGGTTCTCGTTTATGTTCAGTATATGGGTCGATTTTTCGTTCGTATACGATTGTCTCACGTATTTAATCATCGATACAGATCGATCGTTATGAGACGTGAATGAGTCGGAGAATTGTATTTCAGCTGAAGTCTCTACTACGGGCTAGAAAGATGACGTTGTCAAAGTTATCGATCGATAAAGTGGACGTTAAGGACAAGCGTGTTCTCATCCGGGTCGACTTCAACGTTCCTCTCAAGGATGGCAAAATTACCAACAATCAACGAATTGTCGCCGCTCTTCCAACCATTAAGGTATGGAAATTCGAAAGTCTCTCTTCAGCGTTTTGGGAGTCTAAAAATAGGAGATAATAATCGACAAGTAATGAAATTGTTTAAACCATCCATGAGAGCTTTCATTTGAAATGATAATTTACGTAAGGAGAGGATTTTGATATTTATTGAGCGATTTCGTTGATTGATCGCTATAATTTTTTAGAAAGTGTATGGGGAATTTTTAGTTTCGTCTAATTAGTGCGTATTTCGAGAATCATATTGTTGAATGTGTTGCAATGCTTTTGAATATCGATGAAAGCACTTCGCTTAATGAGATAAAATATTGATAGCCGGGAGATGATCTAGACGACGCCCGTCTTTTGAGGTATTCCGGAAAATTTCCCACATATGGGTTGTCAATGAATATGCGGTTGTTTTAGTATGCGTTGGATCATGGTGCGAAATCAGTGGTATTGATGTCTCATTTGGGACGACCAGATGGTCGAAAGCAAGAGAAGTTCACTCTCCAACCTGTCGTCGCCGAACTTAAGACTCTTCTTTCTAAGTTAGTTATCGAGCAGTTTTTGTCAGGTAATCGAAGGTAGTTGCTGGCAAAGAAGTCATGTGGTTAATTCATGTGTTAACTGCTTTTAAGGTGGCGGATAGGTGTTTTGGAAGTTGATTAGAGGGGGACTGGAGGGTATTCGATTGATTCCACAGAAATTCTATTTATTCCTTTGCGACAATATGTCTCCATAGTTTTCGATCTGTGTTAAAGGCCCCTTTTATTTCATTGCTTAAGTGTAACCTCCCTGGTCAGCGTAGTTTGACATGGAAAAACATTATGGCTTTTTTCAACGAAATTCACATCTAAGTAAGGTTAGTCTCCAGTTGGAGATGTGCCCATCTCATTTTGAACCAAACTGCTCCAGAGATGTGACGTTCGTGCACGATTGTGTTGGTGAGGAGGCCGAAAAGGTGACGGCTAATCCTGCTGCGGGCAGTGTAATTCTTCTCGAAAATCTAAGGTTCTACATGGAGGAGGAAGGCAAAGGAGTCAACGAGAACGGTGAGAAGGTTAGTATTTTTTAGCAATTGATGCGCTAACAAATTCATCCCTTCGCTGAGAGCGGCTCACTTGCATATGTTTTTACTGACTGCTTGGGTCAGTTTCTATGTATTTGTAACGTGTTTGATGGTTATTATGGAGACGGTTTCTTGCTTTTTGAATCTGCCCTAATTGCTGTGGACTCCGCAGCGAGAGGTGGGTGACTCACAATTTTCCGACGTCACCAGGTAGGGTCGTTTGTTGAAAAAGAAGTTTTCAACGCTATCGCTAATTGGTCTGTCAACTTTTAAGCTTAATTGTATGACCTGATGTTCTTGCCTAATCCTCTAAATGATGTGAACTTCTCATATATAATCTATCATGGCTGGTCCCGTTTTTGTGGCTCTTTTAAAGGGGGATTTTTATTAATGTCGCTGAAAGAGGATGAGCAACTGGTAGACGTATGGTCAAGGTTCACGGTGCTTCAAATTCGCAATGTTGACAGCTTACTGCTCTGAGAAGTCAAATAATTTGAAATTTTTGGTTGGAATGACCGTAATAACGTAAGCTGATAAAAGCAGATTCAGTTCGAGTAGAAAACAGTAACGGAGAATTGCAGATCCGGTATAGAGCAAGCTGCAATTGCAGCAGTCGGAAGACTGCGAGGATAGCGAGAAGTAAATTTGAATTCTGGGAGTGTTAACTGGTACCAACAAGGGTACTGAATTAAGCGAAATTGCTCTTGTTTGGTGTTGTTATGCGGTTTTTTACATACGGTATTCGTTGAATTATCCAGTGCACAGGAATCGATCTCAGAGTTTTATAGTGCCACAAGCGGGGCGAGAGTAAGTGCACTTATGGTGGATGTTTCTGCTTAATTGTATGGGATTTATGAAGAGATAACTCAGTGCCTCTGAGTTTCATTCATTTCTTTTTAGTTTGATGCTAGCATTCGAGGATTATTAGAGCTCTTAGTGAAAGGGAACGGACGGGATCATTTCTTTTTAGTTTGATGCTAGCATTCGAGGATTATCAGAGCTCTTAGTGGAGAGGGAACGGAAGGGAATAATGAAGGTGGTGCAAGTGTTGCGGAGTACTGCAGAAGGGGAACTGTCTATTGGATCAGGTTTTTATGCTTCGAAAGGCAGTACATAAGTCGGCGATCTTTAAAAGTGAAACGAGCTCTTTGCTAGAAGGTCAACGGAAAGGGACGCTCATGAAAACTTCGACTGCTATTCATAAGTTTAAAGAGAAATGGTGAAATGTCCATTATAAATAGAATTGCCTCATTGCATAGGTCAATTTTGCAAGTGATTATTTGTGAAAATGAAGGTGAAAGCTGCGGCCGCCGATGTGGATAAGTTTCGCGCTTCGTTGACGAAACATGGCGACGTGTATATCAACGACGCTTTCGGTACTGCTCATCGTGCGCACAGGTCTCATTCTTTCCTCTTCGTTCTTAAATTATTTCAGTCATTGAATGCTCCGTTCATGGTTCTGATTAGTTTTGATGTCGTTTGCGATCAACGTCTTTTCGAAAATTCCCCATTTTCTATGGTAAAATTCTTAGCTTCATTGGGAGGAGATATGAAAGGTCTGAATGGCGTCGTCGTCGAGAAGTAGCCTTCGGACGGTTTCACATTAATAGACTATATCGAAGTAGTTTGAGTGCTCGGCTAACTTTTTTAGATATTGATAGCATCGCAAAACGAACTATAACATGAGATGATTGAGTATGCTCGTTGCAGTTGTTTTTTATACACAACTTAAGGTGTGTTGTGCTGAAAGGGACCGATCTGAGGCGGTAAAATTGAATTGGAGGAGAGGACAGCAGTCATCGGAGGGCTCACCTCAGGAAGCGCTATCGATGATTGCGTTGTCGTGATACTGCGTGGCCGTTTCTTCCACTTAAGAATGATAGGATCAAATTGCAGTTCGATGGTCGGCGTTAAGCTCGAGCAGCGTGCTACAGGATTTCTGATGAAAAAGGAACTGGACTACTTCGCGAAAGCATTGGAGTCACCTGTGCGTCCTTTCTTGGCTATTCTCGGTGGTGCCAAGGTGGCTGATAAAATACAGCTCATTCGAAACCTTCTTGACAAGGTAGTTTTATTCAAATGATTGTTCGCATGGTTCATTTGCGTCGCTCTCTAGCGGATTTTTCTCGTATGTTCAACACTCTTCTCTCCTCTTTAATATGTAGATTTATTTCTCAGTTCACTGAGGTGTTGGTTTATTCAAATGTATGCTATTTTGTATAAAAGAGCTGTAACCATTCAAGTCAATATTTGCAGTGTGATCAACTGCTCCCAAGAGCAATGGTCTTTGTTTGCAGGTAGATGAGATGATCATTGGTGGTGGTATGGCCTATACTTTCCTCAAGGTGGTGAACGGGATCAGCATTGGCAATTCGCTGTATGACGAGGAGGTGCGTTCTTTTATCATTTCTGATATTGCTTCACTGATGCTTAATGCTCGTTACAGGTCAAGAGAGTATGCTATTTAGGTTGCCCAGATAGACGGAACATTAGATAGGCGACCGGTAAAATAGCCGAATCATTGTTAAAAACAAATTTACCGTCGTTACTACCGGCGGGAATAAAATAGCGAATTGATAACAAGAATTTCTGACCTCTGTTAGTTTACCTCAGTATTCGTGATTCCTCAAGGGGCTGAGCTTGCGTTTAACTCTGCATAGTTACTCTTTATTGCTGCATGCATGTCTCTGTGATGCTTGTTCATTTCATTGGAGGGAGGAATGAGGGAATATGAGAGGTCAGAAAGGTTGTCCTTCCTTGTTTGTTGAGAAGGGAATTGTGAATTTTTGACGAGTTTTTCGACAAATCTTTTATTTTTCCATGCGTTGAACATTGTGTATTCTGTTGTTGGGTTTCTTGTGCAGATGAGGCACAAAGTATTGATTTTCTTTTTCATTACTTCGGTTTTTCCTTATGAGAACACATGCGTCGTCAGCGTTCGCCATGTGGGTTACTCAATCAGGACTTCCCGTTCACCCTTGCACCTCCTGCTTCATTCGGGAACCTTCTGCCCCAGTGATGCTTCCTCTCAACTTAACCCTTCGCAGTGAGGAGAAAACTGTGTTACTGAAGTGCAGTTCGATTGGTCATTGATCGCCAACTTTGAATAGGCAATGTTTTGCAGGGTGCAAAGATCGTAAATGAGCTAATGGAGAAGGCTAAGTCGAAAAATGTGAAAATCCATCTTCCAGTCGACTTCATCATTGGCGATAAGTTTGCCGAGGTGAGGTTTCGGTCTTTCGCTGATTTCGTAGGCGACCTTTTCTTTCACAGTGATTTGATAACGTGTAAAATTTTTTTATGGTATTTATATCTCTCTATATTTTACTGTCTGATTTTTATAGCAGCTCATCTTCTGCTAAAAAAACTCCAGTTATAAACGTGGGCGTTATAAGGCGTAGTGCTCTAAAGAAATCAGCCAAAGTTGACCCAGGGGCATTATGCTTAGCATCTTTGTAACCGTTGTATTGTTTCTGGGCAAACGATTCCTGGAGACTCAGCATTACTTACATCCGTAATGGACACGAACAGATACTTGAAGGTATCGGTGATACAGCTTTTATAATGAGCTTAGTGGTGCGGACATTTTGGGGGAGTGATATGATCCAAAGCATACAGCAGCTTTCGCGTTAACTGGAGTTCGATGACAGAAGGTGATGTCACAGGTCAAAACACAAGACCTCTCTCTTTAAGGCATCTGCGCATGCGGGAAAGATCGCCTCAAAATTATCTGCCGATACTATTATTTGAAATGAGCATCATTGTTTCAGCTCGTAGATTAATTATTCCTCGTCTCGTTTATCTTCCCTATCGACCGCTATCAATGTCTTGTAATTTTTATTTCTTGTTAATTTTGGGTTGCTTCCAGCTGTTATTTATTTTATACTTTTTCATATCAAAGATGGGCGTATCTTTGAGCGTTGCTGATGTTTGATAGGATGCTGCCCACAAATCGGCCGATCTGAAGTCGGGTATTCCGGACGGATGGATGGGACTGGACGTTGGACCCGAAACTACCAAACAGTTCGCAGAAGTGGTAGGTCGCGCCAAAACAATTGTGTGGAATGGACCAGCTGGTGTCTTTGAGTGGGACAATTTTGCTCATGGCACTAAGGGACTAATGGATGCCGTCGTTAAAGCGACCGAAGGTGGAGCCGTAACGATCATAGGTTGGTATTTCTTTGGTATTCGCAGTTGAAATGAGCATCCGCATAAATCAGCAAAAAACCATGAGTGTCTTGTCAAGAGGAAGTCAAGAAATCAGCTGTTATTCCGTATTTATGTCTGAGGTGGTTCTTCTGTTTAAAAAGAGATCCTTTGAGATATCCAGGTATATCGTGCATATCCAGACTTAGTGATGGAAAACTGAGAAATGCATTGAAGTGGTGGATGAGACGATCGGATAAAATGATGTTGCTTTGCGTTCATCTTTTACTTTGATAATAAATGCTTTTCAATATTGTTTTAGAATTTAATTTCTCTTCAGCTCTCTTCTAGTGGGATTTTTTTATGTATATAGTAGATAAGCTCTCGTCAGCTCCCCAACGATCATGGGAGTAATATTCATGGAAATGGAAGCGAAGAAAGAAAAGCCGTCAGACTTTTATGGATTCGCAAGTTTAATAACTGCTCACAGTGAGCATCATTTGCCTATTTACGTGTGTGTTGGGTCGAACTCCCCGTGTGATAGTGCACTTTCGTAAGCTCGCTCTCGCAACGCTAAAACGCCTGGGGCAGCTATTAAGAGGTATTTTCGATGAATTTAATTATTGCACAAGAAGATATGGTTGTTTTTAAGGCGGAGGTGATACTGCAACATGCTGCAAGAAGTGGAACACCGAAGATAAAGTCAGCCACGTGAGCACCGGAGGTGGCGCCAGTCTCGAATTGCTTGAAGGTATTTTTTGAATCTTGTTCGACGTGCACTATGTTCATCCATTCGTAAGCTTTGAAGCTTGGGGAGAGATCTCTTTCGGGGAAATTCGTCATTTTCCTGCGGTAGCTTGTCCCGTCATCTTCACTTCGTTGATAATTTCCAGAAATCGATGCAGCGTGCAACACATTTGGGGTTCGTTGCACCAAAATTGAGCTTATATTTCAGATAGGGGTATATGTTCAAGGGAGATTATAGCTCCGCAACTCACCAATATTGGCATGTATTTAATAGATAGCTTTTGGAGTAAAGTACAGTCAGTGATTGGTCGAAGTAGCAATGAGCAGAGTGCAGGAGCACGAGGCTTGAGAGGTGGGATTGATTTGGATGACGCAGTGAGAATGAGGACTAAGGAGCCTCTGTTAGCATTAATGCTTGTTGTTGGAAGTATGTGTTGTGAGCGTTGGAAGAGACACCGTGCAGTACTGTTGCAGGATGGATGAAAGAGTAGGTAAACATTTCATTTGCAGGAAAGGTACTTCCCGGTGTGGACGCTCTTTCTCCGGCATAATGGCACTGTGTTGTCTAATATTACGTGTTAATAGTGTGGTGCATCGTGGCAACAGACTCGCACCGTTTCATCCCCGTTTTATCCGCAGTGATCATTTTAAGTAGTTGTGCACTTTATTCATATGTTTTGTATAACGCTTTTGTCGCAGAACGTTCATATACAGTTGTCATCGCACGAATAAATAGCTTATTTCTTTCTTATTGGGAGATGGAAATTTCATTTGAGGCTTCTGTGATGTTGTTCTACTTCCACACCTGTGCTTGTAGGAGAAATATGGTCCATATTGAGTGCTGTCGTCGATCAGCAGGTACAGGTGTGTGATTAGAAACATCCACATTGTAATTTATTAAATGCGAGTTCACCTGAGTTGAGGATACTGAAGGCTGAATTACAATATTAAAAGGCTAAGGTGCTTATAATTCGTTTATAATGTTGCATGATATCGGCGCCGACAAAACTTCTTTGATCTCCAAAGAGCTGCAAATTGTTAAGAATAAGATTGTGCAGATCGTGGGAAAACTCATTTCAAGAGGAGGCTTGAATCTCACAGTTGTTCGGAGTCGATTGCTTGTATTACAAATCCACCACCGTCACCTACAATCCTCACTGAAATTGATGAGGTGCGATCTTGGTCCGCCGTTGGCGTCGTCTATCGTCTGTATCTGCAGATCCGTGCAACTACAGAGCTCCAGTAGCGGGGCTCATCGGAAGGTAGGAATTTGTTCCTGTCTTCACCACCGACTGTGAGGAAGCAATATTCTTCGTCTCGCGGGTACGTTCTAGCCGTAAAACATCACGAGGGGTGTAGTAAGTTGGCGGATATGAGCGAATGCGATTGCTTAGCATCACCATTGTGTGGTTAAGTTCACTCATTTACTTGTAAGCTTAAACGTTTATTTCGTATAGGCGTACAGGAGTGAACGATGGCAGATATTGTCATCTTCTCGCAACAACTTTAGATAACGAGTGGAGGTGAGGTGTGCTGATGGAGTGAGTATGGCGTTGTTCGCTGAGAAAGAGCGACGTGAAGACATTTCGAGGGAAGGTGGGGGCTCGTGGAAGGTTTTCAGGAATTTAAGGCACGACATCATGTCGATCACACTGAACGTTATGACTCAAAGAGTTTCATTTATGCGAGAGAAAGTTGCGAGTTTGAAAGAGCTATACAAACAGGCGGAGCACTTACAGTTGTATCAAAAAAAAGAGGCGGACGAGAGAAAAAAACCATTTGCTCTTAACAACGAGAGATACAACCAACAAACAATAAATGCAATCATCACATTTGAGGCTCTCGAATTTGCCTCAATCAGCTAATTACCTCATATTAGAACGTAGGAATTGCTCGTATTCTATTAATGGACTTAAGGGGATCATGAATGTTGAAACAACGAAATTGTTGCCTTAAGAACTAATGAGCGTTGTCCGCAAACGGCTTTTCGATCGCCCTTCAAAATACCCTTAGAACGGCTTGTTGATGTGATATTCTACTGATAAGTCCTCTTTTTTATCAGTTGGCGATATCCGTTCACGAATAGAGTGATACCATAATTCCGGTGTCAACCTATTCGAGTTGATGCTTAATATGAAGCTAATTTTGCATATTTTATATTTTATTCTTTATTCAAAGAAACCTTCTTCAGTGGTTTTTCGATGGTGACAAATCGAGACGTCAATTTATTTGAAGAAAAATTAAGGAATTTTCACATAAATTCGAGTATTAACCCGCAAAATTCGACCAGAACAACCTATTGAGGTTAGCTTTCAGTGGTTCGATCATACGATGATCGAATTTCGCACTGTTTTAAGCGCTATGAATGAGAAAAGTGAAGAATGAAGTTATAAGTATATTGCTGATTTCATCAAATATATATCGTGTATTGCATTTGCTCTGATATTCTAGGCAACATGCGGAAACATCGATAATTTGATTCTTTATCGATATTTTCATTGTAAACTTCGCAAAATATTGGAATTACGATCACCTAAGTCTGAGTGCTGTGATAATTTTATCACCTTTTATCACCTGGTTATCACCTTTTATCACCTTTTTTCTGGTTATCACCTTTTATCACCTTTTACCATCTGGTTATCACCTTTTATCACCTTTTACCATCTGGTTATCACCTTTTATCACCTGGTTATCACCTTTTATCACCTGGTTAAATTCGGAAATCAATAGAAGGCAAAAGATGAAGTTGCTCTTTCGATTTGTCTGCTCGTTACATCGCAGCAACGAATTAAACGATACACGTTTCGTTGAATTTGGAAATCATTTCCTAATTTACCGTCATGTTGAATTGCATTTTGTCAAATGGATGGTATTATTTCGATGAATGCTGAATTGTATTTGTTACGATTGGCTGCAAAATTAGTCCAATCAGAGAATTTGACGAGCCGAAATTCTCTTCCGATAGAAAACGATTGCCTCATTGCAAAAAACTTATCTGCTGAATAGGCGATGTTTCGCAGCCATTCGAATCATCCGGACGTTTGATGGTTTCCATTCTATCTAACGTCTCGAACAGGTTTCATTTATACCCGAGTTGCGATGAGTGAATTACGACTATTGTAGTAATTAGAGGGAAATAATAAATATCTATAGTAAATACCTCTAAATCCATAGGTAACTACAGGTATAGCACGCATGACTTCCGAAATGCTCTCATAAGTCGCTATAGGATCACTTCTAAGAAGATTTACAACTCAACTACAATATGCTACTGAAAGCTTTTGTTAGGATAACATTAGTGATGTGAAATTTCTTATCCGATCACTTTGTAAACGCTTTCAAATATGGAATACTCGAGAGAGAGAGAGAGAAATACAAAATATTACTTGTTAATTCTATGACGATATTATTTGCCGTAACGATCATTTTAGAAGAGAGATCGCTTTGATGAGGAAAACAACAAATGAGAAATTCATCGTGACGTTGAGATTATTTCCTCGCTATATAATCGGCAATAATTTCATCGTTCGCCGCATTTCAACTTGAAATTCTGAGGTATACACAAATAATTCCGGGTATAAATAGAGATAATGGAATTTTTAAAGAAATTCAGAAGTTATATATAAAAAAATGCATAAATAAAGACTAAGATCAACACAAAGTGTGGAAGTCGACGAATACAATTGCATCAATCGTTGACTGTTGCATGAAGTAGTAAAGCTTTTAGCGAGACTACGAGCCTTTAGAACAAACATGCGACTTGTTGGAGGTGCTTATCGATGTATATACTCTTGTAATGATTCATCATTCACGGTGGCTTGCAATCACCTAAACACACATCGGAAAGGACCAACGTTGTGAGGAGGAGGATGACTGGTTTGTGTGTCAGGTTGTTTGCTAGGCTCATTGCTTGCTTCTTTATAAACGCTTCCACTTCCGACAGTTCGTTCATTCGTGATGATCTTACTCATCCATTTGTCCTCTCTGCTCTTCGTGAGTGCGGTAAGTTATGAATATAGTGTCATACCACGTGGATTTCACAAAGATAAAGGGTTTCGCATTGCTCCACCATAGCCACCTATTAGACTATCCAATAAAGTAATTAGTTGGAGCAATGTTTTCACCTCAAGCTATCAGGAACTGATCTCAGCTTGTCGGATATAGCTCCAGTAGGAGTCACTTTACACCAAATTTATTTCCGAATGAATATTCAAACTATGTGATGATTTGTTGATTGGAGATGGAAATGCATGATCCCGAAGTGTGATCAAGCAATAACCGTTTGAGGCAACCGTTCACTTCCGAATTGCCAGTGATAGTGAAAGTGCTTATTTTCTCATAAGCAGTTGCGTTTAGAAGAACGATGAAGTCGTGATAAGAGCTCGAAGGCAAAACTACTGTGGCTGGGCAGGATACTGTGGCCAGCAGTGCTGCATTAACATTCAGGTGAACTTTCAACCGATGGGAGGCTGTGATTGCACTGGAGGTAAGTGCTTTCCATGTTTTATTTCTCCACCCGAAATTTTTAAACGCACTATTGCCAATGGCTCGCAATTAAATGATTTTATGAGTATCTTTCAGCCATATATAGATGCTAGCTGATGTATCATAGTGAATCTCATGTCTTCTCTTCATTAAAGGGATCAAGATTCCAGTTGCTAATGATTTCAGCTCATCCGAAGCAATTGGCTAATATTTGAGTCACTCATGCACTCAGATCTAGTTGGTTTCCTTCAAGTGGTTTACTTTGGAGTCAGCAATCCTCTACCGTTAAGCCCTCTGGATTATCCTCGCAACGAACAACGAAGTGAATCGAGAACTTTGTTTGATGCCGCTTAATTCATCAAGCAAGAATTCTTAATTGAATTGCTACTTCTTTAGCAGTCTTTCAGTGGAATCTTATAATCCCGCTAGTTGAAATGAATCGTTTACCCGATGGAATTGATGTCTAGGAATTGTGTCCTTCCTAGCGAGCCGACGTTGACGCATTAACGATACGGTTATCTTTAATTGTCTTCGTAACTCTCTTTAATTGTCGATCGACGAAACCGTTGAGTGAGTGAAATTAGGCGGCTGACTATTAGGAGCGTTTGGTTCACGTTTTGCGAGAGTATCCGTCGCCGTTGGAGTCGATTCCCGAACGGGAACCCTTGTGGAATGCGGTGAGGACTTATGAATCGAAACGTCACCGCGGTAAATGAGGCAGTTGGCATTGTTGCCCCTAGCTAGGACTATTATCACATTCATATTCTCAGCAAACGTTGATTGCAGTGCAGCAAGCGTGTTGTGACGGCCTCCAAACACAGTTTCAACAACCATTCGAAAGCAGTTGCTGCGTGCAATATGAACAGCCCTGTCAGTGTTTCGCAGGTTTGTCGTCTCAAAATTCTTTCGACCGCCGTTATTCGAATCTGAAAGGACTATCCTCAATGGGATCGTTGATGAGGGAACGTAATGATGAAGCAGTTATGATATACGAAGATGCGTTGATAACTATCAGTATTCAGTGATTATAGAAAAAGTCCTGTTCACAGGTTTTTATGGCCATAAACTGATATTATACTCTATCGCTAAAATAGTCGAAGAATGAGGAAATTTGCTAAATTAATGAATCATTGAAGTCAAACATTGGTGTGGATCCGCATTCCCCATGACTGCGTCTTACTATGAAATCTGTTACTCACTCTACTTCTTTATGGTTCTCTTTTAAAACTCCATGAGCTTGACCATGAGGGGTGAAACGTCGACTAAAAGAAGGCAGGTTGGAGCGGGAATCCTGTAGAACTCTGAATGTACTTCAGTATATTCATAATGGTTTATTGCCGGCGAGAATGGGTGTTGTACTCGGAATACTCATCCAACAAGCTGTGCGACGATCGTTTCTTGCATATATTAGCCAGTTTCATTTATTTTCAGTGATCTCTTGTGTTGTTTCAATTCAACTTGTTTATATATTTAATAAATAGCGATGAGATACTTGGAACTGCTGATGCGTTGTTAACTGAAAATAGAGTTTGCAGGAGAACCGTGCTGTACGGAACCGACACCTTCCCCAACAACGACGACGACAACGCCAACAACAACGACCACTCTCGCTCCTTCGACTTTCGCGACCTCGACTTTTGCACCCGCACCGTCATGCAACTCATGTCCGGCCGTTCCATGCTTCTCGTGCTCCTTTCAACCTCAGTACCAAGTAAATGTTGTCGTACAATGTGCGCCCGCTTGTCAACCTAGCTGTCATCCTTCGTGTGTTGCTCAACCAGTTAATGCCTACTCACAATATAATATGGCAACAACATCGTGCTTCACACAGGTGAACCATTTGCTTCGTTAACCAAATTAGTTGGAGCCATTCATTGACCTGTAAGAAAACTTTCATTGCAAGTTAAATGAGTGACCTTTATTTCCATCAGAAATAACAACAAGTGAAATATCTTTCAAGCGAACGATCGTAGAGTTTCTGTCTGCAACTTCGCTAGTCTTTTCTAGAGACCCTCATGAACAATCTGCTTGACCCTCGTGGCCTTTCTTTCGGTACATTCGGTCAGCGCTAGAGAAGTGGTGACGAAGTCTGTGGCATGTCGTTGAAGCATTCCCTCACATTCCGCCTCCTTTCCTCCACCTTCCTTTCCATGTTGTACTCCTCATCAGACCGATGTGCTGGATATTCTAAGCGATGCATTAGCTGATCCGTCGAATTATTGTTCGATCTTCGTTGAGAACGACTGCTCTCTTTCCGCGCTTCCTGACTGTTCAAGGACATAGGTATTCCACCTTTTAGTGAAGAGTATGATCGGTCGTCGTTGAGCGGCCTTGTCTAATTGCACAAATCGGCAAAACGAGGGGGAAGTTCGAGTAAGAAGGCGTTCGCTGATTGAGTGAATCTGTCCGGCGTCCTTTTCACAATCCCACCTAAGACTGCGATGAAGTCTATTCAGTTGTGTCTCCGTGTCGGATGATTCCATAGTGAGCATTTTAGAGAATGTAAAAGTTCAATAGTCGACCCTCTAAAGCGTTGTCAAACCACCAACCTTATACCTGGAATTAATCAGTTTACGTTTATTTACAATGCCCAATTCAACACCTACTTCAATAGAATATATAAAATCAGAAGCCATTACGGAAACCCTCAGCAATCTATATCCTCTATATTCTTTCCTTTAGCTTCTGAGGGCTTCACTCTATTGAAGAGATTATTCGATGAGGATGAGCTGAATGACACAGAGTCACAAATAATCAGGTGGAGAATATATAAGGAGCTTGATCCGAATCCCTTTGTACCCTAGCTTCTTGCTCCTTCCTGCTCGTTTAGCGGTTGTTAGCGCTGCCACAATCCGCATTCGATGAATATTTTCTTTTCAGCTTATTGTAGAATCAGGTGACCATGCACTTCCCAACTTATTCAATGAAATGAAATTCATTGAGAAGGAACTTATAGTTGATGAAGTTTATGAGTCGTTCTGTGCTGTCAATAACTCCTTTTTGGTTCATTAAGTTCCAATCATTCCCATAAGAGCTATATGCTCGAGGAAATGAGTATCAGAGGTACTTCGATCTCTTAAAGAATTCAGTGTTTCCAAGGTCTCTACGTGATAAGCGTTGTGATAATGCAACGAAACGATAATATTGTTTATTGAAAAAGACGTCATATTCTTTTTTTTTTTTGAATGCAGCGGCATTCAATCTCAGCAATAGATCTGTTGTGAAGGTTAGAAATCTTCGAGAATCTGAAGGTTGAAGTCGACAATTGCCTAAAACTTGGACAGCTATGCTTATTGGATGAGTACAAGCGGCGGCTTACTAGAGGGTAAGATTTGAAGGCAAAAATAGATCCATTATTTAGAAAAGTTCGTAGATTCATAAGTTGTAGGATCTATAAATTTGAAAGTCTTATGGTGTTCGCAAAATATAAGAGATTTCTTAAGCAAAGATTTTTTTACCAATATGAAGTTTGCTGCATAGAATTTGATCCCTATAAAGTTGTGAGTGTTGGATAGTTTCCGGAAGTAATTGTGCGCGGAAAAAGGATCGGCACTTGTGGCAATTGATATATTTGCAGAGTTGTGTTTGCTCGATGGGCTATGTGCAGTGTGGGCAGAATACGTGTTGTCTACGATATCGGTACTTGCGACGACGTTCGGTACATTCGAGCAGCTAGACACTTCGCTGTGTTACGCTTCTTTTCATTCATTTCACTAGACGTTGCTTGGCATTTTCATGCGAGAAAAAAGAAAGAAAAAACCATAGGATGAAATAGACGAAATTAGGATAGAGGCGGGTCGAAGGCATGATGGATGAAGGCATCATCAAATGCTGAAAGGAGAATAACTTCAGAGCAGTCCAACCTTAACGGGACCATTCGAAATGCGAATTCATCCGGCTAAGATATGATACGATAGGCGACAATCTGAGAAGTCACAATATCCTCAGAATTTGGTGTTTCCTTGTGGATGATTAGGCAGTTGTTCCTCATCGTATATATTAAACAGGCGTGCACAATAATGCAGACAAATCCTCACTGCCCAGTTGTATCGTTGCGTATTAGTTACTGCTTTTAGTGTTCCAAATATGTCCGATAGACGATAGAGCCTTAATTTTAATCAGAATTTCATTTACTGACATTAGGAAACGTGTAATTTGTCGCATAGATCGATACCGCTCTTTGACGCAAGACTTTTGCATAGATGAATTCCACGTTCTCATCATGAAATTGAGGTTATAAGTTCTTCTTCCGTCCTCTCTCCTAGAGAAATCATTTTCCACCAGTAAGCATCGTTTAAGGGAGTTGAAGTGGTGAACTATTAACTGTACAAAGATAATTCAGCAGTTATGTCACTGATAATAGGATGCATATTTCGGTCATAATTCTCTTCCTCGATTAGACATCCTTCTCGGAAAAACTGCGAAGCCTATTATTGGCAAACCTCACCGTTTCGCAGCATAAGTTTTATCATTTGTGGGATATTTCTTCATCAGTAAAGTGCCAAGCAATCGATAAAGCACGCAGTGTCGTTTAGATGATTTGATGATCACCTACTTGAATAAAGCTTTTGTTTGCGTAAACTGGCCGGTTGTCTATGTAAACGTCGGTTTTGCGTTAGTGCTCGAGAGTTAAAGAGGGAAGTACTGCATGGGAGGATAATAAATTCGCTTAGGATAGGTGACGATGGCATCAAAAATAGTGCATCTGTTGCCGTGAACAGTTACGAATACGTTCAGAAGACACCACAACGTAGCGCACCAACAGAAATCGTTAATGAGGTAAAAGTGGATTCTCGTTGAGAACAACATATAAACGATCGCCTATCATCACATCCACACTCTCATCGTGTTTGAAGTTTTCGGCTATGATGGCTGGGAATATGCTGAATGCGTATTTGTGGACTCAGTAAAATATGGTCCCTAAGGAGTGACTCGAGTTCATCGGAAGTTCCCAACTCACATTGCTATGAAATCCAGACTATACGATGGAAGATCGCTTCGCTCCACTAATATTAGTCGAGCCGAACTTACTTCACGCAGTTCGAGTGCGCAGAAATAGATCGAAGAACACGAAATGCCCAGCTGAAATGCGGAATCCCAATGATGTTCCATCGATCGGTGACGTTGCATTAGGTCCCCGTTGGATTGGAATAATGTAAATATAGGCATGCGCTGAAGATCCACATAGAGCGCAATATTCGGATGATTCGTTCGATGTGCATTTATGAATTACGGCAATTAGTATGTGGCAACCATAAATAATAGAATTATCCCACATATATATTTTATAGCAGCAGCTAGTGCTAAGAATGAGAGTACCTCTTGACCTTTACTCGATGTTCTGTTGTGCGGCTGCAAATATTCAAGAAAAAAACTATCTTTCTGCATTATTTCTCTGAAGTAATTCTCGGCTACGACTCAATAAACGTAAAACAAGCTAACCTTCCTGCAGTAGCGAGTTAACATGATTGACACAGTACGTAGCAAGGTTACGGTAGTGAGGTGACACTTACGGTAGCTTACGGTAACTCAGTTTAGTTACGGTAACTAAACTGAGTTACCGTAAGCTATTGTCGTCTTTATCCGTGATAACGAGAAATAAACATTGCTTTACTTGGTCACAGAATTCAGATTCTTCAATTACGATCTGCAGAGATGAATAAATGAATAAATAATAGAAATTTCAGCTAAATTAGAGTACCTCAGCGAGTGGGAAACGCTAAAAGAGGATCGGCAAATGCACTCACCTCTTAGAGTGAAGTGAATACTCCGTCATGAGGCCTTCGTTTGTTCACAATCGACATAATTTCGCTCCGACGCTAATATGGCTTTAATATAACGGTGTTATTAATCGTTTGTTTAATGTACGCCATCCATCTCTTTATGCCAATTACTATCCAATAGTTGATGATTAATGGCAATGTTAATGCTTTTTTGTAGGCTATTATTCAGGATATCAGACTATTATTCAGGATATAGTTCGTGATCACAGATAAACTTCCGCTATCTGGCTATTCAGGATATGTTGCGGTTCCGGATCACATATGTGGGACATAAGGATATATGATTCGAGGTTGTTGATGGATATATGGTTTACAATATAATGGTTATTAAAATTCAGGATTGATTTGTTGAAGATCGATAAGCGAATTCTTTAAACACACTGAAAAGATTATGCAGAGTTTCATAGAGGAAATTAAAGCTTCAATGAGTGGTATGAAACGAATTAGTGCAATGAGCAAATAATGAAGAGAGGAAATTACTGCTGAACGCTAAATGAAACTGAAAAAATGCCCACTTACAAGGGAGAGACTCGATACAGCTCCTTCGAATCGGTTATCGAGTGGAGTAACTGCTCATAGAGAAGTGTAAAATGCACTTCTTTATGGGCATTACGTCGAATTTCAACGACCTAAGCATCTCCGGCTCGAGGTCGGACTAAATTAAAAGCAGCAGATTACTTCAAGAGTTTAACGGAATGAATAATTAGAGCAATGGTCAATTTGCCTTTAATTTGCATGTCCTGTAAAAGGATCACGATGCATTCCTCAAACGACGGATAGTCTTCGGTGATCTAAACGACTCCGACCGTTCACGATAGCTTGCATTGTTCAACCGTTGGTGCAGCTCATCGAGAAGCTATATTCGCCTTGTTGTGCATCATAGAGCTATTGAAATTCATTAAGAAAGTTTCCACTAATTTATCCCCCACCTATTTAGGGTTTATGATATGTGATTGGAAAAACTACCCAGAAGGAGCCGCAGTCTCATCACTTCCGGGCAAATTTCACTCATTCATTTCACTGCCGAGAAACTAGACTCAACGATAGATCCGGCTACCGGTGTCGATGAGAAGCTCTCCGGATCATAGATAATTCAATTCTTTGCTATAAGATCGTGTGGAATATTTCGGATGCTTCATAGAGTCATTTAAGTGGTTAATCCACTAGCTTGTAAGAACGGTCGTTCATCGCAGTTCACACATTACCGCTGATCTTATGCTGTTTTTTCAGCACCCTTTGCAGCTAGACACTGACTATCCGTTACCGGTAAAGTTTTATTGGCTCCCACTCGGTGGCTTCCGGTTTTTTGTTAACCGCATAGTCGTCTATATGTCATCGCTCATGGTGACAAGTGTCACATGTGGTTGCCGCTATCGGCTTGAAGAGCCACGAAATCAAAATTTTGAATGAGGCGTGATGCTCGATCTCGGATGGCGTTGTGGTTTCGTCCTGGATTTGCAGATTGTAGTAGGAAAGTGGCCGGTTTTCGTGCTGTTGTGTTTCGTTTGTTGTGAACTAGGGTATCCAGGTGGGGCAGTCTGGATGGTGATAGGGAATACGCTTCTCTGACGAAAAATCCCGAGTACCATTTGATGGAAAAGGTCGCTTATACAAGTAGTGTATCAAGGAGGTATGATTACGAGGTACTGATAGTATCCCTGACTTAAAGGATAACACTTATATCTATTGTTTTTAAAGGCGGCGGAGACGTTGTTGTGAATATGGGGGTACCTTTAGGAGTAGACAGGTAAACACACAGTTAAGGTCCATTTGGGTACCATGAATATACGCTTTCAAACGGAAGGAGGGACGAGGTGAGAAAAAGGAATGAGGTGGATATTTTCGTGGAATTCCTCCCGGGATACTTAAGCAGAGGACATTTCCGCGTATTGTAGGTCTTTTGAGAAGTTTTTAGTGGCACTCTCAGAGAATAATAGAGCATTTCGCGAATATCGTTCATGTGAGGTCGGATGTTTTATCTGTAAAGTTTCCGTTAAGAGTGAAAGGGGTCATTTCGAGATCACAGTCAGACCCTAGCTCGAGCTTATAAGCCACAGTTAAGCTCAAAAAATGCGTGTCAATTAAACACAAAGAGATTGTAACGTTCAACTGTGATGAACATTTTTTTTTTTTTGCTAACGGAAGGAGAGTGTTTCCTCTCACTGGAGTTCGGGCGGTGAGGTTCCAGAACTCATAGGTGATTCATTTCGTAGCTGTGGATGTTTTTAAGATTAAATTTCAACGTTCGTTATGGAAAAATTCTTGAAAAGGACTGCTGTTCCGGGCTCGAGCAGTGCGGCCGCACATCGAACAGTCAATGCAGGCACCACGGTAAGCATTTATTTACTTCTATTGCGGAATATACGTGCTCAGGTCAAGGTGGGGGGCTACTCGTTGTGATGTACCTTTTATTACATGACTGGTCAGTTAGTACAGCATGAACTTAGCGGTTGTTTGCTTGAGGTGGGCTGTCGTGAGTGGTGCTTAGTGAATAGCGGCATGTCCTATAGCATTGCTACAATATTGAGTGCACTTATAAAGGTGAGTGAGAGAGTTTTTTGATACAAAACCTCGCAAAATCGGAAATTCTGTCTCAAGGTATCCAGAAATATTTGAAAATAATTAACAGATTTCGGAAGAAATTATTTTTGCAGTATCCGGGATGTCCTGGATTTCCAAGACCTCAGATTTGTTAAGATCTGCCAAAGTGGAATTATTGAGCCAAGTTTGTGAACTGTTGGCTAAATGGAAGGAAAGGAGATTATGCATCCGATAGTTGGATGTGTTGTCACATTTGGATTGTCTATACGAAGTATGCGTCATCGATGGAAGTAAAGAACGGTCTCTTAGTGCTTATGGGAGCTTCTCTTATAATGCCGACCCTCATCAATATATGCATTCGCAAAATATAGTAATAACCGTTGGCTTAAGAGATGCCTCCATGCTGAAATACGATTCAGTCTCTCAAGGTGCACCTTTACCTCGCATGTGAGATTTCCCACTGAGGTAAACAACGTTCGTCGAGTGAGGATCTTGAGTTTTGTAGATGACCTTTGCTTATGCCCACACTACTGCTACGAAAAGGTGTTTAAGCGACCCCAGAAGTAGTCTTTATTTGCTTGTTTTTTCTGCAGTGGACATTGGGAGAGGTCTGGCAGTGTTGGGAAGGAATACATCGTTGTATTTGTGGCTGCAAGTTGAGACTACCTCTTTCCTGTTCCTTCGTAGCCCAGTTGAGAGATAAGGAGGGAGTATATTCGTCGAGGCAAGAAAAGGAGAGGAACTGCAGTCGCGAGTGTTTATTTGATTCGAGTTGAGGTTGCAGGAGGTTGAAATCGGTCAAAAGCAGATGCGAGGTGTGAATATTTCGATGAGGAGCACCCGAGCAAACATTGAAAACACAAAACAGCTATTAAACATCGCAAAGCTCTTCGATGTGAAGGTAAGTTTTTGCGTACGAATTGATGCGATAACATCTTGCATTCATATAGTTCATCTTTGGGATAATGCCGTATAGTTGTTAATTTAGCAGCAGGTACCACTTCAGTTCCATTAATGGACGGGTCACTCTTCCGATATTTTGGTCCGACCCTATAGTGAAGTTTTTCCTTTCGAAGGAGACAAATTGAAAGTTTGAAGCGTTTGAGGAGCGGGGAAATTGCTTTGTTTATAAAATTGGAGGATGATTCGTCTCAATTATAAAAGAGTTTTATGAACGAGTGCTAGGCTGAGACAACGTAGAACTCATAAAAAGCCTTCAAGCAGTGAAGAAAAAGAATTGAAAGCGCTGAATATAATCCTATTTTGGATGGTATAATGTATAGCAAAGATGTAATAGCAAGTAAGATAGTGAGTCGGGTAAATTGCTTCCCAATTGATGTGTTCTTTCATTTCTGCGGCTCTATCGACCTTCTTGTCGCTCAGTGGTCCGTTGCTTGTTCCTCTAAGAATTGGTAAGGTGTTGAGGGCTGAAGTATTGGATGTCGTCTGTCATACAATCACAGAGTGGTAACCAATGACTGTTGATGTAAACGTGCACGTAGTGGAATATTTGCGCTCATAGCAACTTTGCACGTTATGGAAATAAGATCGAGCTAACTATGATCGAGCTAGAACGGATGTTTTTTTGTGGTTGAGAACGTTGTTTAGAGGACCCGTTAGAACGTTTATCTGTCCATCGCTCTGTCCATCCAATATCGCCAACTCGTAAACGTGAAGGCGCTGCCGATTTGAAGTTTGATGGATGTAATTTATAGGTTGCTGTCATAACTCAATATATTCGTCTCGTAATGCTCTTTCATTTCTCGATATTTGCTCTGCTTTTGGTGTCTCGACGCCAAAAGCGTTTTATGCCAACGTTCGAGGCATTCCGTATACATGTTCCACTTAATTCGACTTCTCTATGGACCCGATTCTGTTTTATGATGGCGGCGAAATTGCTCGAAGTTGATTCGAAAGTTTCTTAGAAAGAAATCATGGGAACTTGAATCTCTTGCTCACAAATAGTCTGAGCCGTCCAATCGACCACTGAATCGAAGAATGTGAAGAGCCTAAATGCCGAATTGCCTGACATTTAAAGGTAGTATAGACAGTTCGGAAATTATAGCAGTATATTAGTAATGATATCTATGTCACACATATTCGTTTTGCAGTAATGGAAATATGCTGATTTACGTATATTCGAGCTTCATTTTGGCGACGAGTTTATTTGTTTGAATAAAGAATGGTCAGGTTTTTTGAACTACTTGGCTTCAGATATGATACGCCTAAATGCGTTTCAAGCCGGGGATCGTCTTGTTTGTTCACGTGCAATTAGCGGAGACCTGCCACCAGGTAGAAGGAAGCACGGCCTGCTTCCGGTCCTCGTCTTATGCTTTCAGCACTGCTACTAGAAGTTGTGATCGCAAATGATGAACGTTGTGCTTACGGAACGTGTAGTTGATTGCGAACTGATGTACATAAAATATGCTCGTATGTATAGGAGGATCAGAAAGGAAACTGTTTCATATGTATCCTCCAACAGTGCATTCGAAACGCTCTGAATAAGACTATAGGAAAGGGCTGTGATCTTACTAAGAAATATTCAAATTCCCTTAGCGAGAGGGACTCGGGAATTCCGAGGTTCGTGTTGCATTTTGGGAGGGTCGTGGTGCTCACGCACCATTCTTTCCTCGTGTGTGGAAGACGGGAAGTGCCAACCAGCCAATCGTATCGCGCTGCTTACTGCGCCTATTTTATCTTTCCGTTTCTCATTATTGAGTGCTTAAAGGGTGCCCCGCAGATGTGCATTCCTGCTGGTGATATTTTAGGGAGAAGTGCAGCAGATCGAATTCTCCTCTCCATTGCTCTCAGGTGATTATCGCCTCATCGAGGTGGATCCCAAATTAGCCGATCGGATCGAATCTGGCGAAAGGTACATGTTTTTGTTTTGCTATTTTATCTCAGATCTTTATTTTCACTCTTTATGAGTTGGTCAGTCGAGCCTCTGAAAGAATCCGTTACGTTTCAGGTTACAGTGATAACACTCAACGTTCTTTCTTAAGCGATTTTTTAAGAGATTGATTGCTGATGATGAGTTTGCAAGTGACACCTTTATTTCTACAGATTGGTATTTCGTGGTGAGTTGGATGATAATGCCGTCTTGTGCACAAAACAGGAAACTTACCAGGTGAAGGAGGCCGAGACATCGAACACGTTTCTTGTGCTGCCAGCTGTACACTTTGCCAATGAGATTGGCGGTGGCGACCATTTTTTGACTTCTCGCAAGGTATGTCCTGTGGCTTTCTTTATATGGCCGGCTAGGGTGATTTGCATGTGATGTGGCGTTCTGTAAAGTAAGACGGCTGGTCATATCGGTAAAGGCGCTTCATTCTCTAGTGGACAGTTAAGTTTAACTAACGGATCACCGCTCTGTTTGTGGCTGACGATGTGGTTGTTTGGTAACTCAACCTAAATGGATGTATTTAATCCTAATATAAGATAGGCATTTGCGGGGGTGGGCACATCGGTGTTGTTGTAGTGCCTGCAATCTAGTTAATTGAGGGACTACATCTTTTTTAATTAAAGCATTGACTTAGGTGGTTGCCATGCATTCTGGATATGTGGAATTGCGCAAGTTGGATGTTGTGTCGTTGAATCGACTGAAAGAATTATTGAGAGAAAACGAGCTCGACTGGGATGAAAGCGAGAATCCGGAACAGGAAGGGAAATCGTGAGGCTTTTTTTTTATTGAACCGATACTGCCGGCATAGTGGGAAATTAGTGAAATAGCTGCGAAATCTTTTCGTTTTTTCGGTTATTGGTGTTTTATGATTTGTGCTTGTTTTATGTGAGCTAGGTAATATGCAGAATTTGGTTGCCGTCAGGTTGAAGATCGAAATGCTCGGCAGTTAAGGATCGTTCTGAAACACAGCGTAAACACGTCGAATTGATAACTTTAACCGTTGAACTTGCGCCATTCTGCGTAATCATTCGTTTATGATGAAGAGTTTCGTCGTAGATTCGTTTTCTCTGGATCAGATGTTATTGAAGGTATACGTTGGATGATCTACTCGATGTGGTGCAGATGAGCGAAGAGCAGTTGATGAACGCTTTGCATCATCTGCCGGTCATCCACCAACATGGTGAGTACAGGTTTCATTTATTTAGGGGAATCGATACGGCAACCTGTGACTGCTTCGTAGTGAGTTTGGGTAGGATCACGTAACTGATTACGGCTCAACGGCCATCAAGTAAAGGTGGGTTCCTTACGAATGGAGTGAATATAAAATCTGGCAGGTAAGCGCTTGTCGAGATAGTTGCTCGAAACATCTGTGCTAAAGATGTAGACTGCGAGCAGGGGAACGGTGAACTTTCTTTATCAGTTTGAGTCTCTAAAGAGTTTATTGTAATGCTCGTTGGTTAGCAGCCAGTTAGAGCTATTCAGTAAACTTTGTCGAACCATGACGGTTAATGACGCGTAATCGGGCAGTGGATATGGTGGATATGACTTACGTTATTGCAGTTGGTTCTTTGAACGGTGTCTGATGTACTTTTTTGTTGGAGGTCATTCGCCGAAGATTACTGATGTTGTGCTCATATGAGATGAAGTTATTGCGATATTGCATTACCGGTTTCATTTTTCATGTTTTTTTCTTAAGAACGCTAATTTTTATTTTATTTGCGATTGCAGATTGTTTCTCATAGATTATAAAGTTATTTGGCGTCAGATAGTTTGCAACGAACGCAGTTGATATGAGAGTTGAATAGCGTTAGAGCGGTGACATTCCTCTCTCTTGACAGAGTGTTGAGGCTAGGAAAAAGCAGTCGTGAATAGGAGGATGCCGAGGGGACGCCGGTGTGGAGGTTATTAGCACGCTTATGCGAACCTTGTGAATGGTGCTTTTATATCTTGGTCTATTTCAAGGTTATATACGAATGCTGTCCTCGAGCTATCGAGACCGGTTGTTGATGGAGTTGACGGAGTGTTGCGATGATGAAGATGAACCCTTGATAGAGGTGAAGTCGATTTGCATTGAGGCGTTTAGTGAAGCGGTTGCGAGGCGGAATCCAACGAGAAGCGTTCCGAGCGAGGCGATACGTTGGCTCATCAATACCCATTGCAGTCGTATCATTGGTACTCTTTGTGCTCCCTATCATATGATTTATAAAATTAAGATTACATGTAACTGCTTCCTTGCTACAAGCACACACCTCAAGGGAACATAACTAAAATCTGCCTTCGCAGCATTTATTGACGAGTTTTCCAAACTATCGCTTGATAGCCTTATGTGAGGTCGTGCTTTTAGATGATGATGGCAAGGAAAGGTTCGCACTCGATGATCGTGCCGTATGTCGATCGAAAGCTTCACAGTTATTAAGAGCGGCAGTTCGTTTCGAATATTCAGCGTTTGAAAAGCTTTTGCGACAGATGTTACCCGAAGGCATTGAGATGAAGGTTCGCCTCTGATGTTTTTGATCTTCAGCAATATATTTTGATATTTTTTGTTATGGAGGAATATTAAACGTTATTTTTTTTTTCTAAATAAAAAGTAATTAGTTTAATGGAATAGAAAATAACGAAAAATAGATGAATGAAACATTATTTTTTATAGAAATAAGCGATAGAATTCAATGAAACGATTTTGTTTGTTAGTAGCCGAAAGGAGTGATTCATTAGCAAATGATTTCAGTTAAGAGCGGTTATATTGAAGCACTCTTAAGGGAAGCGTCGAAATTACGCTTCATATAGCGCCGCTTGCATTAAACTATAAATCATCGTTGTAAAGTAGGCTAGATGTGTGCCTATCGTTCGTCAATTCTATGCACTTCATAGACTTAGGAAATTGAATTAGTTGAGCTGATCTGCTTCTATGTAATAGGCTCAGTTCATTGACTGGAGAGGACATGATGCGTTCGATTTACGACCCGTTTGGTGTGGTGGAGCTTGCCGACTGAAATCATCGAGCACTTTGTGGCACTCATCTCTAAAAATTGTTGTAGTCAGAAAGGAATGTTTCAGTTCCTAATATTGTTATTGTGCTTATAGCGCTGATTGAGCGAAATAATTAGAGGTTAATGAGATGATCGATTTCTTGAGCAATTACGGGCGTGTTCGATCTGTGTGGTAGCATAAAGCATGGGTTATGCCAAGCTTGATCCGTTTTACTTTTTTCTGAGAGGAGATATGTATGCTTGGGGGATACGCGGCGTTTATTGCTTCACTGATTGGTAGGTAAAGGTTTTATGGCTTTAAATGAGAGTGAATTTTCGTTTCAGGATGAGTATTTGAATGGATTGGCACTTGTGGATGATTCGCTGACGAGGGGCAAGACTATTCGCTACGCGAATATAGAGGACATGCCCGATGATGAGTATAAAAGGTGCCTCTTTGTTCATTTCGATTTAATATATTTTTGGTTTTGTTCAGTACTGATTGTATCAATTCGAATAGTGCTCCGGAGATGTGAATTTCACATTATTCGTGAAGGGATTTGAAGGACGAAATTTCATTGGGGCACTTTTTTAGCCAGATTTTTTATCAGTTTACACTAAGTTCATATATATATATGATAGGCTTTACGTAATTGGGGGAAATCATATGTTTTATCAAGCATTTGCATGATTTCTTGTAAGATATAACGGTAATTGCGATGCAGCTAACTATGATGGAAATGTATTTTGGCTCAGTTTTCGATCTACTAGAGACGGCTGTTACGATGAGGAGAGGAAATAGTTAACTGCATGTGATTGAATGGTTCATTCGTTGTTTTCCATTCTCCTAAGGACATAACTGAGATTATTTTCATTGCGGCAGATGTTTTTCTAGGGTTGATCTAAGCTTCGTTGCAGGCTACAGTTACTTTTTTCGATCCGCCCGAAGTGGAAGTTGACGGAAATAGAGCACTTCCTCACAGACCTCTGTCCGACGAGTCGTGCTACCAGTGAAATGTTGGCGAAGTACTGCAGGCATTCAACTGTTGGCGGGGAACGCTATGTTGTAGCACTCAAATGACCTCAACCTCGAGCTCAAACTGTTTGTTTGTCGCAACCATCGGCTGCAATTACAAGTGGTACTCAGTGATCACTATGAGGCGATCTCACTTAGTTTTTTATCTATTTCTTTATTTGTTTTTGATGATTGTTGTTGCCATTTTATAGGAATTTATTTCTGGGGATTCTTGTTTGTCTATTTCACTTAATATCGTCGATTTCCACAGTTCTATTCATCGTTGTGTTCGTGTTCGTGTCGAGGAATTCAACTTGTAATCTATATGTGTTGGCTGGAATTGAAAAGAAGTGGGAATCGAGCGTTGTTCTCGAAATCTTTTTATGCTCATTATGGGATTATTTATGTTAGTGATCGATCAGTTTTAAAGAGGTTTCCTTTCAAATGTATTCTTCTTTCGATACGATCCAAAATGTGTTCATCGTCGATGGCGTTTTTTTTGTTTTTGATAAATCTATGAATGGATTTTGTCCAACGGACCGGCGATATCGTTGAAGAAAGTAGCGCAATTCGTGTTTCGTTGATGAGATATTCTCAGCAATAGGATATTCGGAGATGCGGCAAAGAATTTGAGCTCATTATCATCACCACCTTGAGTTGCCATCTTGTTCGGCAGGCTGCTATTCAAAAGTCAGACAAATATGCAACATTCTGAGGTTTTCAGTGCTTAAAGCATCAGATATCGGAGAACACCATTCGTTGGATGCACCTATGAAGTGCATTGTTGATAGCAGGGTAGCAGTGGTCGTGAGTGTTTGTTCGTTGGAAAGTTTCTTCTCAGAAAGCATTGCATCTAACGTTATAAGATCTAGCAGATTCTATCGATAGCCACAAAAATTAGAACGTTTAAGTGTGTTTCCATCTTCTGACCGATGAGCGTGTAGCGAACGATGGATGGATAAAGAAACACACTGCGAGAGAAGGCAACGGCGGTGATCCGGCAACATCTCCAACCCATTCACAGACAAAATATGATCAAGCTATAGAAATATACTTCCAAGTTCAAATTTTTCATAATTAAAAACCTCATGCGATTTAATTTTAACGGAACCAACCGTGAAAGCTATCGTCAAAATTGCCATCCACATAGCTGTTCTGGTGCCGATTTGGTGTCTCCATCGACCTTTATCCGGTGCTACGATCGAGAATGCCACATCCTCCTCTCCCCGGCTCCTTCTCCCTCTCTCCACAAATCCCCATCATCAGTTACCAATTTCCTATCACTCTTTAGATTTGGCTTATATTGTTCGGTGAGGATATACATCGGCAGGTGAATTGCGGTTTTTATTAGCCGATAGGCTATCGTTGATCCCACTTCGTTGCACTGTTAAACATTCGCCTCCTCCTACTTATATGGGTGGTGCTTGAGATTGATGGCCTCATCGCTGTCGCCGTTATCCGGGATGTGCACGTTGCTCATGAGAGATCGGAGAATACTCGCTGAAATCGAGCTCAATCTCTACAAATTTGGACCCTAGATTTTCCTCTGCCTTCTAAGTTCTGGCTGACGAAGTTGCCATCACATAGTCTCACAACGAGTTTCCGACTATCGTACGGTGTTCTTGTCCAGCCCAAAACCATCGTTTTCCATTGTTTCATACGACTATCCAAGCGGAGTGAAAAGTGCTCCGATAGGTGGGAAGGGAGGCTGATGGGGTATATTGTCGGTAAGGTGAGGATGGGATCCTTTGTTCGGGAAGAGAGTCGGAAGGTAAGTCGATGAGCACTATGCTTCCAGTCGGCGGGTATTGTGGAAGTGCTGCTCACTGATATGTCGTTGCTAACTGATCGCTAAGATATTGAGGCATTATTGTCGTTTTCAATAATTACTAAGGTTTTCTGAAGTAATGTATTTCTTATGTGCTCCGCCGATCGATTCTATTGCTAATCGTGCTTTTGTGTTCTCTTCTCATCGCTTTCTTTCATAATTAGTGCTCATCATTTGCAGTTATCGTTGAGCTCTTTAATGATAGCTCAAGACTTCAGGTCGTTCTTGAAGGACCGGAAGTTCCCATATAAGAACTCTCAACGCATATTTTTAGACACTCATCTCACACGATTAGATTGTTGTCAAACATCAGAGCGGTACGTTGGTTCGAGACTTAGATAGTTAAATCGTGATGACTACGGCTAAAAGGAGACGGAGATATTCTAGACCGATTCGATGAGTTCATGAGATGCATTTCACTCTATGGAGAAATCGAAATAATCCCTCTTTATTGATGCTATAAGAGAGGGGTTAGATTCGCTTTAACGTTGGGGGATAAGAGCGCACTATGACACGGAATTTCGTTGACTTTCTGCTAGATAGTTTTTATTCTTTGATGGTCAACGTTAACGATCGAAATTCTCAATTTTTCCATCGTTCTCATTAGTGAAATATTGACGACTCAACTCTCATATAAAGCATTCAAAAGTGAGCAATAAGCAATCGAAATTGAGTATTGAAGTATATTCCACAAAAGTGAATATTGATCATTTTAGTTCTCGATTCTTGTTGACGATCATTTGAGGGAAATTCAGAAGAGAGGCGATAGCTAGCCCGAAAAATCGAAATTGCCCATGAATAGAATGATTAGTAGCGGTGTAAATCGTTATCATCTCGATAATTTCTCTGAAAGATTCATCCATGCACGTGTGGGAATTGCGGCACAAGTTTTGAGCATGAACTACCTGAGGTGCTGCTACTAAATAGTGAAAATCTGTGGGCGTTTTTGATACATTGAGTATTATTATCATTATTGATATTGTAGATCATTGTCAGACTTCATTATCTCAATTTTCCTAACGTCGACGACAGATGTTAGAGATTTTTTTCGGTTGCCGATATTGGAACCGTTAAAGTCGCCATAAAATTATGGACATTGCCGAAATTATTTTTATTGGATGAGGCCGATTCTGTGTTTATGTATTCCGATGTTGAATATCTCTGGCTGATGAAGCTCCATCAACCAGTCGAATATCCTTGTTCGTAGCTGCAGCTTCAGCCTCGGCACTGTCATCATTGCGTTAGCTACAACTATCTTCAACGTGGGATAGCACGAATACTCTCCATAGCTACTGCTATAGCAGAACTAGCAAGAAGAGAATGTTGATAAAATATTTTTGTTGAGGAATTTTTTTCACAAGTCGAATGTCTTTCTTTAAAGACCTTTTCATGATGGCTATGTCCTTCAGCAAAGAGATAAGGCTCCAGAGCGTTTATCAGGCTAGCGTCATCTTGTCTACTAGGTAGTTTCGAAGTCCTAAACCGAAGCATTTTATGGTGGAGAAAATTGGCATTGACGATTCGATAAGGTCATTGAATACTCGAATGGGAATGATTAGACGGTGCTTGTTTTCAAACGTTTAAGTGCTTTTAGGTGTAATTTTCTGAATTGCACCAGAGTATATCTGTGGATTGTGTATAATGTGATGCTTGTTGGCCGGAAAAAATTGCCTAGGATTTCAACTGCGCTCATAGGAGCCTTAAGACTGAACGATGGGCTAAAACCTGGGAAGGATAGGTGAGGCGATATCGTGTTCAGTATTTTCGGCGTTTCAGATTCCTCGTTGTTTTCGTTTCCTCATTTGCCGTTAGCGGAATTAGCCGACAATCTGAACGTGAAAGGCTATTGATCGCTGATTCTTTTAAAGGTAAAAGCTGTAAAGCGAGCCAAATTTCCAATCGAATGCATTCATTCCGTTGTAGGTGAATAAAAAATGTCACGTTAGCGAGGTTATTTTCAGGTTTTCAGGTCTTTAAAACGTTGTGATAACGTGACGATCCTTGCTCCGCCAGGATGGGCAGGGAAGACAAAACTGCATGGAAAGCGAATTATTTTGTCAAGATAACGGAACTCCTCGACGAGTATCCCAAATGTTTCCTCGTCGGAGTCGATAATGTAGGTTCGAAGCAAATGCAAGAGATCCGCCAAGCAATGAGAGGTTTCTTTTCATTTTTTTTCAGGGAGTTGGAATATTCATTTTTCAAGGAATTCAAAGAATTTCGAGCACCTTTCACTTTTAGATGGCCAGTATCTCACTTTCATATATACAGTGAGATTATATGAGAGGGAAAGAAAGGGGGAAAGAAATATGGCGAAGAATGACGGAGGTGGATGCAGACCCAAACTCGATCACATAATGGATAATTTTCTAGTTTAAGGTGTGACCTAAGGCCGCAGAGATAAAAAATCTTGGCGTTGTGTTGAAGATATCTCGGGGCTATGGTTGCTTCAGCACCGTTGAATCGAGAGCTGAGCCCATCTATGTTTTCCCTTGACCATCGAAGAACTGGCAGCTTTAAAACCGGAAGTAAGGCTGGCATAGAATGTGTTGAATTATTCTACATTGAAAGCGGGGCATATCAAGGAAGGCAGCACCACTTCAGCTGTACTGTTCTATGCGTTGACCTTCGATGACGCCCGTTCTTTCATAGCGGATCTTATCAGTAGATTTTGTAATGATGGGTTGTCCTCGTCAAAGGCCGCGAACTCATCTCTCAGGTTGAGACAATTCGTTTACATTAGCGCAAGAAGTTGCCGTAAATAAGGGCTCATACTAGAGGAATCCTTCATCAGGTGCTTTCGTTGCCTCTATCGTCTCCCCATGTTCCTGTGAACGTGTACATGCAAAGGAAACGCAATGGGCACGACGCAACACGTTGTGAAGTGGGTGCCCCAAATGTGTGGATGTCGCTTTATTTCTTCTATACGGTGTATCCGATAATTCGCTCTTCTTCGCAGCCTTTCGCTAGAGCGCAGTAGTGTGCCGATCATTTGGAGTTTCTCGAAGCACGTTACAAGCGGAAAACATTCAACGTTTAGCATTTCCCAACGAATAAGTGGTAATTTTTTTGCCCGGAAGCTGGCTCCGAGAATAATTTTCTTTATCTGACAGTCATCAGGAAGATAAATCGGAGTGATACTGACGAGGATTGGATTATATTCATATGAGGGTTTTCTGTGGTGGCCATTGTAGTGCGAGCAATAACGGTTGCATAATTTGATGCATTTTCACTTCAAAAGCGACGACGTTAAATTTTTAAAAAATCCATGGATGTGCTTTCCAGTTTTTCTCAGCAATTAAAGAGCACGAAATGCGGTACTAAGAGGCGATTGCTGACATTACTGAATCAATTTGAATACTGAATTGAAAGATTTTGTTGTTAAGGGCATGCGGAAATTTTAATGGGAAAGAACACGATGATCCGTAAAGCAATTCGTGGGCATTTGCATACGAATCCGGATCTTGAGAAGTTGCTACCTTATGTGGTTGGAAACGTCGGCTTCGTATTCACTAAAGAGGATCTTAGTGATATTCGAGCCAAATTACTCGAGAATAGAAAAGTAAGTTTGCACATTTTCTTTATTGCAGCTGTTTTATCAGATATTCAACGAATATAGTATACATTAAAGCCGTTATGTTGTGGTCTGATTGGAAGTATAGATGAAGGCGATGTTAATGAAAGGTAATTCAGTAAACATTTAATCGCCTTTATGCCACCGGTTTGGTATTTGAAATGGCAATTTTAGAGATGAAATATCCGCAAGTTTGTCGAGTATGTGAAAGCTGAAAGTTCGAAAGGTCAATGTGCTTGAGTGGAAGGCAGTGTATAACGTCGGACAAGGTCCCTATCCTTCTAAAGATGCCTCATTTTTGCGAAAGGCAATTTTCCGTCCAGTCTTGCTTCTCCCATCTGTATTGTCTCAATGAAATCCTTGTTAGTATGAGCTCAACGAATTGAAGAAATATTTTGGTGCTCTTTAAGAACCAATTACTTAAGGGAAGCAAACATAGCATTTACTGTCAGCTACGCTCCAATATGACTGCAACTTTGAATCGCATAATTAAGCGGATTGGTTTTTTTGCTGCAATCGGAATTCAAAATACGGTCGGCAACATGACTTCAAGCGGATACTTTCATGCTAATGCGTTACTAGAACTTGAAATAAGTGCTGATATTGTCATAGTTTTCAGTGAATGATTAAATCGTGAACTGTTTAGGGTGCCCCAGCAAAAGCTGGAGCAATAGCGCCATGTGACGTGAAGCTACCGCCGCAGAATACTGGTATGGGTCCGGAGAAGACTTCGTTCTTTCAAGCGCTTCAGATACCGACGAAGATTTCGCGAGGCACCATCGAGATTCTCAACGAGGTGCATCTAATAAAGGTCGGCGAGAAAGTGGGCGCTTCTGAATCGGCGCTTCTCAACATGCTCAATATACAACCGTTTTCATACGGCCTTGTTGTGCAACAGGTAACTGCCTATCATATTTTGTAGTACAAGTGTAGGCAGCTGTGAGGCGTATGCGCCGACTTTTGAAAACATTGATCACATAGGTGGTTAACAGAATTGAAGGATGATTGAGGTGTGCTCTGTAAATGTCATTGCCGCGGACCAAAAAGAAATTGTTCAGCAAGGTCGTTTCACTATCCTCACAGTTTCTACAGCACAAGTGCTCAGTCGTAAATGTTAAGGTAGCAGTTATGGCTAAGAGATCTCCTAAGTGATGTGATTTATCAGCTCATTGTCACATCTCCGTAAGTCAATTCTGTTTGATTTGCAGGTCTACGATAATGGGACAGTCTTCACTCCAGAAGTGCTCGATATGACAACGGACGAGATAAGAAGCAGATTCATGAACGGAGTGATGAATGTTGCGGCTGTCTCACTGGCAATCGGACATCCAACTCTTGTCTCCGTGCCGCATTCTCTTGCAAACGGACTCAAGAACCTACTTGCCGTCGCTGTTGAGGCTAATATTGACCTTAAGGAAGCCGAAAAGGTTCACTTTCAAATATTTTTGTCTTTCGTTGATACCAACAAGGAGGGAATGGGGCGTTCATTCTTCTGTTATTCTTCATCTTATAACTAACCTTTTTAATGAGGTTCTCAGTGTCAATGCAAATTTCAAGCCATGATTACTATCAGCACAAGTTTTGCCCATAAATTTTGCTAATTTGGCTGGTTTCTGGATTATGGCTTGCATATACGTAGGCAGCATCTTCAGATCAAGGAATATTTGGCCGATCCGTCGAAGTTCGCGGCTGCAGTCCCAGCCGTAGCTCCAGCTGCAGCAGCAGCCCCGACAGCCAGTGAAACTGCTGCACCGAAGAAAGAAGAGCCAAAGGAAGAGTCAGAAGATGAGGACATGGGTTTTGGTTTATTCGATTGATTCCAGTGGCACTGTTGTTGTGGCGTATCGGTGTTCGATTGCATCAGCTTCCGTGCATCGTTGTTGTTTTTTACGTCATACCTCGCGCTGTTTCACTCATTAAAGTTGTTAATGAACACACCTGTGGACCTCATTATTAAACCGAGCGTATCTTCAGCGCTCTTCGTTATCGCTGTTAGTCTGTGAGGCTGATTTGTGTGTGTTTCGTCGAGATGTGCAGCAAGCAAGGCATTTATGCGTATATAGAGATGCTCTTAAAGATTTTAATTATTTCTCATAATTGAAGTGATGTAGCTGTGGTCCTTAATCTTAGGAATATGAGCGATATCTGTGTTGTTTTTAGTTGTGACCTGAGAGCTTTTTCTATGATTTCCCCATGAAGTGAATTTTGGTTCGGGCTTCAAGGTACTCGGAAGTTTAATGGATGCGTTCTTGGGCAGTTGTGTTGCGGAGATCAGCTTGCAGATGATGCTGACGCACTGAATCTGAAGATTGGTGCGCCCTCGTTGTTTCATAGTCGATGATAGGCACTAATGCAATGAATCGTGAAAGATGATCCATCTATTGGTTGTTGGGTGCGACAGTGGCAATTCGACTAGGTTGAACGCTGTCCACGCAATGAGTGTTCCCTGTACGAGAGCATAAAAGCCCCATAGGGGGAGCTGTTGATTCTGTGCACATGTGTCTGTATGAAGGTGCCGAAGTATGTGCTTAAAGGCAAAGAAGCTTCCATGGTTAGGTAGTTGTCTAGAACTTGTAGAGATGGCCGAATCCACGTTCTTATCCAGGACTAATAGTTATAGTTTTTCCTACCAATGTTGGTTACAGATATGTTTTTTAAGGAATTCACGATTTTGTATATAAATTTGTTAGCATGTGTGCGAAGTGAATAGAGTTGTGGGGTATTTGCTGCTTAGTTTGCGGTGCATCCTCGAAGCTCACGGAGGGGAAATTCGGTTATCCGATCCTTCAAAGACGTACTTGAAGTATTAGTGTATTCACTCCACAGAGCTTAAGGGTTGATGAAGCTTAGGAGATCTGAAGCATAGGCATCGCGGAACGTGTTGCCAATCGAGCATACCAACAGAGGTTCTTTTGCCTGTGATGGTTTTCAGGAGGAGCACGTTCATCGAATAGCGTCTCTTTCAGTTGCATTCGAGGGTTGGCGGTGGTTTATCGTTTTTGAGTGTTCTAGCCGCAGTTAGTCATTTCTGGTCTTATCGCTTGAGTTGATTGCGTTTTGATAGACGTTCATTCGAAAGATATAAGCCCATCTGTGGTTATCCTATCGTTGTCTTGTCTTCGGCTAGGTCAACTTGTGTATGCAGTGAGGCCAATATGTGCGGTAGTCCTATCAATTCGCTATGAGAAAGTTGCCGATGGTTGGAACGATTGCAGGATCCGGTCTCCGTGGGTAAAGAGGTCGTCGCTGCGGAATGCTGATCTTCAAGGATGCTTTCACAGGTTCTTCTTTATTCGTTTTTTATGGCTTATTTATTTATTTATTTTTTCTTGCGATCGATGCAGTAATTAGGACTCTTATGTTGGCCACTAGAATCCATCGGTTGTGGTCTTTAATCGTAGACGTCAGGAATTTTTCTTTAGTACTAAAAGTCCGATCCCTCGCCTTCTCAGAGAGGCTTGCAATTTGTTTCAAAGGAAGGATTGTGAGAGTGCAGAAAGTTCTTAGAGTCGGGAAATCTCAGAGCATTCAGCGATATTGTCTTCTAGACGAGGGGAATCGATTCTATACGAGTAATGGCTAACGTCAGGTGATGGGGATATGCACCTGAGTTGGTTTTTTCCGTTTCTGCTTCCCATATGTTGTTTTTTGAAATTTTCTGAATTTTTTAAGTTGGAATTTGTTTGAATCGTCATCTTTGAGAGATTGTCGTCATTATGATCTGATATGAGTAACTCAAACCACATTCCTTAAGTTTGTTGCGTGATTGCTGTGTGCACCGTTGCCCGACAACCGCATAGCGTGCTGCAGCCGGTTGTCGGGGTCGGGATCGGCTTCGTGCACAGCACTCGAATACGTATCAAACGAGTCATCGTGTGGTATAGCAATGAGATGTGCATCTTGCTTGGTACCGTTCTGCTATGCTGGAAGCATGGAACGTACCTTCGAGGTGCTCATTCACATGCCACAGTTCCTTTTGAGTCCTTCAAATCTTGTGAGAGAGCGCAAACGCGGACAGGTGCATGAATGTTCAGATGACGAATTGTGCTCGGATTCGTTTCCGATGAAGTTGGTTGATGGCCTCATTTGGGAATTCAAGGGAAAACAAGTGGTAAGGAAGGAAGGCGACATAGTGCTTGCTGGAGCGAATCCATCAGCCGAAGGAGATGATGTAGATGAAGGTACCGAAGAGCATGTTGAACGAGGCATCGATTTCGTACTTAACCATCGGCTGCAAGTGAGACTTTTACGTTTAATGAGGAAATGTTATCAATTATCGATAGGTGTTTCAGGTGGGATGATTGGTGGTCCATCTTCGGGATACTTGATGGGGGGTTGATTTGGGAGTGTTACTAGCAAGTATCGAGGAAGGTTGTTCTGAGGGAAGGATACAGTCAAGGGAGAAGAGAGAATTTTCCATGCTGGAGACCCTTAAAATGAACTTGTTTTGGTTGCTTGTTCTTGTATGTGAAGTGCTGTAGAACTGAATGTTGCAGGAGATGAGCTGCTACGAGAATGTGGCCACATTCAAGAGTTACGTAAAGTCGTTTATGAAAAAAGTTGTTGATCTGATGGCTAAGAACGGCAAGTCTGAGGAGGAGATCAACGAATTCAAGAAGAAGATACAGGCGTGGGTTGTTTCTTTGCTCAGCAAGGATCGCTTCAAGCAGCTACAATTCTTTATCGGTTCGGCATTTACTTTCTTATTTGGCGGTGTTAAGTTTCGGTGCTGCCAAGTTCGGTTTCGAACTCCAACTGCTGGGGAGGTTAGGATTTCGATTGTCAGCAGAGTGCAGCTTCACAATCCGTTTACCCGCGGAAGATTCAGAGTCCAGCACTGGGCAGTGGTTATTACTGCTACTATCGGGTTGATTGAACGCAAGTATGTTCTGCGAGGTGTTCAGATTATAGGAGGTATTGCTTAACGAGGTCACCGATAGTTCTTGGCCCCGCACTACAGCGTTATCGAAATGAGGCGGTATTTATTTACTGTTATCATAGGAATCTTCGTACAAAGCTCCGTTGCCGTATAGGAAGAGGTAGTAGTTCATTGTCCGTTTAATCCTTGTGGACTTTGGATGCGGGGCAGTTCGCAGATGTATTTTGCAGGTGAAAAAATGGCAGAAGGTCATGGAGACGGACAGGTTGCGATCGTGGAATATCGGGATGAGCCGGAAGGAGAAGTTCCCTACCTTATGCTCGTCAAGGAAGCGCTGGTAGAGGAAAAGCAGTGATTCTTTTGTTGCGCAGATATGATATGTACTTAAACGGCTGCACGTTTAGTTAATGCTCACCGTTGGAATGGTTGTTATGATGAATGGGTTCGCGGAGGCGTTTTTCGAAGACGCGAGGTGTGATTGCTTCTATGGCGTATTTCATCTTCTTAAGTTGTTGTCCCGCTTTGTTGGTTTTTATATGATTTAAAGAAGATAAAATATTCTCTATTCGAATTCTTTTCACATTTTGCAACGGATGCAGTCATGGTGGACGTTTTCTGCTCGAGTATTTAATATTTATTCGAAAAAATAGTCGTATTTGATAGATTCATCGTTTATGGTGGATTTGGAGATGGGAATATCGAAATATAAAAACGAATACCTCAGCAAATCCACTGGTAGGGTAGCGTTCATATGATCTGATCCGGAACCTCAATTCGTCGTCCACACTGCGCCTTCTGAAGATTATTTGGTCTATCGAAGTTTTGAGAGAATTGTTACCTAGAAATTTCTCTCCCCATTTTGCCCATTCTTCGTTTTTGAGAGGGACGTTTTGGAAGTTTTTCGGTTATTCACAATTGAAAGTATCACGATTTGGCGAGAGGTACCATAATAGCAATAGTATAACTGTGGCGCTCCGAGGCTATCTGGGAAGGTCGATACGCGAGTTTTATCGAATTTAACCTAGATTTCACCGGTGGGATGATCCTTTTTGCCTGCATTGACGATATGCATCAGATAAAAGTTTATCTGAAATTTGTTAATATCTCCGTTGACTCAAAAAATGCCCGATATCAACTCGTCGAGCGTATGGATAGCGACGCATCAACGTTTCACTGATCGTCATTAGCGTGTCACTTATGAACCCACCATTCATTGTCGGCACATTATGGTTTGACGATACGAGAGCGGTTTGTTGTTGAGCTCGTTGTTGTGAAGGTTTCGACTCTCCATTTGGATAGGCGAAGTCTGTTTGCTGCTTCCTGTTGAAAACCTTCCGGTCAGATATATTTGCTTAGAGTTTCAAGGATTTTCAAGGATTGTCACAATCGTCCATGTTCAACGTCTTGCAATGTGATGTTTTAATCGAGGCAAGATTGCTCATTTTCGTTGAAATTCCCAACTTTTTGCCTTCAGAAATCGACCGAGTTGTTCGCAGAGATCGACGGTGATATTCAGAAGACGGGTATTGCGATCATTCGACAACATTTTTTAATGGATTCATCACACGATGTCATTGGTGAATTTCACTCGTCGTGATTTGAAGAGTTTCTTTGCGATTGAGAATTGGTCATCGTCGCGATCACGGGAAATTGTATCGTTACGTTTCTATAATTTCGCCCCGAAGAGTATCGACGTTCTCTGGTTGAACTTTGAGGTAAGTTCGAGCTGATGCTATTTTTGCCATAATTGAGTTTATTTTTCCTCAAAATTGCCGTGCGATTATTGAAATGTTGGCTATTTCAATGGTTTACTCTTCTCTTGTTATGTTCAGTTAAGCTATTCTTTGCTTTTTATACGTTTATTTGAAGAAAGAAAAATGGGAAATAAAGAGATTCTTAACAAATATTGTTGAGAGAAATAATTGTAAAGGCGATGATCGTAGAATCATAGTAATAACGAAGGTTTGTGTCTTACCTAACGAATCTGCCGGACTTTATTGCACCTTCGAAGTTGAACTCGCTGCTTCCATGTGGACCTTTCATCCTTTGCTTAGTTATGGGGGGAGAAGGCCGGAATTAAGCGAACATATGGTGGTGTTAATAAATGTGCTGAGGAGTTGACCATCGTCGGTTGCTGTTTATCGGCAAAAAACGCATAGATAAACGATCGGAATTCCAGAGCCTCTGAAATTTACAATGCTTTCACGTTTTCAGTTTTATTTTACTTTATATTGCGATGAATTTGCTTCCTTTATTTCCATAACAGCAGCACTCCGACGATCCGAATATCAATGCCTTCCTCCCTATAGGTTGGGCAAAGGTCATGCGGCAGTATTCCCCGGTCGTATCGATCTCTCTACCCGCTTCCTCAGTTGTAAACGTGTTGTCGGTGCTAAAGCTTGTAGCAATATTTCAGGAATACCTTTTGAAGCCGTAAATTTTGATTATCCTCTCATATACTTCGATGAGAATAATGTCGAACAAAGTGGTGGTTTCTATGAAAGATCGTCTTTCAACATAAAGAGTTGCGCTTAAGAGTGTGATTTATATTTAAGCCTTTATGATATGTATCGTTGTTGTGTATCGTTTATTCAGGTAGATTTTATAGGGAGAGCCGGTGAAATATACTTGTCTCAAGCCGAAGCATTATTTCGATATTACGACGTTTACCGGTCGGTCTTCTCGAATTATTTTTTCCATTCTTAGAGACTCTAAAATGTAAATATTTCATAGTGATAAACGTTGGGATTTAGGAGATTTGTAAGGTATTTGCGTTGTTTTTAATCAGTGATAGTGAAATGATTACAATTAACGGTTGAATGAATTGGTCTATAGTGGAGATTATCAGTCAAAGTGCATAAATCTCTCCTTTTACAGTGCTGATGTCAGATCTCCCAAGTGTGACTCTTCTGTTAAAGTAGATATCTCCAATATTGCGGCTGATGGATAGACATGGTTGGTCCGCTGTCATATAGTGAGAACGGATCATTGCTCCAGGTATGAGGTGAATTCAACACAAAATACGAGTATCGGCAGCATTGATGTCCGCTGACTTTCACGTTCTTCGACATATGAGTGCCCGAGGTTATATGTATCATAGGCTCCGTTCTTTCCGTTCGTCACGTTACCATCTCCTGCTACTGACCTGAGCTCCTCACGTTTATATGGTTTCATTAGTTAATTTTAGGATTCTATTAGTTGAGAGGCGTTTTAAACGAAAGAAGCGAATTTTTTGTGGTGATTACTCTTTAGAGATTTATTTTTTATTTAGTGGGAGCCTTAAATTGTTTTTTTGCTAATCTCAGCAACTGTTCTGCAGGACATCCGTGGATTTTTCGTGGAGCAGCTAACGGTGCCGTTGCATTTTGTGCATCGAAGCAATTCGGCGTTCAGAATATCTTCGTTTTCCCGACCAACTACAGACATACCGACACTCTGCATCTACGCATCTCCATTCCGATCTTCTTTGAACGTATTTTCTTTTGCGATCTTTTAAGCTTCGAATATAAGTTTATGAAGTATTGTGGGGAAATATTAGTAGAGAAAGTTGTGAAACATGAGAAGAAAGATCATGAAAAGACGAATGTGACAGTTCGTAAGTGAATGCAAATTTTGCTTCATTAGCGGCGATATTCTCGGCTAGTGATACATTCACACTAAAGACAAGCTTCTCAGTTGTCCATGGCAATACAGGAAATGGGTGGTTGAAGAAATTGTAGAATGGTTATAAGCCGATTGTAATATTGGCTTAGAGGGTTGATGCAAGGCATACCGCTGTTATTACCTGTTAGTGTGGTTAGTGACAGATGGTTGCTTGCAGTATTCACTGAGCTGATAGTGTAGCAGCACCTTCTACTACTGGTATTATTAGTATTTCTTTCTCATAGACAGTACATTTCTGTACGCTGAATCACGTTGAATCTCAATTGTATTGACGATTAGATGCCTCAATCGTAGGGAAAAAGGCCGCTGATACTTCAGAGCATTGTTCCGCTAGTGCATTATGTTCTGTCCTGTTGAGTGGTGAGCCATGCTGTTCGATTTTTTCCTCTCTCTCTTTTTATTTATCTCAAAGAGAGGAAATATGCTTACATGGCTTCTTTCTTTACTATAGCTATTGAGATTTATCGCTATCGTTTGTACTCGTTTTCAGTTGCTTCATTGCGGTATATCGCCGCACTTTTTGTAGCCGACTGCGTGAAGGCACCCACACGCGTCACGGAACTTCCATTGCCATCGCATCTGCGGGTAATATCCTCTTTCATGGGACACTTTTATCGTTTAGCATGCAAACACATTTACCCGATATGGATGTCGGACATTTAATGCAGCCATCATTTAATCACCACTCGACCACCTGATAAATTATCGCTATATAAGCTATGCGGTTGAAAGGGTAGTCTAATGTCGAGGTATTAGCGGATAGGGGAAGGAAGAAGGGACTGTCGAACTTAGCGCACAGGAAGGCATGAAGTGACAACGGTGATGCCTGGACTGAGTGCACGATCTTATCTCGTAAGCAGAGAGTGACTCGATTTTCTTTATTTTTTGGTATATTTCAGCAAAGATCCATCAATACATGTTTTGCGTATTTATTCATTACGGCCAATTCAACAAGTGAAACCAGTGTAAGTACTGTGACATTTCACCAGAATTTTAGTTCATCTCTTCAGATTTGGGCGAAGTCCTTGATGATTGATTGCATATGTAATTCTTGAATTAGAACACGAGCGTCGTTTGTTGATTGCCGCAGTTCTGTTTTGCAGGAGGAGGTATTGTTTTATGTGCTACGAAGAGAGGCCTATCTCTCATTTACGTCGGCCAATCAGGACTCGTTTACCAGATCAAACAATGCTGCCCATTCACAAGGTACGTTGTCTCTGATTTTGCAGTTTTATCCCGTCTTCTATAGAAAAACTGCTCTAATATGCGAATATTCAGCATCATTTCAGCAGAAACGATGCATTATGTGCTCGTCAAGTTTCAGTTTGATTCACTGACGCAGAGGATTTGTGGACATTTGAAGTATCTTATGTCTGGGTGACTCATTTGGTAGATTGTTTGGTTGCGCCTGAATTCTACAGGCTAAAACGCTTCACCCTATCGGATCATTCTCATTGAATCGGTAGTTGTGGTATCATGTATCTATGCACTACACAGTTTCCAGCTCCATATGTTGTTAATATATATATCTGTATGCCTATGGGTTTATTTTGCAATACTGAATCATGGTGTGTTTAAATTTGGGCTATGGAGTCGTTAAGTGAGCTTTTAAGGTGGTACCGACGAAGGAACAAATCAAAGCGGCGATATGCAATTGTGATGACAGCTGTAGCACCTTACCAGGTTAGTATGCACTTCGTCGCTGCTCATTGCTTAATATTCATTGTTATTCCTCGTCGACTGACTTCGATGTTGAAATTAGTGTTAATATTCAAGGCTCGAAACGCTGTTCGAGAGGATCCCTGAAGAGGAAGATCTCCTCTGTTTCGGCGGCCGTCGAATTTCAGCAACCTGCGTTGGAATTTTTGTTGCCTTTATTGTGGTATGTGGGGATTTCTTATGGTTGGTAAGTGCTGAATGACCGTATGGAACTGTTAATGACCTCTTGATACATAAGTTACTTTGCACCTTGGTTGTAGGTAATAGCGTTATCGTGAAATTCACACGAGGCAGAGGCTTTTTGGGATCCTATCCCTGACTTTCAGTCCTGTTAAACGGCATTTTGGACTCCTCCGGCGTATTGCCGAATTAAGTGTTTGCCGACATAGTTAGGTAAAGAGTGAGATACTCACTAGGATGACTACCGGAAATGTGGCTTCGATTTTTGCACATCTGTATGCCTAGCCTCTGTTCTCTTTTATTCATTTTTATGTGTAGTGATGATGCGAGTGGATGATAGCCGTTTCTAAAGGTGTCCGGTGGATGATCGACACTGCTGATCTCTATGGAGGTATGAAGACCTAATGCTGCCCGACATTTCCGCCATGAGAGGAGTAAAGCCTAGCGAAAAACATCAAGTGTTATATGTTTTCGGCACAATCAGAGCTTTATTGATTATTCGTTGATAAGTTATTTGTGGCAATGTTTTTATTGTCGGAGGGTATTTTCTTGTTGTTTTCTCGGGGAATATGAGACTCGCGGAATTGAACTAATTAGTAGTTTAAATTGACTGTGGTTTTTTATATGGTTTCATGTGCATAAGTTGTATACCTTCCTCTCTGTTCCTTTCTACGTTTTGCTCGTTTCTTCGTTCTCTCTTCTCCATTCTCATTTGATTATCGCCTTGCTGCCGATTTTTGAATGTCACACAACTTTGTGATTTCCCTAGAAGTTTTAATAGATAATCTTATTTGACTTTGACTTCATTCTTTGAGTAGAATGTGGCCGAGCCTGAGGTGTGTTTGGTTGTGACCATGTAGGTATGGGCAGGTAAGGGCAGAGTTCGTTTTGCAGAGGTGCTCACGCAAGCGTTGGCTGCTCGACAATTCGATAAGCTGCTCGAATGTATATGTGAAGTGTGCGATGAAAGTACGCAACTGCGAATAAATGATACATTATTGCATTGCCTTAAGAGCGAATTTGCATTGCTTGGCGAGAAGACCGCTCTCGGACACGTAAAGACCTGGATTTCGAAGTTAAGGACTTCTCGACAATGTGCAAGGTAGATTAATATTCGTACACGTTGTTCCCATTTCACATCTTTATTTCTGAGAATTTGACCGTTGTGGGTGACACGTGTAACGTATTATTTCTAATAGCCATTACAGGATATATATGATTTTAGGAGGGCAAAAAGGTTCATCCGTAGAGTTCGGTTAGACAGATATGCGATACTATTTACTTTTCTGGCCCTTAAGAGGGTAGGTACTCATGGTTGTGTTCCATAGCAAACGATCCTTATGCTGTTGGGCACTATTGCACTTCTTTTATGTTCATAAACGACTTTCTTCCATTTCAGTGATTTCTTTGCTCGTTACGTTTCCATCGACTGTAAGTAGAAGGTGCTTCTCTAGAAGTTGAATTGCACTGTGCATAGTCTTTCATGAATTAATTTGAGAGGAGAACGGAAGGGGGAGGCACTTTTTCATATATTGAGCCTGGCAGTCGTTAGATTTTCAAGCGTTCACATCATGCAGCAGTGCTAATTCATTCTCTACGTTGAGGTTATTGGGAAATATATATGTATTTTTTCATTGTTTCTATTCTTTCAGGAGGACTTTATATATCTGGAAAGGGAGAGGGGGGTTCATGTGAGCGCCAGGATCAATCCTTGACAAAAGCAACCTGATGCATTCAATTTGTTCTTTCACCTATTGTCCGCTCACTGTCCCTCTAGATCATCGTTCGCCTACGGCCCTAATGACTGTTTAAACTATTGTTTTTTGGGAATCGATGATACTGATGCTAAAAGGAAAGGACTCTTTAAATGGTATTATGCGTTTGCTATAGATTTTTGATGTTCAATCTGAAAGATTATCGATCTAATAAGAGTACTCAAGTGGAGATTTATTATCTATTTCAGCAATTACTGCCTGTTGATCACATGTTTGGTGCGTTGTGTGAATCTCCTTCAAAGCAGTCACCTGAGGGAGTTCCTCAAGGTTGAGCTGCCAACACTTCATGCTGAGTTGCTCTCGTTTCGATGTAGTGGTGCGGCGAGCCTTATTTGTCGATGCTTTTTCGAGATTATCGCTGTCGAAGTCGCTTACGACTATGATGCTGACCTTAAACGTCTTGAAGATTGTTGGAATCGTTTTCTACAAAATACGGTGACATTTATTCGGCCTCTTTGATATCAGAAGCATTTGAACTCGAAAAGTAAAGAAAATAATAAGGAATTCATATTTTTTTATGCAGTTCAAAGCATTAATGTAAATTAGTTGGCAACTTGTGAATAAGAGACGGAACTGGGGGAGTATTCTCCCGCTCTGAGGAAAGGGGAGGGGAAGGTAGATATAATATGAAAGGAGAAAGATGGAGTGGAAATTGAACTTTTCAACTCTCTACAGGAATGAAAAGAAGAAAGTTTCTAGAAAAGAAATATGCACTTCCATGTTTTGTCATCAATTCGTGGTAGCCGTTCAATATCGGAGCTCTCCGCTCAGCGATTTCCTGTGTAATTCGGATGTTCGGATACTCCAATTGGACCATTTTATGCTGATGTTGTTGATGCCTGCAATTGAGTCTCTTATGCTCGAGGAGTTCATGAGCCTCGAGAATCCCTGCGGGGATTTCTGAGTTATGGAGAGCAAAAAGGAGAGGGCATCTTGTCAATAATCGGAGAAGCTTCTTGTTTTCTCCAGGACACCATCGGGACTATAGTTCTCTTTTCTTTGTTACTTCATTTCCCAGCACCAATCGTTGTGTTAACATATTTCTCATTTCATTTCATAAATAAAGCTAAATTATCGTTTGTAGCGAAGGCTTCGCAGAGAGACAGCGCAAGGGAAGCGTTTCCTCCCTCCCCCTCCATTCCTCCCTACCGGGCTTTGGACCTTTGAAAATGAGACTGGAGCGGATCCACGTTTTGTGGAATTGACCCCTGCTTACAACGCATCGAAAATGCGATAGACCAGAAGACGCCAGTAATGTTTTTTCTGTTCGAGGCATGAGGGGCTGAGGGTTTAGTTCGACATGCTCTTATGTAGGGAGTTTGATTGCGCAGAACAGGTGCATCGGGCACAGTGATTCTCTCTGCGCAAAAGACGTTTCACTAGAGCTTTTGATTCAAGTTTTCAGCTATTTATGAGTAATTCCGCTGGTTTTGAAGAACTTCCATATGACTTTTCCCACATTTGAGGGTATTTTTTTCCCACGAATAAAGAAAGTCGAGATTATAGATAAGAATTAATGCAAACTTCAGGTATCGTCTAAATCACCGATGGTGTTTCTTTGTTCGTCGCTGCTCGCTTCAATGATGGGAACGGATGCAGGTAAATACCTGGAGGCACTCACCAATATAGAAGATCGGCTAGAAGAAATGATTGACGATTTGAAAGAGCCATTTGTGTGCGTAAAAACGCAGGTAAGTTCATTTTCAATCGTTGTTTCTTTTAATTTGCATTCTTAGAGACATTTTTCTTGTCCTTAAGAGAGTCGAAGTTGAATGAAGCTTTCAGAGAATTCCTTTCCGGGTCTTCGGATAGAGAGGAAAAGATCGTTAAGTATTTATGGTACAATGATGAATTATTAGCCTCATTGATGAATTATAGAATGAATGATAGCTGAAAGTTTTTTTGACATTGCTTCTGTGGATTTAACTATGCTCTGTTGATCGAATTCAATCGGATTCATGAGAGAAAAGCGCTCATTTCATTGATGTTTATTTCATTCGCAATATTGGAGAACATTTTTTGTGCTTTCAATATCTAAAATGATATTCTTTTTAGTTCTTCTCATTACTATTGGCCAATATTGGCACGGTGACTTCGATGTGTTCATCGTCGCAGATTCTTTCATTGATTGCTGCTCTTGTCACTTTCCACAGCCAACATAACTCGGTTCGTTATTTAATAGTTTCAACGCTGAGCGTTGTGTATGCTTAACGTTTTCTTTCAGTAACTAAGACGCTACTCACTTACATTAGGTGATTATTCAGCAGCAATGGGCACTTGGGCGATAGCCGAGTAGCGTTACTTCGCGAATAAATATCATTAGAAGGGAGAAGCATTCTCACTGATTGTTGTGGACGAAGACTGCATCTTTAGGTTAGTGACAATCTTCGGCCGTGGATTTAATCGTCGGAAGAAGACTAGGGAAAAGGATGATATTGGCATCCTCGTTCATCCTTCCTTGAGGTTGTCAAGAATGGTTCCAGCTTCATTTGATTGTACAGTGGTCCTGGGATACCCGGCGAATGCACTTCACATGGTTTTTGATTCGCAGTTATGACAGCAGCCTATTTTTTACCCGATAATATCAGATCTTTTCGGGTTTCTTAAAAGCTTTTTTCCATTTTAGTCTACGGGGTATCGCATTTGATGCTCATCGATTCTGACGCCGTTGACGAGCATTTTACCGCAGCCGATCGTATACTTACTGATTACTTACAAAGCATCATCATTGTTCTCTTGGGAATCATTGATCGACAAGACCGAATTTTTTCCGGACGTTTTTATCGTCAGAATCGGATCTTATCTAGGCAGCTGTCGAAAGCCGCTTTCTACTGCTTTATACAAATAAGCTTATCGATCACAAGTCGTAAGCCGCTAGACACAGTCCTTAGACGTGAAAATTTGATACGAAGCTGTTCAAATCGTATGTCCTGATGGATACTTGCCTATGTGAAATTCGTATAGCTACGTTATTTGATCTAGAATAGCTTAAGATTCAAAAAGCATAACCTTTACAGTTGCATATGGTCGCCAATTCTATTTACGAATCGCTTCATCTACCGAACATGAATGCCACATCGCTTTGCCGACATCTATTCTATAGTATTCTGCAACTGTTCCCTGACTTGGTCAGAGAAAATGTGCAAGGAAGCGTTATGGAGTCGTCGAATTGCAGTCAGCCGATCGCCAACTTTGGTATTTGGTTGGCGAAAGTAGGTCAAGTGTTGATCGATGAACACAATGACCAGGATGTACCTTCAACATCAAGGTTATCTAATTAAATTGTACCCCATTTGATTCTTTAATAAATTGTTAAACGAGCATGTATAGGAGGTGCTACATGACAATGTCGGTTAATTGTACAGTGCAGTTACATGTAACACATGATGCAAAGTGGGTGGAATCGGTGTGATCGCGAGTTGAACTTACTGGTAGGATCACGTTAAAGGTGATTGTCTTATTGAAATAATGAGCTAAATTATCAATTTAAATTGTTGAATAAGTTTTCAAGGCAATCAGTTGTTTTACGATATCACGAGAATCCGACACGGTAAAACTACTGATGAACCGTGAACGATAACACGGAGGTGGGAGGACGATTTTCCTGAATGTTGCACAAAAAAGGAAACAGGCGGCCTACGGCTTCACAGATTAGCAGTAAAGCAGTGTAAAGGTGAAACTAGACTATTGCAGATGAAGCTAAAGAAACTTGCCAGCATATGGATCAGTTAGTTGTTAATGTCAATATTGTGCATTTGTGGACTCCAGAGGGAAAGGCAAATATCGCATTAGTGGACCTGCGTTTTTGTAAGCTCTTCTGGTTGCCTGCTTGTCGAAAGTCCAGGGAATATTAGTGCAGCTATAGAGATTAAATGAGAGAAGGAACGGCAGCAAGATCAGAGTTGAATTGTCGTTGCTAAAAGAGGAGATGTGGTAGCATTCGAGTCAAATAATGAGGGTCATTCGTGTGACTAATTTTGATTTCAGGAGATCACCAGAAGAAGTTTGGGCAAAGGTGATGTCGAAATATTTCGAGCACATTTCGTTGCAACGCAAGCGATACTTACTGGAGTGCAAAAATGCCCGCCTAATGCACACGATACTAATGCTCGCCGATGAATACTGCCCACTGTGTGCGATGCCACCGATAGTGGGGGGCACTTTGCTTGGGGCAATGCTGCAACTTATTGCGGTCGCTGATGACAGTTACTTCCCCATAGTACTTCGTTCAGTTGTCACGATCTTCCGGTTCGTTAGCCACTTATTGTTGTCTTTAAATGATGATATCGAGGTGGCTGTGCGAGCACGTACGTTTGGGCCGATAAGGTGAAGTTCAGCTCGCTCTACAGTCTCGAGGAAGGACTATATGCGGGAGGACATTTTCATCCTGGAGACTGTACAGCAAACTTAACTTGTTTTATTTGACAGAACAATGATCCTTTTCTCGATGGCCACGTCGTTTGTTTCGAGTTTGTGCAAATGGCCACTCTGTGCTTTGCTATATACTTTGTGCCTTCGGTATCTATGAGATTCGATGACCTATTGATGAAATAAACTATCCAGTGCGGTCTATTCTATACAGGGAGTGAGCATTTCATTCCTGTCTAATTCATTAACACTGATGGGACGTCAGCGCTGATAGCCATTGTCTGAAACTGAAGGTTTGTTCATACGGGACCGGCTTAGGATCCCCCCTCCACCCGGTGCGAAATGAATGATGTTGAGACAGGCTTTACCTTGGGCCGTTGCCTAAGTGTGCTTGTGCCATCAAGCGAAGCTATGAATGTACAGCAGTGGGCGGATGATGTAATCTTGAGAGTGCATGATTTGGAAAAGGATAAATTCGCATTTCTTACCACTGTATCATTCATTAATTATCATAGTTACAGATGGAACAGTGCTTACTGTCGTGGTCTATTGGCTCGTTGTGGGCTGAAGGCATGCAAACCATTCGAGAGAGTTGCAATGAGAGGACACGCTTATGGATGTATGGAAGACACACGCATCCTTCTTACAGAGTATCTTCTATCGAGTAGCACTGGATCAATTTTTATCGAAAAGGTTTGCTGCTTCAGTGATGCTTCTTGGTCAGTTTGGGTTGTGGCGATGCTATAGTGCACACACACACTTCCATGTGAATGATTGTGATTGTCGGCACTAAAATATTTCGTTGAACGGCATTAATAGTGGCTCTAGTTCATGAACGCCATTACTAGAAGGTATCGAGCAGGTAAGAAGGGCTATTTTATTTTCCAAGGGGAACTTGAAATGATATGAGCCGTTTTAACCTCTTCATTTTGGAGTTTGTTCACTAGGATATTTACAGGGCGCTGGTATTCTGCGGATATTGCCTCTGCAGGATATCGAGTGGAGTTTATGCTCGATGTTGGTAAGCTCGGTGACCACTGCATTTTCGATTCTACGCAAAGAATTGTTATTGGATGAAGCCACTATCAGCAGTCGTTTTCTCTCCGATCGGGTATTGGTTTTCCTCTGTTTTGCATTCCTTTCCCATTCCGTTCTTATCTTCTTTCAGGAATATACCGACTCATTTGTCTGACTTGACTATCGACAAATACCAGAAGATTAAGTTTCCAGGAAGTGCAGCACAGAGGCGGATCTCACGATGCATGCAAAAAAAATTCACGGAAGCCATCTGCATCGTAAATGGCCATCCTCTTTCGTGTTTAGTCGAGGAGGAGAAGGGGAATTGGCGTAGCTTCTGAATTTTCAAAGAAATGAAACACGTTGAAACTTTGGGCAACTGCAGAAGGGAAATGAAGATTTTGGAGAAAGGCACTAAAGGGACGTGAGAATGCCATAATTTATGAAGGATATTGAAAAGGTTCCTTGAGGGTAAAGAATTTCCCACACTTTCACTACCATATCGGGATTAAGAAAATCGGCAACTTGCTTGAGCAATGAAAGTAAGGCCTTCTTGTAGCAGAGGCGAAAAATGAAGCTACAATAAGGAGGCGGCTAAAAGTGCAGTATGATTGTCGTGTGGCATCCGAAGCAGAAATATGGTGTAGATGGGAGTTTATTGATGGATGGAACTTATCTCATGATAAATTGTTCAGAGGATCAGAAATGATGTTCGGCTTCTGCTTACAGATTACGGATTGCGGACCTTGCAGTCGGTGAGCTGTCAAATATCGTTTCATCGGTCAGCTTTACCAGCTGTGACGTCAGCTTCGGCAGAGAGATTTTAAAGTCAAGCTGCCAGATTTTCGATGGAAAAAGCTATTCAGAAATACCATAGAATTTGGTGATCAGTGAATGCGTTCTAGAATTATCACTCACGAAAGTTGTCTTATAATCTTGAGCGAAGAAGATCGTTGCGGGTTGATTTTGGTAGATTGATTTATTCGAAGATGGTAATGGTTATTTCGTGTTGCCACAATCATGGTTAGGTCTAATGGCCGTACGCTAGAATCTAGTGCTCAAGTAAGCTTCTGAAACGAAGGTGAAATGATTATTGTACAGCATACCTGAAACGACATTCTGATGGCATTACAGCGGTTCACATGGAGATATGGCTATGATTTGATGGTTGACTTGTTTGAAGGTGGACTTCTAATTTAGGTGCTTCCGCTGGTGGAGAAGCAGTTGAATGCATCTGGATGTGTGGGCGTGGAGGGGGCGAGTATCGAGCATCATGAGTTGTTCATATCAACGCTTTCTATACTGCGTGAGTTGCAGCTAGTCGAAAAGAAGCTGCATGTTGACCTACACATGGGTGCTCAGATCGAGTGCGCTGCCAAAGTAAGTGCCAACATATTTTTACACTGACCGCGCTTCATCGTCGATGAGCTCACGAATTGCATACGTTTTTATCATTTCGAAGATCAAAGAGTAAAAGAGAAATGACTTCCAACGATTTTTTTCTCGAGTCTGTGCTTTAGCTGCAAGCGTGGGCTGAACATAAGGTCGGTATCATAGGCAATGAGGTGCCTCAGTGGTTCTGATTGTATTAGCTTCATTGTGGTCTTATTTGTTAACTTTCCCACCATTTAAGTATTGATTAAGCAAATTTCGCTGCAACTTTCAACTGCGAGCTAGAGATTAATCTGTCGATACGCATTCTCGATATCATTACCTTTATTCGATTATTTTTCATATTCGATGGCTATAAATTTGTTATAATATGATAAATCCGTAAGTGGCACTAAATTTTTTGTTTCAGTCACCTCATTCTGCAATCATCCAGCACCCTTTATTTGCTGTAATTTTTCGTTAGTGAATTGTTTTCGTGGGAACTTCGCAAAATATTCAGCAAATTTTCGAAAGAGACTTGAAATATATACATGTAACTTGCTCGTTTCATTTCGAAATGTGCATTTTGGAGTAGGGAGGTCATTATTATTAAGGTGAAGTTTCAAAAGTAGTCTTGGTTTTCTTTAAGTCGATCCGATAATTCTGAAATCGAGGTATGGGAAAGAGCGAATAGGATCTATGTGATGTACTCGATATGCGAAAGAAGAGGTGCTTGACACTGAAGTGTAAGTGAAGTGATAATAAAGGTTTTTGAGGATAAGGTTGTTGAATACATACCTGATGAAAGTTCTTTAAGATGTGTGCAATGATATGTGGTCGAAAGCGAAAGACGCATCTCGCCGAGCACTTGCAGTCGAATAGCGATCTGATTGCTGCTGCACTTGACTTCATTCGAGCGCAAGGTGAACGCGCTGATGTGATGAAGTGGAGGTGCCTTACTGCAATCGTATCAGACCGGAAAGATGTCGTTGAGAAGATTCTGGCAGATGCAAGCGTCCAAGAGGTCCATTGCTTAGGTTTTATGCTTATTCATACTTATATTGCCCCAATGTGGCAGGTGAACTTCTTGATTGTTTTAACCTACCTCGGCCATCGTTTCTGCCAGTTTTAACTTATTCGCTTCTGTTTTTCGTTGTTTATTTTTTAGTGTAAGGTAGAGGCATTTCCTTATAGGTTATCCGTTTTCAAAGAGCTCTTCAATTAAATACCACTGCACTATTCTATTAGGTAGCGTCAGCTTGCAAAGGTGAAAGAAGTTGGGTAGGTAAGAGCCTTTAAGGTCGTGAGTTACCGAAATGGATTATAAACGTAATAGTTGGGAAGCAGTAGACATCGAACTCAATGCTGTCGCTTATTGGTTTCGGAGGTTATTGCGTTTCAGCTAAAATACGGGACGCTGTTCAATAGTTTTGTAACTTTTGATTTTAACCAATGTCAGGAATGGGATGAAGGATTCCAGTGGGGTAAGAGGACTTCAAGCCAATTTTCCATCCAGAATTTAGTGGCGAAAGAGCCGCGGCATTTACTACGGTGTCATTCATTCCACGTTCAATGCTCTAATTACAATGGAATGATCGTTTAAATGTTCTTGTTATGCAGTAATCATTCTTTGATACTTTTCTTGACTTCCTCGATTGTCTCGATGAGCCCTTAGGCTCACTGCTTTAAGCATACCAAGTAAAGTTGTGTTCTTTATGAAATATGTTGTTGATTTGAGTTGCTCATGGGATATGACGTACGTTAAAGAAACTTCCCTTCAGTTTTCTTCGGCGCATAATCCAATGCTCAGCGTTTTTGCGCTGATTTTGAAGTTTATAGAATGCATCAGAGTAATTGACGGATTGACAGAAAGCGTGTATGGTGCCACTGTCCTGAAATAAAGAGAGGTAACGATTGCGAAAGGAAAGTGAAAGAGATCTTGAGAGTTGATTTGTACAGCTTTAATAGTGCCATGTTTGCAAAAAGATGCGTTCTCAAGTCTTTGAGATACAACGATTTCAGCTGCAGCACTTGCTTCATTCGCAAGTGAAATCAAGCAGCATACGACATGTGCTGGAGGTATGTGTTGTTGTGGGAACATTGCAAAATGACCAAAAACGAGCAGTACTTCTTGAAGTATTCGACGAGATTATGCGGATGATGGTGGACGTAGTTGCTGAGGACGCACGGCTAGTACTCAGGCTTGCCCGGCTTCTATTTCCTGTATGTTATTTTAAGATTTTCTTTATTTTTTTCCGTCTATCTCGTCTACCGTTCCCTCTGTCAAAAGAGTATGTTAGGTGATGTTTTCGAATTCGATGTTTGTCGGGATTTCTATCTGGAAGGTTTCTTCAGAGGAGTCTGAGCAATGAATAATCGCTGTACTGCGGGCTCTCGCTCACTAATGCCCACTTGGAAAATGTTATATTTGCAAGTGTATAGGGACGACGAGCAGATAACACGTTTTTGTAGAACTTTACGAGCAGTCTTTTCTTCCAGAATCTCCTCCGCACCCCGCTTCCAGCTGCAGCCTCTGTGGAAAGGATGGTGACTTTAGAAGATGTGGGATGTCTTTGCTTCTGTTTGCAGTAAGGTGGTTCAGTGCAGTGATGAATAGAAAGATCTGTTTCATTGGTTTTACTGATCGCTTAGGAAGGAATTACGATCAGTCGATGATAGTCGCATTCTTTCATTTTCGCCAAGTTGAAGATCATAGGGTATAAGATGCGATTGGGATATTTTCATGATAATAGCCGTAGGTCAGTGATTATCGCCAGAAACTTGCTCACTGCACATGTAAAGTGTAATGAAGATTGTTGTTGCGAATTATAGCACGTGTCTGGAAGTAGCAATGGACGAAAATTGCTTTCCTTTGTACTCGGCGTGATCTCAATTTCGTTCCCTTTTCTCGTCGAATCGACGGTGATGACCGATGAGGACGCGGAACTACATGTTGACATCGTCAATACCCTTCTCGTTTGTGGCTTATTTATGCCATGTTTTCCACTAAGCATTTTACCATGGTGCCTTTAATAACAATACCTATGAAAGAACATAAATGGTTTTTATAGCACATCGAATAATCAAAGAAATGGGAGAGCACCAAAGATGAAGAATCTGACCGGCTTAAGTGCAACCAAAGAAGCGAATACATCATCGTTCACAATTAATGGTGACTGTATGTGTTCCATGAACGCAATACAGCTAGATGGGTCGTTTAGAGTCATTGATTCTGTCTTCACTTCTAAATAATTATTAGCGTCGGCTTGCAGTATATGGAGTATACAGTGAGATAAGCCCAGTGGTAGTTGCAAAGGTCACATGTTTGCCTCCCCTGTGGTGTTGCGTTGACGGAGGCAGTTATTCTCTCCCATAATTTCTTAATTTCGGTGTGAATGAGTGCAAGTTATGGCCTTTCGTGCATACACGATTGCTGTTGAAAGAAATCCGGCAGTTTTTTATTCGCTTCTATCTCCACTGCATGTTAATGCTCTTTAACTGATTTCACTGGTTATGTCAATTCTGCTTTATTCGTTCACGTGTTTTTCTCTTCTTATGTATACCACCCCTGTCCACTCTTCAGCCATCACTTGAGAAGCCCAGTCGCAGCGAGAATTGACATTCACAGGCAGTTCTCTTCTGGTTTAATATGTTTTAACATTTCCTCTCTCACTTTTGTGTATGAGAAATGCGGAAAGGCGCGTGTGCCTTTCATGTGTCATCCATCTCTTTGAAGACAATTCCACCACTGATGGCATTTATATGTGTGGGAGTCGAGGGAAATGGTGTCCAAGTGACTGAGATGTGCAAAATTGCTGCAGCTTTCATAGGTTTACAAACTGTACGGTTTGATTTTTCAGGAAGGCATTCGTTGGTGTGCATCAAGCGTCACCGATGGGCAATGCGCATTATATGCGCAACTTTGTCAGCGCACTATTCAAGCCGTTCAGCGATATGCTGCAACCTCACCATCCAATATTGCGCTACTTGCACGCAATGTATACGGTGTATCAAGTGTAACTCATGCACTCGCCATGCACAAGGCTCCTTTCTCGAGAGTATCTCTTTCATTCAGTTTATCTCATGCATTTATGCTGTCAGTGATCAGCGATTGCACTTGTATCGATCAAGTAGCATCCACTCACATTTCTACTGCAATCGCATCGAACTTCATTCATCTTATGATTGTGAAGCTGCTTCTTCCGCGCTCCCTTTTCCTCAGTGAAGAATGTTGGCTCCTGGGCGTTTAAAATTTTTTTTTTTTTCAGATAGCACCATTCATAATCTCGGACTGCCTAAAGGGCACAAAAGAAGTGGATCTTGCATTGCGTCATCTCCTCTCTATTTGTGATCGATACGGCGTTGCTTTGCTCACCTCGAATCTGCCACCGCCACAGAAGCGTGCTTTTGCGCACATCTACGCACACTACCACAAGGTAATGAGGATGCCGTAGTAACCAGGTTTTTGTTCCACGTTGAAGTTTGAGTTTCTTTTCGCTGGCCGAAATCTTCGAAGTGCATTCATTTTTCAACGGAAATTGCTTATAATTTGAATGCCTTTAATGGCCTACTAGTTTGTTTACCTGTAGCTCATGTTAGCTTGCATTCGAAATTGTGGCGTTGCAATGATCGACGAAGAATGGAAACTTCGGCTACAAACATTTGGAAACTAGTGGGCTGCTCAGCACATTTGAACACGATAGTATTTCGCCGTTTAATACCCCGAGCTTCCCGACTTTTCTGAAACTCAGCGGGTCGCCACAAACTATCAGAGCGTTATGGAAGTTCCTGAGACGCCTCAACTTATGAGACCGCATCGGCAAAAGTGTACTGCTCATTTTTTCACTTCCCTAAAGGAGTCGATTTCTACTATCTCTTCTTTTCGCATCCGCATCGGAATGAAAGAGCAAGTCGTTGTGAGAAAACGACCACAAAGGTTGCAACATATCAGCAGTTGAATGTGGACGGGAGAAGAAGCAGAAATGCTTTCGTCATATTTTGATGCATGGCAGTTTCAAGTACTTTTAATTGTAATGCGAGTCTCCCGCACGTCGGATCTGATGCTTTCGTAGCTGAACTAGCCAAGCGTCGCTGCGTGACAGAATTTCGTAGCGGTTCCAAGAGTGTCAGACTTGGAGTGTACGGGCAAGAAGGTTTCTCGATGCACTTTTAAAGCAGCTGGTTGTATCTAAGGAAACAAATAGCGAAACGGGTAGTTATTCATTGCACTATTGACTGCAGAACCTGAAAACGCCCTATTTTGCCACTGAGAGCAATTTTCAGTTGGATACTGGAGTTGGGGGCTGCGGTGACCATTGAAAACTTCAGGGACAAAGAGCCATGTCCTCTCCACAGAGGGGCTTAGTATACGCCATGCCCAGACTTCAGTTTCTCTCTCGAGCTTCGAGGTTGAAGCCTGTCCTAGCCATAAAGCATGCCAACATTACTGGACGGTACTCTTATTAGCCTTTTAATGTTTTCAGGATTGTGCACGCTTCGAAGGAGAGCAGTGAATGATCTTGTGTGATGTTTTTGTTTTGCAAAAAATTTCAGTTGTTCGTCTTTCTATTTTCCTTATATATGCGGCCCATTTTCTAAATTGGAAAGAAGGCAATAAAAGATTTGGGTGAGTTCTGGTTGCACTGAAGACCTGAGAGGTGGTCGTTTCAGTCTCACGACAAGAGCATGAACTGGGACATTGATCAGTCTGTCTTTATGGGCAAAGGTCGAGTTGGTGCAGTGGTGACTAACTTGGCATGTGGTTTCCGTTCTCCGATGAGGATCCCAACGAGAAGCAGCTTTTCGACAAAATTTATTCCCATGGGATCCCATCCGATAAATTCCTTTCCGACAAGTCTTCTTCGTTGTTTCGCAGTAGTGAAGGCTAAGTCATCTCGCTTGTCGGGGAGCAAGCAAAAATCGGGGTGCATAGCAAAAAGCAAGAGGGACGGAGGCGACGAGTACCGTCAGAGATCATAGGCCACGATGCTACATTTTAGAGTTCTCTTCATTGGCAAGTTATGTAGTAATTGGCGAACCTTCCCGAACTGCTGTGATTCTTCGCATGCTTGCAGTACTGGAGAATATAGGGAGCGCTATTAAGTATGAAATAGAGTGCCTTGCGAGGAAGAATATGCAAATATAAAGTTTTTGAGACTTTTCCCTTGCAGTACATAGCACCAATCGATTCTGAAGGTGATGTCGGTACCTTTGCCAAAGCTAGCGGGATCTCCATCGTAGTTTTGTTCAGAATGGGCAGGACCACCTAAGGTCGCGGTACCAGAAGCTTAAAAAGTGGTTAGAGGCTCAGGGCGGGTTACTCGTTTTCTCGTCTGCAGTTTGAAAGGCGAGCTTTCACAGTTGTTGTGGAGGACTGAACCCATGCGGGAAAGCCTGTTGTGCCTGAGGTGTGCGGGAGATTTTCCGCCCTACTGGTTTGAAGATAGAAAATGAGTTTGCCACCCTCGGTTCTCGTCGTATCTGCAACTCCATCCAGAGAGGCAATTTTCGAGCGGTCATCAATTGCTGTTGTTTTTCGCAACGGTTGCAACGGTCAGTTGCAACGACCATCAGTTGCCAGCAATTTCGGACTGAGTAGTTTGGCTATTTTTTAAATCTTCAGTTCACTTCCAGTTGATGAGGTCAGGCTACCAGGTAATAAAATCCAAATTTGTTCCCGATGTGTTCCCATTCATTTTATCTGCATTGCTTGAGAAAAGATATTTAGGAGCAGCGGCAGTGCGAAATCTAGGTAAATCAGTGGCGTTCCACATAGGAGCGAGTGCATTTAACTACACGAGTGAGGAGCGGGAGGCGAAAGTGAGAAGTGGCAGTGCAAAATGCATTCGAACACTTGTGTGTGTAGGTTGGGGTGTGGGGAGATCGAAACACTTCTGATAGTGGAGAGTTCGAGTAGCCGCGTACAGACTTTCAGCGGCCTTCATGAAGCAATAAAGGCTTCCCGATGGGGTGCGGTAAATCCTTGTTGCAAACTATTGCTTTGGGTCATCTCGCAGTAGGGTGACGGTGTGAGCTCCACCAAGACCACGCTCATTAGCACATCCACAAAGGGAAGAACCTCAACCCGGACCTCAGAAAGCATTCATTGCCACGTTGACATGGATCGGACGGCATGCCGTAAAAGGACGTTTGATTGTAACAATTTTAAACAAGCATTAAATTTCGTTTCACGATATCCTTCCAAAGGCACCAGTGGAATTATGCAGTGAAGAGCAAATTTTGGAGCCGTGGGTAAGATTTAGGAATATTCGGAATATTACTCTGAAGTGTGGTCAGTGCATGCAAATGAAAACGGCTCAAAGATGCTTCCTTGTCGGGATGCAAGCACAATTTTACTGAGAATCCGAACACTTTGAAGTAGCGTCCTCATCAAAACAGCTCAACATAATTCAGCAATGCTGGCTGCACCCTTCTTTCACTTTCAAGAGTAGCCACACATTTCGTAGCAAACCACATCTGACAACTTTTTGCGCACTTGTGGATACCCGACCTCAAAACAAGAACTGAGTGGTAATGTTGTTGGCCGACCGAAGACAAAATGAACTACGCGAAAACTGCATCCTCGCGCAGTACTCCACAGGGGAATTGCGCTTTAGTCGCTGGTCATCCATAACTACGAGGTTGACACTTTGGTTTCTCGAGGACACATTTGCCCTCCCAACTCCCATGCAAGAAGGACCCGCACCCGCATTCCCTCCTACAAAGAGCTAGGCCATCCACTAGCAGTAGTGTGCATTCTTTGCACAACGCAAATAGGAGATGGAAACTGAAATGGAAAGATGGCATATATTCGGCCCCACTTTTAGCTCGTCCTGCAAAAACATGCTCTCCACGTCTAGCAGCCGTCCAATCTCATCCTCCATCCACCTCTTCAGAAAGTGCCTCCAACATTGAAACAGTACACGGGAGAACAAAACGAGCAGCCTCCAGCCCAAATCGAGGGCTTGGCTGCCGACAGTTCGAACGGGTATCCACTGAAAAATCTGAACTATAACGGCCGCTTTCACATTTACGGTAGTCGATCGACGGAACAGGGCCCACAATGATGGTATCGAGCCAACTATTACTATTTTCCCACGCAGCAACTGTGTTACTGTAAGCCCCTTGCACTGCTTCCAGGATACGAAAACCAAACTTTATTGTTACCAAATCCCAACAACATGAAATAATGGAGTAGATGTCGAAACACCTGAAATACGCCGGCTGTCTTCTACAGCCGTAGGAAAACAATGAACACGAAAGATGAATAACAAAACGGTATATGTGCATTATAAAAATAAACCTTCCGAAGAGGAAACAGAGAAGCCGCAGAACACAAGCAGAGAGGCGGCGAGATACATGTTGGTGAGAGTCATTTGCGAAAATTGCCGACACATTGCAGAATACATTATAAGGACATCTTTCAGCTGCTACATAACTTCCGTCGAAAAATGTTTTACAGAGCAATCAAGAACGCGAACGACGTCTGCGGTAACTGTCTGCACTGCGGCTGCGAGAACGACGCGAAGTTTTTCCGCTAAAATATTTCCACATAACCAGTGACCAATACGTGACAAAAACATCGAGCAGCATATTCATCGCTGCGCCACTTTCCATTTTACTTTAGTAATAATGGTTCCCCTCTGTGCAGATTCATTGCGCTAAATATTAATCACAAGAGCATGTGAAGACTGATGAGTGTATTGCCGAAAAAGGCGAAGAGACCACAAAACCTCTCAACTGCGAAGGCCGCAACTTATGGCCCATCTAGTGTTCCTGCCAAAAGGAGCATATGTAATAAATTAATATAAAGATAGGTTCATTTTTTGTGGCTTAAGCTGCCGCCGATTTATCTTTAACCGTTTTGAGGCGATTTTTTAATGGATCATGCGCTTGAGAATGTGGTCATATCATTTATGCTGTATCATGTTGTCGCAACAAAATCAACAGCACATGATCCGTGCAAAAAAAGTAAGGAAAGAATAGATCCTAGCACTTCCCCCTACTGCTGTACAGTCAACGCCTTATGCCGAACTAATATTCTTCTCCTTGCGTATAAAACGGCGGAAAAGTACAGGACTGCCACAAGACAAGCAGGCTAAAGGGAAACTTACTAGGTGGGTGCACCCTTCGTCACAGAGAAGTCGACGCGTACACGCATGCCGTCGATTACCGCATCACGCAAGTGCTCCTTCGCCTGCAGCAAAAGAACGCTTAAAACTTATTGCCACCAAACAAATGGTGATACAGCTAACTCACTGCGCCATAAAAAACGTAATACTGCAATAATGTAAGACATTCTAATTACAAACAGACCTCTGTTCTCAGTGTCCCTAAAGAGTACCCAGTCATTCAGGACTTTCGGACAAGCTTCTCCGGCCAAGAAAACTGCAAAAGAAGTGCCCGGAATTATGAAGCAAAATCCGCGCCCAATGCTGACCATGCGATTTTGCAGAAAAATCACTAAATCTGCACTCAACGCACGTAAAACTGACAGCAGCTTTCATACCTACCGCTTTTTTGTTATCGGAATTTAATACGTTAAGAAAAATAAAAAAAGGATTCAATCCGATAAAGAATCGGCCGATCGCTGAATTTCGCATTGATGCGTTCTCCTAAATTGAAAAGCTGGAACTTCAGAGCGTGAAAGAACGGTTCGTTACGAAACCGAGCTCTTCGAATGAGCGCATTTATAAACATGTTCCTGCATAGCTATTCACAACCAAAACAGTGGCACCGTTTACAACACGAAGCAAAAAGCAGATATGGGCTAACAGCAGCAATGAAGCACCTCTTATCGACAGCACCTATAAAAAACCAATGAGACGTGCTTCATTGCGTTGAAGAATTTAACACCTATAATTAATACCCACCAAGTCAACCCAAGATGCACGTCTCTGTTTAAGCAAGAAGAAAAGCTGATATTCACGCTAACCCGCATTGCTTCCTTTGTGGTTTGAAAGTAGACAAAGCCAAAGCCACGCGATCGACCGCTATAACGATCGTAGACGAGTTGCACGGTCTCGATTTCACCATACTCACCGAATATGCGCTTGAGATCACGCTCACTGGTATTCAGCGACATACCGAAAACGCCCAGACATGCACACGGCTCTGGATTATCACGGCCATCGTTGTAACGGCTCCGGCGTGGAGAATAACGTGAATAGCCATAGCTGCTACGACGAGGCGATCGTGAACGTCGTCTCGGTGGTGAGCCGGAGTAAGAACGGCTGCAATTCTTCGCGCATAATTACCTCATGAACCTCGAACTGTGTGCCAGAATGCCTCAACTAAAATTTGAAATAAACATGAAAACTTCGAGACCACACCAACTATGAATTATTGGCACAACGCCTTCTTAACTTTGCTTACATCTCGGCTATAAGAAGCAAATTAGCCGAGCAATTGGGATCAACTCAGCCAAATGGGCAATTCCTTGCAATTCTCGTTATCCGCTCGTTTTTTGTGGCTGGCTCTCCAGGAGAAAATGTTTAAGTATTCAATAGAAACTTACGCGGATCTTCAATCTGGTGCATACGAATATAAACGTGCATTCTTTCATGTTGTTGCAAATAAACAGTGGGCTTCTGTTTAGAAGCATGTGCCCATCAATGAGCACCTTTAAATATCTGCGCTCCGTCAGCAGCAGCTGGTAAGCAGCAAAGAATGAGGAAAGGGCGCAAACTCGCTTACCCAACGCCGCGTTTCGCTTTGCTCTCTTCCACCAAAACACACCAGCAAAGCAACCGAACACAACCCACAGAAATTGAGGTGGTATGTATTCTTCTTTGTTAACACTAATGAGAATGTATTACTTCCCTCAACGAAAACAACCAAAGCTCAAAAATGAAAACAAAAATTGGGGATAAAAGTGAGATGTTCCGATCTGACGTTATTAGAGATATGAAAAAGCGAACTTGATTGTGAACTGATATTACTGCGGCGACTGAGTACTGCTTCTGCACTGTTTGTTGTGTTTTCAAAGTGAATCAGAGACTGAGAGCAGCGAATTGCTGTAGATGGGGCAAACACGTCCCGTTGGCGCTCATCATTGCCTCACCGACTGATTGAATTTCATTGACTGACTGATACTGTGAATTGTTCGCCAACGTTGCTCTTTGATAGTGCGCTGCTTGGAACTGATCTGAGCTCTCCAAATGAAGATAATTCAACTTCGCGTTAACAAATAAAATGCCACTATACCCTTTGCACACCCTCCAAAAGAGGTAAACGAAAACCACTTGTCATCCCTCACCTATGGCATCCCCGCGCACTTTAATTCTGGTAACTTAGGAGCGACGCAACTAATCAACCGGTCCTAAATCGCCTTTAAAAATTACCCTCAGAACTGTACTAAAACGATTATAGAATTCTTCTACCATTAAAACACTTCGACCTCAGAGAACACATCAGTCGAGCGTCTCCAAAGCCAAATAAACTCCTCTTTAATTCAAGCTGCAAAAAATGTAAGCAGAAAACTTTTTGGGTTACCACATAGCTTTCTCGATACTTTTTAGCATCTCGTTTCACAGTTGAAACAGGCCGCTCGAACAGTAATGATGCTGATTATTACTCAAAATCAGTTATTTAAACAGTTAAGCAACATTTTCTTTCCCATCATCAGAAAGAAACTAGAAGGTATAAAGTGGTTTGCACCGAAGAGTGGAAGAGTTTGCCAAAAAGAACTTCCGCACTGGCGAGTCGGAAATGCTGACTGGTACAATTCCCGGCGTCGCGACATGTCACTTCAGCTGATGAATTCTCTCAGTCAACTACCCTTTGGAACGGTGCCAATTTCATGATACTTCACTTTTTTATGAGGTAAAAAGGCATTTCTCAACGCATGTGGTGCTTAATAATACATTGCCTCCCTGAGCGATTTCCTGCCAAATAGCATCGCCACTCACAAAAAAGGTTACTGGATAGTCGGTTACAAGCTGAGGTTGTTTTGTCCGACCTTGAAGAGAATTACGAACCGGAAGAGACTTCAAGTCCAGCTAAATGAATTTTACCGCAACCCTCATCTCTCTCCGTGACTTGTCTCAGGAAATAGTTGAGGGCGATATTGCAGACTCAGCGAATGCTTCAGCAGTTCGGCACTGCAAACAAGAAAAATCATCCAAATCACCACGATCGTTTCTGGGCAAGCTCCCTTCTGCATCCTCCTGCGCCACATCTGAAGAACGCGAAAGAAGGAAAGTGAGTGCAGGAACCAGCATAAACAAAGGAACCTGCGTCTGCGCACACGCGAGCTGCGACTGCGCGATCGGTTACGTCTACGATCGCCAGACGGTGAGCGGCGTGCACGTCGATCGCGCGAACTGGACCGCCCTCTGACCGGAGACCGCGACGCAGACCGCCTTCTTGCTGGTGAGCGCGAACCGGAGCCGGAACGTGAGCGCGATGTTGCATGCCCATTACCATTCTTTTCTGCTGCCGGTGAACGAGACCCATTTGAATGAGTTCCGCTTCGAGCTGCTGGGGAAGGACTATGCTGCAACATGCACAATATCAAACAGCAAAAATATGCGTCACTATTCGGTAGCTAAAGCTGCTGCGTTACCTCCCTTTGATTAAAAGCACCAGCACCATTAAAAGCAAGCGTGGTGTGCACTCAAACTTTCCTATCCGGCTTCACGATAATTCCAGAAATTTTCTGAAAACTCCCGCCTGTTAATGGAACTGAATACGCGACTAGTGGTAATGCGCATAAACTTCGAACGCTGTTTGACAATAAAAGCGCTGATTATGTGAGGTACAAGGGACCACACTGTTCTCTAGATTCACCCGATTCAAACGTTTAATGAAACATTCCCTCAATGATCACACCGCGAGCACACCCACCTCGCTGAAATCACTGCAAATGACTACAACTCAAATATGTCTAATTTCTGTATCCTCAAATTGAACAAGTCCCTGGTCAGTTTCGAAGAAGTCCCAACCACGGCGGGTGCCATACTAAAAAATGCAATGTGACAACTTGGGTAACGGAAATTAATGATAAAGTAACGGCTTACCCCCTCGTCACTGCTCATCGCTTCTGATTTGATTTCTCTGAAAAAAAAAAAAAACGAATCAAATAGAGAGCTGAAATTAGAGTTGACGCACTCGCACATGCCTTCGTTATTGAGATCTTAGCAGTGTGTTTTAAAGGCGTCAAGTAAGGGAGAATCGCTCAAATTACTGAACACGAGGCACAATGCTTAGTGAAACAAGCTTTAAGTATGCACCTAATGCACTCTTGAGGCAGGTACCAAAGCTTTGCCAGAATGTCATGCTCCCTTCTTGGTCTAGGCGAGTTTCGCTCATTTTTTTCAAGACGAATATCCTAACCCATACTACCTCCTCCATGCGAAAACTACCAGGACTGCGGCCCACTGCGTGCGAAAAGTTCGAAGTTGAAAAACGCACACCTCACAACGAAGCGGACACTTCAGCTCAGTACCAAGCAAGAATCAAATGAAATTGATGGACTTGCTTAAATCGCAAAACCGTAGCGACCCGACGCAAATTGAGCGGAACCGCGCTCATTCTATATGAGTATGTCACGAGAAAAATCCAGTGCCGGTCTCCACTCAGACGGATTTCAAAACACCTGTATTTCCTTTCATTTATTTGAGTTCACCTACACGACGCTGCAGAAAACACCCTGCTTATGCTTGGATGCCACACCCCTGCTTTCTGTGGGGAACTGGAATCCCTTAGAAGCAACTTTAAAGGTAGATAACAATTGCAACGTTTATCCTATTACAAATACATACTCTCAAGCTGAAAGCGAAGCCCAAATTCCATACCAGCGTCCACCTACCATCGGACAATCTACAGAGCCTCAACAAACAAACGACACACGCAGAGGTATCATGACAGCCACATCAAACCGCATGCCGCATTTACCCACAATGTCACGATTACCAACACCTAAAGAACACAAAAATGGGGTCAAACTAAGGACGCGAAAGCACCGCCGATAAGGACAACGCCGCACAGCAACTCACGCGAATGCCGTATAAAACCGCTCGCGTAATGAAAGTAGGCACGCGCCATGCGATACGCAAAGAATGGAACAGTGCCAACCTCAAATATCGTATATTTCGTACCCCAATTTCGCCGTTCATTTCGTCGACTAAGCAGAGCGCAACTGCTTCATTTAATGTCCTCGCCTACTTGCCAAGATCTGCTTAAACGTCAGATATTCCAGAGGTGTCCGAAAGGTTGGCAGTTTCCAGCAATCAGGAGGAAATCGTGGACGTACGATCTGTGCGACTTCATCATTAAACATTTCCTTACACTCTCAGGCAACATGGTTATGAGCACAGTATTCCTTCACTCCTCGTAAGACCAACTTCAATGAAAACATCGCATATTACAAACTGCCCTAATTTGCTATGTTTGCCTACCTGTTCAAAGGTGGTCTTAATAAAGGGTGGTGGTCAATTAATTGCCAAGTATATTAAAGTATATTATACTTACTGACATATGACGCGAATTGATCAAATCAACCTAAGGTAGGAAGGATTGCGATCGGGAATCATTGCTAAGGAAGAGCCGGAAATCTATGAAGTGCTGAAAAAATTAACCTGCAGATTTCATAACACCTTAAAGAAGTCAGACAATAATAAAATATTTATGACAGAATTCGCTTAATGGTACCCATGAAACTTGACTGCCATAAAGCGGTGACCAGTGTAATACATTGGTCACCGCTTTATGGCAGTCAAGCAAAAGAGCTCCATCGGAGTGGATCCTCACTGCTGCCAATCGCCAAAACGAAACGAAGTTCGAACGTTGAAGGTCGCGCTAGATGCTTGCGTTGTTGAACGTATCGGACATTACTGAGCTACATGTGGGACGTTTCAATATAAGTTGAAAAATATTTTCCTGCAGTCGGGTATCACAATCACTAATACCACTAAGTCTGCCGTATACAAGGTACCATTACTCGATACTACCTCCAGTTGTAGATGTCCTGGAACCATTACTACTTAATACTGCTAGTAGTACTTCACCACTGAACGTCCATAAAAAACAAGGCCACTGATACATACGATACGGAGAAAAGATTACAGAAAACTACAATCAGGCAGAACATAATTTCATAATCTGTCATGAAAAAAGCTTAGCTGAAATAAGAACATTAATATGATAAATTAGGGGGTGAGAATGGTTAGGGGGAAGGAGAAAGAGGATGGATATGGGTGTGAAACGGCATAAAGGATGAAGGCGCGAGAATATATAAAGACTTGAAGACGTGTCTAGACTGTTTATGAAGCCCCCTCCCCCTTCCTCCACCGATTAATCCCAGCAATATTCCAGGTCGACGGTTTCAGATGGAAGGCAGTTCCAAGGGTCAGCTATCCAGTTTATAAATGAAAATTGATTAATCTCTGCAAAACGTCACCTGCGGATTTTATAATGAGGGCGGCAAGTGCGGTACGGGAGCGAAAAATATTTAGAGGCTTTTAAGGTGGCCATTATCCCGTGGATTTCAGGAACGTTAAATATCATCTTCTCCAAACCTCCAGAGTAAACAACGTTGTATGTTTACAGTTACTTAAAGTTACATGAACTTGATCAACGGCGAACGAAATCTCCTCTCTCTCACGGGCGTCTACCTTTCCTTGTTACACTTGAACAGTGGTCGAACACAGACTGCGAAAACTTTTTGCATATGTGGAAATTTCAAAGGATTTAAGCGCATTAAAAAGAAAGCGAGATTTATTTTGGGTATTTTTTGGAATGGTGTTAATAAGACAGCAAAAAATTCGACTTAAATCGATGTCGACGCCGAAATCGCTCGAGAATCTGGGATGGACTGCTCACCAATATTATATACGCGTGAATCGGAGATCATGGGGCCACCGGTATGAATAATAAATCGAACCGGACCAATAAATACAGTAGTTTAGCGAGTTTAGCGCTGTTTGGTATTGCTTAGTGGTATTTCTGTTGTTTTATGCCTGCTAACAGTGAAAATGTAATTCTCACCGGTGGTGCTAATTTATTAGTAAATAGTCTCCTCGTAGAAAGTACAATTAATTTCAAGATACTGGCAGTACTAAGTAGTGGGCGGTTTGGTACCAGCAGTGACAAACAAGAAGTATTGTCTGTAGTAAGCATTGCTGCGTAAATGATATTTTACTATAAACAATAGGCAGTAAATAATAGAAATTTCGATATTAAATGACTGCAAATAATATTATCAAAAAAAAAACAAACTGGATCATACGACAGATCGAACGCATTAAGAATGAGTCATTAGCACTACTACTTGTAATGTTATACTGCTAACTATTTACTAGTACTTGTAATGCTAACCATTAATGTAAGTAGCACCACTTACTCGCTAAATTCACATATATAGTTTATGATTTCCGTTATGTTTTCGAACGTTATGTTAATTTCACTGCAAATATATAAAAACACTCATTCAACTATACTGATAATAGCTGTGTTTTATTGTATCGATCTATGATAGCAGTACATTTTTATCATGTATTGATTATTGATAAAGCGTTTAATTTAAGAAATAAAACCAAGATCTCAGCGTAAAATAGGTCTTCTTTGAGAGGAATTTTTTGCAAAATTCCATTCGGCGCCGAGAAGAGTTATGTGGAAATAACTTTTCCCCATTGATAACCCATTTTGCAATTCAATTTCATTCTATCTATTAGTTTGATATATTATTATAATTTACTATCATTTTTTGCGCATTCAACGTTTCACCTGGATGGTTTAAGTTCACCAAAGAAAAGCTCCTTCCCTTTTCGAATTTTCCCCTTCGCCTTTTGTCTTCAACGCTTAATTAAAATGTTACTGCCTTCATTTATCGTGTAATTTATTTATTTTATTTTTTCGCAGTAGTCCACAATTTCCTGACAAAAAACGAATATATCCATCACATTCCACGAAGTGGACACAATAATTCCATAATAATTCTTTATCACAGAACTTTCGTTCCGTCATCGAAAAATTAGTTAATGGAATATCTTCGAAACGAGTAAATGTCACGAATGTTTCGTGAAAGCAGTTGGATTATGGCTCCTTTATTGAGAAGTTATCTCTGTGATAGCAAAAGTAATACGCCACCATGAGAATCAGAGAACTGCAGAACACCTTTTATGTTGGAGTTCAAAAGCTGCAACTGCGTTATAGCTGCCGTCTATTGGTGGACAAACTTCGCCGATGTCCACTGACGATTTGAGAGGATTTAGTGGTCTTTCTCTGAACAGAAACAAATTAGACCTTTCAAGCTCGGCAAAACTTCTTTTGCTGACCAATAGAAGGACATTATTGAGATTTACTACACATGAAGCACTGCAGTGAATTTTGATGTCGATTCCATGAAAACGTTTTTTGTCTCTGATAGGTCGTTGTTAATCCTGAAGAGGCTTTCAATTCATGCAACAACTCCACATTAGTCTTCTCGTAATGGCCAGGAAGCTCTCTTATAGTGGTAGCTGAGCCTCCTCTGAACGTCGACACTGTTGGATGGAATATTGGGTTACAGTAGCAAACATTTTGAACTGCATTTCGGTGTGGAATTTCCCTGCAGCTCCCTATGATTTGCACAAATGCTGTTATATCTGCACTTTCCACATCTATGCAAGCCGTATCTCATCGGATGGAACAAAAAATCAATAGAAGCAGGAAAATAATCAGTGATCGGAGAGATCAGTGATCAGCGATGAGACTATCGCTTTGGAAGGAAAAAATTATGGAGAGGAGTGGAGAGTTTCACGTGAAACAGGTTCTGAAGAGCATTTCTTTGCTATAGTACAATTATGTCTTTTTCACTTTCATGAATAGTTAAACACGTGTATGAGAGCTTTTCGCCTACCTCGTGCAAACAAAACTTCAACTTTCATATACACTCATCTGATTGCTCTCCCTCTACACGTTTTCGTTATTTCCAAACAATAGAACTTACACTAAACCTACTGTAAGATCCTTCTTAAAAGTAGCGTGACTTCTTTCTACGAGGTTGTAATCGAAGACAAAGTCACGATATGAATCGAGCCGAAACAAGAGCTTGAACTTTTCTCACAGCTTGTGGGTGATACGCAAAACTGGAAAAAAGGAGTAGAAACTGCCATCTTGAAATACTTCACCTAATTGAGTAAACAGATTTATTATCGAGAGGGTATCAATAATCGAAGGAGGATTTATAATGCAGGACCACTTATAACCAGTTTTGCGATATATTGTGAGGAGTAACATCGGCAGTGCAGAGCTCTTTGACGACGTCCTTTCATTTGCCTCCATTCCTGTGGTGCTTGCCTGGCTCTACTGTACTAACCAGCGACCAAATAGAATAGAAATGCGACTTTACGCATACCTGGGAGATTTATATACTTATCATGAAGAATCACATGAGTAACCTCCAACAAAGTTTTAACAATGGCGATAATAAACAAGATATTTATCGTAAAAGTGGATATGAAATATTTCTCGCAAGAATAGCCGCTCTCTTTCTTCGACCAAAGCCGCATCCGCCTACCATACCGAAGCAGTGAGTCATACAAATCGGCAAACAAACCGGTAAACAACAACCGCAACATGCTGGTATTGGTGGTGGAATTGGTGGTAAGACAGGTGCACAGCATGCCTGAAAATTCATTCATTTACGTATTGATGGCAGATGTAAACAAAAACCTTTTTATTCCATGGCGCATTTGTGGATGTTCCGCAGCTGCAAAAAACTTGCAAAAATCCTTCGACTGCAAATATTTGTGTTGCAAATTTTATCCTCAACGCTTTCAGTAGAGGTTTTTGAATCTAGCTGCTATCGAACTGTGATCTCGGCACATCAATTTACACATCTATTCCCCACATCATTCTAGAGCATCGAAATACTTCTCGTCTAAATAAGCAAAAATGAAAGCGGCGCGTTATACAATCATTCGCCGTCCACCAGCCATGCGGAACAAATCATATTCGGTCATTTAGAAGAACGTTAAAGTGCCTTCAATGTGCTTCTCTAAAATAGAGCGCTGAAAATTGCTTACAATAGGTGGCGGAATAGGTGGTGGAATTGGTATAGGAGGTGGTAGAATTCCGCCGATACCGCAGCACATCATCGGACAACAACCTAGACCGATCTGTCGCTTTACTCTAATTGCCAAGGAAGTTGTATTCGATGCAACTATCGGTTGTTCATTGAGCTCACTTCCTTTCGCACTTCTTGTCTATAACACAAATTCTCTCATGGATATTTACTATGCTTTAATAAGTTTCATTTCGGTATAATCAAACAGTATATTTCTTTGTCGAAATATACAAATCCGAATATCTCTGGCGAACTTATCGAAATCCAATTTTATATGGTCAATTGCTCAACAAAGAATCCAACATTTAGCCGATCGCTAGGAATCGTAAAACTGGTCAGTGGTCACTAAATACTGACTAATGGCCACAACAATATTGTTGTATTCGAAAAATGTATTTATATGAAAGTTGAGCAAAAACAAAGCAATAGTGCAATAATGACAAGTGAACTCAGTAGAAAACCTCAAATTAGATTATCTAAAATCTTTGAAGAAAAGAAATTATTGAGAAATATCTCAAAGGTTTGATTGGAATTTAAGTGGGAGTGAATGTCAAACATCATGAAATTAAATTTTTCAAAGGGATTTGTAATTTAAATTCACACTGATGAGAATTTCGTTACATACTGCATTCAATGAAATATTACTTGAAATGATTATTTTATCGAATATTTCTGACATTAATTCATATGAAATATCTTACATATTATACTGTCGCTGATTTTTTTCATTACGGATCATTTTGTGATGATTAGAAGTTCCAATTTAGCATTCAAAGAAGAAGCCACCGGAAATATAAAACTTCATAGCAAATATATAAGTAGACAGATTATTAAAAGAGCGGATTTCTTTAAATGATTGAATAAAGATCTCATTTAGTAGGAAGTATACGTGTTTCTGTACGGGCAAATATAGGTGATTTAAAAGTGCATCGAAATTTGCGGATACAACGATACATTAGAACTTTTCAGTAGCAATCCTTTTCCTATACAAAAATGTTTCATTACTCCGCTAAAGAAGTCGGAGGGCTCCCTATCCGAATTCAGCGACACTAAAATTTCTCCAAAACGAATATCGCCGTCTCAATGGTCGTTGTACATTACTTATTGCTTTCAATGATTTAAATAGTAAAAAGACATTACTGGAGCCACGCCACGCCACGAACAACATGTCACCGGGCAAATGCGCCAACTCACAAATCACTCATTTTTCCGTTCCCCAACTGTATCACGAATGTAGGAGGCAGTGAATTATTGTGCTTGAGATTCGAAGAAATACATCATAGTCAAATGATAGTGAGCGTTGGATTTTAGGTTTTCTACTTGCACCTATCAGTAAAAACAACTTATCGTGGATATCTCATAATGAAGATCCATTTAATGCAATAAAATACGCACTTAATGAAAGTAGGAGTAGAGACTTACTTGGTCAGTGCAAGAGCCGCTAGCTATAAAACAAAGGAGAAGAGCCAAGTAGAACCACGAGGTTAATTTCCGGAAGCGATAGGATGCAACCATTAGAGTGGAAATGCGGCCGATGAGGCACTGAAGATGCCTGTTGCTCGTGTCTCTTATAAAAGGTGCAACCGGGTCAAGCATGACTACTCGACGAGCGTATAGGCCGTCGTTTTGAGGAGATGTCCTTCTCTATTGCCTCTTGTTGATCACTTTCCCTTTCGAACATAACCCTACGCACCTCTCTATTGAATTTTTTCCTGGGTTTGATCGTCATCGACATCTGAAACCGATTTACTTGAGTGCATAAGCGCTATAAGCGATGATCGGTAGCTGATCTCGAGACGCTTGAAATAGCCGATGAAAATGAATCGTATTGATCTTTTCGATGATTTTTCAAGATTCTTCTTGACTGATCAACTGTTATGTTGGAGAAAAAAGGAATGATAAATTTGTGGGACTTTTTTCTTTGCAAAGAGATGGAAGAAAAATTTTTGAAGGAAAAGTTATCTTTTCCACTCAATAATCAGTTTCCACTCGAATAAGGAAAAAACAAATCAGCTACATCCTCATATAATCGCCTGATTGATTCTTCAAATGAAACGTGGTTTATGCAGAAATGTAGAAATTTCCAACAAAAAATGAAAATAACCAAAAAATAATCCATCCAATAAATAAAATAAATTCTAAGGTTAGTTCATTCTTTGATATTTCTTTTTATAAAGCTAGCATTGTGACGTTTGAAGGTGATAAGGACAATTGATCGGTTCCACATTGAATCGTTGCGATAGAAAGCTTTTTAATTCACAAATTTGTAATAAAAAATTGAGTGAAAAAATTCATCGTTGATATCTTTTTTAGCTGAGGGGAATATTCTGAGTGAATATATGTAAGATCTTTGCAGCAAACCTTATGGCGAATTCTTAACGCAACTTCAAGCAATACGATTTTATCGAAACCTTCTTCAGCTGCCGTAGAAATTTTCATAACCATTTCAGTGAGAATAGCCCGTCGAATCTATAAAAATTTCCATCTTCAAGTAACTATTTTTACTGTTCCGCGAAATGCCTCATAAAGATAGACTGGAATTAGTTATTCTCATACTAGGATAGATGTTGAAAGAAGGGAATTGTGCACAGATACTCGAAAGATCTTAAATATAAGCGCAACGATTCAGTAAAGAAATTGAGCACTTCTTAAGTAGGTTATTTCAAACTTAAGCTATAAGTGAATTCGTCGATTGATGGCAAAATCGGCACGAGCTGGCAAGTAGCGGTTGGTCGAGTGTGCACGCCACCAGCTATTGAGCATCTATGCGGCCACTGCAAACGTGACTCAAAAATTTGCCACTGTAAAGCTTAATGGCTGCTGAAAATATTTCCTTCACTCTCATTCGTAGTACTCTATATCTTCTCTACTTACAGATTTTGCGCTAGTTATGTTGTATCAGCAATAACTGCGTACCGTAAATTCTTATTATAAGCCCGGTCCCTATCTTCAGCATGTCGAGGTTAAAAAGTTGAAGTGTTAAACGTTTAAAAGCCACTTCATTATGAATGCGCAAGATTCTAGGTAAATATTTGTGAATGCTCTTCTATATTGGTAAGCAAGACCTCATGTCGTTCTTCATTCGACGACCTCGGGAACATTAAATACTCTCTAAGCATGAAAGAGTGGAGTCTGCGATAACACATTGTTTTTTATTAATTTTAAGGCGTAACATGTGCAGATGCACTCACATGACGTTGCACTTGCTAATGGATTTCGTTAGTCGTTTTGCTATGTCTCGATTGTTGAGATTTTTGCCCTATCGGAAGTATTTCTTATTATTTACTATTACTTATTACTATTTTCTCTCAAAAATTACTTTGCTTATATATTCGCCTCTAAAATCGGAATAGATAAATAAAAACCAACGACGAGCTGCGTTCACCCACTAAACGATAGTTAAAAGTGGCCTCGACGAGTGTTTTTTTCTTGCAGTTGACATCTCTACACGATCGGATCAGAGCACGACGCGATGATTCGTACAAACTTGTTCCACCCTATATACAACACACTTATTGCCACATAAGCACATCGTATACTCGTTATGTGTTTGTCACTTAAATAAATCAGCGTCAAATGTGCATCTTTATGCATTCGTTTTTGGTGACCATTTTCGATGAAAACCCCCACTCTTCGCAAAATCCACCGTTGTTCTTTAATTGTTTTATATTCGATTCAACTGAAATATCACTGAAATTATTTCTGGAATATTGTATTCGATCAATGAGTAAAATCTTTCAATCGAATATTCTTTTATCTTTCTTTTTATTTGATACTGAAGGCCCAACAATTGTTATGTTACGCTTCAAAAAAATATCCGTCAACGGCAGTAAGAACTACCTTCGTCCCCCAGCATTTCCCATTATAATAATTTCTTCGGTATTTAAGGATCCTGGAATTATTGCTTCAAGCAGCCTTCTGTTATACAAAAAAATTTGATGGGTCCAATCCAATATGTTGCGCTGCCCAGCCGATCTCGCAGTTGACCGTCTCGAAAGATTGTTGCGCCTGGATGTCAGGATGTCCGCACAGAAAGAAAGCACTAATCATCTTTTCACGCAATCGAAGGCATTTAATTGACCCGTTATTAGTTGTTCGTTGTGATAATGGATCATATGATTTTTCGATGCGCGGAGGTTAAAGTTGAAAACGTGGATTTTTGTTTTCAGAATGTTATGGTATTGGCAACTGTGCTTCCTTCATAAAGAGGCACTTAGAGGTCATTTCTTCTTCCCCACAGAAAAAAAATAACGCATCCGACTATTTTCATACTTAAGCATTCATTTCCTTGAATTGAAGAAGGGACTAAACCATTTTAGTGTCTATCAGAATCTTGTTAAGTGAAAGCGTTTTTAAATCGGGAGTGTTACTTATTACTTAAGAATTTCCTTTCTTAAATGTGTGATTGTGCGTCTAATGGTATAATTTCATCTAATAGTATAATTTGATTTGAGTGGTGGAATTAGGGCCTATTTATGCGTGTATTTTCGATACACGGAACAAATAATGGCTCAGATTGTATACGACAATTATCGATTATTGATTAATATTGCAGTTTAGAATTTTACACATCAATTTGGAATAGTGAATATCAATTTGGAATAGTAATGCCTATAAATCTGATATCTTTAAAGAAAAACCGGAAAGTATTTTCGTCCAGAAATGCATAGAAATAATCCATATGAATGACAATCCGTATTTGTTTTTCATTGTAAATGATAAGTTGCCTTCGATGCAACATTTAACTCTTCTTGTAAGGACGTAAGTGTCTACTTCATAGAATTCTGCAAAAGATACCACATTTAAAATGGATTCTTAGAAGTTCCATTCCGATGTAAATATACCATTTTTTAAATGTTCCTAGTTCATGTGTCATTTGCACCTGGCCGACAAACCTTGTTCACTTATGATTATTTCACGCTTTTCCATTCATGAACGGAACAACCTGCCTTCCGACGTAGTGAAATCAACGAACCTCCTAATCCTCATATATCGGTGAAGAGTTTTTCCTCTTCCTGCTATCGCTGAATCAATTTTTCAGTCATGTTTTACATTAAGTATGATTAATGATATATATATACGTCGTGCAAGTATCTCACGCTTCATACCTATACCATTCAATCCTTTATCCATTCAGTGTTTTCTGTATTCTTTAATTAATAGTTATTATTATCCAGACATTTTGCATATTCATTGAATTTCTTTATTTTCGAATATATATTATTGGATGGAACTTCCTTTTCATAAAAATTCTATGTTTTCCCATTTAAAAAATGCCTATTCATGTAATATTTCATCTATCCGTCTATCGACAATAAAACTGGATATCTTGCATAGCGCAACCTAATTCGAAAATTGTCCACTGCACAAATGCGTTTATGTATGCCAACGCTGTCGCATTTTCAAGTTCAATTTGGTAAGTTAATGGAATTTAGTTGATGCGTTAATTTCTTGGCGTCGATGCCTTCCTTGCTTCATTGTGGGAATATATATTATTGTCACCTATATGCAGATGGCGTTTTATGTTTTTTTTTGTAATAGGTGGAATCGTTGGTTAGGTGCAGTTAACGCTATCGCATATATTTTTCTAGTGGGTTTTTTTTTCCAGGAATGATAGCAAATTTTTGATGCTATCAACGTTGTTTTCTATTTAAATGCTACGCAATTCTATTGTCAGTCAATCAAAAAATGCGCAACAGATGGTCTCTCATTATACTGGCTGTATGTGCTGGCAGTATTCTTATGCTTACGTTTATGTCGTCATGTTCATCTTGTTTCTCCACAAACAGACATCATTTTTGTTCTATTCATGATGATTTACATTCACCGTCGAAGGGCCACCATTCTATCGAGGAGAATACAAATGAAAGTGCTATCGCAGATCGTTTCATCTATCCTCCGAGAAGTAAAATGAGCAACTGTGAGCCATTATTCGGGAATATAACAGTTTTTGTTGCTGTTGTTACGCGCTCATACGCGACGTAAGTCTCATATTTTTATTATAGCGATTATTTATTCATTGATTTATATTAAGCAGAAAAACTCAAATTTATTTATGCACTCAAACTCTTACTTTTTATGTAAGACTATTTTAAGGGCAAGTAGCATATTTTAGTTTCGTTTTCCGCAAATTCAAGCCTAAAAATGAGTTTATCAAATTATCTTGTGCGTCGGGTTTTTGATACGTTTTGTGGACATTTTGTCTACCTTTTAGCAGGTAATCCTGACATTCACATAGAAGAGTTATTTTATTCAGAATTATGGTATGTGCAAAAGTGAATCCATCGATGGATATATTGTTTCCAAATATTTCATTTGTCGATATTATCATGAGCACATATTTTTCGAAAAATAAAAAAGTAGCGCATTAAACCTATAGAGATGTATTCTAAAAGAATTGACATGGTCGTTTTCCTTTCCTGAAAATGCTCGTTTTTCTGGAATTGCCGATTTCTGGATTTCATGACGTTCTCAATCGCTAACAATGAGTTAAGTTTTCTTTCTTCTCTCCAACAGCGCTTATTGACTTGCTGTGTTGTCGTTGCATTATTATAGAGCGATGAAGCATTTATGACATAAGGGTTGTAAATAACAAATAAACAAAGGAAACAAGAGTTATCCTGAATGTGCAAAATGAATGTGTAATGATAGATTATTGAGTGAATAGGTCGCAGTGTGAATAGGACGTTGATTTCGTTGTTGCATAAATATAGCGGTGACTTCTTCGATAGTTCGCAGTAGCATCTTTGCAGAAAACGTTTATGAGATATAAATATTCCAATAGACGTTAAATTTTTGAATGCCCATCGCTCTAATCAAACGTAACATAAAGCGGAAGTATTACTGGATTTGGTCAGAGGAGTTTTTTTGTGACCGAAGTGCCAAAATAACGCTTCTTTTGCAGACAGGCACTGAAATAGGTATGTAGAGAAGGAGGAACTGAAAACTGCGTTCGTTGAACAGCAGACAAACCGGCTGACGCAGACAAATGCACATCTGCTTACGTTCCAGTATTATTACGGCGTTCGTCGCCAGCTATCTGCAGATTTGAAATGTTCAATTTGTAGACACTATCGGGTAGCACAAAAAACGCTCCAGTGCTATTTACGCTCAGTGAAATACAAGTTCTTATTGGTTGATCTCGACACCGACAAGCGCGTTAACAAAGAGTGCAAGCATGACCAGGTATGCGATTCACCAGGCTTTTATTTTGAGCTTATCAAATTTTCTATACAATCCTGAAGTTCACTTTCTTTTCTGATCTATCAGTTCAGCATTTTTTACTACTTTGAAATAGTAATATGCCATTAGTCTCGCTGGAACAGCTAGTTCAACATCCATGATTGGTTATATTTGAGTATTATTACATTTCATTTGTGCCTTCAAACTTGTAGCATGCAAGCGCTAAGTTTGTGGTGAATGAGCACTATTTTTCACAGTAATGTTGGTCGACTTGCTGCAAGTATTCTTGAGCATTTGTGCTCAAAAGGTTTACAAAAACCCTAAGATAGTAAATAAACCTAATGATGGACAGGACATCATTATTCATATCGTGCTAATTAGCTATCTTAAAGGTATTGAATTGACTGACTTAACGAATGAACAGATAAGTGCATTTTACTTCAAAAATGGTTGATTTTCAGTTATTTTTCAAAAAGCATTGTGCGGCATCCGTTTATCTAGAGGACACGGATTGGATGCTAGTGCTCGATGCAGATACGGGAGTTGTAAATCCCAATCATTGCATCGAAGAATGGATCGACGATCGTGTTGATGTGATCTTTTACGAACGATTTTTCAATTGGGAAATCGCGTCTGGTAACTACTTGGTAAGCAACACCACTCTAATGAGCACAGAAGTGACCCACAATCGGTTTATACGCACCTGTAGACATCGTATTTTTAGTAATTTTTAGCGACTGAATATTTCTGACGTGCAAATTTTTTTGTCGCTTAATTCATTTTATCTATATAAGGTAATTTTGCGGATTGGGGTGGTGATTGGACCTCGGCGCTTATCAGTTCAATAATGCGGGTTTTATTTCCAAAAAAAGGGACCATTTAATGAGGGAGGGAAGGAGGGGAAGAGGAGGGAGAATCAAAAGTCTTAAGCTAGATTAGAAGATGATCAGAAGATCTCATTTATCTACTCCTTTCGCAGAAGCTCATTTTTCCATACTTTTTCATATTTATGCAGTATTGATCAAAGGAACGTTCTCTTCTAATGGATGACTTTAGCACAAAATATTAATGAACTAATGCCTACACCTATCATACTCACAGAAAGTTTAATTAGCAAAGTGGTGCCAATTTAAAGGTTAATGTGAAGGCTGCAAGATGGAGGAATTCAAAAACCAAGGCGTTCCGGAATAAATCGATATATAATATAAAGTAGTGCACAGGTGAGGAATACGCCATTTGCCAAGAGTTTCTTGAGGAGATGGGCCGATTGGCAGTTCATACAGCCTCCCAATTGGAACGGTGCAGATAATGGTGTTCTACAGGTTCGTTTGTAAACATTTACCATAGCATTTTATCAAAGAGCGATATCATTCTTCTTTATAACGTCGTAGTTGAGCATTGTTAGCTGTAAATGTTGCTTAATCAATTTTGTTTCTGAAAATAATGATCCATTGCTCACGAAAAGTTCTTAGTATGGGATATTAGGTACACAATACGTCACTCAAATGGCCTCAGATTGCTCCACTGAGCTTCAGCAGTGCATCTTGAGGCTTTCAAATTGTGAGCAAGAGCTTCCAGGTTGCAAGTTTAAATTCCACTATTATTATTGCCCAATTATTTCAACACTGTCGCTAAGCAGAGATATGTTTCCGACTTTAAAGTATGGAAAACGGCGACGACCAGCATTACTTTTATAGTATATTCGAAGAACATCACGAATAATCTATGTTGATTTTAAAATTTCATAGAGTGAAATAAATTTTATACATTGCAAAATAAAAGAAGCCGATTTGCTTAGATCTATTCGTGTAAAAATCTTTATGCCTCTCCAAGTATTTCATCATATTCTTTGCTTTTTCTCCGTGAAGAATTCAGAAATCCGAAATTCCAGCACTAAATTTGAAATTTAGATCAGCATGTGAGTCGTTAGGGCTAGGCAAGTTTCTTTAGCTATTTTAGCATTTCTAAAGCCTTATTTGCTATAAATACTAAAGGTTTTCTCGGTTTGATATTCTCTTAAATGATATCATGAGGATTGTTTTATATTTCAGTTTAAAAACATGAGTAATTGTATGGAATTTTTCAGATGCATATTTTACAAACGATTTTACCAAATGCTAAACAAGAAATTAAAAACTGCGATACTATTTGGCGTATGGGAAGAGACTATGAAACATATATGGCATTTGTCACATGCGTGAAAATTTATTTAGGTTTGTGGATTTCTCGCTACTTCGAATCCAAGAAAAATCGACTGTAAATCACGCTACTTTTAGAGTCTCCATTATTTGCTTTATAAGAGTCTATTTTTGGTTATTGCGCCTTAGGCATTTTTAAATTCTTTGAAATATTTTCCGGAAATAGGTAAATACTTTCAATGATTTACTTTCCGTTGAGAAAATTTTCATTTCAGTATGTTATATGAAAAGAAAAATGAAAGCGGAAATATTTATGTGACCCTTCACCTTTGACCTTTGTCTACTGATCAACGCAAACAAAAAACAAACACCGATTACAATTGCATAAGGTAGTTATGCGCTCTCGATAGATTGTATGCGTTTATTTTATCTTAAAACATACTCTGGCTGCTATATAAATAGCTAAATGAAATTAATTTCCTCTGATAAACATGTAAAAACTATCGGTATTGTTATTTTAATGGTAATGAGAGATGATGAAAATTAGTGCGAATGAATGCAGCAATAGTTTTGCAGGTGCAACACATATTTGGCCTGGAAAAATACGAATCCTTAGACGAGCTCATGGATGGGTTAGAGATGGTTTCTTAACAGCCGATAGGTGGAGCGATCGTGATTTTATGCTACATGGTTGGAAACTTCAAGAGATCGGAATTCAAGGCTGGGAATCACCATTTTTCGTTAGTGTTACGTTGTTCGGTTGAAAAAAAAAACCCTTATCAAACTCATAAAATTTGAGAAAAATAAACTGTTAATGAAATGCTGCATGAATTTACAACTGAAATATGTAGTTCACATTCAAAACAAACGGAACGTAGTGTCAAAAGAAGTTAGCACGATACATACTTCCTCATTTTGTTAGCCTCATTAAATTGCTCTCACCAAGTAGTAAAGTGTGACGAATGACCCCTTAATATTTCAACTAAAGTAATCTCCTGTACATAAACATTCCGCTAAAATTCAGTTTCTTTGATTTGGCTGGCTTAAAATGAGAATCTGAACGGTGTAAATTTTTCGCTATGTTCAAAGTGTAACACCATGTAGGAAGTCGTTCTATGGCACACGTTGCATTCATCAAATTTCATGACCGTGTAGCTTCAATGGTCCCACGTCGAAAATCAACATTTGATCCCTAAGAACAGACAAGTATTTGCATACTACGATGGACAAATGCGGATAATTTTTGCAATATAAATCTGCATAAATCGAGTAAAGTTCAATAAAGAGATTGAACAGAATCGAATAAAACAATTCAAATTCTTGCATGATTTACAGTGAAAACGTAACACTGATGTGCTGCTGATTGAATTGTAGGAGGTGGTCGACGAAAATGAATGTGGACAAAATCTGAGTGGTTGGCATTGGCGAAACACATCACATGTGAGTGAGGACGAGGTCAAGAGAATGCTGAGTGAAATCGAGAAGGGTCTCGCAAGAAAATTTCCCAAAGAGGCGATTATGATTCCGTATTTGAGTCAACCTGATATCGGTGAATGCTTTCCTAATTGTGATGATGCCACCTAGTCAGTATAGGAATGTTGCGATGCTTTCAATGTTCACCAGGCAAGGTTGTAGCTCCTATTACACGGTGATATTGCGTAATTTATCATTATATCGATAGTCAGTGAAGCGAGAAGAGAAGTGGGCGATCGCTTAGTGCAAGGAAATCCGGAAAAATTAAGGAGGATAGCTCATTGCGGAGAAAAATTTGGTTCATTGACACATAAGAATGTATGAAATTTTAACGTGAAGTAATCGTGAATCGCCGGATCTCCACAAAAAAGAAAGACAACAATAGAAATGACGAAAATCTATCAAAACTGCAAGTCAGGTGGATGAAGCATTTTGAGTTATTTTCTATGAACGGTTTAGTACAGCTTGAGAACGACTAACACTTCAGTGATACGCGAGAAATGATCGACTGCGATATAGCGTAGAAAGATAAATTCCTCTACGCGGCCGTTTAAAGAAAATACAGTTATTATGAGCAAAAAAAGGTTAACTAAGAAATTGGAAACGATCTCTAGGTGTCCTGATTTGTCTACGGAAATTGGTAAGCATTGTTTGTTTCAATGGGACTCGAGCCTCGATATACTTATTTAAGTCGCTGAAAGGAAATAGAATAAGTGGAAACAACAACTGAAGCAGGGAAAAAATTGGCTCGGTGGAGGGGAAGAGGTGGAATTATGTTTGTCTAAGATATGATGTTAGAAACGCCGAGTTTCTGGTTGTAATTTGAAATCTACCTGATCAAGCAAGCCGTTCACCTGCTAAGTTATCCCTTCAAACCATCTTCCTTAGCAAAATGGAATAAACCAGAATAAACCGGAGTGAGCCAGAATAAACCAAAATAAACCAGAATATTATTTGTTGATTTCAACGGATTTAAGCGAATCTGCTCAATACTGATCATGGGGACAAACGTGACGATATGAAAACTTTGACAGAAATGGATGAATGTTGGAAATTCAACGAAAAATTTCTGCGAGATTTTAAGAGAAAAATCTTTCACTTCATCAATGAAAGAAAATAGAGGTAAATGAAAATATATAGCGGAAATTATTAAGTCATTTATGCTTTATGAATTTCTTTGTTGGGACGCTTCTGACTTTACTAATTCCTAGCTATAGCATCATTGAGATTCAATATTATGCAAATGTATTGTGCGAAAATTTTACAATTAATGAAACGCTGGTGAAGTAAAAAGTTAAGATGAAATGTGAAGTGTTATCGAAAATGCAAAGAAATTATCTTTAATTTCACGATACTATAACAAACGTCAACGAGTTGAGTAACTGAACTAAATCACCGATAAATGACCGATATTCGATCGTTCAATTTGCTCATTCTTTAAATTTTTATACTCATCATTTGCCATGGGAAAGATTCTGTCGTGAAGATATTATCGTTAGTTAGTGAGACGTTCATCTGATGACCTCTTATCGAAAGCATATTGCATCATCTAAGTTTATAACCCGACTTTTAAGCATAAGCATTTGATAAATGTGGTGGGAATTCATAGCTAAAGAATTCATACTGAAAGTATTTTTACATAAAGAAATCATTGACTGAAATACGCTTATTGATCGATGCATTGACCAGTAAAATCACCGAATGGATCAATGCAGACAATGATTTTAAATTAAAGAATTAAAATTTATTGAAATAGATTACTGCATTAAAACGTTTAGATTAATACTTCTCAGACAACTTTAACAACTATTTGTCCCACTTCAGATGCATTAATGATAAATAACGATTTTCTGTGTTTATGAAATAAACGATAATATTATATGAATGATTAGAAATGTAGTGGAAAAACTTTCTGACGGAATGATAATAATCGAATGTTTTTCAATTTTGTGCCACAGTTGCGTAAATCCAATGACATCCAATCATGCCCGCTTTACTGCCGTGTAGTAAATCATTCAACTCTTTCTTGCTGAGCTTATTGATTGGGCGATCGAATAGTCGTGCCGCTATCACGAGTGGGATCTCCTATAAACACCAGCTGTTTTCATGCACGTTAAAAAAAACTTCATTTCGAGGGAGTCATCTTTATTTAATGATCCATTAGGCGAAAAAAGCTGGATTCTCGGCTTATTATCCACGAAAGTTTTGTTATTAACTATAGCAGCAATTTTCGAAGAAATCTTCCCATGAAACATTTCAAAAACAATCGTTTATTCACATCAATGCATTAGGTGGAAAAAATTTTTTGCATTTAATTTGGAATAATCCTTGAATTGAGCGAACTTTTATAATCTTTTTCATTGTTATTGCAAATGCAGACATTTCCTTGTCCACGAGTCATCTATATCCTTAAATAGATCTTCATAAAACAGAAAAACGAAAAAACTCTCCTCTTATTCAGCTAGTCGGCATAATTGATGGCATTAGGCTGCCTAGGAAAACTGTCATTACAAATTTCAGTTGAAAGATCATGACATTCAAGGAGTCCGTATCGCCTCCCGGAAATGAAAAATTAAACGGGCAATGAAAAACACTAATGCAATTCCCACGTTCCAAGTTTGACCTCTGCAATAACAATCTTTGATGATCGTTTTACAGTTAGGTACTTCAATTCGATTGACTTCGATTATTTTAGTTTTCTTAAATTTAATATATCGGATCCTCGAATGTTTAAAGAATCTTCGAATTTTCGAAAAAACCTTTAACAATCTATGCTGTTCAAGTTGGTTGTCAGGTTCGGGATTTTCGGTCATTTCCTGTGAAATTCGGGTTTATAAACTATGTTTCTTGAGATGTGAAGGAGAAAGGGCTAGTTCTTGATGCATCTTTGTTCATCTATTAACAAGTGATAGTTTTCGCAGTATTTCATTTTCCCAAGAAAAACATTCTATGAAATCAATTATACTAAAATGATAGAGATCAATCATAATTCGTTTCGACATTTGAGTTTTATGTCGTCGGCGATTATGTCGACAGTTTTATGGATACGAATGTAAAAAGTTTTTTTGTAAGTCAGTCGACGCATTCGCGAAATTGTCGTTAATTTTTTAAAGTTAATTTTTGAAAAGACGGAAAATCTTCAAATTGAGAGGGATTTCTGCTCCGAATTGATAATCACAAATCGAGTGATAAGGTGATAAAATGATAAGACATACCCCAGAACGAGCACGGCTACTCACAAATAAATCCCACAATTGTTCGGCGCGATTTGAATTCTACAAAAAATTAAAAGCTTTTCTTCTCGCATTTTTCATTTTTTTAAATGAATTTTTACTCAAATCTCCGATAACAAAGAAAAATTCTCTCGTTTAATCCTTGATCGACTGCAAAATTACAAAAAATAAAATTCAATATTCACATTTGTTTTTTTTTCCTTAACCGTATTAATGCAATCGAATTAGCTACTAAAATTCAACAATTCTCGAAGCTGGAACTTTTCGAAGGAAGCGGTTAACTCGACACATTAGAGTACAACGCTTTCTTATTTTCGTTCTCTCTATTGAGCGATATTCCCCTCACGAAGAAATCAAGGTGCTAAAGGTCGAGAACATCATCCAGAAAAACAACGAATGCTAAATTCATACGCCTTATGGATTCCATGTAATATCTGAAAATGATTTGATACAAATATCAATCATGACTTTGGAGACGCACTACCCACGCAATCGAAGCATCCCAATTCATCTTAGCAAAAAAGTAGCTCTTGAATGTTGCAAAAATGACTTTAAAATGTTTTTTCTGTCGTCTGAGGAACGTTCATAAAATAAGAAGAAATAATAAAATATGCATAGGTGCATCCATCTCTAAGCTGATATGACTAGTCATAAAAGTACTTTTTTGTTGCACTGATTGATACCCTGGGAAATTGCACCGACAAAAAAGTTCTACCATCCCCTTTGATGTTGGAAGCTTTAGATGGAACCCCTCCGGTTGTTCTTCACCTGAAATTATAGAGAACACGGCGCATCTCGGGCTGAAATTAACGGAGAGAAGAACAAATGCGTAGAAGCTACGTAGAGTATAATTCACCATGATATGTTGCAAATGCATTTGTGCAAAAGCACGAGATAATTACATACCTGGTCAAGGAAAGGAAGAAGCTCATTCTTGCTTGGAAGGCAAACTCTCAATGAGAGATCGTTGTAAGTGCCAGGTGCAAGACCCTCCTCGTTGCACTTTGCCGGCTTATCCTTTTGATAGATCTGTACAAAGTTCTTCAACGCACCACCCATATATTTGCATATATCGCAATGGACGCTGTAATTTGCACTTTTTGCTAAATAAAGCAGCTGGTCATTAATATTTTTATCGATAATAATCAGGAGTGCTATCACATTTCAATTCTTTATAAAAAACTGGAATTTTTGTTTTGACAAAGCAATCGCAAATAAGATGAGGTAAGGCAGAGAATGTTACGGAAAATGTAAAGAATTATCACTCTAAATAAGGAAACGTTTGTTAAGCAAAAGTGATTAAGCAGTCACTTCAGCATTAACTATTGTGAAAATGGGAAAACTGATTGGAAATTGATTCGAAATTCAGATCTTCTTCGCCTCATTCAAACTTAAATGACGAAAAGGTTTCCATGGAATAAAAAATTTGTCGTGAGGTCCACGCTTCTCTTTAAGGACAAAAACTTTATGCCCAGTTTTTGTCAAACCCGGCCGCAAATAGCTTAATGGACGGATAAGGGGGATATTGGCTGCATCGAAATTACATATACCTGACGCATACCTGGACAGTAGTTGACTGGAGATATGAAGTAGCATAACATCGCCATTACCTGCCCAAACCATTGAAATTCTTATTTCCTAAGAACTATATCCGAGCCCTGGATGAAGGGAGAAATATTTTATCACAAAAATCTTTTTTTTTTCATCTTACTGGATGTTTAATGGTCTTGTCTTTCATCTCACCCCAATTGATAAAACCTCATTTGTTTATGGAAGAGGCTGAAAAATTTACTTCGAAAATGTACCCGTGTGAAGTTACGATAAAACATACCATGATCCAATTCCTCCACAACCATCACTATCCGCATTAACGCAGCGTTCTGGTTTACCATGGATACCGATACGGGTTTCAAGATGTACGTAGTATTTTAATCCGCCATCAAGACCTGGTGGATACACCTAAGCCGAAATACTATTAGCATTTTGCTCGTACACTAATGAACATAAAATTTTACATATTGCCGCTGGCTATGAAAACTCCCATTGTTTAGAGAGCTCCATGTTCGTAGGGCGTAGATTTCCATTTGAAGGAATATTTGCCAATATTTTTTATTCAACATCGTATAATTGCGGTTTTAAATGGGAAGATGCCACTTCATTTATCATCGAAGTCAAAGGAACAATGGAAACGAAACGTTCTATTATTCTTAATGGATATTTCTGTGCATTTTTTCCGATCAGAGATTTGCAACATTCAGTTAACCCAATAATGATAACAAAATTGGTTTCCTTCATGTAAAGAGCACTCTTAAGTGTTCTTATATAAAAATGATGTTGAGGGTCATCAATTCAGAGATTTTCCATGCAGTAAATTAATTTTTTCATACTCATTTATACTTGTTTTTAGAGACACAATGAACATCAAAGTTTATTTACTTTACCTTAGGTTGGAATTGGTAGAAGATGTGTTTGGAATCTCCTAAATTCTAGAAGGTCAGACGAGCGAAGCTATGAAAATTATTGTGCAACAATAGCAAAAAAAGTCTCCATTAACGAACCTCAACTTTACCACCGCTCATCCTGAAACATTTATGTCCATGTTCGTTTTTCTCTTCGGTGAATTTCACACCTGGTGATTTGTAGCTGGGAAATTTGATTCGTAAATTCTCTTTACTTGGTCCTGAAATTTATATCCTGAAAATGCTCATGAAGATTTAGATGAAGTGTGTGCACACATTCGTTGAGAGCAGAGCGCTCGTCTCCTTCGAGAATTTGCTCAGGTAAATTTAATCGGTAGAGCTAAATAGACTCGACTAGTTTCCGGAAAAATATTTGAATTTTTAACCATATATTTAATGCGATAAATCTCGGCGATCAGTCATTAAGTTGAAGCGATCAATCAGATTTCATTTTTCATTTGTAATATTTTATCGTTTCTTTCATTGATTCTTGGAAATTTTGATAAATGTCGAAGAGAACATCAACCGATTAAGTGAGGGAAATACTCTATTTCAACAATTCATATTTAATGAAAGAAAGCCGAACGTATTTTTGATTAACTATCGAATATATAACCACCCCACTCCCTCCCCATTGAAAAAAATACTCAACAAATAAACAACACTGAACGAAATTCATTGAAATCTTCTTACTTTTGAAGCAATTCACCGCGATAATCAATAGAAAACGTAAGTTTCTTTTGTATGGATATGGAAAATTCTGAATTTTTGCTTCATAATGAGAAATCATCAGAAGAAAAGAACTAATGGGAAATGTTTGAAACTTTAAATGAAGCCCTATAGATGCCTACAGAAGGATATGTAATTAGACACTCTTATAAACATAAATAGGGAAATTTACATTTCTCTACGCGATATTTTTCGTTCAGGAGGTTTTTTCTGGATAATTTTATGATAAGGATGATAACGATGTTCATGAAGTCCTCCATAATTTATGAGCAATTGATAACAATGATAATGAGTTAAAGTATTTCAATAATTGCACTAAATATTAATGAATATTTTAAATTTCCTCTAAATCAAATCATTATTTTCTTGAAACTTTGAAGATTAGGTTTATTTATCGGTTGTTTGAAGAAACTTCTTCCAACTTCTTAAACGATTACTGAAAGTAATACTGAAAGCCATATTTGACAATATGTAAGTTCAACAGTTTATTGTGCCTATCAAAGAAACCTGGATGACGACTGAATCGGTACATCTTAAATACTTGAACAAGAATTAAGCTTATAGGTAAAAATAAGTTTCTTTCCCCTTTTGCCTCAAAGTCGTTTAGACTAAAATCACTTTACGGTAGAGAATGTAGTACTGAACGAATGTTGTATTATCAGAAGATTTTCTTGCTGTAGAAAAACCAGAACATTGTGCAAACGGAGAGATTTCAATGAAACTTCTTTTCAATATGCATATTTTTAAATAAACTAATCAGTGGAATTAAATCCTATGTAAGTCTCAAGTTTCATTTTCATATCGCCACGTATCGACCGACTGATATGTACATTCTATGCGACGACTCCGTCACCCTAAATTACACCTCTCCGCCAGTGAACGGTGTCCAACTGCCGCCACTGTTTTGATTTACGTTCCAATATATTTCTCGAAAGCGAAATCTAGTTACGGTCGTAGTGGCAACTCTAACGCCGAAGAGGATACAATCAGGCTGGGCAAATAGCAATGGCGACGAGTTCTTTTCACAAATATCAGTGCAAAATTGTATCACTACAACCTTGGGAATTGACTGCATCAACTAGTACTGAGGTTTTAGTTTCGTTGCAGTAATTGAATGGGACAAGAAATCATCAACCGAGGCCACAGTGAGTCAATCTTCTATCTTCAGTTAACGATGTCAGGTGCGTCACCAAATGAATCATAACATTGTTGTAACTCCCGAACGGTTACTGGAACACCGCGATGCTGCAACTTGACGAGAGACTCGCTAGTATCAACCGAACGAAGTGCGATATGTAATGACAGAATTCCTAGCGTCATTTCTGAGCCTTGTGATGTTGCATTGAAATAGTCGCTGTAAGCCACAGTTCTGTATCACAATTTGAATATGCAAAGACTTTGCAGTTCAGCTATACAGTAATGGTAAATATCCCACACCAGAAGCAACGTGCGGGACCAAATGTCACATACCTGAAGTGGCCGAACAAGGAAAGTGTCGCTCGATTTTCACTGAGATGTCGGAAGCACCAACGTTGACCGTTACGGCCACTAGTAGAAGCGATATAAGGCATAGCGGCATGCAGCCAAAAACAGAAGTAAATACCATGACTCGAATGGAGTATAGAGGGCGCTTAGTGAGGAAATGATGGTGCACAAGAAAAGGGACGCTCGTAAGTTGCTACTGATGCAGTCAGTGCTCTACGTGTACAACACTATCGTATGCACATACGTACCCCTAACCGCATCGCAGTGTGTCCTCAGAAGTCAAACGGCGACCGGTTCCCGTGTTGCGTTTCCCATCACACATAACACTTCATAGCGAGAGGCACAATGCACAACCAGTCTTCATCGGGAGTCCGCTCACTTCGATGCCCCAAGGTGTCTTCGAAGGTAGAGAACACCTGCTCCTCCAGTTGCCCCCTATGTTCCTTTCAACCACACTTCATTCACCTCAAAATCGTTGACTCGCACGTCCTAGATTCTCCAGACTTCTCAGACCAAACGATTGCACTTTCCATAGTTTTGTTCGTGCCGACCTCACCGAAGCCGAACGTCTTACCAATAGAGGAAGTGAGTCACGAAGGATCCTCTTTTGTCCTCTTCCTCCTTCCAAAACAAAAGCGTTTAGGAGTGACGAGGAAGAAACACCATAAGAAACTACAATGGATAGAACGCCCTTTAAGAGGGTTTTCTCATACGGCAACGGATGCGTTAGCATATTTCAGCATCAAAATGGGGAGTCATGAGGTCGACTTCAAAGTTGAGTTTTTCGAATACTCCATCAAATAAATCGAGTGGGATCCCTCGGTCGCTTGTCCTTTGAAAAGTACCAGTATACACCTTCCAATCGGATAAATGCCAAATATAAACAGACGCACAACGTGATTCTGAAGTCACTCTTCACTCGTAAAAAAAGCACACAACGTGAAATTTTGGCAGATTTAAACTGTAGGGTGGGGGAAAACATAAATGATGGGTCTTTAATGCTATTTAGAAGTTTTATTTTTGCGAGAACATTTAAATATCATATAATTAATCGTTAAAAAATCGTCCTCATAGCAACAATCTCTTTAGTACAAAAATTAAACCGAGTCAATAAAAAATCATTACAGTAAAGTTGTTGAATATGAACGATAAAATTGATGTTCTAAATTAATTAGTGAGGAAAGTATTGCAGCCGACAGTTTCCGCATATCATATTGCTCTTATATATTCCAGAATTCCGTCGATACTAGGGAAATTCTTTTATGCATTGCCATTCGGTATCCAGCTACCTGATAATCGTAATAATCGACGATGCACTAACAATTAAAGAACCATTTTGTTTTCATTTCATTAGTTATCGTCATGCGATTTGATTACGAAAATTAAATGTCAAGTACATCTTGTTTTTTTGCAAAATAAATATGCCATTGGCGAATTGGAAACGCGTCACATAGCGTCGTGTTTTCACTAAACGTGGAACTTGTTCGCTTTCGTCATCGTCTTCACTTCCCACTTCTAATGTTATCTATTTCAAACAAAATTACCTGTTTCCGAATGCCGTAAATTGCAAAATCTCGGTTTCACCTCTCTCGATCGCTTACTTATTTAAAGTCTCCCGTTAGATACGAACTCAAATCTGCATTTCGGCATCTTAATAAAACTGTTCGAGAAATCTGAAGAGCATCCGACAAGAATTTCCAGGTTGGAAGGAAGCTGATGGTGAAGTGGGAGGGTGCGAGGAAGATGGTGGAAGTAGGGCCAAGCACATTCGTACTATGTACCGACAGCTAAGAAGAAAGGAAGAGGCAAGTTTCTTTTACTGTGGGCTTAAAAGTCAAAAGTGTTTATTTTTATTAAATCTCAAAATGCCCAAAAAGCGAATTACGAATGTACAGTGGAATAGGCTTTGATCCGCAATATCATGTTGCAAAGCGCATTACATTGATATCATATCTGTACCATATCTGTACTATTTTCAAAGGGTCACGATTAAAGTTACTCTATAAAATTTGACTGATATCGATATGCCAAACGTGAACCTTCTATACTAATATTCGAGTTGATCCTTCGAGTACAAAGAAGTTGTAAACCCGAAAAAATCCACCCGCATATCACATTATTCCATATTTCGAGCTAATCACAAAACATATTTTTCCAATTTGTGATCGGTTCGGTAAAAAGATGAGCGCATTATTGAGTGCGGTTGATTGTTTATTCACGATTCGTTAAACTGGCTTAAATAGATTTAATAGGCTGAATATGAAATCGAATTCCATGTTGTTTCCTTCGACATGTTTCACTTATTCTTGAAATAGAGGTCCTTTAATTACCATTCTGGTGAACTATAACTTGTATCACTGATTTAGGCTTTCCCCATTTCTAACAGTCATCGCCTAATTAAACATTTATGAGGGCAATCTTGTGACTAAGGAAGTAACCTCCGGATCAGTGGTGAACGCAGTTGGTCATTTGTAATATAATGTAAAGTGCGCAAACGAAGACTATTTTATGGATATAAACAAAGCTGCTATTCAAGGTTAACTTGTATATGAGGGAAATTATATCAATAAGGTGGACTAATGAAAGTATATCGATCTCATTCGCTTGATTTATGAATTCCATTGCATTCTCTTCGTCGCCTGTCTCCTGAATCATTTCCATTTAGCCTAGGAAAATCACATCATTTAAATACTGAGCAATCTGAGTGATATATGTTCGAATGAGAAGATGCTGCATAATAACCTGAGACTAATCCTCAATAATCTGAAATAATTTTTCACGACTGAATGGGCCTTAGTGAAGAATTTGCCAAAGTGTTGTTCACGAAGAAAAGGCGATTCTGTTGGAATAATCTTCGATTACCGATCATACAATCGATCATTTGAAATGAATCATTAGGCGATCGCATCGTGAAGCAAAGGGCATAAAGAACTTTCCAACTCTCCTTTTCAGTAGGTTTTTTGTCGCCCTCTTTGAAAACGATGAAAATTACATGTCGGCGGGGCAAATGAAGCGAAAACGTCCGAAAAATTGAGCAATTAAAAAAATTGAATAATAAATATACGGGATAAAAATAAATTTTAATTACTGCAACAAATGACCAAGGTAACGGAAGGTAAATTTCGAATGTAGAGTGATGACAAATCAAAGTCATGATGGCATCACCTTAACGTGTGTCATCTATGCGAACGTCCCAATAACCTGCCTCCCGCATGCAATACATTTCAATATCTCCTCGCAAATTTGTATCTGCATTACGAACTCAACGACGATACCATTAAATGAATTTTTGAGAAAAAGTACGTCGATCTTTTACTGCCAAATTGTTTTCATCGTAGAAGTGCTGCGTATTCGCTTCAAATTTCTTTAATCGCCGAAAAACTCCCTATTTTGAAATAACGCGTAGATGATGGAGCTCATCATTAATTAACATACGTCAATAAATCTACATTCATAAATTTCGACGTCGTTAATGAAACAGCGGATGGTTGCCTCGTTTTGTCTTCGTGAAAAAGGCGATACAAAAGATAGCCATTTTGAGTGTTCAAGAAGATCACTGCTCCAAATCGCATGTCCACTCTTGCGTGAATTCTTATCGGTCATGTGGCTCGATGTTGAGATCGCCGATTCAGCTTGTTTGCACCCTATAGAGGTCAGCTATTCAAGTGGAAGGTTGAATCACACATGCCCATTTGAAAAACTGGAAATGATTTGTCGGTATTATTTTATCTCACCTACAAAATAGTACGGCTTCACTTGCGATGTTCTTCCTCTCCCCAAGTGTTTCAGTGAAGTAATTCATTTCTGTATCATCAGACAAGGTTTCTAGATCGATTAGAGCCTTTGTATCATTCCTTTTTTCACTTCCGTACTGTCTGATGAAAATGTTTTGACCATATAGTTTCATTCGTCTTGAGTGCTGAAGCTGTATGGGGAAACCCACAGCAAAGATCAGCGCTCTCTTGTTTTCAATTTTTGCTTTAAGTGAAGGCCACGTAGGTGCATTATGTTGCCTTAGTTACTGGCAAAGGTAAACGCCTTCATCAACCTATCTAGTAGCCTCAACTGTCTCAACTGTATGAGAAACTAGGCTAGGGCACTTAATAAATACAATGACTTCAAAGATCGTTCCGAAATTACTTGGCTAAGCGCTCGTAGTGGAGCGACTCCATCCGATTCCCAACCAACTACATAAGTCTATTCGTTGCATCTCATATAAAGTGGCGGAAATTAAATCGACACCTCGAAATATCCGTTTTCATCTCACTCATCAATGTAGCTTCATTTGATTCAGCGCTTGCAATATTATTCTTAGAAACTCTTTCATTTTTCATAAATTGTATCAGAGCTTCAGGTGATATGTGTAATAAAATATGCGCCAAGTGAATGTGTTCGGTTGAATCGTTGCATTCACTAAACTATGAACGATTTTTCTGATACTTTATCCGTATGACACTTTTTCTCACAGCTCACAAAGAATAGATTTATTGTCTAACATAATATATAGACAGAATAATACTCTTTTGAGAAAGGAACTTAAGGAAGCGTTTTTGATATCCTTTGTTGATTAACCACTGAATCGTACGTTACCGTAGATTTTATGACATGCAACAAAGACGCGTTGCTTCTTTATCATCATATTAAATGGTAGACTCCAGTAGACGTCGGGCGGTAATGGCTCGTTCTGTAATCAATCAGAAATTGACGCACTGCGAATATCTCAGTCTCATGCTCAAGTTCGAGTTCATTTTCTTTGTTTCTTATATTTGAGCGTATCTCGATTTTATCATCAACCTTCGCTAACTATATATAATGATCAGGGTAAATTTTTTTTTAAATCATGGAACATTAAAAAACAACTTCCTCTACACAGTTTATCTATGCTAACCTTCCACTAATTTCGACTATTTTCGCTGAGGCAAACTTTCAAAAGTGGACAATAGCTAATATGTTACTTTAATATGGCACAGAAGGAATAGCAGCATTAAAGCGGCAAATCAATCCACAACATGAATTTTACATTCCTGTAGCTATAAATTGCTACCAGTTTGATATTAGCACCCGGCAACTATAGGTTTCCAGTTGAGATACTAGAAGCAGTGAAGATTATTGATGTGCACATACTTATGGGAATAAATAATGATTCCAGGTTCCAATTCCTCAACCTTGCATTATTTGGTTCCCTTCAATAAAGAGGTTTTCAGAGATCAAAGGAGCTCTTTACTGAAAACGGCAGGACATATGCGCTTCTTCTTTTTCCACTCATCATACCAACCGACTGCGTAAATAACATTAGTAGACAAATGAATACGGATGGAATAATGCATTTTTCTTTTTGATGATATAAACCCTTCCGAAAATAAGCGTTTGCACAAATTCCAGTATGTAAAATAAAATTAACATGCGCATGTCTTCGGTAGTGTTTATTTATCCACTTGATAATTTTGCATGGCCTGTTACAGACTCTAGTACCAAAAAATTTTGCTAACACCGTATGTACTGGCCCGTATGGAATTTATGGAATGTTAACCGATCGTGGATTTAAAAAAAGATAAATGCAGTTTCACGATGATCCATTATCAACTTTCAAGGAAATCATGGATTCCTGAAGGGCCAAAAACTGGCTGTACTTTATATCGATTGGACTTTCAATCTCCACCATTGACCGCTCACAAAAGGGTATCTCGTTGGGGAAAGGTGATGGGCTATGAGATCTATGACGTTTGAACTTCAAGACAGCACAATTTTAAAACGGACATTTTTCAGTCTTCCATAATTTTAACCAACTCGTTTCGAACTTAACAAAAAAGTCCACTGAAGTGGAAACGAAAGAAAAGTTTGGTCCCTTCAGAACTGACAGATCAACCTGAATGCACGTAGAGGTGTTTTACGGTGCAAATTATGCCCACTAAATTCCGTTGCCCTGACTAGAATGGAGTTGTTTCGGAGCTAAACTATCACATAGAGGGATCGGTGTACAGGTATTTAGGCATAGGTAAAATTAGGCCTAATGTACATGTAAATATACACTTTCGTAAGCATAGGTAAAATATGACTATAATGCACTAGAAAATTTTTAAAAGCGTTCGAGAACTGATTAATTCTTCAGCAGCATTTTTTAAAGATTGCGCAGAATTGCAATAAAATTTGCAGTAAATTGGTGACCAGCAAAAAAACGCATTATCATTATCATCGCCATAGCAAATATATCCGCTCACTTTCGAGTACATATCAATAATCACCGTAGGAGTTACATCATTGAATACATAAGGTCACACCCTTTATGCAAATTGTTTCTTTTGGTTCCTAAGAAATTCTTAAAGAAGTAACCTTAAAGAGGCTTTTTTTACTCCTTCGATAGACGGCCTCAATTTTCGATTGTGTTTGCATTTGCTTCGACACGTCGCTATTGAATATATATACAGTTGCAAATATACCCATTGATTTTAGCGAGTGACCATCCTGAATGCGAATTATTAACGCCTCGTAGGAAGAAAGGATGCAGTAAACAGAAATACCATTCCATAGAGGTTATCACATAAATATTCCTTGTTCTAGCACCATTTTCCAAAAACGACCTCTTTGTCGACATATATGGTCGTACTTTTCAATTAATGATTCTCGAAATACCAGCCTGTGTAAACAGCAACACTAAAAGTCGAGCTTTAGTCGATCCATATACGACAACTTGATGCAAGTTCCACTCGAATTTGGCTGACTAGCTAAGAATGTGGCTGTTAAAGAAATTGCTGCTGCACTGTTCCGTATATTTTTCAACATTTCAGTTTGTGGAGGAGTTTTGTGAACTCTGCAAAAAGGTCCGATTTCTTTGGAAGATTTTCTTAAGACCTCAATAGTTGTTGACAGCTGTATTGTACCTCTTCGACTTGTAGCCAGTCATTTTAACTATTTCGATCAACCTCTAATTTTTCTTAGTTAAGAGGTGATCAAATTTATCAAACTTGTAAAGAACTTAAATAGTTTTGATTATAATTTTCTATAATATGAGAGCATCATTTTTAAAGATGCTAATTTTGTTGATGAGAATCTTATCATCGATATATTTGGTCTGTTTATTATCAAAGTAATGATTTGTAGGATTTTTTTTCTTGATAATTACTCTGATATGTAAAACATATTGCAACAGCCTACTTTTAGCATAACTGAATACGTTTTGATAAGATGTGATAGATTCGTTTAGCATAAAATGGTCGGCGAGCCTCTTGTGTGTTTTTTTTTTCATGGTTCTTTGCTTAAATGGATTTTTTCATAGTTTACATGGGAAGCACACTTCACTTAAAGGCTCATTCCCATCTTTATATGTACGATTCCAAGCTTTCTGAAGTTTATCCTTATAAATTTGCTGCCTAATGAAGCTTTACTCGAAAATGAAAAAGGTGTTTTAAAGAGTATAAAAATGCATCTTATATACCATTCGACATGAGAAACAATACTTGATAAAATACACTATACAGTCCAGAGCATAGAGAATTGCCGATATCATACCTATTTCACAAATGAATAAAATCTTTCACTTGAAGATTCAAAATCATCGATGCAGACGAATAGATAATTGTCTTGTCAGAAAGAATCTAGCGCCTCATAACAGCGATGTTTTTTGGAGTTCCGAAGCAGTGATGACTTGTTCATAATGATTTATTGAACGCTGCAATGGCTGGTGTAGAAAGTCCAAAAAATGCCACATTCTTTTCTCAGTCTGAAAGATGATATCGGGGGAGAAAATGAACCAACCTCTGACCGGACGAGTGACAGGAATGAGTCACGAGTGAGACCCTGCGTCTTGAGAATATCCTCAGCCGGTGGTAAACAAAACAACAGTTTAATATTATCATAGACTCCAGCCGGTAGACTGTCACCGCATTTGATGCTTTTACCGTCGATGAGTAGCTTAGCTTTCACACCTATCGACGAGCCAAATACTTCACACGCATTGCAATACAAGCTGAATTGTTCAAAGATTTCATTGAATGCCTAAATAACGATGAGATCAGTGTATACCTGAGATACGTTAATATACCTGGGGTAATCAAATACATGTTTTGAAGAAAGCATCGTCGAGACAGTAGTTGTGAGAAATATGATTGAAAATGCAAAAATGATGCTCTTTCAACTGGTTATCTTGAGTGGGAATAGAATCTTGCTTAACGACAAATCCTTATTTTGAACATTTGCATAGATGCTTTCTTTCTGATCGTAACCAAAAGTCCCTAAAACGGAAATAAATCTGTGAGGTTGCTCTTTTTCCCTCTCTTTCTCCCAAAGAAAACAAACGTCATGGTTGCGTGATCACAACAGAAGGCAATAAACTGCCTCATCATATCAACAAGAAACATTAAACTAACCACGATCCGAATCCACCACAGCCGTCTGGACGTTGATTCACGCAGCTCTCGGGAACCTATATTCATATACACCCCATTTGAGCATGACATTAAAATGCGTTGAAAAGAAGAAACGAAACAGTTTGCAGCGAAATCGAAACAGTTTATATAGAAAAAAAAGTATGTGCGATGCAGATTTAAAGTACTTCATTGTGAGGCAAGTCTAACCGACGTTGGAGAATGGGTGCTAACTTTTCTGGACGAATCATTTCTCGCAACACATTCTAGTATTTACGAAAGTTTATTACGATTTACTGTAACATGGAGGTGTTTATTTCACTTTATTGTAAGCGTTTCTGCTAATATCTATACTCCTAAAGGCTTTTCATTGCTTTAAAGGAATGCACTGACCTACTACTGGAGTAGTTTCCGGATGTTTCATTCACCATCAATAATTTACTGTAACATGGAGGTGTTTCTCGCTCGCTTTTCTCAGAATTTACAAAAGTCTATTATATAAGTTAAAAGAGAGAAAATTGGAATCAACACAAAAATCCATAGGCAGTAGTGATGTAAGAGGAGTATTTCTATGTCATCAATATGAAAAAGTAGAAGAAGATGAGTGAGAAATTTTGAGTTGCATTGTTTTTTTCATCTCAGCAGCTATTTTCATAGAGCACCAGAAAATGAGACAATACTTTGAACCGGTTACAAACATTTCTCGGTAAAACATTTGACTTCTATGGAGCGATAGGTGCGAATGAAAATCATTCAAGCGGTAAGGCTCATAAAAATTTTTCCTGCATTCAAATCTCCGTTAATCATTTCGAACTTGACGGATCAAATTGAAATAACATATAAGAAAGGTGTATATCAGTGATGTACATTTTGCCGTCCAAATTCTAATAATTCTATCTTTAACGGTTCTTTACGGGAAAGCAGAGCGAAATACATGTAGAAATACATAACCACAGCGCTGCTATATTCCATTTTGCGAAAGGCTTACGCAAAGGTGCGAAAGTAGATGATGAAAAAGCCTCTATCCCCAAATATTTCTGAGACAAATTTTTGTGCCAATCGACTGGATGTACGGAAGGAGTAAAGTGATGCAAAATAACGAATATGTGGCTTTTCAGAAAACATCACTTCTGGTAATTAACTCGGCAAGAACTGAAGAAGGTGGTACATAGTTGTGGTCGATAGCCGACAATCATAGGTTTAACCGTTTGCGAATAAAAAGTGCAAAAAGATGCAAGGTGTTCACATAAACGAATGATCAAATGCACTTTTGCGGAACAGGTATAGTAACGCGAGCGACTAGACGAAAGAATTCTACGGTGGCATTTCCTGCTTTTTGATACCTGACGATATTTATTACAGGTGTGCTCACTTATCATTCTCAACATCTCAGCTCTTTAATTGATCACTAAACATACCTGTTTTTTGTTGGCCGTATTACGCAGCTCGATGTAGATACTAAAATCGCCTTTGAATTCGCTATAGACGTTCACTTTGCCACCGATACTATAGCAATTTTTCTCACCTGGTGTTTGCACGAGTTTCGGCCCAATCCGATCGTTACCTTCTTCGAACTCCAGAATACGTTTCCATTTGGAGGTTGCTATAAATCACTTTTCTCATAGCGTTCATCTTTGATTTAAAAGAACAACAGCAGTTTTATTCTCAAGTTACCTGTAGAACACTGCTTTAGCACTGGGAGTTTTTTTACACTTGAGGACTATTTTTTCTTTTTTTAATAAAGATACCGAAGTAGTTATCAGATGACAGACTTGGTGAGAAACTGGGTCATTGACCCGTCGTGGTTATCGGACCGGGTCCAAGGAACAAGTTACTTGCGTTGCCTATTGCTCACCATCGAATGATACATAAAGCCTCTTTCTAAGTTGTAATCAAAGCCAAATTTCTACAAAAATAGTGCCTTGGCAATAAGGTTGTCACAACTCAATGAAGATCGACAACAAGAAACTGTTCAGATTAGCAAAAATGAAAGGACCCGAAATTTAGATTGATTATTTGCAAAATCTTCAGTTACAGATGAATGAAAATTTCCAAAGCTTCTTATTTCCTTAAGTCGAGCATTTGTGAGAAAATTACCATAATAAAGGAATTCTCTCTTAATGGATTTTTGTAATTTATTTAAAGAAAAATTTGATAAATACACATACGATACTGACGATACAACCAAGGCTGCATCATGTCCTTACCTATGTATTTGTGTCCATTCTGTAGTTTCAAACGGTTAAATGAAAGACAAGGATTTTCGATCTAGTAGACATCCCCCAGAAGCAGTTTACTTTGTGAGCGAAATTCCGATGAAAAGTGGGAAAGGTAAAGCGGAAATCGGGGCTCCCAGATGAGAACGATGACCTCCTGAGGAGCGGCATGTTTTATGAAGTCTTTTAGTATTACCAGCTGATATGTAAATAAAAAAGTACCATTGTTAATGGTACCATCAATTGCAGTCTCGGATAAAACCAGCGGTGTCAACGCCGCTAGTAATTATAGTGCCGATACTAAGCGTTCTCGCTACGATGTGGCAGCTTCCATAGTACCATGGCCATAACATTCCTAGTATTCATGACGAAAAACTGCAACAGTCCTGTCAGCCTCTCTGACACATTCACATATTCTTTTTTTTGCATATTCTTCCACAATTTAAATACAAAAGCGAGACAATATCTGAGGTTCGCTCCTTCAGCTATTATATTTAATCTACTTCAGACTAGCCAAATGGACTGATCCTAGGCTTTTCTAAGTTCAGCATTCATCCGTTATTACAGACGCAAGAGAAATTAGATGACTGAAGGGGCCGAACGCATCGATTTTTGCAGTTGACTATAAGGTTTCTGAAATGTTAGGGACATTTGTTCGTGTTCTTCTAGAAAATTTTAAGAGATCAGAAATGCATGCTCTCTGCTAATATTAAAGAAGTGCTACGTCAAAAACAGATGCTTGTATTTGGTTGAGAATGAATCGGAGTCCCTCTTTAGGCGCGACCATTTAACGTTCGGCAACTGCAGTGAGCAGAAGCGAGAACTCAGGGTTCTTCTACCGGAATTCTGGTAGGCAATGAGGACTGAGCTCGAATTCTGTATTTTGCCGACTGGTGCGATTAAGCTGTATAATGGCGTATACAAATAACCAGTTAATATTCTTTTCTTTCTTGGAAATAACAAGTATGACATTTCACTCCAGGCAAAAGCTAGAAGTGTAAGAAGGCAGAAACGATTCCGAAAAGATGACACGGAGTTGAATATTAATAGCAGTCGGAGTTGACATCCTTGTCTGAAATTACTGAAATAATTCCATTCTCAAAAGCAAAAAAATAACGTTACCTGGATTGAATGGGCATGGTTGATGCTTGATAATTTCAACATCAAATGTGACATTGTCGCCAATTTGAATTGCATCGACACCTTTGGCCAGAAACAGGAAAAAGATTACGTGAGCGTACCGCATGGCAGGGGTGATCATCAAATGCTGTGGTGCTAGCACGACGATATTGCACAATGAGTGCAGATGTCGTTGCTGACGATCACGACGAAGGCTTGAAAAACCCGATATATGAACAATCTCAACACATCGCACGACTCCATAGAGCAAGTTCTTTGCAGCCGATCGCTTCTATCATTCGGCTGCCAATCGAATTAACCAAATCTGGCTGCATTGCCGCAACAATTCTATTATTCTTCACATATAACGCCAATAATATTTAAAATATGGGTATTTAATTTTTTGATGCACTTCGTTAGGTGGTTTTTAATTACGAATACGCCACTCTTAGGTGATTTTCTAGTGTGCGATGAGGGATTTTTACGAGTGTAATGACGGATTTTTGCTGGTTGCAGTTCCGCATTCATGTCGATGATCTGCTTCTAAAACATTTCAAAAACAACGAGATTTTCGTTGTGTCGAAAAAGATATTGTGAGCATCGTCGTCAACTGGTTCATTATTAGCTCTGTTCATTTTTATCTGCATGCAACATTTACTCCACTCGTGCTATCGTATATCAGCGGCTGCTAGGCGAAAAACCCACTAATGATGCGGTTTCGATCTGGATTATGTTCACAGTCCGATAGCGATCGGGATTGTTTCGATTGACAACGTAATATACGGTCTCAATAAAATTGTTGAAGCGCACAAAATGGGTGAGTTTCCGGTTCGGTCCTTATCGGTCCTTATATTCATAGGGCAAAAGGTCAATGCGATGATATGTGCTAGTCGTACAATATTACAGTATTCGCCTGTGAAGGGAGGAATGCAAATGAAGAGCTCGATTTTAATGTATTGCAACGAACGAGTTGATTTCCATGCAGTTCATACCTCAGCCGCTTTGTATCATCGACGACGCAAATTTCGACAGATCGGCCCTCGAGCTCGAGTTAAATCTATTCTTTTTCAGCAGGTTGTTCTACGAAACCACCTAGCTGTTGCTCACACCGACAGCGTAGTCAGATTCTGCTATTCGAACTGATCAGCTTCACAAATTTCACACGTAGATCTCCCGCGAAGTTAGCAAAAACACTGTGGAAATTGCACAAATCTGCGATCGCTGCTTCATCTAATCAGCGTTGTCCAAGTAAGCAGACCTTGGAAATGATAGCTTTGATGCATCGAGGGATCTGACAGCTCTATTAGTGTTACTTCATTCTGAGTTCTACATTTTCTGCTAAATGGGAGTTTCGTAGATGTTGGTGAGCCCACCAACAGGGTAGCGAATCATGAAAATGCGTTAAGACTTGAATATTCTTCTCAAAGAGGTGAGCGGACAGCCGAGTTGACAGTCCATCACTACCAGAGGGTGGCTGCAACCGTATACTTCCTTTATGTTCTCTCCTTATTTACTCTTTCCTCACATCGTTCCATAAATGCTTATCTATTTACAAGCATATCTCCTCTTCTTTTTTGCATTAGTTTGCAATATTTATAAAAAGCAATGGTCTTTAATGCAAATACGTCTTCAAACTAAACATCAAACCCGGAATTAAACATTCATATCGTCACTGCTCACTTATAGCTTTTATCAGTATAATCGCATAAATCCAACGAAGATATTCACTGGCTCGCATTTTCGGAAATAAAATACTGAGCAATTCTAGTGTGATTTATAAGAATGCTTAGTGCTAAACTTGCTAATTTCAGTACCTGGATCGATCAGTAACAGCTGCCATTTTATTAGTTATCATATGATAACATAATTGCCTATATTCGATAAGATAAAATAATTGTTTTATCAGAAAATGATGCCAAGTAAATCCTGTTATTTTCACTCCATATGAAGATTAAATTCCGATTGGTCATTTTGCGCATCAAACTGTCATTAGACAGCAACTTTTATTTCAAAAGTAACTTATTTCTTATATTCATGAGATAGCCATCCAATTCTGGAGGATAAAAAAATCATGCGGCACACAGAATGAGCACAAACTTAGATATTGCACCTCAACAGTTATCATCATAAAATATTTACAGGTGATAAATAGGAAAGTCTCAGTCAACCCCTCTCCCATCTCTCCCCCATCTCCCCTCTAAAAAAATTGGAAAAACTTCCTATGAATATTGATTTCCGTGACTCGAATGGATAAAATGAACAAAGCACGTCGAATTTTCTTGAATGTAAAGACAATGACAGAAGCGAATGCCGAACACACCTAAAAAGCATTGCGATACTTTAGTAAATTTTAGTAAGTTATTCGCAAATGATCTCCATGACTTTAATTTTTCGTTAAAATGAAATGTAGGCTAAGGGAAGGTCGAAAAGTGTATACTCAGCGAGTTCACTCATCCATATATCTCTGATGTATGCAGCGGTCGCACTTATACAAATGATCTCGGACAAAGCACTATGAAAAACGACACTAAATGAACGACATCAATAAAACAACGATCACGGAAATATCCGACCGATGCCGAAAAACAACTTGGCAGTGGGTCAATCGTCGAATCATTTGTTCTCGCTAAATGTGACAGTACCATAGAGTTTATGGCATCCGATGAAAGTCCGTTGTTGAAGAATAAGTTGGTTGAACGGAAGATTCCAATATGTCTGTGAATCCAGATTCTCTTCAGCTCTCACTCCTCGTACTTCTTTTAACCGTTGTTCCAGCTTCCGCTGTGAACTGCAATAGCGTATTTCGATGCCAATCGTGATAAATCAGCTACTTTTCTCACTCAATAGTCATTACAAAAATTAGCAACGAATTTTGCTTTGTGCCACAGAAAACAGCAATAATGCAAACGCTCAAAAGTGTAAAGGTTCTGGCCAAAAATGTAAGGTCCCGACCAAGAAAATATTAGAGTCATTAAAGTTACTGCTTTCCACATAAAAATAATGAGCTGGTAAGGGTGCTTCGCGTGCAATATAAACTGTTCAGTTTAGTAGTTATCGGAGTAGTAAGAGCATTTATTATGTCAAAAACTCTGCTCCTTTAGCTTTAGCTCGAAGCTGATAGTAATACGAAGAATAAATCTTTCTATTCATTTAATCTTGAAAGTTAAACTGAAATACGCACAAACCTGAGAAGGGGACGGATATTGCGATCGAAGAAGTAGACCGTTGCAAATATGCTAATTTTTGCCGGCTCATTTTGATTCTGTAAAAAGAAATGAACAATGATAAATAAAACAACAGCGTCTAAATATTAGGGGAGAAATTTCGCCACTCGCCACTGGACCAACTAATAAAATTAATTAAACTTAGATTTTAATCAACTCAACTTGCATCACTTCTCTTACTTCCCATTTATTGAATGATTATTGGCTTATAATTTATAAACACAAATATATATTGCAATCAAATGAACTACATTAATTCAGTAAAACACGAAGCTGCCGGCAAATGGTGTCTACGAGGAGATGATGCATACCTTTGTCCTCGTACTAAGAATCGCCTGGAATGTACGTTCACTGATGTGCTGCCATCGAAGCAACGTCGGGAGGTCGGGTAAACAGAATCGAAGCATTACATTGTCATAACGGGCTGGCTGAAAAGTATAAGACATCGTTGGTCTGTTTTAGTACTTCAAAGGTTACTCTATCCAAGATAGGCTTTTCTCGCAGGAATGGGAAGTAGTAAGGAAAACTGAGTCGGGTATTGCAGAATTCTACCTCATCAGCGTTGTGATTTAACGCCAAGAATAAATATGCAGCAGTCGTAGCAGCGGACTTGGTCTCAGGTTCTTTAGACCATAGAAGACAACACACTTCTCCTTGAATGTATGCAATAAAGATTTCATGAATTTCTGCTCAACTGGCCAAAAATCGCTTGTAGTATTATGGACCCATTACCCGTAATACAATAGCAAGATAATGGAAATGAGAAAATGGGCAATACTTTCTTAAGAGGAAAAAGCTTTGCCGCTGTCGAAAAGATATCTGAAAGGCCGATCGATGAACAAGTATCTCAGAAAAGACGAATTTCCATTCTGCAGCTGGTGGCAGAAAGAAAACACAAAACACCACTCCAAGGAAAAAATCAACCATAACTATAGGCGGAATTCACTGAGAAACTTTAGTGCTCCATCCTGAGACATACTAATAAGTTAAATGTTAAGCTATACAACATTTCCTCATCAAATCAACTCATTCTCGTGTTTCTATAAAAACATCCTATTGAACATAGGAAAGACCGCTTCAAAAAAACATAACGGATAGGATTAGTGGAGAACTTTTTCATAATATAACGTTTTAATGCCGAAACTCTACAGTAAAGAAAACATTTACTTCTTTTTGGTCTGCAATATCTCCACTTATTATCTCATCGAGTGGAACCTCAGTTATTGTTAGGCAGCAAATTTTGATCGAGAGTGGTGCCCTCATCGAGATGATTTAAGAAAATAGCATACCTTGAGTACTTCACATCCAATCGAATGTCCATCAACCAACAGCTCAGCGCCGATTGGGTTATCTCTAAGATTGAGACTTTCGCAAGGGCGGCAGTATGCACTGTAAAATAAACCACCATGATCTAAACATAATTGGTATCATTCATTAATGCTCACCTTTGGCTGCAAAGAAGGCTACGCGCATATATGATGCGTTTCTGAATTGCAAAAACCAGCCAATTTCAGGCAAATAAATGCCTTCACTCTTTAGTTGAAAATTCTGTAAAAGAGATATCTGAAGAAACTCAGAAAAAATGTCTTCACGCCGGTATGAAATCTCTGGCCTAAATGGCCTGTTGAAGAACAAAAAACTTCAAAAAATTTCCTGTTTTTGAAGGTTTTTCTCGAACAAATTGATCTATGATCACTTTTTAAAGAAAATAAATAGGTCGCAATTGATAGATCGATATCCTGCAGCAGATCAGCATATCAGGCGATAAAGAGGCTGAAGAGATTACCACGATCCAACACCACCACAACCACTATTCGGATCGGCGTCAAGGCACGGCTCAGGTGGAACATTCTTATCGGCAGTTGTTGAAATAGTGATATAAATTGTAAGATCATCAATAATTGGCTCAAATACTGCTGCCCTTCCCTAAAAATGATTCAGCCATCTACAAGGAATGAAAATTTTCGAAGAAAAGACAAAAAGAAACAGGTTCAATGGAAATTTCAAATTTCGTACGATGTGAGGAATTCTATGAAACTCTCGGAATTCGTTGACAGCGAAGCTGAAATTTTTTGAAGTATTTGATGAAACTGGATTCTCGCGAGGCAACAGAATACACCGATCCTACAAACATTTAGATCTCAGAAAGACAGATGGAATAGTTGTTAAACATTACAACCTTTTCCCCCATCAAATTCATTTCTTCCCGTAATCGACCCATATACAGATTTGGCCAGCCTATCATATAATCTGTAAACGAGCATAAACTAAGAGCAAAGCTCCCATTTAAGAAATTGGTTTACGATTTCAAATTTGATCCCTAAATAATTCGTAATTATAGCAATCAAAAGATTAAGCTTCTGAGTTAAACGTAATAAAAAATGCTGTGTTACTTTAATGGAATAGCAGCTTGGCATTTCGGGATCCTCAATAAGTTGGGCACCTTGACCTCGTTGCCCTCCTTCAAATAACAGCTTCCGATTCCAAGAACTCGTCTCTGCAATCAAGAGAATTCCCAAAATGCAAAAAAAAAGAAAAAAAAAACAAATGGCATTATGCCACCCATTCCCTCCTCCACCTCTTCTCCCCCGACGGCTATTCAGGTTGTCGGAAAATATCTTTGTCCACGAAAATTTAAAAAAACAAACAATGATTTCTTTTCGATGCCCAAAAAAGGAATTTGAAATTATTTCTGAATAACCCTTCATAACAAATTTTCTATAGCAACACTAAAATATCATATAAATTGAAACTTATTGATGAAAGAATATATATTATTCTAAATTTTTATTACGTTATTATTATTTATCTGATGAAAGCGGCTGTCACAGCAATTACCCCGATTCCATGGGCAGCTTTGGTGACGTAATAAATCAAGATGAATCCTCTGTGAATTGCACAATGTGAATAAGACGACAAACACAACAAACATCGCATTCATCGTCGGAATTCCGTACAGATATATACTAGAAGATGGCAACAAATTGCCGAATGGCGTTCTCACGTCACAACAGACTGGCGTAAATTGCTACCTTCTCAAGCGTCCTTCTTCCTTCAAAGAAAACTTCCGTTGAGATTAATTGGCCCATGCAAGACATTCGTGATAAAAAGTGATATCCGTAATTGAACCGCATAGAATGTAGCATTTAGGCATTTACTCTCTTTGATATCAGTATTGCATGTCACCTCCTATGGATGACGCGTAACCACAATACTGAATCGCTTTACACAACCCCTCCCTCTCCTCTGACCATATTCTCCCACTTTCGATCATTCCAATATTTGGTGACTTTGCTCTCGAAATGCTCCAAAAATAATTTCATTTCGTTGAATATTGAACACATTACTGCCCCTATGTTTAATTCAGAAACGTCTCCCAGGACACCCCTTTTTCACCGCTTTAATTAAAGTGTGCTCCAATTACTGCATACATTGATGGAAATAATGAACAACCGAGGAAAAGGAACTGAACGGTGAAAAACGCTTAGATTCTACGTACCCTTCGGTTACTTCAACAAACTGAAGCAAACATCAAGTGCACGAATCGTCCAGTAACTATGTCAATGCCTTTTTCTCAGCACTCACGACCGCTGCGTCATTTCCTCAACATGAAAGTGAATATATCTAATTAAGAATACCTTATTGTTGATGCTAATTATTCGCAAATAAGAATACTGAGAAATTCTCCAGTAATCATTTCTTTTTTCTGATGGTCAAAATCGCCATAGTTAAAAGACAACTAATGAAGAATTCAGATGTTTACCGAATATCGTTTGATAGTCTTCGAATTCGCAATTCACATTCAACTTCTACGTATTAACTGACATATTTACGTACGTATATTCGTCCTACTCCGAATAAAGCAGTTAACTTTGGTGACTTTATCACGCGGTGATTATCAGTACATAGGGAACATGTGGCTATGGACGAGACAATGAAGATAGTGGATAATGACATAGGATCTTAGCCATGATCAATGAAATAAACGAACTCTGCGAAAGGAGAGGAAGCGGAAACGGAATCCGCTAGTATCTTCTAGAATTATTTCACTAATGGATGTAATATTCAACATTTCAAACTACTAGGGACTTTGAAATAGCCAACTTATAATAGAAAGACTCGATAAAGTACCGCTTGACAAAAGAATTTCTATAAAAATAGCACATTTAGCCTAGTTTCTTATCAAAGCAGTATTAATTACTATTAGTTGATGTAAGAAAAAATGCTCACACTTATCGTCACCGAGTGAAATCCACAAAAGTAATTTAAAATTAAATTTATGGTAGTGGAGAAGAACTTCAAAGAAAAATTTATAAATGCTTTAAATGAAGGGAAAAAAAAGAAGTTTCCCATCGAAAATGAACAAAAACGGCGAAGAAACTCAACTAAAAAGTGCGAACAACGATATAGCGGCCCTAATTCGCCTACGCTATTCACCTACACGGAAATGCGGATTTTCGTCGTCTGGTTTTTCACGCATTCACCTTCTTTTACGACACATCATTCACGCCATATATCGACGTTCATTCGAGCCAATACGCCTTCACCACCAAATCAACTACGCAAACAAGCTATACTTCCTTATCATTACACACCTAATTATATGGGCATTTTAAATTTCAAACCAAATTTGAAGACGCATCACTTGCGAGGAGAAATAACGTTTCGTAGATAGGACTGTTTTAAGACCCACACTGGCTGAGGCTGCTCAATGACGTCGAAATCACTCGCGTCCCACTATTGAACTGTTATCAGTTTAATATAGAGAAAGTACCCACCTCCTATAATGCATACAATACTGACAGTGCATAAGGCGTCTTTCCTCGAGATCCCACAAATCAAAGTGTAGAGCCAAGACAGATAAAACCGTGGGATATAATCATTGCTGACAGGTTTTTCGAGCATCATTCGCAGCACCAATTTTCCTTTCTTTTGACGTCGGTGGGAAATATCGGGTCACAGAATATGAGGGGAGTACCAACGTCCTTCCACCATCCTCCCTTCTCTTTATTCAAGCCATTGATAGCTATTACATAGCGTAGACCGTTTATGATTCTGACCGTACAAGTGGTATCTGAAAGCGCAGTAGCATGGAACAGCAGCATCCTTGCTCTATGGACGAAAGGTTCTTATGTGGCAGAATTTGAGCTCTTTTGCAACTTTCCTTGCTAATGACTCCGCAAACGACGAAAGATTTCCCCAGATTTCTCCACAATCTTTTAGTCGGGGATATCTGTGCTATTCAAATGTTAAATCGTTTAGGATCGAGGGGAAGGAACGGATTTTGCGATAGAAATTCATTCTATTTTATGAGCACCATTAATTCATTTCATAGCTGAGTTTGTTCTCGTCTACGAATTCAGCATAACATATACTGCTGGCATATCCTCAACAGAGAAAATATGAGAGACTGAACAATTGGATTTCATATTGACAGAAGTTAGAAAGCGACTTGCAAAAAGCTTATTCAGACTTTTGAGTCATTTCGCATATTCAGAATGTATTCGAAAAGTTCAATCGTCGGGCATCTAAATGAGTAAATGAAATTTTTCGAAGCCTATCTTCATCGATGCGCTTATATGGTATATAAAGCAGCCCATGGCCCACTTTATTGTTTTCATTTATATATGACGACTCCAACGTTACGTGTGAACCAACAAGAGTGAAGTACGCTCAAGCGTTTTCGATACTGCCCCTTGTCGTCAAACCAACTGCTCCTGATTCATCTCATCATTTTCGGAATGGAATTAGGTCAGCAGTCCAAATAAAACATCCTTCCCTCAACCTTTTCCCCCCATTCTCCATCCAACATACCTTCTTCTTCAAGATATTCTCCTCATCACAGACCATGTTGTGCTGCTAGTGTGCAATTATTTCGCTCGTGCCTCGCAACAGCCCTACTTACTCATCAGGCAAAGTACCACTTCCGAGGTCAATAATAGAAAACATTGATGGGACGTACGATAAAAGCCCATAGCGCATCCTACCATACTTGTTATTTTGTTACTTGTCAGTAGTACCTCTAATGTCACTCACTATTTAATGTGACTGATCAACCGAGTAGCGAAGCCAATTAGAAGCCACGTTCAAGGACAAAACCACATTTGAAAATGTGCACTGTCTTAACCGGAAATATTGGCTATATGCAAGATGCGGGAGGTGAATGTCAGTAAAATCGAATTTGCTGATTCGGGATGTACGTATACGTGGCTAATGAGATGTGATGATTGGAAACGTGGAAAAAATGGAGATATACATAACATTATTAAAAACATGAAAAAAGTTCTTAGGCCTGAACTCGATTAGAAGTCTGTGTGGTGTAATCTGCGCAATGCTCTTCGTCTCAGGTAAGTTTTTGAAGTGAACATTTCAATCCCCGTACTATAATGCTGGTCAGTATGCATAATGTTGAGTTAAACCTAACATTTCCTAATTTCAGTCTCTCTTCTCATTTATGTATTAAAGATGTTATTTTTTAGCCCATATATCCGAAGGAAATTCTCATCCTTCATTCGGCTATAGATTCACCAAATCTCCTTTCAGTTATGTCTCGCAATTTTGGTGCCTTTTAATGGCTGCAAGCACCTCCCGACTAGCAATTTTTCTGTTGTTGTTGTCGAAGAGTCTTTGTAGCTCAATTACACTAGCAGTTGAAGTTACCACGTTGCCCCTATGACCAGCCAATTCCCGATAACTTCGGTTAGAAGTTGAAATTGCGATCAATTTTTGCCGACAGAAAAACCGACCGTTTTTGTCGATCTATCTGTTTTAGCCATTTTTAGTGGTTCTTACTTCCCTAGGTGCAGTCGAAACGCGGTTTTCGCCGAATGTGTTCGATCGATGACTGCCCGTGGTTTCTTGAATACCTTCGATTCGAACCGAATTCTCACTGCAAGCAAATGCTTCCGGTCGCTTCGTGACCAGAAGAGTTTTCATTTGATGTGAATATTTGAAGCCTACAGAATGCAGCATGAAAATGCTATTATACTTCTTCGTTCATTGGTGCAACGCGTAATAAGTCTTCTGGTAAGTTCTCAATCTCTATCACAATCGAATGCGAATAGAAGAAAAAAACAGACGAAAGTACACGAATATATAAATGAGCGATGAAATACGAAAGAACAGCAACAAGTTGCCATCAAATAATTATAGTCATTTGTGTGCTTATATCCGTTAATATAAGTGGGTGAAATTAGGTCGAATTCCTCCATGAATCCACAAAAAAAATATTCGAGGAAAATCTGCCCATCAGATTCTCAGATGCAAAAATTCAAAATTTCTATATTGAACGTAAAGCTCGGTTTGGAAGCTTCATTTCTATTGAGCTTTCCTAACTTCCGTAGATTAATGGAGGTAAGCACATGAGAGAGGAAAACCGGCAAGATAAAGTAGAAAATGTTGATAAATGAACAAAAACGTATCGGATTTGCGAGTAGTTAATGCTAAGATGGATATCTTATTTTAAAGAAGGTATCATCAAATAGAAACGTTTCTCTTCAAACCTTTTGAAATAAAGAAATATCGGAAATATCCGAAGCAATTTTGTAATAAGAGGATAAATGTTATTATTTTCCAGAATAAAATAAAGAACAAAGTCATAATTCTTCGATAGATATATTTACTAATAACCTTTCCATAGTCGATTTTAATTAAATTTATACTGTGCTATAAAATAAATCGGAAACACTACTCCAACATCAACACTATGGTCCATTTCGACGATATAATTTTTGAATTTATATTTCGGCTGTACCAATCAAGTAAACGGAAAAAGAATACAATTTATTATAGGAGAGAATGGAACTGATCATAAATACATATTTTAGACACACACATATACATAGTAACGCTATTGTTGAGGTGACGCAATTTTTACGTCGATTCCCATAAGGAAACAAGCCACCGTGCTTTGTGCCATTCGTCGTTGCAAGAGCGCACGGCCGAATGCCGATAGATACGATTCTCTAGGGTTACCTTGCTCAAGATCCATCAGGTAAACGGTGATAAACATAGAAATCTGAAACAGTGGATATTTTAAGTGAATGCGACGAATTTGAATGCGAAATTTTTAACATTACAGCATTTAAAGTCTCTCTTTTATGTTATAGAACATGCAAGAAACTTTCATCGAACTGATGAATATTTAAATAGATAAAAAACATGAATGCAGAAACGTTTCAAATGGCAAGATGCAATAATTAATTTGCGTCAATTAATTTAATGATAGTAAAATGCTACATTCTGGATTCGTCGTTGCGATGATATTCTCACAATGGTGCCACAAGCGAAAGTCCTTCCGTTCTATTTACCCTTGGGGATGAAGTTTCCTCATACTTGCTACCATTCGACAAATTTTAAGAGTCTAAAGATGCTGGATAAAGTGCCAAAGCAGAATTGTTTTAATGTTCGAGAACGAAAGCATCGTCGAGGTTCCCCAAAAAGGTCGAGATTGTGGCTTCCTTACAAAAAAACTTTGATTTGAGATTTTTCGCTGCATTCTAAAAATATGAATCCTTTTAGCCATAATATCTCAAATTTTATACATAATGACGGTGGTAACGGAAGATAAGCCCGCTTGATTTGCTAAACGGGTATTCTGAACTAAAATTTTTAATTTTTGACAGAGTTCAAACATAGAGAGTCCAGTAAGGTGAGAAATTCGGGTGATCGAGATAGTTAATTGCTGGAATTCAGACCTAAATTGGATATACAAGACCCAAATTCCAAGTATAGTTGACCCGAAATTAAAATATGTGGACAAATGAGCAGAAATGACCTTCGCATTGTGCGATTTTCTTTTTTGCAGAACGAAAATCACAAAAGACAGATGTTTTAGCGATGAAGAAACAATTCTTCATACAAAAATGATAACTTAAAAAGGATTATTTTAATAACGCTTGCCTGAAAAAGGAAAATAATTTGAAACCTTACAGGTCGTTTTTCGAGAATATTGTTTTGTATTTCGGGTGGAATATATTCCCTTACATCGTCAAGCTCCGGTGTGCACATTTCTGTTTCAATATCATAGAGACCTGGTTGCATCACCTGAACAAATTATTTAGAATCGCCACTTTGCCAGAAACATTTAAATATAAAACTGTTCTAAATCACATCAAATTGCTCAACTTTGCATCAATGCGATCCTCATACAAATGGGCTAAATCTGCTGCAAATCACAAAGGCATTAATTTTCAACGAAAGAAATTGGGATCTATATTGCTGAAATACGGCAAATATCAAAAATATCTACTAAATATGAACGATGAACTATTTCGAAGATGAAATTAAAGAGAATAATTGTTTTCTTTTTCTAAACTGTAATATGAAGACTGGCAAACCTCGCATTGGCATTCATCGTCGATTGTTTTATGTGCTGTTGGTGAATTCTTCGTTAATGTCAAATGAGACGCTTGACTTCGCATTTGCTTACAGAAATCACAAAAAACGCTAAAAAATAACAACATTTGCATAAATAAAACCAAAATGGCCAATAAAATATTAGCAACCAGGTGGTAGGACAGCTAAAAGAACCAAACGCAAAGATTAATACATGAGTTATTGCTCATGATGCCTTTTCTTTGGTAAAAATGCTTTAAATGATAACAATTATCTTTAACAAACGATTCTCTAAAGCTAAATACCTAAAAGCGTTAGAAGTACATAGAAATAAATCACTTTAGAGGAGATAATAGTCTTTTCAAAACTAATAATGCAAATAAAATATTCTTGACGCTCATTTAATATATGGATTATGAATGATTTAAATATAACTCCGATAGCTAAAACTTATTCAACAAGCGAATATCGAACTCTTATGCAATAACTGCTGCTAATCTTTATTGTCGACATGAAAGAAATATTGGAAATGCATCCCTTATGATAGCTCATATTGTTTACTTTTACTTCGAAATTCAGAAAACTATAGCATAAACTTTCTTACTGCCCATTTCACTTTGCAAAACACAGATTTTTTTGCTGGTCAAAATGGTTGAAATTCCTCGAATTGGTCAATGTTGATCAAATATTCTGTTGCTAAAATAAAGACGGATAAACCAATAATCTATGGAATATGGCAGAAAGATGGACGAATTAGGGATTTTGTTTCGAATGTCAAATTCAAATGTAGTAGTCAAACCCGATCAAATTTTCAAACAGTGGACATTACTTCCGAGCGTCAAAATATTTCTACCCTATCCTTCACCTATCGCTATCTGCCGTGAGTTTATTTTAGCTTATAAGTACTTACCATGATCCGTCAAGTTTAGCACAAGGGCATTGATTCACTTTCTGATCAATTTTTTTGGAGCACGGCAGCGGTGGATTGTTCGGATCCGGTGTTCCACCAATACGCATTTCAATTTCAGCAACGAGATTTTTGACTGGTTTAACGATTTCCACACCAAGCGCCTTGATTTTTATACATCCAGGAATGACTGGGTTTTTCGGCGTTAGGAAGATTTTGTCTGGATTGAAGCGAACCGATGGCCGGTACTTCGAGATTTCGATACCTTTTCGTGAGATATATACTGAAATAATTTTCTCCTCAGTTGATTTCAATTCATACATAGCGTCTAAAATTTTTAGAAAATGGCAAATATGACTGCTAAATGCAGCACATCAATGCTTATCAAAAATACGGTTTTACTGATATTGGAAACTGTCATTTGCAATTGTTAATACCTCGCCGGAAATCCCAAGTTTAGCTTGAGAAGTTCGATTCGACTAAAATACACATCCAATATTTTCGGATCGGCAAATATAGAAATATTACAACATGATATGCAGCAAGATGTTACTATAAGAGATATAGTGCGATATCAGTAGGAACAATTTGTGCAGTACTATACCATAAATTATTGCATTATGCAAGAATTTTTCAACAACAATCACTAATATGGCCAGCGCACTTCGTTCTAAAATTGTGAAAAATTCACTTTGTATTTTTGTAATTTTCTCAGAAATTTTCCCAAGCGATATTTCGAGTAAAGAAAAATTTTGACAAATAGTTAATGTTTTATCGGTAAATAGAATTTGAAATTATTAGAAAATGCTCAAAAAATAACTTTTTTGTGGATTTATTAGTAAATAATGAAATGGAATTGAAACTCAACGTATTTGCTATCATACGCTGCACAAAATTCCCCGTTATGCAAACACTACTTTTATAGCAATATTTCCGGATTTTTCCTCGTTTTGATGGAAGATAGCCTGAGTTAAACAAATCTATCCAATTTTCAGGACTCTCAATAAAAGTGTTGGGCAAAAAATGGAGTTGTTGAAAAAGGTATATCCATGTCAATCAACGGCTTTACTAACCTGACTTTTATTCTCAGTGGAATGATGATAATGAAGGCAAAATTAGGCTTTTTCAGTCAAAGTTTTAAAGATATTAGCATTCCACTGAAAATCACCTGAGAACAATGTTGCCTTAGCAGACTTCATACGCAATGATGTGTCTACTTATACAGTGATAGGTGTTTTGCTACAAGCCAACTGATACTAATCTAGCGTGGATTTTTCTGATGATTCTTCTAAAGAAACAATAGTTTGATACAAATTTTCAACTTTAAAATCTCACAGAACAACAGCACCAATAAATTCTCCTTCACTAATTTCCTAGCAAAAAACCTTGGTATCTGCAAAAAAGGAACAACGGCGACAACTGCATAGAAAAGTACGGTTTGTCTTAAAAAGTTAACTCCACCTTTCGAGTCTTTGCAGTCACAAGCTCCTGAGATAATCACGGTCTAATGATCTAGAAAGATAGTCAGGACAGGATACGAAGAGCAATTGAGAATAGAGAATTGGGCTGACAACCTAGGCACAAATCGTTGACCAAATGAGCGCCGGTGCAGCTACGAAATGAAATTCTTAACTTGGTAGTTGCCCAACGTTAACGAAAAGGAGAGTATTATGAACGATGCGGACAAAAAATAAAGTTTCAAGATTGCTGCTGATATTTATAATGTCGAAAATAAGAGGTCATCGAATCCACACGAATTTCAACTGCCCTCTGATAGTGGGAGTGAAAATCAATGAGAAATCTGAATTAACAAATATGATAAAAATTCCTACTTCGTAAAGCTAAAAAACTGTTCAGAATATTTTGCGTTTTCAACGACTACATTGGTCCTTAGCTGTAGTGGCCAATGCACTCGTTGAACCTAGAAAGATGTCCGACAGTAACAAGTAAACCTGATTGTTTAAGCACTAACCAACTATATCATTATTTCTTAAAATCATTCCACTGAACGGATATTATACTTAGCAATGTGTTTTAATGTGCTGATGATAAGTGGTGTGACAACTCAAGTAACTATCTCCAATTTGTAACATTTATACCTCAAAACCTGTGCTGCGAGTGTCGTCGAGCATTGCTCCATGAAGCATCCACAAATGTCTAAGTTATGCTATGGTTAATTACAGCTAAAAGGCGCTCGTAACTAAAAAATACACCACAGATTCTAACAGTTCAAATAGCATACCGTTTGGAGGAAATCTACCAAGGAAATATCGGTGGAGAAAAATTCAGACCAACTAGATAACCATAGCATTTTTTGCAACAATGTGTTATGCGGAAATGGATGCAACCACTCATGGATATGTGACATTGAGCAGTTTTCACGCCTCACCGCTCTTTAAATAACGAATGAAGAGTTAATCAGTATACTCGATGTTCAACGCTTCCCAAACTACAACCAAATCAACGGGCCAATGTCGCAACCAATCAATAACGATAAATGCACACTACGCGATAGATAGATCAATACGACGATCTATCATGAAATTCAATGAGGCAATTGGGTCATCGTTGAATGTTTCTTTCAGAGAGATAAATTCACTTCGGCTCATCCAGCAATTTTTTTGTTTTCCATGACCTTTTTTCTACACCGTCATTTATGTTCTTATAAAATACTGCACAGCCAAAATAGGCCGAAGTACCACAGTATTCTCAAAATTTCGTGGTTTAGATGAATAGAAATTTTTTGTTGAGTTTAAATAAATCACTACGTTCCTCTTAATTTTCCCTCAAGTCCTCTCCGTATCTACAACATAAAAGTATCAGAAGTTCCAAATATCCCAGCTGCAACTTCGTTGGGATTTTCGATGCCTCTTAAAGTGAGGATAAAATATTTGCATTTATATGTCGGGGCAACGCGCGGAACAGCAGCGAATAGAACTTGACAAAAATGCACCCACCTTTGGTAAATCGACGGATTACCTGGTGGATCAGGTAAATTAGATGAATATCAGGGGAAAACTATATTTTGTTCACGTTTTTCCTTAAGACAAGACAGGCAGGGTAGCCCGCAAAATGGAACGCATCTAAGATCCCCCTGTTCGACGATTCGATCAAAAACCCACAGCTTGGTTTTCTTCTACTCCATTATTCACCATTACATTGATGGTTTATTTTATTGACAGCCTCGAAAAATCAACTCAGTGAGAGAACAACAGATGAGGAATTAGGAGAATGGCAGTGATTTCAGATATTCACCATAATCGGCTACATTTATTCGATGATGCGACTAACATAATTTGTGTTATATAAGAGAAATCGTTACGTTAATTAAGTTTAATAAAATAGAAAAATTACGATCAATGTAATAAAAGACTAAAACAGTAAAAACGAATTATGTAATTGAAGGATTCTGCTTACAATGTTGAAATCATTCGAATAAATCGAACGAGTTCCGAAATGCGTTCTAATGGTTCTTTCAGAAAGGAGAAATTAAACGAGAAACCTATCAAACTTATCGATATTCATATCCACTGATGGATATATTCGATAGTAAAATTACTTCACTTAATAGTTCCATTTCCCATTCACTAAAATAACTGTTGGGTTTTAGCTGAAATCATTTAACAGAAAATATCCTACACATGTGAAAGCGGATGCGGAAATTCCATTGAATGATAATGAAAGCGTGAATCATCGATATATGAATGACGACAACGAGAGTATGAAGCGCATCGTCAAATCAATGGGTGCTAAAATTTATTAATTAAAACATCGCATCGTCGGATGTTTCATTTTTCTGGTGTTCCGAAGTCTTTTTGCGTCATTAGTGAGGTACAATGCTGAGCCAACCTCAAATTCAAGAACACTTTAGGAACAGCCAAGAATGTTAAAAGGTGAGAAAAAAACGAACTTGGACTACATGCTCCTGAAACACGTATGTCCACTTCAGCGTGATCTTGAGCGTTCGATAGATGTAATAGCGATAAGAGAAGTAAGGTGATGCGAATGATGCAAACCGTCAAGGTGGGAAATAGCCGACGGGTGGTGGTTGTCACTCGCGGCATTCAGCACAACACAGAAGCGACACCTGAGCGCACCTGTGCTCAGATACTCAAACGCACAACGATGTTATCGCCGCACTGCTGACCTAAAACAATTAGAATGGCGATGATGCGTCTGCGGGGGGACAGGGAGGCATCCATCCTATCCTGTTCTGGTCTACGTTTCGCGCGAACTTAAGAAACGTTCCTTCACATTTACGAGAAAATTACAACCATATTAGTATCTATATGCTGGTCTATGTTATCTGCTTTCACTACCTTAGACCGTTCTTCTCAATCACTACGGCTGCCAAAATTCTAATTTATTTATTTGTGCCTAGGAATGACATCTATAAGGTCAATTACTGATCCCCGTTGTATGTATAAGTGGGAATGTCGCTGCGAAGTCCTTTCATTCTCACCATAGATTGCAGGGGTACCAAAGTGTTATTAACACACTGCTGCCACAGTGAATGTGACACCCCTTTGGGTGCAGTAAACGCTGCTCCTCTTTTCAACCGACTTTTTTCCCATGAATATCCTTCAGCTCAGCTGAAAAAAAAGACGCAATCGATCTACTCCTCTTTTTCTATCCGTCGGCCGCCTACAACGCAGCTGATTCAGCGTTAATCTGGTTTGCGAATCGTCAACAATATCAAGCGTGATCTCAATGAGCAAAGATTCCACTCCAACCGGATGGAAGCTTGAATGGTTGAAATTAGTCAACAACAAGGTGAATTTTGCACTCTGAAGCAATTTTCGAAAAAAAAGGAATCCGGCTTCGATCAACAAAGCGCAACGATGCACGAATTTTGCAAAGCATCGGCTTTCCCAAAGCCGATATTACCGTTTCAATCGTTGCTAAATCCTGTTTTGATTCCACGTTTATATCTGCTACTTGAATGTAACGATCACATCAACCGGATATCACCGCCAACTAGGTGTACACACAACTGCAGGGTACATCGAAAAGCTCCAAACAACAACGCATTGACTATTATAATGGTCATCCAAATTGGCTCGAGAACATGTCAGTTACGATAGATTTTAGCGCTAAATTCCATAGCTCGGGATTTGTAGATAAATTAGAGAATATATACAGTGGCACACATATGTATATAACCACTCCGATGGCGACGTTCTTGGTCACATATTCATTTCGCTCATCTCTTTGAGCTGATGTGCAGCGCAGATGCGTTGTAATCAAATGGCCTCGCGACTGTACTGCAAAAGATCCAGTAATAACAACACCCACTCACGGGATGTGGTGACCATACTGCCGCAATTCCGGAAGGTTAATAACTCTCAATATGTGCTATGCCGCACTAGGGTGGAAGCATCCTCGGAATTCTCAGGTCATATATGGGATCGTTGTGGATGATAACTGTAATGGTCGGCGATGGGAAGCGCTGCGAAAGTACGGTATACTCCTGGGTCCTCTCCGACCGGCCTATCAAAAAAAGCATATGACCGAGATAAGAGTGGAACGAAGTTTGTTATAGTCACTAATATTGGCGCATTCAGACAGCACCATATTCCTCCTCAAAGATCTGTTAAAAACAAAGTGCCGAGAAATTTATTCAAAATAGTGGAACGACTGAATGAATGAATACATATGAAATGAATGGATTCAAATAGATGGACAAGGACCCATCCTTCAAACAACACGGATAATGAACCGATAGACAGATGCACAGCATCAAAAACCTCCTTCACTAAGCTGCTCGTGCAGTTCCCCTGTGTCCTCCTACCGGATAACCTCATCTGGTCGGAACGAAGAACCTGATTTAGGTATCCGGCACACAATTTCGGCACCTCGGAACTAATAACTTCAACAACGAACTTCAGAACGCACTAAAATATACTGACCCAACAACACACGCATTCATGAACACAATGACGTTACGTGAGGCGACAAATATAAAAAACAATGTAAATGAACGACACATTCACATAAATTGGTAACCATGAAGAATTTTAAAGGTCAAATCTATCACCGTGGAGAGCAAAATTACAGACTTATTGACGGCATTTAAACTGTCCCATCACTGGTAGATAGGTTCAGCTTTCCAATGGTTATATTTCTGCCGTTATCTCTCAGTGCCTTGTTCCACTTCTCCCATTTCTTTTAAGAAAAATCTCCCCACGGCTTCTGTAATTTCACGTCAACAGCACAAGCTAAAACAGCCAAATTATCAACAGCTGGGAAATAGCAAAGACCGAAAAAAGGAGACAAATTCCTCGGATGAAAGAATAACATTACATTGCAGATTTAAGCGGCTGCAGAGAGTAGGAGATGTTTTCGAATGTGCACAGCGTCACTCCCATACACATAAAATACAGATTCGCGTCAACTGCCTAAAAATAGAACAAATGTATAGCGAGCGAAAAACTTGGCAACATTCAGCCTCTATTACCTGACAAGCGACCGTTATAAAAACGCCCTCTTTAGATTGTTAATGTAAAACCAGGTAGAATCAACCTGCGGCTGAACCGCCCCTGCCATCCTTGCGTTCTCAAATACGCTTGGCTTGCACATCCTAGAATATCGCCTGCAACAGCCAATATTCCTCGAGCTACTGCAAGAGGGGACTCAAGAAACATTTAGAGACGCTTTGCATCCGAAGGTCTCAATCAGCACGAGGACGCTCTCAAGGATCTTCACATGTCTAAGGAAACCTCTACATCAGCAGCCTTCGCGCAGAGTTCAGAGAAGGTCGCAGATGACATCTCAACAAATGTTACTAGCACCTTTACACATGATGGTTTTCGGTAATCTTTTCAAATCCAGAAAATCGCTCTACATTAAGCTTCAGCGATGCTTAGTGACGGGTTTTCTTCTGTTTTATATTCTATCGGATGCAAAAGACCCTCCTTTTCAGCAAAAGAAACTGAGAAGGTTTGATGGAACAGCAACACGCCATCCTCCTGACAACTTCATGATCTAGAAATCCCCTGACTTGACGCAAAACACTTGTTACGCTTAATCATCATACAAACAGAGGCGTTATACGACAATAATTTTCAAACGGCGTTAATTCAGTGGTGCCTACATCGTATCGGGCTTACAAACGATACCACCAAATCCCCTTAAAAAGGATTTATCAGTCATCTATGGGACTCAAATTCTGAAATAATAACATATTTAGAGCAAAACCATTTGTGCCAACACTTATTTTCTCAAAAAGATAACTCGATGAAGTTCACTCAGCGACGTTTTTAAAAACCATTTGAGAGAGAAAAGAATCATCTCCATTTCTACGAAACTACAGCTAGAACAGATTACATTTTGAGTGGACTTCAATCCAGCAAAAAGCAAATAAACGCTTTATTTCAAAGTGAATCATAGAATGCTGTCACACTACTCATTCTTATGAAAAAGAGAAAAAAACGATTGCTCACCGCTGGGTTGGAAACTCCCATTAAGAGACGACCGCTCGTAAAGATGAAGAGATAAATGAGAGACCCGTAATAGTCGAAAAGAGAGAGTCTTTGAGAGCACCTTCAATAAACATCCTCTTAACGTGAACCCGATGCAGCAGAAAGACACGAGTCGAATAAACGCATATATCTTGCTCAACTATCACACAGCGAACATCGGCGGAAAGATGAGGAATATCAAAGAGACCAAAACGAAAGATATTACATCAACAGCTGTCGTTATGTGCGTACATCTATGACTATCCAGTCAATTATTGCAAACGCAAATAACGTTCGTAGCGTATCGGATATTTCTTTAAGAGCGTGCCGTTTTTGAAGGTATTCGCCGACTCCCTAAGAATGGACTGATGAGCCAATATTTCGAACTGTATCACGACTCGAAAAAACTCTAACACTAGATCTGGTCTAGTTTTCCCCTCAACTCAGCGATATCCATCTTTTGCAGGTCAGCATTTCTGACTACTGAATGTTTGTTCTCAGTTTCTTGAATAAAATATAGCGGATTAAATTAAACAAATTAAAGAAACACAACTTGACATGAGAAAATTTTAAAAAATCTGACAGAGTGAATACCCCATTCAGAGATACTCCGGCTCCGCAACGAACTCCGTCCCATCGAATCTACGACCACCTTCGCCTGTCACCTGCCCCTCTCCTTCATCCGACTTCTCTCTCTCTGCAAATCTTTCAATCACCATACCAACGTTTCTTGTTCACAAAACCAAACACCATAAACCTAATTAACGCACCATAAATATTCTTCTCCTTCGACTATTCAGCAATATTCAGCATTATAATAATGCTTCTGCTGATTCCAACTATTGCTTCAGATCAGCAGAGATATCCTATAAGGGGTCGAGGAGAGGATAATGACTACTATATTAACTTCAGACAACCCAGAGAAGATTTATGCAATCTCACTGAAAAATCACTGGAGGTGAGGCTCGCTTCCCGAAACGGGATCGCACCTGTACATCCTTCCTGAGCATCCGCCATTCCACGGATCCTTAGAAATATGCATTCATGACTGCTAAGGGATATACGCTCTTCCGTGCGTGCAGCTGAAACGACCACTTAACCAGCTCAGACTCATTTTCATGGCAATTAAAGAAACCCCGATGGAACGCACTCTGCAGAGCACGGCCATGCAATTTTAGCGAGTAGAGTGAACTTCAGCACATCTGTTTGTGCTCTGATCATAGGAAAGCCACAAATGAGCCTTTTATGCTCTTATTGTTCTAAATTTCACCTCGCTCGCTTGCTAAGAAACCTACCTTGAATGTCATTTAGACTAAGTGATGAAAACATGATACCTGCTGCGTCCTGCTGTGCTTCTGATTCTGCTGGGAACTGCTCAGTGGAACATGAGGGCTCGTTATCCTGATGCTGAAATCCAGCTTATAACGAAATAGCCACAACGCAAATGTGAATTTCCTCCTTGTCTCTCGAAGGTCTTCTTATCAAAAAAGGGCACTGAAGAATGTTCTTAAAGTCCAGCAGACAGCAACTTTTAAATTCTCTCAAAACTCCACGAGGATGTGCGAAAATTGTAGACAAAACCTTCAAATTATACTTACCTCTCCTAAAACAAGTGCACTGAAACTCACCTCCAATGACTTCTGCTGAGATACTTCCTCACTAGTTTGTTGACTGCCTTCTGCCAGAATCTCGCCACTCGAAAGTGAAGCTGCCAACTGCTCAGCAGTCTCGGCATCGATCTCCTCACCCTCACCCATAAGCACATAAACGCGTTCACCATCCGAGCCCTCCAGTGCTTGCACCTGCAAACAGTGACCTTAATTTACAAACGCAGCTATACCACCTATGGTGTATAGGGATCCACATAAATGCGTACACCAAAACGGCACTTATGCTCCACGCTGTTCCACGCATACTCATAAACGGGCGTAAAGTTCACTGTTCACTAAATGGTGAAGGCAACACGCACTACACACCTGAATTTCAACACAAGACGACCCTCTCGAGGAGAACCATGGAGGAAAAAAAGGAGGAAAAGATGCACCCTCCAATAAAAAGCTGCTTCCTCGCATGTTGGAAAGCAATACATAGAGCTTCGGCATCCCAAATTTCAATACATAAATGCTTCTGCGTACAGCTTTCCCTATCAAGTAAAGACATTAGTCTGACACATCTCCACATAAGCAGAGGATGATTTCTTTCGATAATATAATCTGGGTAGATAAAAACTCTGTGGAACTTCCGAATGTAGGCACGACTCTAAATCGTGAACAGAAGGATGTGGGCCCGTCTAACTGGATATGAGAAGACGAAAGCCCAAAGATGCAGACTTAACAAGAACCGTGTAACTCACCGTCCGCAATAACCAACTTTATCAGCTCCATACTACCTTAGAAAATCCAACTTAAGGAACCAAATTTCACGCGACTTTAAGTACATCACACATCAGAAAAACTTGGGAATGCAATAAAAACTAAGGTCATATTCAGTTTCCACATCAAAAAAGATTTACGCTGGTGAGAAATGAAAGTTATATGAAATGACTCTTGAGTATCGTACCCTCTGAAAATCAACGTTGTATTGAGCTTTAAGCATGGCGATCGTCTCCGGGTCCGTTATGAAGCCGTTCTCATCGACTGTTTCATCTGAAATTCGCGGAAATCGACAGATCTTATTTATCCGCAGCAATCTCTTGAGCACCGATTTCTTATCTTCTTTCTTTTCAAATTTATGAACGAAAACTCTCTCCTGAATAAACGTAAAAATTTTTCAGTTGGTTGTAGCACCTAGTCTACCTCAAAATTTAGCATTTATTCTGCAGAAGGAATTTCGTTCCGAAGATCACATGTTTGAGAAGCGGTGACTAAAACGGTAAATAAAAAATAAAGATCGGAATTCCTCCCGAGCGGGATTCTAAGTTCCAAGTGAAAGGTCAGGCAACCATGCAAAATATGCACAGAACCGCAGTACCATCTAAACGTAACTTCAAAAACGAGACCAACCAAAGTTGCGGCCTCCACTTCTGATTCGTTCATCAATTCTTGTCTGCCTTCTCTGCTTCAAACCCTGCAAACATTACTTCAAAAAACAAAGTGATTTGAAAGCATCTGAGTAATTTATGCAATCACAAGCTCCCTTAGTACTCATACTGAATGAAATTTCCTCTTCACACAAATAACATCAAAATCGAAGAGAAAAACTGCAAATATCACACATATGGCCGCCTTTAAAAACAGCAGAATTCTGTTCAGAAACGTGTGAAACTGCAACAATTTTCGATCGGTAATGAGGAAATACTGCACGACCGTCGATGTCTCATGTCCCTTTTATCTACTCACAAACATAGCAACAGCAAAAAAAGCCGAGTAAATGATCAAATAAACAACACTCACCTTCTCATGATCCCTCATTCCCGCATATTCCGGCATCATGTCCGGATGCTTTGATTTGAGGTGACGGATGGCACGACACATGTTGTACGGTTTGTGCAGCGCATAAGTCATATTACAAACAAGGCATTCGATCAGCTGCGGATGCACGAACTCCATGCAGCCATCAGATACACGCTCGAGTCGTGCCTGAAATTCCAACATTAAATCGCTACTGCGGCCATTACAGCAACTCTGCTTACTAGGCAAGTGCTTAAACAAAAAAAAGCCACTTTACATCTCCCATAGTAAACCAATAAGAGGAAAATTTTGAAAGGCAGCCTAGTAAAAGCAGAATGATGAACTGGAAGTACCTTGCAAAGCTCGTACTGCATGTGCTCGAGTTCTTCAGGATGCACAGTGCGGAAGTGGCGAATAGCGCCCGCCGAAATAACCGCTGCAAGGATATCGCCTTTGCAAAGTTTGCACTTCCAATGGCACTCAGTCACAGGTTCCACGTATTTGCTCCCAATGGGAGCAGCCTGCCGCAATGCTGGCATTATGAAATGACGCTTCGGCTTACTACGACGACCTGCAATTGCAACCTATTCATTCCATCGCTAATGTAAAACGCGGCACACAATTTTACTGTGTTGAGACGTTAACTGTATCGATCGTCTGATGACTCCGCCCACCGATCTATATTACTGCGCTCATTTTGAAGTCTTCGAACTGATTCCCCAAAGAGACAATTGCAAAAATTATGTGTGGTGCGCCTACAGCAGGGCATCATAGAAAACTGGATGTGTATATCTTTCGGGATCTAGTATTCCCACGTCCGGAGCATAATCACTTCCCTACAACCAGCAGAACATCCTGCTCTTGCTTTAAACTCTCGTGCTGATCAATCATTTTTCTTACAGATCGTCAGAACGCTGTCCCGCTTTTTCCGAGAATGGGATCGAGGCTGAACACAGGAAAGGTAAAACAAATTGCTTCCAATACACATTCGTGGGCTATAAGAAAACGAATCAAGATCACCAGAGCTGACGCCATGAACGAACAAAATCCAATGCTCATGAAAACTACTCCCCCCACAAAATTCTGAACCCTTCACAAACCTGCCGGACCCCACCGCTTTTTAATAAGCCGATTTACTGTACTGTATTTTTCTGAACAGCAACTAGAATGTGTGATGCTATTCATGGCGAGAAATCAGCGCTGAAGAGAAAACGGTACAACTCCTTCCCTATGGGGAATGATGGGTAAGCCGCTACACTAGCAGCAGTGCTGTGCAGCACATGCTAAGGTGTGCGGAAGCTATTTCGCTGACACAAACTTAGGTGAAATTTCAGAATCCTTGCAAATCTAAAAAATTTTTCGAAACGTTTCCTTCTGGAAGGACCGCAGATCCGTATCTTAAATGAAAAGATATCCCAGTATGATGGAAAACCTCTGTTCCTGCCTTTGCTATTTGCCAAATTTTCCTCCACCGAAGAGCAAGAAAAATAAAGAAACAAAGAAACTACGGGTTGGAAAAAAATGCACCAAAATACTCACCGAAACTCATCCGACTGTTGAGGTATGCTTCCGGTCCCGCACCAAAGCTCCTATCATCTTCATCATCGTTTTCATCGCTTAAATAAGTGTCCACACTTTCACCACCTGCTTGCAATCGTCTTAACCGTCTTTCGATCACTGAAGTGTTACTCTTTATAACTGGAATTCTCGACATTCAACGTCCCGTTTATTTAATTAACGCCTCGCGTACCTGCGAGCCAAGCCTCATTATACCTGTCATTACTTCGTTAAATGAATTTGAAAGAATCGACTGTAAACGATATTTTTATACCTACTGAAACGCATGGGATAATACTAAGATAAGAGCCTGAACAACTATAAAAATAACGTTTTTATATTCATCCGCTTCACGCTAAAAGTGCCTCGATCGCTCGATTTCCAGCTTACAGAAGTTCGCTCAACTTACATGGTTAATCTATACTAAAGGATTTAGAAGCAGAACAATTAAAGCAACACTGCAAAACAGCGACAAAAACCGTTGTCACTTAACTTTGAAACAGACATAGAGAGCAAAGGCAACGCTAATCAAGGATACAGTTCACTACACTACGACCGTTTAGATGTCTCTCCTCACGAGCTGTCACTTAAAGGCGCTACCGAGAATCGAGTTCGCGTTACACTCGTGAAAAAACCCTTTTTTGATCTCTTCACCACGCAATTACTGCCGAGAAAATGAATGAACTAACATCTGTCGAGCGCCGATTCTGAAGTGTGTATCGTTTCGAATTTGGCACATCGAATATGATGCTCATCAGGCAGCGATATGCCAAAGTCTTCGCCGTATTTCTCCGTCAGTCTCGCATTTATTACAAGTTCCTATGACAAAACCCGAAAAGTGAACACCACCTCTCAAAAACAACGCAACAGACAAGAGGAAGCTCAAATATCGATGGCAAAAGTATGAGCTTATTACAAACTTCACCTTCAGCATAAACACCTTTGGAAATCTAAAAACGTGAGAGTGCTTAATGGATCGCAAGAAGAACTACCATCATCTATATGAATGAATGAATCGTCTTGTGTCATACAAGATAATGGATATTTCTATACGATAAAGTTATATTTCGATAAATAAGATGAAGTATCCTTAAACAGCCTTAGTTAAGTGAAAGTGGAATAAATCGATGAGAATAAAACCTGCAAACAGAGGTTGCACTTGGGTACTTCGACCTCATCGGGATGCACCTCAGAGAAATGCATGGCGAGTGCATCAGTGTCCATAAACATTCCGCACCAAATGCACTGCAGATTATCGCCCACCTCCAGCGATGTGTCTATCACTGCGAAATCTTGCGTCGACAGCGGCTTCCCCATTCCTGGTTGCGGTTGCTTAAAAGCATACATTATGCTCATGGTGAAATTCTTCCACGCAACGATCGAACGAAGCTGATGAACATCAAAATACAACTCCTTGCAGCGTTGCGCTCTAACTGCTGAAGCTTTGGACATGTTTTATAATCAAATCCCATATGCCGTTACGCGAAGTTCGCTGTCGCTCATATCAGGAGTCACATTTGGATTCCCAATTCCTGCACTGCCTTTACCTGAACTCAATCAAATTTTATCTGACTTCTACTCGACCCGAATTAACAATATTAAATTAATCATCATTTGGCTACCATTCTCTCCGATTACTTGATGCCAGCTGAGTTCCCTAAAGCGGCGATACAAACCTCGAAATATCTTCACTTGGCAACTGGTAATCATACAATTCAATGTAACGAGGTGTTAAAGGTCCCAGTGCATTAAATAGTGATTATATTCAGACACAAATGAATTGCAATAATGCGAGCAGTCCAGAGAACTACGAAAGTCTGATAGAGGAGAAGTGATAACAAATCAAAGGGTCCTACTCGATCTTTCCATGTGCCTGCGCAACGATGTGCAGAAGGATGCCAGGCATTGAAATGCCTCACGAGATGAACCACTTCGAATTTGCGATTCAGCGATACTACCGCATTGCAAATACCACATCGTGCATGCTGTTTATCCACCAATGTCACTGGCACCTTCAAGCTTATCATCATGTTGAAAACATTTTCGAAGCAGTTTTATCTAAAATCGACAATACCGCAAGAGATCATTCATCCTGTACAACGAAGCTCTCACTTTTTTGGTACTTAGCAATGAAGCTCTCCCCTCTTTAAAGTGGATCGCTAAATCGCCTAGGGACTATCGCTGAGAACCTATATCCAAAACTGAACGGACTGCGGGCACTGATCCACTCAAGCAAACAAACCGGAAACGTCAAGCTTTTCGTTTTTTTTTCCACAGAGGCTCCAAAATAACGAACAGGTCTCTCATATAAAACACATAGATTTAGCTTCTATTATGCAAAAGCGCATAAAATAACTCAATAACAGTAGACGAATCAAGACCAAACTGGAAAATGGGGTTGTCCTATCTTGTAGGACTCTGGAAACCCCGCTAGGCTACAGTCGAGAACACGCAGTGGTGGGGCGCGCGTATATCCGCATCCACGTCTTTTTTCCAGGACATTTTGAAAATAAAGCTGAAAGTACTTAATCCATAGTTAGCCGAAGACAACTATGCTTTCCGTGAAACCAGCAACATTACCTATGATCTCTTCAGATTACCTGCTGCAAAGCTTTACTGAACAAAACAACAAAATCATACCTTACGTCCCATTTTTTCGACCATTTTCTTACGTAGCGCACTGTCTAATTGTGCGAGCGACATCTCATTTGGATTGACGCGAACCTCAAATCACAGCAAATGGGTATACTCCGCGATGAAAGATTAAATACAACTTCAAATACAATGCCCTCATCAAAGAATCAACGACTCCGATATTCATAACCCTGCGAAGTCGTCGACTGAATAACGTTTACCTTAACTTTGTCAAGTATAAATTCTTCACAGGATTCGGTTTATGCGTAAACAAAGGAATCATGATAACTCGAGAAACAAACCTGGGAAACTCGTCTAAGGACACGGGTCGACCTCGCCATGCGGAGAGGATCATATGCAGCGCTTCGGAAGCCATTCTCCATGTGCTTTTTCTCACTGCTGAGTTTGTCCCTTAACCAGACTTCATAAGGTATTTCCTCGAAATCCATACTTCCGCCATCGCCAAGAACCTTAAAGTGGCAAATGCATTCCTTGGAAAGGAAGACAGTTGATCACCATTCTATGAACTTCTCTGTCATCAAAAGAAACAAACTTCTATGTAGACGTGACGTATATTCGCATATCAAAAATAGGACCAGCCTTAGCCACTTGTTAGTTTCCAGCTCAAGACGTTGAAATAAAGAAACTAAATATTGGCCGCGAAAGCCGGTAAGTGGAAGGAGTCAGAGTGGCTGAAGTCCCTTTCTTTGAAAAAGACGTTACGAGTTCTCAATCTTATCTTCTCCAAAACAGCCTTGGCCACTTGTGAAGCGGAATGTATATCAACCCATAACGTCACGGCTAAAGGAAAATTCATTACTTTCTTACGCACCTCGCGCTCTTCCTTAGGCCACAGTGCTAGGCCTGCAACCGCAATGATATTTCTACAAAAGTTGCCTTCAAAACATACTAGTAAAAGAAATCAGATATACACACGGGAGGAAAAATAGGCTGGCCCGAGAAGCTGGATGTGCTAAAACAGGTGAGCCGCTTACCTCAGGATGTTGACTCGGCAAGTGCTCACTCATTAACAGGTCGTATGGAACGATCTCTCCGCATAAGCCACAACAAATGTTCTTATTATCGAGGAAATTGAATTCAACGGCCCGAAGATCCCGCTGGGAGGGTTCCTCTATCAGCATGCCATTTTCGTCCACGTAGAACGTCTCACCTGCAACAGAGATTTTATTATGAACCAAAAGTGCCTCAATGAAGTAACGGTGACCCTTCAAGTGCTTAGCTCGACCGAATGTACCGGAATAGAGCATTCAAAGCGACCTCTCAAATGAAATCACATAAAGCAGCCAAATCAAATAGCTTTAGAACGGTCACCTACCATCAATCTGCTGTCCAGCGTTGATCTGAATGAACTGCTGCGTGCCACCAGGTGACTGAACCCGAACCACCTCACCCATGCCCTCGATATACTCAGTCTCCTGCAATCCATTATTAAACTATTCCCCTAAGCACACGCATTATCCAAGCGCGGGCTTAGATCATCTCCACATACAATACACTCTATGACTTGAATATAAATGTAAACACAAACATGAAAATTATAGATGAATGCAAGCGAACATGATCCCAACCAAGATCTAAAATTCAAGGCCTTACATAAACTGCTTCACCTTCGAATATCAATTACCAAAGCAAGAGAAACAGCGAGGTGCGTAAACACGAAGCACACTATCGCGAATATCTTGAATGGAAGCTTAATCTGAAGCAGGGAATTTTTCTCGATCCAGCATTATGCATCAACACCTTATTTTGTGCGGACATTTAGCAGCGTACTCTATGTGTTGAAGGCTGCAACTAAAACAAGAGAAGGAAGAAACACCTGTAAGGGCACGCATCGACGCACAAACCTAAATACGAGTACTTACAGGTGCTCTATCAAGATTCTCCATTTGCAAAAGTTCTTCCGGCGCTGGTCCATCCTCTGGATCTAGATGCGGAGGTGGCTCATCGTCTTCAATTTCTGCACCAGTGGCTTCCTCTAGCTCGTCGGTCCCTTTGGCACCTGTGACACGACGTCTCCCTGCTTCCACAGTACCTGCTGAAAGATAAACGCCCCAACTTTAATCGCTTAGATGAAAGGAGATTGAAATAAAAGGCATGCCACTCTAGCAAGCAGATATAATTTGGAAAAATTTGACGAGATGCGGATCAAAAGAACCAAATTTTCTTCACCAGACTCCACTCAAAGTCCGATCGACGGCTTCTGAAGATCAGCTGCATTTGGAAATCTCTCTATAAAAAGGCGACCTTACCTTGCCGCGATCTCGAGATTTTCGTTCTTGGTTCCTCGGCTTGCACCTCCTGCTCGCCATCAAGATCGCCTTCCGCAAAAATTAGTGTCTCATCTTCGTCATCAATCTGTTCTTCAATGATCTCCTCCTCACCGACTTCAATCGGCTCGTAGATTACCTCCAACAAAACAAGATTCCCCCGCATTTTCTTTGATATACCAAAGAAAGCTCATCAATGGCGCGACTTTTTCAAGGATACAACCTTTAGAAAATTAAATGTTTTCACGCGAGAACTTTGCCCCCTTAAGAATAAAAATCCCGAATCGTTTATTTTCTCCTGCCGCTACGGATTCACTGAGTATGAAAGTGGTCGTCAATAACTCTGAGCGTATCATCCCCTCCCACTCCCCTCGCTTTTAATAAATTCACCACTAATTCCCCTTATGCGTTCAAGCCATAGAACAAACAAGTGCAAATATTGAAAATAGGATCATGATCAACACTACTCCTATGAAGCAGAAATGGAACTAAGAATAGCGCATTTCCAGGCCATCAGCAATGTCACCAATCAATGGAACCGCACTCCACTTGCAACTAACAGAAAACAACTTCAAAAAAGATACCTCTTCTCCATCTTCATTAAGCATAATTTGCTGTCCTTGAGGAATAAATTCATGCCGCTCTAGACCTTCGAGGTAACGCCTAAAACAATCAGTGAATGTTTGCAAGCACCAATACTCAACCATAAATGGCCAATATTCGGATTCAGTGAGCTATTACAACAACCCACCATATCGCCAACTAAATCAATAAAAATCCTTTACATTTCTGCAAAATGCAAAACATGCGTTGCTTTTACAAGTGATAATCAAAGCCTTAGAGCTCAAGCGTGCAAGCAAGCCACTTCGTTTCCTATCAAACCTATGTTATAGGCAGACGTATACTATAGGCAATACCCCATTGCACTAGAATCAATGACTAGCCGTGAAATCGCCAATGCTATAAACCTAAAACTGCCCTCTCAGAGCAAAGACAATCTCTCAAGGAAATCACCCTGCACGTATATCCTCTCGATATGTGCGTCTATACCCATAAGACCGCACGCTCTCCTCATCTTCCTGTAGCGCCATAGATCGACGAGGTGATCTGAACAGATCAATGAATAATCAACCAACTACAGACGAGTTCACTAAATAAGCAGCATTAATTACATTCATTTGTTTCACTCTGTCCCACTATTGGTACTTTAACGCTGTCTGGATAAAGAATCTCAGAGGAAGCAGCAACGGGGCCAACTTGTTAACGACACAAAAAATTCTATAAGCCGCCATACCTCGAAAACTTTCTACACCTATTCATTACTCAACGTTTCACAGTGGCAACTGGCTAAAAAATATGCGAAAGATACTCGCTGATTACGGCATCATCGGAGCAAGCTTGACTTCTATCAGTAACGCCCTACCTGACTTTCAGACCATTATGAGTAGCAGATCAATTTTCACAGCGAACATTCAAAAACCTAACGCGGATGTTGGTCAACTGTACCTTGGAGTGTAGAAAGGAGCCCTGTAGGAACGCTCAGCGGTATCACCACGCCGATCAAGAATACGTGGCGCATGCATCATAGAAGACGATCCGCGACTATAAAGACATGAATTCCAGAAATATGAAAAGTAACAACGTGTAAACTCAATGACAGGATTATCATAGCTTATACTAGTATCCGGAGTAAAGCTACAATATCCCAGCATCGCCTTGCCCCTCTTAGACGAATATCAGAAACAGTTGGTCCGCGGCATAATCCCATAGCCACAATGAGGAAAGATCATTTATGCGACAAAAATGCTCTCCGAAAAATTTAAAAGCATACAACAATATCTCATCTGTAAGTCTAAATTTAGCAGCATCAACTGCATTGAAGTTTATTCCCGAGTGGTCTTAATTCCCAAACCGCTGATCGTAATAATAACCAAGAAACAAAATCTTTTTTAAGACTGATATCTGAATTAAACAAAAAGGCAAATACGAAACAGTAAAAAAGTGCAACGTGCACCTAATAATTTCACAGGCTAATTCAACCGTCCCTACATCTAATAACGACCGTTCAGAGAATATCAACCTCCTTTCTAAGCAGATGGCTTTCAAATGCTCACTGGATTATATAAACAATATTCCGTGCGAATTTAGCAGTTCATTCATACAAATAAACAACAGCTATTAACTCACTCAACACTCGTGCAGTGGCGACGATCGAGAAACGCGACCTTCTCAGCTGCTTCTCTGGCTTCTCGCTCTTCTGAACCATAATTTTATATGAACGTATCGTGAAAGATGACCAACTGAAGTCTTATTTCTATTTGATGTGTCTAGCGAAGCGATGTATGAAGAAGTGATCGCCTACATTTTAGTTAAAAGCCTTGCAGCTTTTGCACTATAGCGAAATTACCGACAAAATAACTGCAGAGTGGATCAGACTGCTGTCTCTCCTAGTAACTTCACGAAACTCTGGAAAACACACATATAAAAGTGAAAATAGGAAATATACAACTATTTACACACTTCAACTCTGCAAAGCAATGAAAGAGGAACAATTAAGTAAGGCAGAAAACTACAGCAACCTTATAGAAACGCTCTGAATGAGGCGCATTAAAGGTGTTAGCAAAAAAAGAAGCGAATGCATAGCAGGTGTGAAAATACCTGGTTTCATTCGTTTTATATGCCGAATATTGGTGCGGTCAGTAGTCAGAAGCGGTGCTGTTGCCGGCACAGCGTTTTCCATCGGCATTACAGCTGGTGGCATAGTGACCACGTTCCTGGTTCTTGGCTTTGCAGTGCCCTGCGCGGCTTGCCTCTCGATGCGACCTCTTACAACCCTCTCAGCATCACCCTCCTCTAGATGACCTCGCTCTCTAGAAGCGCGGTACGGCTGCAGATTTGCCTCAATTGGGGTTAGTTCATCCACAACGACCGTTTCTTCCACCACCTCTCGTTCGTCCTCCTTCGCTACACGCTGCATGTCTCGAACAACCGTCTCGCTGAACATAACCGCTGAAAATCAAAAAATTTACCGACATGGAGCTTGGAAAACTTAGAAATACAGCAAGAACAGCTCCTCTAGTTAGTTGTTAGAGGCATTTTTGTACTTAAGCAGTTCACTAAACACTGCTGACGACAACAGTACCAGGCTTGCAGCTTGGCCAGCATCATGACCTGCATTATGCAGGAAAGTAAGAATGTATTACAGGTGGCCTAAACTGTAGCACGACGAACACCAAAAGGGGAGAGAGAGCGGCAGCTGGAAACAGCAAACAGGATGGACTAGAAGAACAACGAACGAAAGAGCACAGCTGAGAGAGGCAATTGCTAATTCCCGCCCCGCGATACAGGCAATAAGGAGAAATGAAGTGACCAACATAATACCAGCCGCAGATACATTATTTTCTCCTTGTGGTTCATCCCGCGATCACAGCCTAATTTCTATTGACTGCATGATATGTCACACGCTTTCTATCTGTGCCTCGCTGTTAAAGGGAAGCTCGTCTATGGCAGCAATGTTTCTCACCGCTCCTAGAAGCTTCCTTCCATAAGAAATCAAACGTTGAATCCACGCCCTTACATCCATTCCCTTCAGTAGCCCACAGAATCCTAAAAACATCGACAAGTGCGCCCTAAGTCCTTGCCAACAACATGCAGCAAATATTGCAGAAAATATATGACATATGAAAAAACGCGATGAAGACGAATATAAACATTCACGTGTTACCTTAAAGATTAAATGTTTATTTAAACCCAAATCAGCGGTACTGAAATAAACCCCCTTTCGGCCTTACTGTACCATATCTGAATCAAAAACATAATTCCATGACAGACTAAACCTCAGAAACCAATGTTTAATTTACCATGTCTGGATTCCTCTTTTCCTGCATTGCCCTTCGTTTTACTCGAACTTGAAGCGCTCGTTCTGCTCTTTTTGGCCTGAGGTCCATCATCACCGTCGGTAATCACATCTACCACAATCTCCTCGCTTTCATCCTCCGTCATACGTCGTTTTTCAGTAGCTTTTGTTGGGGTGCGCTCCTGTCTCTGATGCTGAAATGTGGTCCACATTTGGCTTTTAACTAAATAAGCCTACAACAATCTATACCGAAACCATTTTGCGACGGAAACCTCGGACAACAGCTATGTTGTGGGATAAAGGAGGTCAAAATGAGAAAAAAAATTACAATCCTGTATTAGTGTGTGAAGCCGCAGGATACTGCCGGATATCCGGAAGACAGATATGGCCGGATGACCAGATGAACCTTTGCTAGTCAAGGAACTCTTTGTGTGATACATCTCTATAAAAATGTCTGTAGGTCAGACTTCTATACCGCGATCCAGTCAGTGGCTTATACAATTTTTACAAGGCTTTTTCGGACCATTTCTTCTGAAAAAAAAAAAAAAAAATCGAGCGTCTCCACACAAATCGGACCCTTGGTAAAAAGAAAATGAATCGACCGATTATGCAAAAAAATCTCGAACCTTGGATCGCTTCTCCATTTCCATCATCTCGAAGAATCGAGCAGTGGGTTTCCGCTGACGGGAACTAGTTCGCAACACGGGTTCCTCTTTCTCTGCATTCCCTTCACTTTTAACCTCCGCAATGCCCGTATGGTCCTTAATCGCCGCTTCTCGGCCTGCCTCATTTGTTACCTACAAAACGGGAAATAAAATCACGGGGAAATAATACATGCACATCCTTGCACTTATCTACATTGCACAACCACTGCAAATTTGGGAATATTTTCCACAAAAGCGCACTTCTTAAGAAAGCGACCCTCGGTGAGCGTTTCTGCAACTTCGCAAAGTCACTGAAAAAAGAATCGCCGCCAACTCGATAACACGAGAAAATAAATGCAGAGAAACGAAGTGCACTTAGGAAGCAACCAACGGGTGACAAAAATTTGAAAAAACTACCCAGCATATAAATCTGCAGGTACTTTGGCAGGTTGTCTCAAAAAACGAAAGATGCAAATATCTGTATATCTGTATGACCTCTCAGTACCCTCACCTTTAGAAATCGTGAACCACCGAAACTATGGCTGCCAGTTTCGAGGGCGAAACTGACCTCCCAATGAGCCATTTACACCAGCTTCAGAAACGAAACTTAACTATGCTTAAGCACCGGTAATCTAAGGAAACTTTGTGATCAAAGGCTACAAAACAACAGCAGAAACTAATATTTCGTATATAATTTCCATCGACGACCGACTCAGCCGAAGAAACATCTATGTGCCTTAACATTTGTTAAATCGATGAGTGTATCGGTCTTACTGACCGATTTGCAACAGCATATATCCAACATTCAACCTTTCCGGTTGACCGCTACTCTACTGCTCAGACGAGTACCGACTTCACTATATTACAGACATAAAGTGATCGATAGATCGAGCATGAAGATCGCGAACTCTCACTTCAACTCTTAGAAATGAGCTTCAACTCTTAGAAATGAGCTTCAACTCAGCAGGAAAAAAAAACTAGTTACAACGACCAAGCACATGCATATATATATAATCGTTGCTCAAAGCGAGTTCATATCACCACAGATAAACACTTGAAGAACGCTCCTTACTGCAGCGCTGAAGCACATTCTGCGATGCGATATGTGGCAAAATCAAAAGATAACTTCATACAGAAAATAAAGTAAACCCAAAACCATCGAAGAATCAATCCCAAATAAAAATACCTCATTTCTTTGTGACGATGCTTCATCACTCGATGGCTCACTAGCCGCACTTTCCGAAACTTCGCGCTTTCGTGCGCTCTGCACGTTTTTACCTACAAAATATTATTCCTCAAATGATGGGAGCTCCGCTGATACAATTATCAGATATACTCTAACTGGAAAGAAAGCATCTATCAACCTATTCAGATCGGCAGATTCCATAATTTTCCCCACAAAAATCCAGCCTCCCATAAATGAGTGGTACTCATATAGTTTCAACACAATTCCATGAGCCAAAGTACTTCTACTGCATCGCCAGACCAAAGAGAAAGACACCTCACTGATATTATTCAGCGGAATGCAAGCAACCCATATCAAAGAGCTGATACATTAAGGAAACAAAAAGTTTAAACATCCATGCAAATATGGCCTTAGGAAACTGTTAGACTCATTTGCTGAAAATGAGTGCGATCAGCGAACAAGCGACTCAAAGACAAATTCATGACACTGATAACGTGCTGACTGAATTATCATTTCCAGTCAGCAGATAAACTACAGCTTTATCATCTTCATTCCCCTTGCATGTGAGATAAAAAAGGGCAACATACTCGGTGAAGTGAGGGCAGATTCGGTGTTTCGTCGTATCCTTCGACTCTCACGTTGTGGTGTTTCAGGCAACGAAGGACTGCCTGTCGGTTTATCACCTCTATAAGGTGTTCAAACTGGAGAATGTTTTAAGCGAAACTTAACAGTAAATAAAACTCTAAAGCTCAAAGACCGAGACTAAAACAGAAAAATGAAGCAGTACCACAAGAAAATTCACAAATTTCAAGCTCATTTGTTCAGTTAACAGCCTTTTCAATCGCATGAGAAGTGTGCCTCTAAATAATATGCAAATAAAATAAACTGGCAAACGTCAACCGGAAATGATGCGATACGCAAACAGCGCATCCGCAGAAACCTCAAACTTAAGCAACATCACGTAAGCTGGAAAAAAGTCTCTGGAAAAAACTTGAAAAATCCCAAAAAGTCACCTCACATGATGATAATACCGTCTCCATTGTTAACAGCCGAAAAAAAAGTCACCTACACATCTCCTCGAATCTGCCGATTAGACGCTCACTACGGCCTCACAAGATAACTTGTCGCTCTTCAAATATAATCAAAAGAACGACGTTACGAACTTCTCAATCACAACCAGCATCCATAGTAAACTTGACAGATTATATCGTACAGCTCAGAAGTATGTTATTCCACTGCCTATCGAACAACTGCGGTTCCATTCCGCTAAAGAACTCACGTAGAAATAAACAAGTAGACACAAAAAGTACTCACTACACTTGCACGAACACCCTACAATTTAGTGGTATTTACATATTATGGAGGCAAAGTACTTGTTCTAAAGCGACATCTATTCACCATGAAAATAAGCTGAAGAACTCTAACTAACTCTTCGTTTGCATTGCTGATCACTGGTGTTTCGTTGGTTCCCAACAAAGATTCGTTTTTCGTCGACGACTTTTCGGTACGCTGTTTACGACTGGCGATTTCCAATGTCGACTTGATATTTCTCGATTTACTTTCGGGTTTACTCTCCGTATCTTCACTTATGGTACTTCGACCACCTTCAAAGGAACGAATATGACTACTGTCGCTGAATTAATCCCACTCAGAGGTGTCACCTAAACATTCATAAATGAGGAGCAACTCGCTTTTCAGTATCAAACTTGAGTACCATCCAATTCTAAATATACCCCCATTTTATATTGTTCTCAGATCGCGCATTTATGCAATTAGCGTTCAACTTTATCATGAGTTTATAGCGGAAAAAAAAGATCACAACTTCTTCGAGTCTAATTGTTTTCTCAGAAGGCACTCTTCTCGATTACCTCTGCAGACAGCCGCGTTTCCATGAGATTCGCCCCTCTATTCCAAACATCACTAAAATATGCACGGATTGTATGCGAATATCTAAGCAAACGTCCACCACGAAGCTGACAGCCATCTGTCACATTTTTAAAACTTCACATCTTAAAATTTGCGCATTTCAAAGAGCCAATATAAACGAAAATTTTGACACCGACCTCACGATTGCACTTTGCGTTGAAGAAACAGCACTCAACGGCTTACCGCACACTTTAACACTTCCTTTTCAAGGCAGCCAATCTTCTTATGAAGATGCCTTGAAGGCATAAGTAGCCACTTCTAGTTCTCCGATCACCAATCACTGTGATCGAAATCGATCTTTAGAAGGGAACTAATAAGAGATGGAGTTAGACTTATCCTCACGAGAGAGTAAAGCGACGAGTTAGCAGATCATGAAGAGAACCAACGAAGAGACGAATGAGAGAGAATATTGTGCGTACAATAAACAGAGATGCATATATGACAAATGAATTAGTGAAAAACATTGCTTAATTAAAGAGATTCATTTCTCATCTTTATTTATCATTTCTTCACAAAGAAATAGAACACAGAAAAGTGAAATGAAAAGATAGTGCGCTAGAAGAAAGAAAGATGAAGGCAGAGTGCTAAAAAGAGGAGAAAAGAGGACTGAGGCACTCAACGAGAGATTGCACTCTTTCGTCTCATGACTTCCCAATGAAACAATGCTAGATTCTCAATGCCTCTCCCCATCCCACCCCCTCCCTCTGTTATGGATCGTCAACATAATATCATCGATTCCGTTCTGGCGACTGCAGCTTCAGAAGACGTCTTGAAAGCTGCATTCTGCTTCAGAAAATCGCCTCTCCGCTTCTCACTTCACCGCTGCCGAGTCAGAGAAGATGTTGAAAGGAGAGGAGTGGACATTTAATACTTTACTGATGGAGTGCAGGGATTACGGACTAGAAAATGCTTCAACGGAAGCGGCTGGAAGTATGGAATCTCTGAATGATGGATATTCATCGAGTGGACATTTTCAGAGGAATACAGACGAGCAAAAAGGCGATGAAAGAGAAGAGAAACATGCAACGAAATGTTTGAATTCAACTGGCGTATTTCCGACGGTAACAATCCAGTGAAGCGTCATCTTTAAAAAAAAACGAATCGAGCATTAAAGTGTCCCCTCAAATGAAACAACTGAAGCACTCCGCTCCCCTCCCCTCCCCTCTCCCCTCCACCACCTATTATCCATCCACTTAATGAGGTTTACTTCGCACAACTATAAGTGCATAAAAAAATAAAAATAAAAAAACTTTCGAACCTCTCGTGAGTGGCATCGCTACGAGAGTCACCACACTTCACACGTCGGCTCCCTTCGCGCGAAAACCCGATGGTCCTGTCGAGAAAGACATCGCCTGCGAGGAATAACGCCAACGCACGCGATCGCCGGTGCGCGTCGATTTACGTCGACGTCTCGCAACGAAGATGCCCTCCTCGGTTACGGTGCTCGTTCGAATCTTTATTCCACCTGTAAGCAGAAAGACTCCCATAACCCCAAAAACTGATCGTTCTTACGATCTTGTTAAATGCGATACAGAGGATGTGGGAATTGTGAGGTTATAATCGACGAGGGGAGTGGTGTGTACGATAGCGGGGAGAGACGATTTTTGAAGCGGTGTTAATGACAGGTGTCAGGTGATATACACCTTGATTCCCCTCACTATTCAACAATGAAAAGGAAGTCAGTTAATAACTCATAGACTCACGCCCCATAACTCACGCCCCTCAAGTACATGAACAGAATTGGTGGAAACCTAAAATATATATGAGAACAGATGATGCATAGGTATGGGGAGTATTTATGCAAGGTGGATATTTCCTGTATTCCTTTGTTGCATATATCCTCCACAACAATCCAGTTACATGCTTGATAATTCAGTTCGTGCTGAGTCTTTCAGTCGTTTCGGTATTGTTGCATTTCAACATGTATTGTTTTATTCATTTAACGGAAATATGAAGATTGCAATTGAACAGCAAAATAAATTCCCGCTGAACGAAGTTCAGTAAATTTAGAAGTGCGCAGGTTTAGTGGAAGTAGACGGCAATATGCTTCCGGTTCTTGTGTGTGTAAGCTGATATCAGTGGGAAGATCTCGTTATGAAAGCTAATCTGAAAGCATTTCTTCGAACACACTACTGCCATCTGCACAAATCCATGACATCCGGTCGGACGATGAATTTTGCGTAAATCAAGAAACTGGCAGCATTAAAATAACGCTTTTTCTTTTACAAAATTCCCACTGAACTTAAATTCGAATATAATTTAACTCGAGAGGAAGATAGCCTAAATATTCGACTTGTTCAGTTCTTTGACATGACTGTTAACCTTAATTGGAGCTCTTTGCGACGTGAAAAGCCTTGCTTGTAAGTTTCAAAGCGTGGCGGAAATACCGGCCAACGAAACGGACCTATTCGAGTCGAAATCGTTCAAATGGGCAGAAAAATTTCGGCAAAAATAAACGACATTTCAAACAGTTCACACAGCATGGGGAGAAAAAAAAATTCAACTTCCTAAACCAATAGGAAAATTTTGATATGAAAAATGAAATCACCTTAGAGTGACAATTGTTTTTTCCTTCATAAACAACTCGAACTTCAAGAAATTGTTTCGAAATTTCGTTACTTGAAAGTATTTTACTCATTGGGAGGGTCTTAATGTTCTTAGGCCATATAACAAAAACGCCCTGAGACCAGCATCATTCCATGCAATAATACTTTCAGTTTATTGAATTCCACATTGTATAATTAGTTATTCTCTATGAAAGTCTCATAACTTTAGAACTTTTATTATGCAAATGCAATTTGATGGTAACGATCTTCCTCCCGTGTTGTTGCCCTCCTATTTCCGACGGCATCCTTTGAGAGACTTTTCGGACATTCTCGATAGCGAAAAAATCGCCTGCCACGTGAAATCTGATCCGTTTTCCGTTTCCGCGCATTCTAATGGTCTGTATCGTTTTGTGACAACAACAAGATTGCTTTATTTCGCACTCAGCGAGGCATACCGTTGGGCAATTATACCCCTCCCTCGTTCTCCCCAAAAACAGGAACCGAAACTGCAGATGGATAGAGGATAGTTGTTTGAAGAAAGCGCGGTGAATTCATGCAGTAGAAAAAATTACTATTATTCGTTGAATATATGGAGGGGAGCGCACTCCTTCAAACCAGTTTCAAAACAAGACAGCTTAATAAATGTTAATGCCTGCACGGTGCGGAATTGCAACTGCGTGGAAACATAGAAAGCAACTGAATGAAGTACATCAATCGGATTCTAGGACCTTCTCTTCCGAGTCGGAGACGGTCTTTTCTCGAAGGCAATATAACTTTTGTAGGAGAGAACATACTGTGGAATATGACTGCAGAAAAACCTTCAACGATCGTGAACTGGATGTCGATCAAAATGACCGTTGTGATACGAGAGAATTTTTATATCAAAAATATACTATCGTTGGTGATAATTTAGCTGATTACATCATCCTTCTAAATATCCGAGAGAAGCCATAATCGTATTGTGTATGAGTAAGGTCTCAAAAATAAGCTAATTAAATCAAGAAAGCGCATTCGAAACCTCTCTTACTAGCGTCCTGATTGGTAAGGTATTAGTTGTCAGTCTTCCTCATTCTATAGAAGCGACGAAAATATTTACGAGCGATATTTTCCACATTTCTTAGAGGAAATGAGTTCTTTTCCTGGGAGCGTTTATTTCCCACTTTTTGTTTATTTTATTGTCTTTGGGTGGTTTATTTTTTCAAACCTTTCACATACATATTTAATCCAATATTTATTCAGCTTAATTTGCTTTAAAAAATACGGAAAAATCTTTCTTATAAAAGAGTAATTTTATTAATGAAGATGTTAAATTTTATGTTTGATAATTGTTCATTATAAAGTTCCTATATTTCTATGCTTCAATATTTCGGAAGCAATTTACTAAGATAGATATAAATTTATAATTAACGAAAAGAAAACCTATTTTTTCCCAATCTGAAAGATAATAAAACGACATAATCAAAGATAGGCGCTATGAGGTTTCTTCTAGCTGTAAAATTCCATCATACTTCTTCCTCCCCCGGCCCAACTTTACACTAACAATTATCTTCTACATAAATTGACACGTTGCACGACGGCACCCGACGATTGGCTTACCAATCGAGCGTTTTATTCACTAATCCGCGTTTTTGTTGCTTCATTTATGGTATTCACTTTGAAAGCATGTTCTAACCAGCCAGTATGAATATATCTACAGGTCTGAAGAGGGTACTTTATGGGAAGCAGCCCCGAAGTATTTCTTCTTGTAATAGAAAATTTTTCTGTGGACGTTTTTCCTGCAAGTTGAACGAATCGACGCTTCACCTTCTGCTCCATAGTTTATTTTAATTTCTATGTGCGTATTAATTTCTTGTCGGTCATCGGTCATTTCGTTGTAGCAGGATATATCATTCTGAAAATGTTTTATCCAGCCGCCTGTATTTTTTTGGATCTCGCCTCCTTTCTCTTTTTCATTTCCCCTCCACTTACCCCACTACTGACCACTTCCAAGCGTTTTATTAGTTCATTGTGGAACTAACATACAATGTTGACCTTTCAGCTGTAATTCCTCTCATATTTTTCATCTGCCATCATATATATGTATAGACAACGACCACCTCCTATGCGATATTTGCAAAGGTTTTTTGCAGTAATCTCATTTCCATTAGAATCTCAAATTCTAATATCTTTATTTATTCATTTGATGTCTAATGTTTCTTTTGCATTTTCACTCATAGTGGGAGAAAAAGAATTCCCACTGAAACTCTTCTCGAAATAATTTATCATTAAATTTCGTTTAGTTGATTTTTCTACAAGCATTTTACCTTTTGCAATATTAAATGTTTCTCCTTTTATGTTTTCAATTTTTATCGACGTTCGATCATTTTACCCCTTTCTAAAAATCCTTCAAAATCTCATTTCTTCTTTTAGATCTTTCAGCGTTTCACTCTTCTTTTTCTATAGGATATTGAGTGAATTAAATTGAAAAGAAGAAGTTAACTTCTTGAGAAGATGCAATTAGATTTATTATCTTCGAGTTCAATTTAACTATTCTCAACGATAATGAAGTAAGAGTAATTGAATGAATTACTTTCAGTACTAGCAAAGTAAGATTAGTTACTAGTCATGATTACTGATAATGCAGCTATTATCAGCGATTACATTACCGACGTTTAATCGTAGCAGTACAGCGGTTGATATTCATTTTATTTGAAGGAAACGATGAAAGGTCGGATCCACTCGCCATTCGCCATACTTCAAATCAGAAGTCATTGTTTTCAGATGGACTGCTCTCTTGCTGATAATGCAGCCTTGTAAAGCTAAAGTCAGCTTTTACAGCTATCTGTGCTCTGCACAACTCATTTCCTGTCGTTGAATCACCTTTAGTAGTGACCTCTAGTAGATTGTTGAAGAGTTGGATGTTGTATTCTGATGGGCAATATTCAGCGAATTGCCAACACGATGTATTATTGGGTGTGAGGGTGAGTTTCGATGCAGACACCACGATGAAACAAAGCTAGAGCATATGCAGTGAGAAGGCAGCGAAGGAGCTATGAGAGGAAAAGGTGAAGGAGGATACGACGAGAGGGGACGAGACTCTCCTTGTTTGGCTGGCTACTCCCTGAGGCAATACCTGCAGCACTCACACACCGACTATGAGGGAAATGCACGCACACGTTTATTAGCTCAGAGACAGTCGACTGGTTCGTAGAGGCTAAAAACGGTGATTTAGAGAAATACGACAGCACTGAGAGCTGTATAAGAGCGACAAACATGAGCACAGAGAATGTCCGAAGACGGCGAAACGAATCATGAAAGAGCGACGTTTGTTGAGGCGAGCGAAATGGAGGAGAATGCAGTTAAGCTCGAACGTCGATTTCCTCGCGGTGTATGTGCGTTGCTTGAGGCTCTTTTCACGCAGCTTCATAGCAGCCGCGCACACCCTTTCACGCTATCGAAGCGGTTAAACCACTAGTGCCAGTCGCATACTTCAGCACTCCCCTATAATCTCCTCCCATCTGCCAATTCACCACCCCTCATCCACCGCTCCTCGTTGAATTGCAACACTCATGCAATAACGTAGGCGTTGATCGTTTTTCTGGTTCGCCGACAACATGGCTAGCATTTGTGCTATCTGACTTGTCAACGAGCCTCAAATCGTTTCTCCATATCGAAATATGTCACCACGCTATGTATCCTCCCAACTATGCCACAGAATCTGTGAATTATCCACCTTTATTACTGACTTATCGTCATTATTCTTCGCATTTGTGGGCACTCTCGAACTCGTTGGACTTCAGTTCTATATTCTTGAATATAGAATTGTCTGAAATCTAATTCTGCTCGACCAAAGTCCGTTTTCACTAGGTACTCTTTGCTGCGCTTGATAATTAATGTATACTTTACGATCGAATTTTCAGAAAAACAAGCCAAGTGAAAATTTCCAACGGCGATGCATCACTCGTTCAATATTATAAGATCTTAACGAATCCCCATCTCCTCGCTCAAATTAATGCAAAGTTCCACCGGCTCTCATTTGGTGAGACTCTCGAAGTGTCTAAGTTATAGCGGATTGCTGTATCGTGCGTGATTGTACTTTTTACTCTCTTTTACTTCCTACGCAATAATTTGTTGGCAGCGTCTGAATGGCAGTGTCATTTATGAGTCGCAAAAATAGCTGGAATATGACGTCTGAAAATAGGCTGATTAAGGCTGTTTTCACGAAATGTAAAAGTGCAACTTTTGTTTCATTTACCCCTACCAGAAGGGGAGGGGAGATGAAAGGAATGGAAAGAGGATGGGACGTGAACAAGAGCGACTTCGGGAATCCACATTTCATTGGAAAACTTTCAGAGTTGTGGCTCACTCTCCGCTTTCCCTTGCCCTCACCCTTAGCCTTGGAAAAATCAACTTGGCAGAGAATCGTTAGGAATGACTTAATCCATGATATCGATCACGTTAGCATCAGACGGAAAAGCTTGAAGAGATAATTACAGCGACGCTAAAGATGAATGTTTTTATCGAAGAGAAGTGGAATAAATTTATGCGTTTTTGATCCTTTGCTTATTGCTAAAGCCTTCAGTGTGCCCATAACTTGACTACTGAACAAAGTCGGCGGTTTCTTTCTATTCACTAAATGCTCAGTTGCACATCATCCGAAATCGATGACGAGATAAATCCTGGAAAATTTTCGCCTGGACTAATTATTGATAGACTTATTTCACTATGGAAATAAGCCTTTAGATGTTTATTATTATTGATGCATTAATTCGACTAAAGTCATTGCATTAGAAGTAAGTGTGCATGAATATTTCAAAGCTTTAAAATTTCCGACTCTTTATTAGTGACCTTACACCTATCTCTTTTTGGATCTTCGAATCATAAATTAAGGATATACACTGAAATATTTTTTGAATGTTTAAATTTACGGATTTGGCAATCCTGCTTTCAACCTTGAATGATATTTTCCACCTTCAGTTTTTTCTAAATCACACTCATCGACGATTTTTTTCAAATTGTTGCTTAACATAAACGCTTGGCAAAGAAAAAGTCACTTCAAATATTCATTTCTATATTACAGATAATTTTTATAGTTTGCCACTGAAAGAGATTTATAGTTTAAATTTTGAAAAATTTTTTTAAATTTTGTTCACATTTGCTCAAGGCAATCGAATTAATTATGTCTGCTATATAGTAAACCCTCTGAAGTATCCTAAAATTAATAAACGATTTTATTCTGAGGGAGGGAGGGAAGAGTGGAGGGGAGTAAAGAGGAAGGTTATTTAGAAGGGTATCTCAAATCGTTCCTAAAATTGGCGCCTATTGAAGATTGGCATTTTCGCGTTCGTTATACCATCCGTATTCATTCATAACGGCAATATTGATGAATATTAAAGAAATAAGGGCGAAGGCATTTAATGAAACATTCTAAACGACGAAAGATTCGATAAAAAAATTCATATTATCAGCTGAGGGCTAAGCAAACAAGTGAGTTTTGTCATGAAATCGAAGTGGTTGGTATAATTGATGTTAGCCTCGCATTATGCAACTTGCTGATATAGCCAACATAAATAGAGTAGATTATGTATAGATTTATTCTTTAAATGAGGTGCTTTTCTTTAGCATTTTGGGAGTCAAAGAGGAGTTGATGTGGAATAGAATTGGATTTCATTGACGGGAAGGATGGATTGTTTCAATGCACTAATTGATAGGCTGTCTATTTTAATAAGTTATGTTTTAAGATCCATTTTTCTGTAACTATGCGAAGTACTACTTACTGTTGATCACTTTGTTATAGTTGAGTGGATCTATGACGATAAGAGACCAATGTGGAGTTCTCTCAAGGCGATGATAAGTGTTGAATGGGGCACTGGAAACTTACCATCTTATATCACAAATGATTTTCTCTTTTCGCATCATTTTTCTTCCCATTTTTCCGAATATTCTCAAATTTTCGATGGACATTTCATGAAAATTGAACAAATTTTGATATTATTTATACATTTTATATTCTTATCGAATAATTATATATATTTTCGAACATTTTATATTACTTTAATACTTTATTGTATTGTGGGAATGCTTAAAGAAGTTGAAATTCTTAAATATCTTTCAAAGAAGAGAAAATAAAGAAAACATTAAATGCGGACCTTGGAAATAATTGCTTCCAAACAATTAAGTCATAGAATTAAAGAAAAAGGAGATCCGCGAAGGAAGTAATGTCAACAATAGTTATTTTCATTCAATAAACTTTACAAGTTCCAATTCCTTTATATTTGTATATATTTCTCTTCGAAGAATTAATCTTTGCTTTCTTTCCCATAGTAAATGAAATCATAAATAAACCGAAATATGATCTGAACTTGACGTAAAACTTGAAGTTTTTGATGAAAATAACGACTGCTAAAAGAGCGACGATCACGTGGACGTCCCACCGCGCTTCCTTCTCCACCCGCCCCATCCTGAGGAATTCAGCGGAAATGTTTATTTGAATTATTTCTCCTCATTTAAGAACCTTTAGAAATGCTGATTTATTCTTCTCGATAAGTTGTCTAAAATACTGAGATTCACTCTTATCGCTTAGAGGTTGGCAATTAGTGGGTGGTTGATTCATCGGCTGTCATAATGACGTAACAAACGTTTAGCGCTCACATACTTCATTTTCTATGTTACTTAATGAACATAGATGAATAGGCGAAACGAGTCAAACAGTTCCTTGTGCTCATTAGGTGATTGAATGAGTTAACTAATTTCGAGGTTCGTTTTCAACATCACGCCATTACTTTGTACTCTACTGTCCATCTTAATGCATCCTGATTGTATAAATGACCTTCTTATGACCTTTATATGACCTTTGAGTGACCTCTGAATGCCCTAATCCTTAGTTTTCAAATATTTCTATAATTAAATGCACTTTTAATGTAATGTATTAACGTAATGAATTTTGAATAATTTAAATGATATGGAAGCTTCTTATTATTGAGAATAAAGCATGATCTCATCCATTATGTTGCACAGATCACATTTTATTGATTTTTTAATTTCTCTAATCGAATTATGCTTGAATTTTTATCATTCTTTATATGGTATAATTAGTAATATTTATTTGAATTATACTTTAAAAAAAGCTTTTTTAATGGAACATTCTCTCTCTCTTTCTTTCTCTCTCTCTTTCTCTCTCTCTCTTTCGTTCTCTCTCTCTCTGTTGATGTTATAGCTGATATTTTCACTATATAGTTACATTGGATTTTAAATAAATTATATGTATGTAACCCATTTTATGACTTAAAGACATACAGTACTCATACAAATTAAAAACCCATAACACCAATATAAATTTAAAAAGTACATAATGCCCTATGTAAGCGAAAACGTTAATGAAAAAATAAGCAATTATACAGTAGCAGTATATATTCCATAATGAATCTACCTCATCTTCGCATAATATCGCTCCGTGGTTATTACTTCAGCAACTCCTCATATCCGTTACTTTGATCGCTTCCTATTGGCGGTGAGAGAAAATCGAAACATCCAATTCCGCTCTCGATGACCTGAAACCGAAATGCACGGATATCGAAGTCACCTTTCTCCAGAAATTTATAGATCATCATTTATTCGAATAATTAGTCGACATTTAAATTATAAGAAATTAAAATTAATCCGAATTTTTAATTTAAAAAAACGATAATCGAAATATATTATCACAAATCTCTCACTTAATTTTTCTATGAATATCATTAACGTTTGATGATGTTTATGAAAATGATATATAATCAACGTGAAATATTTCGATTTTTCTTAGCGAGATTTTATATTCTCAATTACTCTTTTTATTTGCAATTTTTTTGCTTCGATCATTTGAATTTCGTTTAAATAACAACATATGTTATATTATTATTGTGTTATATATGTGGTAATACTAATACTTGTATGTTTTATTGTAAAATTTACTTATATTTAAATAATTTTGAAAATAATATATTTATCTATCTATGACCATGGTTTATTGTCGATTTGATTAGTCGCAAATCTAGGATTTTTAAACGATCCGAGTGATTAAAATTCGTGGATTATTCCAGTAGTTGCTTCTTTTTTTACCCTATTTGAAGAGTTTATTTGAGTGTTTCTCGGTTTTCTTTCAGCCTTTCCCCTCCTTTATTTGCTCTCCTGCTTCCCCCATCCCCCTTCCCTTTCTCGATCTGTGTTTCTGCTATCTGAAAATACCTTAAATGTACTAATAATAAAAAATAGTTATGCTTTTATTCGTACGTTGGAAAGTGATTTTGCTGGAAAAGATTTTTGCGATAGAGCAATCACCAGAATGGCTTTCAAGCAATGCCCTCTCCCCTCTCCCTTCCCTCCGCCAGAAAAACTACCTCTTGTTTAACAAATCAATAGTTCGCTGTGTGCAGGCTCGCATGACACGTAGTTTTGTTTGAAGTGCTCAATGACGTAAGCAGCATGCTTGCTTTACAGCTAAGAAGTGCGCTGCTTGAAGTGATTAGCTTTAGCTCCAGCCTCGGCTCTAGCTCCGGAACAGTCGCCGCTGACAAACTGACTATTTTCTAGTTTATGTCAGTAGGATTTCTTCATCCTAGAAAGGCCAATAAAATCCTGTCTCATCGCGCTGACAGAAAATGCCGAATAAGGGAAGCGGAAATGAAGATTACAGCAATATTTTATTTATTAGTTCATAATTTTCATACAAAGCTATATTTTCGCTCAAGCTGATAATGCTTGAAGTTGATTTTATACAAGCGAATGATAAACATAAAGAACTACGTTTGCAACAGTTTTCGGCCAGTGTTTCCGGTTTGCTAACCTGTGATGAGTTCTTTTTCGAGCGCAACTACCGTGTAAGGTAGAAAGGTTGCAATTTCAGGTAGTAGAGGTTTTCATGGTTGTTTCTTATGATCGACGTACCGACGACATGAGATAGAACAGAAACTAAGCGGAAAAGGACCACGAGGCATAGTAATTATTGAAGAACGAATAATCACTTCATTTCGAGTGAAAATAAAACATTGTAAAGATGGATTTTAAACTAGATTTTAATTATGAATAATAGCAAATCCTTAATAATTCTCTAAGCAGTGAACACAATGAACTCGCCACATTTGCAATTTAATTTAGCTAATTTTGCAATAATTAATTTTACATAAATCTATGGATTTTCAATTTGTTATGCAATCATTATGGGGATGGATAGTCGAACAAATATGATTGCCTATTGCATAATTCTCGCATTAAACTTCGTTGATTCAAGAATGTATGGGAAACGACACCCGTGTATTGCTCGTAAAATTCGTCGCATCGACGGTCTTCAGCGATACATTCTTTGCGGTCATTTCTTCACCGCAGTTTTGGTCCTTGACGAGAAAAAAGTTCACTCTTTCAATAATATGAAAAATAACCTATCCAAAGCCAACCATTTTATATTTGGCTCTCTCCAGACATGCAATATTTGGAGTATTCACATAATCGTTCTATACCCGTGATGCTAATGATCCTTGTGAACACAATGAAGCTGATATCACTTTGGCTGAGAAAAGGAGGAGATCGTAGGTGATAATTCGAAAGTACCACAAATAAACCTAATGCGATACTTGTTAAATATATAATTCTTGCTTTATTTTAAATTATTCATTTTATATTCGATAATTGTGAGTTATGATGAATTCTTGCAGAGTCATTGATAGGGCACTCATACGGTTGTTTGTCGTCCTTTCGCTTATCGTTGGATTGTGCGATCATTAGCAATGGATTACTTCCTTTTCCGATATAAGTTCTCCATCCGTTACCTATAATTGCAACTTTACTTCTGCACACTAATAACTGAACCACTTACCTATTTTAGTGCTAACATTCACCAGCATTTTGTGGACGTTTCTCGTTTCAATTCGTCTTCGGAAGATCAAGCTCGCAACATTCACCTCCATGCGGGGTTTTTGTTGTCTTATAAAAAGTGTTTGTGTGGGTGTATGTACGCATCTGTCTTCTTGGTCGGATATTCCCCCCTTATGAATAATTGCAACTGAAGCAATGAAACTGAACGATATAATTCACATTACAGAGCTATCTTTTCATATTTATCGACACCTTCCAAAGGAAATATCGATAATTAATGATGTCTAAAGTTAGCATGCATTTTGCATCGATCGTCTCATAAAGAGACAGATGTCTTGCCGGATATTTATATTAGCGGCCAGCGTCATTGAAATTAAGACGAGATTATTCGATGAGTTCTATTCACTTATTGGTAACTTATAAAGTTCTTATCAAACTTTATCAAAGTTATCTTCTTTGATGAAACTCTAAAATTGACCTAATATCATCGCTTCTATCACATCTCTCCGCTTTGAACATTAAACGGAAATTCATAAAGTTAACTAATGAGATGAGCGGAAATGCAAAAGCGTCATCTGCTTTGATGAGCGCTCTCATTTTCTGAAATCGATTCTTATGCGATAAGAAATATTTAAAGGATTTGTTTCTTTCTGGATTTTATTCGCTAATTTCATCCACATTTTGAATAATATCGCCTAATTTAAGAACATATTGACTGCGTCCAATGATCGCCAAAATTACTTTCATTGTTTTCACGACGGTTAATTTCGTCTTTCTTTGAATGATTTGCTGAAAATGTGACGCCGATCGCATATGATCAATCGGCAATCAATCAATAGTCAATGATCACACTGCATTCGATAACTACAATAGTCACACATATACTGCCAACTGCAGTAATTAGACTGCATTTTTCATTCGCATAGATCTGTTTATTATCCAAATAGTGAATTTTACATTAGAAGTCGATAAAATTCAAACCAGCAGTATGATAATTTAAGGCCCGGCAAGCAACTTCAGCTAACTTCAAATCTCAGCAAACAACATTTCTTAACGCCTAGCACTGCAACTCGCTATCTTATTCCCCCTTCTGCTTATCTTTATTTCCCAGCCTAATATATGGCCAGTCCGCTTTACATAATCTTTAGCAGTTTATCGACTCATAAAGTCGTGAATATTTTGCAGAAGCGTTTCAGTGGACTCATATTATATTTTATTATTTCTTCCTTTCAACGTATTTTTCCTCGATAAATTTCTTTGTTTCTACTCAGAGCTTCTCCTCTCCCCATCCTCCTCCTCCTCCTCGTGCTTCCCCTCCTCTCATCTCCCTCCTCCTTAATATCATTGGTGCTCGCTGTAGATGTTGATTTTAGGTTTACAGACGTGATGTGAAATCAAAGATTGACATCATACCAATGGATATACCATGATTCAATTATTTTTGTTGTTGGAATACATCCCTCGCCACCAACCTATTTGTGCGCGTCATTAGCTCGCCATTATCCCACAGCTGTTCTCCATCGATTTACGACCCTATGCGTGTTCCCAAAAGCCTTCATTCAATCTTATGGGGGTTTTAGCGCTTTCTTCTTAACTATTCTGTCCTGATTTGCTTCACTCCCATCTACCTTTATTAAACCCCCCCCCCCGTCCTCCACCCAGGTCTTCCCATATATATTGCACCGTTTGAGTAGTGATGGAATTCTCAACGTTAGCTCCTTTTTGGCAATTTTTATACTCTGTCCACGTTTAATTTTCCGGTTGGCCATTTTCAATAGTTTAGCTGAAGCCGCACAATATATTTGCATTTGACGGCCTGTAGTTGAAGGTGCACAGCAATTCTAATTTGCTTTAATAAAAAACTGATTACATAGGAAAAAACGTTTCTTTTAACAAAAAAGATTAATTACCCATAATTAAGGTGAGGTAAGTAGGCTGCTATTCATAATGAAGTCCTTCATCCTTCGCCTATAATAGTATCGTTGTGTATTGCTCGTGCATTGATCGCTTTCTTATGCTTTGCTGTGACTGTTGAGGCGTTTTATAGGAAAATGTAGCGATTCATAAGATATGAGACTTTTGATGATATCGTTGAAATGTTTATTCTTTATTCATTCGGAAATTGGTTTAATTTATTCGAATGATCTCCACGAGGTTCTTGAATATCCTCTAAGATAGACTTTACTCTATCGATATTCTCAATATTCGCTTTTATTTTCTTCCTTTGAGATGTAATCAATCAATTTTGAAGTGATTTCATTCTATGGAAATTTCTCCTATTATGGCAAGTTTGCATTTTAATTTTTCCTCTAAGGAGGTATAATGGAGAGATTTTTAAGTTAATTAAGAATTATCCACTAATTTTCGTAGAATTATTGGGAGAATTTTCTTCAAATTTCCGAATAAATTCATTAATTTATTGGTGGATGGATGGCCTCTATGTACGACAACCTAAACTAAACTAATTTGAAGAGAATATTTCGCATTCTCTTTTATTAAGTTGATAGGTAGCACATTGAACTGAGCGTTGATTTTTTGCCTTTTTCAAAAAAATATATTAGAGAATTTCTTTCTTTTTTTTTCTCAGAAATTTGCAATAATTTCCAGATAAATTGCAGACGAATTTCCCAAAAATCGCTCTTATGGATCATTGAGTCTAGAAATAGAGCCGAATTAAGGAAAATCTACACCAATGAACGCATAAAATATGATTAAATATTGCTGATAAATGATTTATCATTAATCAATTAATTGACTAATTAATTAATTTTATGAATTATTAATCATAAATTCGTTATAAAAAGTTTGAAATCAGTTAGAACTTATAAATAGCTGATAATATTGATAATATTTGTGAGGAGCCGAAAATTAGGTGCAGGTTTTCGAATACATGGCTAAGGAAAGAGGAGAAAGGAAGATGGCGTTTCGAATCTCCGTCGAGTTCGGAGACCAACCATATTTTAAATCATACAATGAATATCCACTTCACTTTGGCACACAATATTGACACTTGCTCTGAGGAAACTAAAGAGGGCATCTTTAAGGAGGACTTTGAATTGAGATCGATTGATTCGGAAGGATTCCGGAGTGAATCCTCAGAGCTTTCACTTCTGAGGATCGACGATCTGAGTGGAAGAGAATTGAATTGAAAAATTCATAGAAAAGAGAGGCGAGAATTTCTTGGTTCAGCTTGCTCTATACCACAATTGCTTTCCACCTTATTTTCATTAATTTTAGTTAATTTCGACGGAGCATTTCCGCATATTATTATAATTACTTTTAAATGTTCCACTTTTAGGTTCGCCGAATTTTTCTATATATCACTCCATTTGGTTTTCGAACCTCCTTAGCTAATTTATATGGTAACGTTTAGTATATATACATATATATATACATATATATATATATATATATATATATATATATATATATATATATATATATCGTTTCGCCTTTAATGATTATTTTAATTGATTATTATTTCATATTTATTTTTCTATCTTTTGTGGAATATCTTTGAAATCTCAAAGATGAATTCAATGGCCCAAAATTTCCAAGGAGTAGCGTTCCATAAAAATGGAATAAAAGATTCTCATTAGAAAGGATGATTGTTGAAATTTTCATTAAACTCAGAAATATCCTATGAATTCTATATATGTACAGAATTCATATATACAAACTGGATCCTATTCGCCGCTGAGATAACTTTACAAGACGACATTCCTGAGGGCGATCATAAGAGTCCTCGAGGTGAGATACTGATTAAACTGTTGGCATTCACAAAAAGACGCAGCATATTGACGTTGAAGGGTAGTTCCGTTTGGATATCTACAATATTGCACGGTGACCGGTTAAAAAATACCGGAAAGGGGAAATTTTTACTTCCGAAAGTGGAAGAGGGACGCTTAGAGTGATACTGAAAATGGAGGGTGAACTGATGTAGATATATGGGGGAGAGGGGTTAAATTGGAATGGAAGTGGAGGTTTAATTTAATAGATTAGTGGCAATTAAACTATAACCTCGATTGAGCCTAATGTCTCCACAAATGACTAATTAATTTTTTTCCTTTATAGATAAGAAAAAACAGAGAAAACGTTATTATTCGCTGAAAAACGCATAATATAGCAGATGAAAATGCTATAATTTTCCACTGATCTTTCGTTCTATTTTATTTCACGACGTCATAAGAGAAAAACATTAATGCGTTCCAATATCGATACTTTGATAGGCAAACACTCGTGGGACGTCGGAGGCGAAATAGTTCCTTAAGCAAAACATGATGTCGTCTTACAGCCTCTACTGCTATTTGCATGTGGCCATCCAATTCCGTCTGCACATGGCTATCCGGAACCATCTGCAAGTGGCCATCCGGGTCCGTCTGCATATGGGCATCCTGATTCGCCTTCATAATATACCCCCCGCCTCTTTCGTAGTTGGAGAGAGGTAAACTTATATTACAAATATAAATCTTGCCGCTAAGAAATCTCATCATTGTCACTATTGGCACATTTCTGGACTGGTGAGTTTATGAAACGAAGAGAGTAATTTCTGAAGTAATGTTGGGTGTTTGTCGCTAGCGGATAGAGTCCCCTTTATCCTTCCCACCCCTCCCTCTCCTCTTTTTCTCTCTCCCCTATTGTTTGCGGACGCAATGAAACAACAGACAGACGGAGGAAGGAGTTGAAATGTTTCGAAAAAAAGATTGCACTAGAAATTGAGGAGTTTTTCAGCACTCTAAATGAAAACTCTTCCAAAAATATGAAATTCTAAACGTGTTTGATGCGTTCAAGTCGTTGGCTATAATATTAAAAATCGTTATTGCAATTACGCGATGCTAGAAATGATTTCAACGAATTAGCAATGAATTTTTTATTGCTTATGAATTCCGCTCGAAATAAGTCGACAGCGTTGGTGACATTTAATGCAACTATAATTTTCCCATAGGTAAAGGGAAGGGCGTTTGAGAAAAGTAACTTCCCCACAATTAATGTGGGAAGGAAAGTAAATGGGAATAGTTGTTTCCTTGTAAGTTGAGGAGGCGAAGAGTAATTTCCCACAATTTTGAGACGGCGCCGTTGTGAATGCAACTGCATTATGTAACAAGTATTGCATTCGCTGTTGGCAGACGTCCGCTTCATCGATTTACAGCATTTCTAATAATTTCGTGTTAAGGAGGCCGACTCAATATTAATGATTACTCGTGTATCCATCATCCATTTACATCCATCCAGCCCTATTCCCTCTCGACCGTTTTTATCTTCCTGGATTTTTCTCCCCTATCGGGCAATTCCTCGTTTTTACCCATGATTACAATAGCCGTTGTATGCGAATCACCATATTATTCAGTTATTTTATGTGGGAAGCGATATTTGTATTATCAGTGAGAAAATATAAGAAAGCAAAGACGGGAAGGCAATCTTCGAAGGAATCAAAATTAGCCGAATATTTTGAGGTAGCGATCACCGATTCCCGCCCCTATTGTCACATCCCCTCCCCCCAGTCTGCTTGATGGAACATCATATATAATTCTCAGCATTCACCTAACAATCACAATATATGCTATATAACGATCGGAGTGCATTAAAGGCGGAGGGGAAATTTGCTGCCCGAATTGCATTGAAATATGCTCTTTGTGTACATAGACTGCAAACGATCTTCTCTCTCAGCTTTCCTTATATTTATTCTCCATAGAATTCGTTGCCTTATTGTTTCGTCATCTCCTCTTCTTCTACCATAGGTCGTTATTTTGTATCGTTTGCTTGTGTTTCGCATATGTGCTACCATATGATATATTGGTATACCTATTATACCGACATATTGTTATACGGTGTAGGTAGAGGTATGATATTGTGTAGGTGCATATATAATCCTTGTAGACACAGATGTAATACCTTCTTGATACAGGTGTAATACCTCGCAGATACAGGCTTAATACCTTGTAGATACAGGTATAATACCTTGTAGGTACAAGTATAATATCGTGTAGGTAGAGGTATACTTACCATATCGTAGGTTATATATATTTTAGATATATTTTCTCAGAGCATTTGATAAGAGGGAAGAGTTTATGTAAAAGAAACAACTGAAGTAGTGACCAATTGAGGGGGCAAGTTTAGCTCCATTTTTATACCTTACAAATATATCTCTTTCGATAACGATCAATGTTTATTCGCTTTATTAGTTAATTTATTCGACAAATCATCAGTAAAATGAAACATTTTAACGCATAAATCGCTCTTTTTGAATTTCTTATATGTGGAGTGGAATTTGCCTCAAATTTTATTGACTTTTAGCGAATATCTATTGGCATTTTGCAGAGATTTCTCCTTCGTTCATTATCGATCATTTTCCATCGATTGTCGCCGCACATATGCATCTCACCTGAATATACTTCATCATCCTCCAGTTGCTCGTTTCAGTATCGGATGGAAAGTGGAGAAGGAAGGAGGGGGGAGAGGGTAGGAAGGAGAGAGTGTGGACAATTCAGTTTTAAGGGTTTAGCCCTTGAATTCTTTTTGATTTCATCAAAGATCGAAAGTGAGGATGAAATTCGGAATTCGAATGAGTGAATTCGAATAAAGCTCTGAATGGGAATATCAAAAATTTATATATTTGAGGAGTTTTGACTTCTTTTTTAAATAGAAACGACGGATATATAATAGAGTTGAGTGATGAAATTTTTCTTTCATTTCTTCTTCGAAATTTAAAAGTTTTTCATAAACTTCCGTAAGATTCTCGTCATCCTATAGGATACTAATTGATGCAGATATCAAGGTAACTGAAGTTTGATGAGCAATAAATGCTTTCATCCGATGGTGGACACAAACCCGGGTAGTTTACTTTTGCGAACGAATGCCACGTCACTGAAGTTCACGGATAGGTGCTTCGATGCTCATTTTCTGCTGTGGTGCGGTCGGTTGCTATTGCACAAATAATGCAACACAAAAAGTTGATGAAACGATGCGCTCTAGGTGAACGGCGAAGCTATTGTCGCCAAGCGAGAATTGCTGGATTCGTCGAAATCCGCGAAGAGGATTTTCACTGCTCATCGAAGTCTTCATGATATTTGTTATAGGCGCTCCGAGGTCGTGCGGCTTAGGCATGGCCGAGCCGCCGATGCCTGACCTCTCACATCTGAGTGCTGAGGAACGCCAAATCATCGAAGAAGTGTTCCAACGACAGCGCGCCGAGGAGGAAAAGGAAACACAACTAAGCCAGTAAGTAACGCTCAATTCGTGTTCACTTCTGTATAATGAATGTATATAATATTATTCGTGAATTTCGGAAGTCTCCACATTGCTTCTCATCAACTAAAGTTTTAAAGAGGTTGTTCCTAGAGCAATGTTCAGCATATCAACCAACCATGGATATATCCAAAATTGCTTTCTCCCAAAGGAGGTAATTTTCGTCAACAGAATAGGGAAGAAGGATTAGGGAAAGAATGGAAGGGGGGAGAAAGGAACGAGGTTAAGTAAATCCGTATTTGTTTTCTCTTATAACATTGTTCATTTTCAACGAAAATTATGTCTATTGTATTCGCAGTGAATTCGACGATAATCAAATTTAACGATACGAAACATAGAAAATATTTGTTTATATTTGTTCTGTTATGGCTAGAGGGACACTTGCTATGCTCATCGTTTATTCAACTCTCTTATTCATTGAAATTACGTTCGGTGGATATTTTCTTTAGCTCACCTATCGATGACCTTATCGCCATAAATTCTCACTTACATGAATTTCCACAAATATTTGCAAAGTAGCGTTACTCTACATTCAGTTCACTTTTTAAATTGATGATATAGAGCGTAGCAGCATGGACATTTCCGCCTTTTTTTGCAATAATCTGATTACATTTTGCTGTCGATTCTTATTATTGAGTAAACTTGATAATCGTCTACTTATATTGTAATTAATCGAAATATTTTTTTTTTTTTTTTACTAAAGGATATTTATAAAATTTCGATATCCATCGAGATTTTACCAAAAGAATGTCGTTTCATTGATAGGTTTGTTTGCTTTTTTTTAGACTTCGATTTTAGCATTCGCAAATTTCTTTGCAATATAGAGCGGCTTGCGAAATTTGAGATTAAAATCGAAACGTTTACTATAGAGTTATTTTTTTCTCTCCTCGAAGAGATTCCAATTCAAAGTCGACCTTTGTGCGCATTGAGAGTTTGACTGGAATTTTTAAAATTTCTTTTCCTTTCCCATTCATCCTCCCCCTCTCCCCTCCGTCCCCTTCCCCCACTCTTTACTTCGTTGTTTGTTGCCTCCGTCTATGAAGTGAGTGCGCTAATACGGCGTTTAATGTGATATCTTCCGCTAAGATCAAAATTTCGTCCTCAAAGGAAATGGTGAGGTGAGTGGCGTATTGTTTAATTGAGTATAACCTAATTATCTCCTTCAAGCAGTTTGTTTGATCTGTCGTATCTGTCATCTTATATCATAAGTTTTTCATCGTGGGCTAATTCTGAGAATGCTATATCCTTCCCTTCAAGTAGCCAACTATGATGCTTAATTCAGTTCTGCAACAAATCTCTGCATTCGAAAGCATCAGTTTCATTTAAAGCAACTCTATCATTAAAGACGTATAAATATCATTGTGGGGATCGCTCATTCACTCTTAACTTCAGTTTTTATTTTATTTATATATTATTCTATATTGTTTTTAGTGCAGTTTTATTTATTTGCTTTTAGTTCACAGCATAAGGCATTATATTGAGGCTTCACTTCTGTTTGAGTAGGGTGAGGTGAATCCATTGCAGCTGATCATTTCAGAATGCAGTAGTTGCGGATTCTTTCTTATTGTGCGATGTACGTTAGGTTGTGGGCTTTTTGTTGAAGGTAGAATGATGCTGATATATTCAACTATATTGTTAGCATTAATTTAAAGAAGAATAATTCGTTAAATTCCAATCGTGATAGGATAGGATCGATGCTTTCTGCAGAGTACTTCAATGTGCAGTTAAAAATTCATCTCTACGATCATAAATATATTAATATGTTTATTTGATAAGTTTATTTGATTTATGGATTTTAAATGTTAATTTTGCGTCAATTTTCCACTTCAGAAATCTCCATTAATAAAATTAGGCGATGATCTATCAGCTTTTATGGCCGATCTGAAATTTGAAGTAATCGTTTATAGGAGATATTTCTCTTCTAGCGCTTTATTTTCATTATCGTCATGCTCGACAAGTCTCGAAACTTCGAATCTTGACGGCAGCGTGAGAATTTTGAGTCACCTTATCTTTAAAGTTAGAATATTCCCGCATCATTCGGTGGCAATGACACATAGTCATGGTGAAATATGTACCTGAGGTTCTAAAAGAAGCCTCATCGATCTATGGCTCGAACTGAGGACCTCCAACTTCCGAATGGATTTGCGTTCGTAAAATTTGCCTTGTTAATAGTCATAAGAAGTTGGATGAAGTTCGCATAACAGATATAGCGTACGCAAACTATCCTATGTCCTTTATCCTATATAACCTTTTAATAAGATAAATAAATGGTGCCAAATTTATTGCAAAAAATATATTTTTAATTTATAAAGAACTAAAGAGTAGTTATTTAAGATTTTCTACGAATTTTTCATATTTTCCTCATAATTTTTGCCTTAATAATTGTTTATTTTCACTCAGTTTTATTGACTTTTCGATTTTATTTTTCGCCTTTTTGTTTCGTTTTTTCGCGCGTTTATATTTTTCTTTTTTTGATGAGCACCGATATTTTACTGTAAAGAAATTTTATGGTACTTTCTCGCCCATTCAAACATAATTAACGTTGTTCATCAACCTCGAACGTCCAGAGCGTAGTAGAATAAACTGAAAAGAAACCAGAATATTTCCAGAGGAATTACTTCAACTTAAATATAAGAGGCTTTGCTTCTCTTCACCTTTCTTGATTTTCACTTAAGAAGTTGATTGCCTAAAGAGGTGAGAATGTCAGCTCTCTTATTTAGTGCTTCTTTACTTATTTTACCTTCGTTGACGATATCTATCATTGAGGGGAGCAGAGCGGAAAGGGGTATAAAGTGTTATGGTGTGCAAGGGGATATTTACTCTTTTGCGAGAGAGGGAGGCCGCACAGATCTAACTCTTTATGGATGGCTGCAATATCTTGAATAAGGGGAGAGGAGGTGGGGAAACGGGGAATGCTAGTGGGTACCATAAAATGCTCTAGCAAGCCACTATATATATATATATATATATATATATATATGTATTTACATATATATATGTATTTACCTAAGTGGAATTTTATATTAATACGTTCTAGACGGTAAGCAACGATGAGGTCGATTTTCGATGAATACAGTCTGTGGGCGTTGTTTTCTTCCACTTCCGACCACCTTTGTCATATTTAAGCTCATTCAGTGCTGTGATTAATAAGAAAACTTTTAGTGCTGATTAATTTATTATTAGGTGGAATAAAGCCGAAATCCTGCTGCTGCATAGGAGACATTGAAATTAGGGAGTAGGAGGTGCAGGAAGTTAGGGGAAGATATCCTGTCTTTCGTGGCGAGGGCTCAATCCATCATAATTCATAAGAGAATCCAAAAAAAAACATCTACTGCAGTCAGTCGACAGTCGCAATAGGAGTTTGTCACCGCGCTTACTGCAATTCAGTCGTAGTTATTGGCCGCTTTCATTGAGTTCTCTTTTCGAGTCGCTTTAATTTCCGAGTTCTTTTCTCACCAAAGCAGCCATACATTAAATTATTTGAACGAAAAATCTTTTTAAGTGTTACGATTCTATTTTGTCACTATTTGTGGTGTACATTGCGTTGGCTATTTGCTGAAATATTCTTTCTCGTGGATGGCAACATTTCTTGAGGAATTGTTACGTAGAATATTTCGTTTTTATTGCCGTTATCGTTCATAACACCTTAGCGCGTTGACAAAAGAATCTGCGAAATTGAGAGTGAGATGCCGGCAAGTATAATCTGCCGAGACACAGGTATAGGTGAGGGGATAGCGAAATGGAGATGACATTTGACCTCGAAGATAGATTTCGTGTCGACATATCTGATTATTCGACCAATGTTTGAAGGATAAAAACCATGGTAAAGACATGAGCAGAAATCCTTCTAAAATCGGTCCATTGTTTGTCTTTACTTCTTTTTCGATTTCTTTTCTTCGTTTTCTTTTTTTTTGCTTATGTGTTTCCTTATCTTCGTTTTTCTTTACCTCATTAATAGTTTTTAAATTAATAAATTATCTCTGAGATGAAATCTGAGGAATATTCGGATCTTGCAGATCGGTTGTTTTCATTCTGCTCAACAGTATCAGTCGGCAGTATTGCATTTGATTTCATCATTTAAGTTAATTGATCGATAAGAGGAGAAACGGATGGCATTCTCTCATTTGCTACCTATAAGATATATTTGTGACGAATTATGGCATCTCTCAATAGTGATGGCCATTAATTAAGGCTCGAAGTGCTAACACAAGCATATTTAGAGGAGAGGAGGAGAGAGGTGGTGTGTCTCCCCCCGTATGGATGCGTTTGCGCATCTCTTCCAACTTTCTGCAATTCGCAAAAAAACTCATGGTTGCAACTTACTTAGGAGCTTTTTTTATGCTAAAAGCAAATATATCGCTGTCGTTTCAACTGAGGACCACCGAAATTGAAGGTGATGAAATTTAGTGAATATAATGCATTTCTACACTTTCTGTTCTAATTTCATTTCTGCCACTTCTATACTAATCTTCTATTCAAGTTATCAGTATTATCCAGCGTTTTTGACACTTCCAGGATACTCTAAGATTCAGTCCGGAAATTTATTTTTAACGTGAATATTAGATCCTGAAAAATCTCAGCTTTTCCAGTTGTCGTTGTTTCAGCCTTTTATTTCCGATTTTTCAACTGTCCATCTCGATGATATTAGAAGGCTAGTTTCGAATTTCTTAGCTGCTTAATTTGCCGCTATCATGTTGCCTATTCGATTCAGTGCAAATTTTTAAAGAGGTTTTTATTGCCGATATCACATATTCCATCTTATAGATATTCTTTTTTTATGTTTTCTTTTTCTCCTCTCAATGGAGTTTTATATTTTCTTTTTCGAATTATAGAACCTTCTTCATGTTCCATTGAATGTGGAGGCTTTTTGATGGCGAGAAAAAGTGCCGAACGGACATTCTTGAAGTTCAGCTTGTCATTTCTGTCGTCCACATTTTTTTATTTGATGCCTTCAGGCTATGTGGAGTATCCGTATATGAAATTCTATCCGTCAGCAGTGATTTCTTTAGATACATTTGATGTGAGTATTCGCAGTATTTCATTAATGTCACTGGATGCGGCAGTGGAACGCACTCGAGGTGCGCCTCCTTATTTCATTCGCATTTCTATCGTTGCAAGTCTCCGATCGTCGGACGCTTTTCGCTAAGCTCGGAGAAAAATTCGTCCAATGAAATATTAAACGACCTCATTAGAGATTACTCGTAAATGTGGTTCATTCGTAAGAAATATGTTGTCTTTCTGCTTCTTTCAAACAATGTGCCAACGTTTCTCATTTTTCATATCAGTATTACTTTTTCAACTTGAATGCATTAACTTACTTCTTAAAACTGAGAGTAATTTAGTATATTTCCACTATTCAGATAATTTTTTCGTGATTTCTGTCTTTATTTATTCATCTAAATTAACTCTTTTAGCGCGAGCACTTACCTTTAATAAATATTATGTGGGATGCGAAAAGGACTGTTATTCGCTGGTAAGATTTGGTTGAATCGAATAGAATGAATTCCATACATACGCGTCTGTGGGCATATTGAATGCGTCCTCAAAGTTATTTTATCAGTATATTTTAGAAAGCGCTTAGAATAAATCGTAAAATCTTGAATCTCAACCTTCCCCATATCAATATTTTCGACTCCCAGAAAGGCGGATCAAATTTAAAGTGGAGATTGCATTTGGTGAGAAGCTACAAGAAGCAGTTTGCTGAGTAGGAGGTGAATTTGAATTTAAGAGCACTTAATATGGCAAGGCTTGCTAGACGAAGTGGAATAAGTTGCATTCACCGAGGAGAGAATGAATTTGCGGCGAGGAAAGGATGTGCAAATTTTGATCTCAAGAGGGAGGAGGTTGCAGTTTCGGTTGCTAGTATGCGTATATTAAGCTGAGCCTTTTATTGATGAATAGGAATGAATCATTCGAATGTTGTGAGTAGGGATGATTTCATTCACTCTTTTTTCTATTTCTAAAAGAATCCATTAAAGGATTTTATGGGGAAAGAAGATTTAAGAGATTTAATCCGGTCTCAACTGTAATTGTAATCCCCTCTAATCGAGATCATAGAGGAAAGACGAAAGTGCTAAAATGAAGCTTAGCTATTGAATCATGAAATGTAGAAGAGAATTTCTCAACGTTTCAGGCAAATTATTTTCTCGTCGGGGTATATAAATTTACCCAAAAAGGCTAATTGTTACCCAGAATATTGCCTAAATGAAATGAAAATAAGGCTTCTAAATAAATAACATTAGTGTAAATAAACTGTTTCTTATATTATACTTAATGAGAGCGAAATTTCTTTCTCTAATCGTATATGAACTTTCGTTTCGCTTCCATAAGAGAATTTTCGCATATTTATGCTTAGCAAATTGCCAAATATTATTTTTATAGAGACATTTTATATATGTATATTTTTTCATTTTGCTCTTTTCATATCATAAAAGTAGCCATTGAAAGTTTCACGGTCGTTACGATGGGTAGGAAATAAAGATTTATTTTCTTGAATCTTTAGTAGCTCTAATTTTTTGCAGAAACAATGGTCATATAATTCTTCATATGCTGCACAAAATTCTACTGATTTAAGCGTGGGCACATAGGCCCGTCTAAATGAGTGAATATTGAGTGGTGTTATTCTTGGACTATCCTTAGTCGCGTCATTAGTCTCAACTCTTTGCCACCCGATTATATTCGTTATATGTCATGAGAATTTGTGGTGACTATTTTTCGCGTTTACTTACTTCCTGTGAAGTACGAATTACATTTAGCCGAACGGTTGTGTTTTCTGTGGGAATTGTCGCATTGATAATATTAGCGATTCATATTTGGCATTCATTTTCATCTCTGAATTAGCTAAATGCATACCTCCATCACCTCATTGGAAGTTGTTATCGTTAGAACGTTGTGCTGACAAAATGACTTCGACCTTAAGGTGAGGTTGTAAGGTGGGACGTCACTTCACTATGGGGAATCAATGAAGTCAGTACTAATTCAGTTTGTACATCCGGTTGTTGATGCGTCTGTTTTGTTCTTGCGCATTTTAGGTTTTCACTATTCGTCTCTTGTCTCTGTTCGTTTCCAATAATAAATGCATTTATTCCTGTTTTTCAAAAAGCATTTTTCCGTTTTATGTTATCGTAAGAGAGAGTTTCATGAGGCAATGAATTCGAAAAGGAATTTTGCTATTGCCATTGTAAGTTTCCAAGCTGAGCAGTCCTCCAGAGGTAGAGGGATGAATCCATGATTGTGAGAAAGCGGTACCGTCAGATGATACAGTAGTTTTTATTGGATGCGCCATAAACACGGATAAATGAATAAAAGTATGGACGTAAATACAAATAAATGAACAAATATATATATATAGGAACGCATATTCGCAGAATGAAATGAAACGCCCAAATTCTCACAGGCTGATTTCAAGCGTGTGTTTATTGGCTGATTTGGTGGTGACTAAACGCCGCAGACATTGTGATCATGATGTTATGTTTCCGTTCGAAAATAATTACATCTGTTGAATGGCGTACTGATTTTTCCATTGTTCTCATCGAGAGCCATTGAATAGGAAGAAGGGTTTGATAAGAAGCTAAACGGGTAAGCTTAAATCAGAATTCGTTTATCATTCTTATAAAGGGAGGAGCACAAAGTTTGGAGGAATTGAACATTTTAAGGCGGTCGGCGGTATGTTGCAGCATAGTACTTTAGTGTGCTTAGTGAGACGATTTGAGGCATTCCGTGTTTAATATTTCCCCTCTTGAGCTAAATGCTTTACATCGATGGGCGGCACATTGAGATCTTATTGGTTTATTTGAAAGTGGATTGCTATGAAAGCGGAACAAAGTGGAAGCAATTTTTTATTGATTTCAAAAGTTCGATGATATTTTTTGTTGAATTTTTATGAAAATTCATCTTATCGAATAATTAAGGGAAATAACTCGTGATTGTATCCAAGAGAGAGAACCTATATTTTCCATAGCAATAAAATATCATTATATTGTGGTATACTCAATCGCTTCATGAATCTCCCACCACTCAACGTATTATTTACTTTGACTTTAGTGTTCTTTCATGAAACAGTAAAGAAATATTGCCTAAGAGGATGTATAATATCACAAATGTCGCCATTTCGCTGTTTTTTGCTCACCTTTAAGGGAATGCAAGTTTAACATATCATAATGGACACCTCCCTTCCCATTCCCTCACTTAAGCAGTAAAAGTATTGAATATAAAGTTAAGGTAATCATTTTTTTCGTTAAAGTTAATATAAGGGGAGAAATTCATCGTTCGACTTGATTAGCCAATGGTTTCTTTGACGAATTTCAACAGGTATTTCTCAGGTCGATACATCAAGCATATGGATAACACCATATGCATATAATATTTTCCTTTCGGCTTCACTGTAGTATCTCTGATATACAGCACTTAATTTTGGTACACTCAGAAATGCTCTTAGAACTTTAGCATGTAAATGAATAGTTCAGAGAATTGCTGTAATATGTTTTATAGAGTTCATAGGTAATCGACAGTTCTGTATAAAGCTGATCAGCGTTCTCATCCTATAGGTGATATTATAAGCGTATTTTTACGAGCGGCATAATTTGCCATTAGCCGTTTTCGTTCGTACTTCGTTTCATGTTATCGCCACCTCAGTTTGTTATTTGCGGTCATTATCACTCATATCACCCACCGATGATATGTTCTTCAGCTATTTTATTTCAATTATTCTCGGTCACTTTGCATTTTATAGGCAGATTTCAACCTCTTAGCATTTCGGCAATTTGGGAGGACAGAAGAGGGAGGGGAGGGATCGGTGCACATCGACTTAGTAATGATGCCTTTGAAATTAGTTAAGACTTGAAGAAAATCGTAGTAAGAATGCATTTATTGGCGTTAATAATGCATCAGGATGCTCACATTTATGCACCGAAATCAAACTCCTTTTCTTATGCTTTATATTTGGAAAAATAAATTTGCAAATATTGCAATTTTCCAGCATATATTTATTCGCCTTCGTATTTATTTATATGGTCTTCTGATTTCCCATCAGTTGTATTGTCCCTTCCTAACGAATCCATCTTTCGTGTTATATTTTTATTTTTTCTGGTTGCTACAACTTTTACAGGAGGTGAAGATATTGGCGGACTTCCGTGATTCTTTGACAAAGAGTTATGGGAAAAGGTTGAGGATAGTCAGCGGAGAGCAATCTGGGATCCTCATTTCTCACACTTCTATTGCTGATATTAGTGGCTGTATCATTCGAACTGAATGAAAAGATATCCTGAATTTGTAAAAATACAAAATAAGATAGCGGGCTGAGAGGTATCTGTGACAAGGTGTTGATTATTATTCGTATCATTGTTCAGGATTCTTAAAGAGATGTCATGTTTTACCTTCAGTGATCTTAGGTCTGTCCGTCTGAAGAGATGGGCAATTCTCTAATATTTGATGACGCGCAAGGTATCTTTAACCTCCTCCGCCTTTCTCATACATCATTTTATGATGTTGCATCTGTTTCGTTAAAATAGTCACTTAGCCATAGAGGAGTGTATTTGAGGTTATTTGCGCCTCTCGTTACAACCAATATAAATCCGACAGAAACAGTTGAAATTACAGGATGGGAGCTGCACTATGAAACGAAAGGTACTATGAAAGCTGTTTTTCATCCTGCAATTTTAGTTCCTTCCAGCATTCACAACAAGCACTCGAGATCGTCAAGTTACAGATATTGCCTTGCATGAGTTAAATTATGTGTCGACGCTCAGGAAGTTTTACGATCTCTTCACGTCCCCATACCCCTCCCATCCCCCCCTCCCTCCGCACACACACCTCGCCATCCCCCCTTCCCCTGCATTCCGTCTTATTTAAGAGAAATTGCTGAAAGATGATTGATAATCCGTGGTCATTCATAATTATCAATCCTTAAAAATGGTCATTCTAATCACATTCAGCGTGGAGCTTTCAAGAAACTTTTGAAAGGCGGAAAGTCCTCGTCGATCTCATTAAAGACGAGTAAGCGACTCGCTTCTTAATCAAAGTATGGGACGGTTTTCGAGCTGGTTCTGGATTTCTGGATTCCAAAGTGTCCGAAAATCGCATAGTTTTTGTCATGACCCCCTTCCGCTCCATCGCAGTCTTTCCCACTTCAGAAACTTCATATCAACCCGTGCAAAGGTAACGTTGCCATATACGGCGAGATTTCAGGTGTTATGATTCAAGTAGGCCGCAAAACAAATTGTTTTAATTGATCTTATGTCAGGATGCCTTAAGCCATTAGAAGAAGTTATGCGCGCTGCTTCTCTGCTATCGTTTGAAAGTCATCGATACCTTACTAGATACAGGTAAAATTGATTCATGCAATAAATATGTCCGCGTAGAAGTATCACTGAGCCTAAATGCGTGAAAATTGCAACATATATTAGCATTTGAAGCACCCAATATTAAGATCTTTAGATATATTTCTATCAAACTTTTATACTTATACGTCCATCGTTGTTATCCACCCATATAAAGTAAAGGATTTGAAGAAATCTCGGGCACTATCTTCGTAAGCTGAAATTATCGTACGGGGAAAACGTCGGGAAATTCTTGAAGTCACAGTTGCAGTATTTTGCAGTCAATATTTTTGACTATGTTCGAAGCTGGTTCAAATTTCCATTCTTTTCATATCATAACTGGGTCTGCGTTAGTTAGAACTTGCTATGATATATGCGCTTTCTGTAGATCTTTACACGAAGCGTCTTTGCGTTTGCATACGTCCATCCTGTTTTCGAAGTCAGCAACCAAAACCGATCGATCCCTCCCTTCTGAATATGAATCGCCCATATCAACAATAAAAAAAAGAAGTACTCCATCTGAATCAATAAAGATTTCATTCATATAGAAAGGTCAATCAGTGATATTCCCTTTGTCCCTTCTTTTTTGCTGTTGCAAAAAGCATTGAAAGAACTCAAATCCTTAGTAGAACAATAAAATCATCGGGGTGCATCAAATTATTTGATTACCACTTAGATGGTTTGAAAATCCGATGTTTGAAGAATTTTTTTAAAGAAACAAACTGAGGCGGAAGATCAAGTTCGTTCTCTCAGAAATTCGATATCTTACCCTATCAGTGGGGAAATTATAACAAAACAGATTAGAAGAGTACCGACAAATTATCAATTTAGGAGGGAAACTGAATTTAAAGTGAAGGGAATATTCAACTCAGTTTCAAGCGAATTCCTCCAACCAATAGAGAAATATCTCAAGTGCAGAAGAATGAATCTGACATTTCCTGATTTATGCGCAGCAAATGTCGATCTCTTCAGGGATATTTTCGGACCAACAAGTCAAAGACTCAATTGTCTTCTCCGGCACCCAAACAAATTGCTTTTTGTGTTTTCGGTCTTTGTCTCCAAAGGCCTCGAGGTAATGCGTGTACGAAAATTTCCGCATGCATTTTTGCATATACGCATAAGCATGCATATCGAAGTCGATGAATTCTCATAATAGGCTTCAAAGTGAGCTCAGAAATTCAAGTTCGGAATGAATCTAAATAATGTCGGTTTAATAAGTTTATAATAGTCAAATTCAGGGCTTGCTGAGCTTGTATTTTTGAGTCGAAATACCCATGGGAAATCATGAACTCTGAGTCTTCCAAATTTCAAAGCTCCGTCGCTTCACGTTTAAGCTATTGCACTCGATATAGAAGTGGTGAGATTTGAATAAGGTACTTATCGTCTATTCCGTGTAGTTATCTGAGTTATGTATTCCATGTTTTCAACAACTTTTTTTATTTTAAACCGACATTTTCCTCACTAATTCGACTTTTTCTCTCTTAGCCTTCTCTACTATTAACGACCATTGACGCATCGCTTATCCTTCCCATTATTTAATTTCAGGTTTTCAAGTCTTCCTTTTCTACTCTGTTTGTTCTTATCGTCATTCACCTCATTATTGTCCATTGGTCACCTCGTCATGAATTTTAATATTTTCTCCAACTTTGTTGCTCTCTTCAGCAATCCACTGCTGTATGATGCATATAAAAGCGATGAAAATATTACATATCGTTATCAATAAACATTCACGAGAAATAGTTTTGTTCTTTTGTTTTATTGCATTTTAAATATTACTTTTTAAATAAAAGTTCGTTGAATTTATAATTAATGCGGTTTTGGCGTTTGAAACTTCTCTTCCTGAGAGTGGGTTCCTGATATTGACAGCAAAATCCTGAAAGATTTTCCGGACGGAAAATCAGGACCTGAAACAAATTTTATTCGAATATTGGAAGTTTTGATGAGATAAGTTCCTCTTGATTTTCTGAAAGTGAGCAATGTCCACAAAGTTGTATAATGCTCTAACGTTGCTGGGTTTCATTGGACTATAATTTCGCGTGGGTTTTATGGAATATTTGACGAATTGTAAGAGTCCTTTTTTTTTATTCTCTTAAATTGAAATCAGATTATCGAATATTGGAAACGATTGGATTTACAGGAAAGCCGATCAGGAATTGGAAGCGATCGAGAGGCAAATCAACGAGAGGAAAGAGATTGCACAGCGTCTAGTTGGAACGCAAGACGATGCAATTTGCCAAATTTGTCAAAAAACGAAATTCGCTGACGGCATTGGCCATAAATGCTTTTATTGCCAATTGAGGTCATGCGCTCGATGCGGTGGAAGGACCACCAGTAAGAATAAGGTTTGAGACCATAAATCTTTTCAAAATTTTCTCTTATTTATTTGCGGACAGCTCCGTGACACTGAATTTCTAATATTCTTTAAGCAAATTGAAGTCTCTACTATTGAATCTGAGAGTCACTGCATACTATTTAAATAGGGATTATTGTCAGTTGTTTAACCTCATCAAAGTAAACAATGCATTTTGGAGTATGAATTCATTTATTCATCATTAATGTCAAATGTTCTAATGTTATGCACTGCAAACGTATTTTTTCAACCTTTACGCGACTAATGCCGATAGTTTCAGCCACGATATCGTTTAGTCGAGCCAGGACGAGGTTTTTAAATTGTTAAGTGGAACAAAAACCCAACTAGGATTGGTATGGAAAGGGTGGAGTAGACGTTGATCAGCTCGCGTAACCAAACTATAAGAGCTCAAATATAGATATGACATGTATTATGCAAACAATTATTATACTGCCAAATTGCGGCATGCAAAGAGATATGCAATGGATACTGCTCAACAGGAATCGCATTTTGCCAGTGGCATACTCTTTCTCCTTCTGAGTACTCTGTCCTCTTTTAAATTGCTGTGCGCGCTGTGCAATCTTTCTCGGTCTATGTTTTATCAAACGATATATTCCATTTTTGCTTTCGTTCTCTGTTTTCGCGTATAATTGCTTACTCTAATACCTTTAATTCAACTATTCTGCCTTACATCTGACACTCAATTTCACACTTTTCATCCGTTTCACTTCCACTTTTTGTTAAGTAACCGAACTTTTCGGCAAAAATTCCGTAGTTGAAGCATTTTTCATAGCGTGTGATTGAGCGAATTGATTTCTTTGTTCCATTTTAGCTAAATTCCCTCAGCGTATATGTTTTTGTATCTGTGCGCTTACGAAAGGGGGCTTGTGTTTGAGGTAACTCAGCCGTAATCCTCATCTCAGGTAGATGAGGTCGGAGGTATTTGTTCCAACCGTCAGTAGTAGAAACGAGTCGAATTGATGAAATATTAAATTCGTCCTTGGATTTTATGAAAGTCGCGTTGCTCTGCTATGCTTGGCGTCACTCTATCGTCAGAGATTTCAGTTCGCTTCATCCTTATCAAAAGAATCAAATCCACATAGTTTTGCAGCGTTAACTTGGAATTTTTTAGTCCCATTTTAGCTCCACTCACATCATTCATCCTTCAGCAATGATCGATTGGTTTCATTTATCTCATGTTCAGGTATATTTGCCTAATCTTAGCGCAGCAATTTCCAGTCCTCTTCGTTCACTTTGAAAACTGACATATAATTTTCTGCTTACATTTCAACATAAAATTCTTTTGCCAACACAATAAACTGGTCGTTTAATTTCCAAATATGAGAAGTTTCTTTAGTTTTATCAGTTCATTTATTTAGTTTCTTTCGTTCCATCAATTCCATGGACTTAGCGCAACTCGTGTGATGATTCTTATATTGGAATATCCGGATATATCTGTGATGTTCCGAAAGGTCTGTAGTATGCGATCGATGAAAATTTTAAATTCGTTCAACGAAGTTGGTGCTCTTTATTCCATATACTCATCGACTGCTCAAGTACTTGAATTGCTTTATGTGCATTTCCGATTACACGAATAAAAAGCGGGCGAATTGCGCGGAAGTGAAGTTGAAATTCTTATGTTTTATTATGATTTCAGATTTAACTTGCAAGATTTATTATTGCTTACTTGGAAAGACTTATTAAAAATAAAGGGTTTTTATGTGGGATCATAGGTATTTGCACAGATGTCATATTTGATTCCAATATTGGCCGAATATTTCAGATTAAGCCGGACATTAGAGCCGGAAATGATGAAAGTAGATATTTTACGAAGGTCTTTAGAGTTGCTTATTTCAAATGATGAAAATGAGCTCAAATGGTGGAATTTGACTATTCTCATGAGATGCTTTGTGTTCAGTAAAATCGGTCATTGAAATTCTCTGAACTTTAAAGTTCAACGTTTCATTTTGATGTCGTTTTTAAAGTAAAATTTGAATTTCATTGCACTCAGTAACTCATATATTTGCATAATCTTTTCCTTTTCCAATTTATCGGCTTTAATAGATCGTTTTGTTGTCACTTTAGGGAATTATTCCTTCCTCACTATGAGATATTTGTATTTCGTTATCGAATCGACGGTCAATTGTTTCGTTCAATTAGTTCTCCGATATAATTTCTGTTCTAAGAAATTGATTCCCAATAATTTTTCGGAAATTAACATCGGTCTAAAGCAATTTTTATGTTCCCTGATATGGTCGACGTAATCTCGACAGGAAAATGTGACGCTTTAAAATAGAACAATCATTAAAATGCACTTTTAACGCCTATTGACAAGAAGATTTTTTTCCCGGATGATCCCGGTCGCTCATACTGAGATTCTCTTATCATTGGAGGAGGAGGAATGCATTGAGTTTTAGTAATTGTGTAACCTTCGAAATGTCATTCATTAGGATTGCCTTTATGTTTACCCATATGCTGATAAAAATAGGTGAACTTAACGATGCAAATATGTGATCCTACTTATATCTTTTATATATTATTTGCAGTTTTGAATGACTAATTTGTGGTCTTGGTAATGTCGCAGATAACATCGTTAATAACAGCTTAGTTTTTTTGCGAATATTTTCAGTTTCCGGGTCATCTAAGTCATAGTTGGCCAAGTTTTAGTATTTACATTATTGGTCTTAGCACTGAAACGACACTGTAATGTGCATGATCATAAACTATAGCAATGGTACAGCGTCTGTATAGATTTGATTAAATTCGCTTTCTGGAGTGGGGCCGAGTTGGGTTCATAACGATATGGACTGGATTAGTTAGACCTGACCTGAGACAGGGCAACAGCTCTAATTCAACCGGAAGTTGTCCAACAGTTGCATCCAAGTCGGGGTGGGGTTTAACGTGCTCCATCCATATTTTTATGTTCCCTCGCCCTAAATGCATATTTTCTTCTTTAATATATATAATTTTTCATGGTCAGTCCCGTCTTGAGACGTGTATCTTTACAAACGTTATTGGCAGATGTCGTTTGGAGCAATTTTCTCGATGAGTGAGAAAATCGATAGACATATGAAAGCATTATGCCTTGAGACAGTCCATAAAGTTTATGACGTTGTCTTGGGTGACCGACTGTCTTTAGGCATTTGTCTGAAGAAAAATGCCGGTTGTCAGCAATTCGACGCTTCACATCGATCGTATGGGGCGAGTCTGCTGCATTTTCTTCGGTTATGCTATCTGAAATTACGTTGCAATTGTTCGCTCCATTTATCGAAGTAGTTGCTGATTGTTCTTCGTGACAGCCGCAATACGCTGCTTTAAGTGGTGTATTAGTATCGCTCTACTGCTTGATGTGTATAGCATGAATGACTTCTTTGGCAGATGATCGTGCAAATAAGCGTTTAAAAAATTCCTAAGCGGTTTGTTGAAGCCGTAATCATGATTATCGTATAGTCTTAAATTGAGGTCAGTTGCCTCAGTTTACCGGAAGAAGTGGAGAGTGAAGGTTCACCTACGTATTTCAAATCTTTGCGAGCTTTATTATGAAGTTTAATGAGGGCTTTTAAAAAAGAAAAGGGCGCAATGAATGATTAACTCGAATTACGCATTCGATTTATTCGAGCGCTGAAGTAAACAGATATTATGAAAGCTTATCGCTTACTTAAATAAATGTGTAATAGTTTCTATTTTTTATTGATGAAATGCGTTTTTACTTTATTTGTAACATTGAGATTTTTCTATTTATGGTCTTATTTCCGTATTTTTTATTGCGCCGTTTTCATTTGCTTATTTTCTCTTCATTCTTTGAGAAGAGACGTAATGATTGGCTAATAAAATTATAAGGAAATTAGATGTTGCTGTTCGTTGGTGAAGTTAATTAAACCTTATTATCTTGTATATGTGAAATTCGATAGTAAAACAAAGATTTTCAGCCAATTTGGGCATGCTCCCTATGCCAGAAGCGTCAACAAATCCTCGCGAAAACGGGCAAGTGGTTTCAGCAAGGTCTAATGGCAGAAGAGGCGAGAGGGTCATCTACACCTGCAGATATAAGGTATCTTCTGTGATAAGGCATGTTGGGGGGGAGGGGGTATCGGATAAAAGATGTGTGTATTTCTTGTCTGTATAAATATTTACATATATGCATCTGCATAACCTATATAGGCTTATAAAGAATTGATTCCTCACATCCACCGAACTTCGTCGGATAATACCTCTTCCGAAGATAATGCACGATGAAGAAAGCTCAACAGGTAAGTGAGAGTTAACTACCTGAGGACATGTGAAATAAGCCTAACAGATAAATGAGGTACATATGTTCAAGGCTGCATGACGTAAACGAAACAGCTCTATCTGTTTGTACAGTTTGGAAATTTTAATGGCGCATACTTTCGAAGTGAAGCGTTTGTGATGACCTGCCGACAGCATCTATGTTCAGACACCTTTTCTTAGGCGATCTCTAGTTACTCTTTATTATTGTCTAATTAAAATCGGCACAACCGTTGATTCGGACGCTACCTTCACCATCACTTTATTCTCTCCTTGTGAATGCAATAATCTACTTCTAAAGCCTCTGTTATTTTAAGAATATTCTTTGAGGCGTCGATTATGATTGTAATACTTTAAAATTAAAATCAATAAGAAATTTGGCAGATTGTAGAGAAACATTTCTGTTTTCGCGTTGACATTTATTTTAAATTGTGTATTGCGATGTTTCTCGTTTCACTTTATTTGTGTTGAATTTCGCCAATGGAAAGAGAAATTTGCACCTATTGAAGTTTCATTTTCCATTGGATAGTTACTAAGTTTTTCATTTATTGATATCGGCGCATAGCAGAAAGATGAATTGCGTGAGGCAGATAACACACTAGAGTACTGCAACAATACTCCACAAGGTTATTTCCGTTAACTTTGGGTATAAGATCGATAAACTCATGACCTGTACAAATGACTTGTCGCTTAGTTTCTTACATCTTTGAACTTGTAATCAGATAAGATCGGGGAAGATTCATTATATCCCATGAGGAGATACAGGGAGATGCGAGGAAACATTCTGTTAATCATTCTGCTGAGACTACTTCGCTCAGAAATATCGAAATTTACCTGAAATATATTTCAGCCATTTACCATCATAAATCACGTGCATCTTTTTGTAAATTAATATGAAACTGCCGTTGAGAGGCGATCCCGTTAGAATTGTTTCTGAGCAGACTTGAATAAAGATGCGGGTAATAGCTAAGGCTTAATCGAGTGTAACTGCTGCCTCGCTAATCATCTGCGCATTTTCGAATAAAAACTTGACGTTAGTTTAGCACTTGCAACCTTCTTGTCTCCGTAGCATTTAACGGCCGTTCGAGCCGAATGTGCACTTTAAAAAATATTTCTCTTGGCTCGCAGCGATCCGTACTTTTTTCTATATATATAAATGTAAATATATATATATATATATATATATATATATATACTTATATTGTCTGAGAGTCGTTTTCATCTTTGCAGTGCGTCGCTGTTAAAATTAATTCTTCGCAGCTGAAAATATAATCAAATAAATACGCTGTGCAAATTGTTCAATATCTTCGAAATTTTCACCTAAAAGAGAACGAAATGAAAATTCATTTATTTTTTCTTCGATGATGGCTGTTGTATATCACTCGTCGAATATATTTACATAGGATTATTTAAAGAAGATTATTCTAAAGAATTGTCCAATCAGCAAAGTGGAATATTCGTCGGCTGAGAAGTTGATGGATTACTTCGATATCGGTGGCGCTGAATTCTTTCTTTGTCGTTGGAAACTCGGTTTCCTTAAAATTGGAAATGATTACTTCATTTTACAACAGAGTTCATTTCTTTGACTGCACCTCAGAACTCAGCAAGGTGAAATAATAGCACATCGTTAAGGAGTACCTAGAAGTGTGGAGTGAAAAGAAAAGGAGGAAAAACGGATGGGAAAAGAAACTGAGAGGATTGAGAGAGGACAGACATTTCGCAGATTTGAGTGATATTACTCGAAAAAAGCGCCAAGTTCGTGGAATTTTTATCGCGTGTCCAAATGGAGATTCGATTTGAGTGAAGTTGTGGAGACGCATTACAATTACGGCTCGTGCATTATTCATCAGTGGTGCCCCCTTATCGCAGTATTTTGTGTGCAAATGCAATATCGACTGATTTCCACCATATTTAGTCGGATGCAATGCGAACTTTAAAGATTTTCGATGAAATAGATTCAAGGAGCAGAGTTGAGAAAACGATAAGAGGAAATGAGCAGATAGCATTTATTAGACGATAGAAATTGTGATAATGGAATACCATATCAGTTAAGCAAATGGTTGCATCCACATATTCAAGGCTGGATGAAAGGTCAAATTTGAGCAGTTTTAGCACTGAAGTTCCTCTCCGTCACGATTTAAACAATTGGAAATGGTTCGAATATCCTATGCGGAGGAAGGGGGAGGAGGGAGGGTCATTCTTCATAGCAGTCATATTGCAGCTGAATCTTTTGAGGCTAATTCGCTCGTCAACATTCATCCCGAACGAAATAGGGCGCCAATGAATGAAATGAAAGGAAACTAAAAAAGGAATAATAATAATTAATTTTATGTTTTGCAATATGGAAGTGCAACGAAATATTCGAGCACATATTGAAGAATTATTTCTCTTCCTTGCATGTATCGGGCAACCGAATTGTGGCAAGATTAAATACGAGCTATGTAGAGCCATAAATGAAGAAAAATATCTCTTCTGAAAAAGAAATAGGTTAAAAGATTTGGCAAAAATTGATTTTGCACCAGAGAGCGGAAATTAATCGCTATATCTGAACCGATCAACAAGCCTCTTATTATGTGATTTTCTTTTCTGGATTTGCTTTGTCGCCTTAGAAGGAATTTCCAAGTACGACATTTTGCGACCGACGACTCAAATATCCTGATTTGATCGTCGGCTGCATTGGGGTCATTTTCTTCTCCTCTTAGACTTATGCTTGCTTTTTGCTGTTGATAAATTTTCCTCATTTATTTTAGCATAAGAAGGAGCGGCTGATGGCTTGGCAATCTCAGAAACTTTTTTATTATCCCCAAAGCTTAGATGATGGGACATATATTATGTTCGCTGTATAGGTTGCTGATTTAAAGGTGTTTTTTAGAACATGAAACAGAATCACGCATGAAGCATATTAAGGCAGATTGACTTTACATGCATGCCTCTTAGCGATACTCAAGATTGGACTGTTTTTTAAAGCACTTGCTAGGCTTCAAGAGGTTCATTGCAATGGATCGCTCGAAATTAAAATATGCCGCATCCGCTCTCTAGGGCGAATCCTCCTCTTTAAAAATGTGCCATTTTCGTGAAAGTGAGATTACATCCTACAATAACCGTTATTGTATCGCAGCCTGTGTACCTATATAGGTTGCCGCTTGCAGGATGCATTTCAGGTGGGAAACTTATTAGCAAGTTTACTGTGGAAGTGTTGCTTTCTGCTACTATTTCCTCCTCAACACTTTTTCATTCATCGTCACCTGTTAGAAATTCAGTCCATAAATATTTAAATATATGTATGTATTAAATTTGCATACGTATATATATATGCCATAATTTCAGCCCAACAACATCAACCGCTCCACGAACCTCTCAAACGACAGCCGATCCTCGAAATTTAGCGTCGACTAGTTCACAGAATATTTGTGCGAAGCCAAGCGGCGGGCCAATACCTGCGATAGCTGGACCAAGCACACAATCTTCTACACCGACGCCCGCTACTCAAGCAGCACTTGTCAGGCAACATAGCCAATCGCATGTTCAGCAAGTACAGCGACAGCAATCTCATATGGAAAAGCGGCAGAATGCTCTTCATCGACAACCTTCCCTTGAGGTTTGTGTTTAATTTGCTTATTGTGACAGCCATGGGTCTTTTATCATAACATTTTACTGGAAGATTTTTCATAGAAATTTGCAAGGTACTACTGCACTGATACGAGCCAGGGGACAAAAACATCAGAGCACTTCCTTCATAATGGACCTTTTTTTTCCGTTCACTTGCGTGAACTTATGCTTCAGTTAAATTCCACTTTTTAGTAAATGTTTATGCTATCATAAAACTCTAAAGAATGAATTTTTTCATATGCTTAGCATTACGACTGTTGCTGTAACCTTCCAGGATTTCTAAAAGAATATAACCCGTGACCAACGCTAGTTTATCTACTATCCTCTACCGAAACTCGACTTGCTAGAGAATTTGAGAATTTATGATTTTCTTCATTATATTCGATATTAAACGTATTCTGAAGTAAGAACGCCTGCTGTAGGCTCGTAAGGGTGTAGCCATTATTAGCAAATATTATTTTCAATATTGCTGCTTGGGTATATTTCTCACAGTTGACATATTGATGAATTCACCAAGTGCAAAATTCCTAAACCAACATGATGTGCACTCTTTTTATCTGTCATCGAGCATCAAATCGGGTCTTCCTAGCCGACAAAGCGTCGTTCCTTGTGGAAAATTTAAATAGGAATCAAGTGAACCGTGTCCTTAGGAATACGCAGGTGGGAGGAAATGATGGACAATATTTGGCTCATGTTTAGAGAATGAAATTTGCATCCCACCGATTAACGTTGTGGTTAGTCGGTTGAAACGTTTACCGAAATATGCGGAATATTTCTGTAATGGATATGGCTCGAGTGATGAAGATCTCGCCGTTAGTCGAAATAAGTATATAGTAAAATGGAATGTCGGTAGGGATCCGCTATTGCCAATTCATCCACATCGGCTTTCTCTACCTCCTTGTCATCCTTTCCCTTCTCATGCCTTCTCTCTCGCTCACCTCCCCCTCATTCCTCCGGCTATCCTCCCTCTCTTTTCGTTCCTCTCTCTCCTCCCCTCTCCTCTCTGCTCTCCATGCCTTTTTCTCTCCATTGCCACCATTTTCATATAAACTAGTTTTTTTTCGCAATACGTCTAAAGTCGATATCCTATTAATAGAAAAGTGGACAAATTTGAGGTATTCTTATTTCGCGGCTAACTTTTTGCTCACTGAAGTTCCGAAATTCTGAGCGCCTAAGCATTAAAATAGACAATAATGCCGCCATCAACACAACGTTATAGATGAAATGTTTGATATGAACGGATGATATATGACTCGTTAATATTGAGGTATGTTGCATAAGGCCGAGTTACACGAACTCACAATGAATAATAAATGAATATTACTTCAATAAATGAAAAATGCTAACGAGCGACTCTATTTTTTGTTCCTTTTTCCGCATTTTTTATGTCTTTTTTTGCGGCAGCAGCAGAAATGCGCAATGAAGTTTCTTTGGGGATAATCCATAAATGCTTTTCGTTGATGAGCGATTTCTTCTTTGACTTATGAGTTGACGACGATCGTAACTTTTCTCATATTAATAACTTCTTCGAGTAATTTCTGATAGTATTTGAGATATGGAGACATTCTTGTAATCGAAATTTAGATGCAAAGTGTTGCTTTGTCGATTGGTATACTTTGAAGAAAATATCCACCATTGTATCGGAATAATCGTTTTCTAGTAAACGAACTTTTCTTGGAATCGGATTTATATTATCGTGAATCGGTGTCACCGATGCGTCTAAAAATGAGAACGTGAAGAGGGATCGGGCTGAGTAAATTTAGCAGCCAACGAGGCTCTTAATTGCTGAACAACGCTCTTATGGATTTCGAAGATAGCTTTTTGCTTAAAGCTTAATATCGATTGTTGTGTGCGCTATGCATTGAAGGATGTAAGCCGAGATGGGTTATGCGCCGTTCACATTCACCGCCCGCTTCGGACAACTTTCACTCCTTAAATTCGGCTCCTTAAACTCCACTCTCGTCGCTTTTCCTCATATGCTGAGCGATGTGAATGTTGGGCATTTTCATAATCTGCGATGCAAGAAGTCCACTGTTTTGTGCTTTTATTTACATTTATATTTGTTTTTATGTAGATGGTCTCCGCAGTTTCCGTCAAGCCTATTAACTCTTCTGCCCTTTAATGGCGGATTTCTTTTCAAACTTAATATATGCCATAGTGAATTGAAACACTGAGCCGATCAAGAGAACTGCAGTCTATTTATTGGGACGAATTTTTCTCTTTGAATGTATGAGGAGAGATTTTTGACAAGTGAACCTGTGGATTAAAAGTTATGATCAACTAGTGGCATGGGAAGGGAAAAAGGAAAAGACGAAATGTTAATGAATGGAGTGGAGGGGACTTCCTTTCCTCTCCTCTACGTTCTCTCCTATCATCAGCAAAAGCAAAAGTTCACTCTTCGACGTTTTGTCCCTCTCCATTCCCCTCTCCCTCCTCCCCTCCATACACGCAGCAAAAAGAAAGCTCCTGTTCCATACTTGGATTTAAGGCATATATTTTTTACATACGCTGAGAGTTGAGCTGAGTGTCACATGTGAAGAACTTTGAAAAATATATGTTAAGTCTGTGTAAGAGCAAAGAGCGAAGGACCATTCTGATGGGAAATGTCAGTCGTAGTCGTCCGTCTTTCTCGTTTAAAGAAAACGATCGTCCCTATCATTCAGTTTATGTAAATGGATCAACACCTGAAATTGACTCTTGGTGTTAGATGTCGAGCCATTCTGAAGACAGAAGCAGATAAATGATGTCGAATGATCTGAAAGAAAAGCATTTCATTTTCGTTTCTGGTGACCCTTCCACCCGCGGAATGCCCCTCATGTCGAAGATAGTCACTATAGCCACATTTTATTTCTAGTTTTTTATACATTATTTGTTGCGTAGACTTCACTAATAATAAGAGAATTGGAAGTCAGAAGAGAATAAATATAGGTGGAGTTAATGTGGACAAAAGTGGTATATTTCAGAACGAAGGCCGTCGTGAGACTGCCGTCGCACCTGTGCCTCAGGTGAACGGCGGGCTAAGTGGTCGAGGTCCAGGTCCTGGATCTGGTGCGGCACACATTTCCGAACCGCCGAGAGTAGCAACTTCTCCAAGTAGACGAGATGCTTCGCCGGCAAGAAAAAATGCTGAATATCGCGCACAGCCTCTAAGGGCCGTCGAACGCTCATCACGTCAGGCGAGCATCGATCGAGATCGCTTCGAAGCGGAGCGCATTCCTGGCGAGGAGGAGCGGAGCCGTCTTCCTTCGAAGAACGTAGACGATCATCGATTGCGCACCGAATCATCGTCGTTCGACGATCGCGAGCGCGATACTCGAAGGTTGCTTCACTTCCTTTGAAAACCTCTTCTCAAGCTTTTTATTTTTTGAGCGCATCCTGGCATTTTTGCTAAATGCAGTTATCAGAGTTCTTTCAATTTTGTGGACCCGGCGCACTCAAATAATGCCATAAGCGTTCAGATGAAGTTTTTATATTGAAGATATGGTGATGAAGAGCGACGCGATGATCGCTATGGAGAGGCTGCACCGCGTCTTTATATGAATCGTAGGGATGAGGTCGACGAAAGGTGAGTCTTGAATGTGGATGTTGTTGCGATGAAATTTCATATTCACTGAGTACAGACCAACACAGCGTCCCATTTCGCGTAGCTGAAAGCCGAGTCCTAACACTTTCCATCCCAAACCACTTAATCACGTTTGGTTATGTTTTCTAATTTCCTTATTTTTCTCAATAAAAGTTCCATTTTTATCTTTAACAATAATCGAAATTGATATAGAATAAATGCAATGAAAGTTGTTATTATACAAAATTCATTCATGGTAGCGTTCTCCATCTTTCAGTAGTGTCGATTTTTGTACAGTTAATAGCTAAGAAAATATAAGATGTGCTTTTCGTTCGTAATGAAATCATTCCTTCATTCAACTGTCGCTGCGGGGGAATCTCACTTAAATGTAGAATTAAACAAAATTCATGGAAGCTCTTTTATAGCAGTCTCCACTAAACCAGTTCGAAGATATTATTTTTCGCATAGTTTTTTATGAGATAATTAGAAGGGCAGAAAGATTCCCCTAAAACTGTCAAAAGGGACATATATGTTAGATAGTTATATCGGTTGCTCTAACTTCCTTTTTTTTTACGTAAATAGATTGAATTTCCAAAGGGATATTTGGAGTGGCAGGATTTCATTTTCTTTGAAGACTTTCGGATTCTATTATGATTGGAATGGAGGTATTCGTGCGCTGGAATAAGAAAGAGATGGTTTCCATGTGATTCTTGCGATACTTGCAGCATAATAAACTAAACATTTAAGAGAGATAATATATTTCAAAATAAGCGGAAATGGTGATTTCGTCATCTCATATTTTTATCACCAAGAGGAGTATAATTGGACATCTGAATCGTTGAAATATGAAAGGGAAAAAAGCTGATCGAACCAATTTTTAAGTCTAGAATACGGCCACAAAGTTTATTTTATAGAAATTCTCAGTGATTATTTAATATCAGATGCGAATAATTTCCTTTAATGCGCTCTCTGCTTTGGAATCTCCGCAGTGATCGTGTGAGAATTGCCTTTGAAATATCATAATTCAGTAGAATGTTGAATGAGTGGGAATTGAAGTTGGCGAGCAGTGTTGTTGTCAACTCGTTTTGCTGTTCCTTTAACTATTATTGAGTTACTTTCGAAAATGTGCAAACGATCAGTGTACAGTGCGTTTCCTTCTCGTCATATCTCATTGATTTTGTTGGTTGTTTGAAGCCAGGCGAAATGGAATTAATTTAACCGTACTTTTATCTTCATTGGTTCATAATCGGAAATGATATTCTCCACTCAGAAATGACATTATAGCCGCTTAATTAGTTTTTTGGGCACGAAAACAGAGTTCATTTTTGGGATCATTGGGCATCCTTACAACCAGTATGGATATATTATTCGTTTTAGACTGGCTGATACCTGGGGATTCTTGTCTTGCAGAGAAATAATCATAATCGGTCGATTTTAAAAATTTTCTAGTCTTTCAAGGTACTCCGAGAGAGATTATGAAGAGCGTTTTGATCGAAGGCGAAACGCATCGATGGATCGTAGCGATCGTCATGATAGGTATCTTATTATTTACAATGACCACAGTGGCTTTATATTGCCTACTGCAGTTTCCATTCTATCGACAAAACAATAAGCACCTCAGTAGGAACTTCACGATGAGATCCATTGAGGTCTTATTTCGCTCTGACTTGAGCGGAAATAGATTTTGTCGTTTTGAAATTTGCTAAGGACTTACTTTCAAATAGTCGTTTACGTAAATCGATAGAAGTGAGAGAGGTTATGTCTCTGAAATATTCAGTTGTTTAGGTCGGAGAGTCAACAACCATGAAATCTGGCATTGTGATGTTTGGCTAAGACTACGTTATAGTTACATTTCGCACCTGTTAGTGAGGAACCTATTGTGCGTTATAGATTACTCGAACTCTAAGTTCCGTTCATAACCTAAGTCCACCAGGTGCTCTTTAATTGCTTTCGAGCGTATTCGTTTGCTAGAGTCCGGTTGATGATGGTCAAAGAGATTGACGGATACGTAGCTGCAGCTGATATATCTATGATGCAAATCTCTCTGCTTTAACACTTCATTGGGATTATTAGGCGGCTGAGCTCGCAGTGTAGTTTTAAGCATTCAAGCCCTTCTTCTGACAGGAGGTCTAGATTTTCCCGTGAAATAAGTAGTTTTGATTTCGAATAAATACGTGTCAGGTTATCAGACTACTTGTAAAAAGAGGGAGAAAGCAAACCCGGAGAAATATTAAAGTTTTTCGCGAGAGCAAAGCATCAAAGGCTTTTCTGGTCATCGAGCCTTTATAAAGTTCTGTAAAATGCTCGAGAGTTAGCAGTGTTTTACTTGCTTTATTGCTTCGCGTGGCGAGCAGGTGACAGCTATGTACTGTTTATTTTGGTCCCCGCCCTAATGTGGTGCATCGTTCAAATCATTACGGAGATATCCATCGTCGAGAACTTCATCGTTGGAAGGCGAAATAATTTTTCACAACCGCTATTTCCAGCATCTTCAAGGTTGAAAACTCGATTGATGGATTACTTTGATTCCAGAGATGAGGTCACATATTTCGATGTTACGCTCTCAAAAATCTCCATCGAAACTTGTCGCGATAATTCGAGGGTAATCCCAGCCCCCTTAGGGGTGCTCATAAATATAGCGACTTTGAAGGCGGATTGGAGTCCGAAATTTCCTATTCCTATAGGAGTCTCTGTGCCTGAAAACATCACTGTTTACATGTTTTCCTTATCCCATCTCCTTGATCTCTTCGACTTCAGACCACTTAAGGTTTATGATTCCAAGTTCATTTTTTCTATCCTTTTATTAGCATTTTTTTTTCGATTAGTGAAAGGAGTTTTTCGAAAATTCACGAAAAAAGCGAATCAATTCCTTCATTCATTTCTTCATTTTTATTCCCATTTAGAAGATGAAACTTTTTTTTGAATATAAGAGTGTGAGGTTTTCTTAATAATTCATTTAATGAGAATTAGTTCTTTTGAAGATTCCGCTTAAAGAAAAGTATTTTTGCGTTTAGTTGCCCTCATTTTATAGCCAGCGTTCTTTATTAGATACTCTTCAGATATGAATTTTCTTGTCTTCTATTCTTTATCTTCATTGCCGCTATCGAAATGTGGAATTCTTATTAACGTTGCATTGTCGAGCTCTCCGTTATACGATCGTCTGTCTGATGTCTGATAATTTGTCCGATGATTTGTTTGACATATAATAACTGCTCTGATGATCGCTATATGCGCCGTAGCAAATAAGCAGTAGCCGTTTCTCCATTGTATATACATACAGTGGTCTCTTCAGGTATCAAACACACAGCTCATTTAAGAAAAAATACAGCAAGCTCAAGCGTTATGATGTCTGGTCAACTTTTCTTTGAAGCATCATCATAAAAGGCTGGGTTCAGGAGTGCGCACTCAACAGCCACGACGAGGTCATCGTCGAGGTCAGGCGAGCTACGTCGGACTCGTTCGATTCGGGATAACGATCAGAAACGCCTTGAGGTAACCGTATGGATTTCATTTTATTCTAATGGAACAGATCAGCATCTCTAGATTGCGCGAACTAACTACTCTAGGATATTACTAGAAGGAATTTATTGTCCGCATATTACCGTCTTCCTTCCATCCTTCTCACCTTCATCTCTCCTTAAATATTGCGACATTACGACTATAAAAATTTTATAGACCAACGAGTAACTAAATAGTTTGGCTGCATTCGAAGTGTTGAATTTAATGACATGAGAATAGGTGTTGTTATATGAGGGGAAGGGGGATCGTTCTCATGTGATGATCTAAGTCGTATTATTTTTCCGATCTTTCAGTTCACCTACAAGTAACAGAATAGGTCTGAGCTAATGGTGAAAGGGAGATATGTCATTGACTTCCTGTGAAAGGAGTATGAATCATACCGTGAAAAACTGGTCACATCTACTATGAAGTAATGTTTTTTGAACTAGAAAGATGCCATGACTGATTGATATTCTTACACTCGAAATTCTGTCACCTTCTTAGATGGGTACTTTTCCATTTGCTGTTTATTTCTTTCTTTGTTCCCGGTTCGGAGAATGATGGCCTTTGATCTCTTCGCGTTTGACATCCATGTAGTTTTCCCTAGATTTTGTGGCATAAGCTGCTGAGGGTTCCGTAACTCAAGAGTGATATCAAGCAAATTATTTATACGTTTGCTTTTTTCCTTATTCTCGGAAGAGGGAACGCGAAGTGCTAGTGTGCTTAACCCACAACGATTGCTTTGCTCATTCTGATCCACTGTTTTCTTCACTGAGCTTCACTTCACAAATTCGTTGAAACTGTATCACTCCCTCCACAGTGTCTGTTCTCTGAAGCCTTCTCTGCACTCTTTAACTGTGGATGTTGTTGTTTTTTTTAGCCGAAAACGCTTATAAAAATCATTAAAATTGTCGTTTAATCCATGTAGGATTGATTCGATAAATCTGAACTCTGATAATGGAGAGTAATGGGACTGTTGGACTCTTGACTTTCGACTTATAGCGGCCGAATAGTGAACCTTTTAGAGCAGTGGTAGACAACCTGGTATCAGAACAACCATTATGATTGAAACATAAAAGAGAGGCCATAATTAAGCAAACGATAATATTCTTAAATGCGTTAATAAAGCTGGAAAAAAATAAACGCAGAACGAATAAAGAAATAGGAAGTGCAGATTTAGATCAACGACTTGGCCCAGGCTTAGAGGCCTTCAGCATAGCAATTCTTATTTCTGAGCTCAGAGTGCGCTGGGGATTTTGACAGAATTCTGGAATTCAGAATGTTCTGCAGGATATTCAGAAAGCCTGCAAGCGTGGATAGAAGTGAGGTGGGGAATGAGGCGCGGAATGCCTCACTTGTTTTGGGGAATAATTCGGTGCTGAGGGCGTCCCTCACTCCGAGGGATCTTATCCACAACTCGGGACATCCCGACGGCTTGGCATTGAAGCCCTGAGTATTCTATCTCGCACTCTATAGGCGAGGTTGTTTAATTTTATTCATACTCGATAATCGGAAAGTCGTGTAAGGGTAAAATGGGCAAATCTTCATGAGCTGCAAGGAATGAGCGGAATATTTTCAAGTTTTTAGAGAGAGTGCATGGTAGATAAACTCTCCATTTGGATGTATGAACTTAGTGAAAATATATGTCGGAGTCATTGTCTACTATTGTATCTTGGTCGTAGAGCCAATTTAAAATATAGTTAAATGGTAATATCGATTATAAAGGTTCAGAAATTATTATTTTATAAGCTTTCAGGATGCAATCTGAAACCCTTCAAGCTATCATGCTTGAAATATATGCTAGAGACTGTCATGGTTACTGTAATGATATTGCAGTGAAGTTTACCCTTGTGATGGAAATTTTTTGTGTCTCACATGTGAAATGCAATATTAGAAGAAAATGGGTGAGGGAAGTTGATGTAGTATGTTCTAAAGGTATGTTCTTGTTGGCATTGAAAAGGAGTTTTTCAGATGCTTGAGGATTTAGAGCAACTTGAGAACTTCTACTAGATCTAAAAATCACCAAATGTCTGGAGGATTCTCACAAATATCCTAGAATTTGAGGTAAAATCTCCTCAAGTGCAAATTTTAGTAGCCGTCCAATGAAGCAGAGCAGAACGAATGAATATGAAGTAAGTCGCAGGAAAAAATAGCCAACTTCAAGCAGAAATAAGCGGCAAAAAGCCGCATGCGGTTAAAAATGTTTCATTGGCAGTATACAGGACCTAGCTATTGCCCAGAAACCTTAATCAATCAAACCTTTGCAGTCATATAATATTTCTTGAAAAAAGATTTAATAATCTGGGATGGCTATTATCAAAATTCGTTGAATCAGACATCAAAAACTCGTCCCTATTTAGTGATGATGTCTAAATAAGTAAAAAAAGCAGAGGTTATGCAGACAGTACTTCTGTCTTAAGCCATGAACGATGCAGACTGTTCGGAGCGTTAAATATTTCAGCTGCTTGATGCTGTGTATCAAGAAAGTTGCAGTACTTATTTGATTGTCGTGGCTTCTATAATCTGAATTCGTACGTGTTTAAATTGTATCCACTGCTAACTTTTCAACACAACCTCTAAACATTGCAGGGTAGTTGTTTCGGCAATGTTTTGAAGTAAGCCTTGATGGTGGCTGATAAAAGAATCATATTTCAGGAACGTGTGCACGCAGTTCCACCAGTAAGTATGGTTACACCATCCACACATACCAATCGAATGAAAAAATCCAGGCTCGCAAGGTAAACTCTGGATTCATTTTTAAACATAGCATGACACTGCGTCGATAGTAGTTGCTGCAGTATTCTTATTCGCTTAATTTTCCCATTTTGGGGTCAGCTAATTCCTGAAGTAATTTCCCCTTCATTTTGCTTACAATGAAGTAGCAATGGCTGCTTCTATTCTTGTTTGAATGAATAATATACTGTTACTATTAAAGGTCATCTTGGATTATTAAACATTACAGTTTGAATTGTTGAGATTGTTTTACCCTCGTTATTTTTTGATGATAACGAAAGATAGGCAATTTTACGGAAGAGGGAGAAAGGGAAGGAAAAAGTGATATACTAAGTGCCACGTTGATAAAAGTCTCCAGGTTGTTTATAAACATGAACTGCTAACAGCTACTTGTCTTGAATAAGCAATAAACAGGTGATAGATGCTGAAGCGTAAGCCTGTTCCATGAAGCTTACAGTCATTTGGAATAGGAATGATCCATATATGTATGTGCATGTCTGCAGACAACATCGCTCGATGTCGTCGTCTGAGGACGAGATGCCTTCGACATCGGATGGTCACAGTGGTGAGGAGTTGCTACCGAGGGCAGACACGGAAATCAGCTCTGAAAAAGGTTCGTGCGGCAAACCGTTCACTAATTGTTGTGCTTTCGGCGATAGGCGATAAAGAATTCTAATGTTTAAACTGCATAATCTGAGCTAATTCATTGAGGCATATATTGGCATCGTTAGTGTCGCGGATGATGATCGGCAAAAATTGACCCAAGAAACATTTAATCTCTGTTGAAATTTGTCGGCACAAATGAGCCCTTTTCGCTCATTTCAAATTCTTTTATGGCTTCATCCTTAGGGGATCCCTCTCAGCTGAATGCGAATTATTGTCTAACGACTTGCGGGAATGAAGTCAAACGAAGAAAATTTGATTTAGAAACATTAAGTATATTATTTTAGGAACTCTTTTTTTTATTTCCTATAAAATGTAATAGATGATGCAACTCTTCATCGATTTTCCGAGAGATCCTTTTGTAATAAAACATAAAATCCATCCCGAAGAATTGACGGCGCAAATGGGCGATAAGCGCAGCTCACTTGCGGTTGTGGAAAGGCACAAACGCTCCTATAGGTGAGAAAGAATGTAACGGATATTTTTTATGCAGAACATATTAAATCATAGAATAAGTATATGCAAATGTGGTGCTTTAAGAGGGCGATAACAGCGGCGATATGATGGTGGTTTATTAGAGCTGATGAGATCGTCCAGCATCTCTATAATTTTTGTGATATTTTAAACCAAAGCCCCGTCTATATTTAAAATAGGCCAACGTTGTGCACTGTTGAAATTGATCGGACTTTTATTTATTTCGACAAAATGCGAATGCTGTTAGCCGAATTTTTTTTGCGGAGTTTATTCTTGAATAATTCAACTTAATTCGAGAGATTTCGAATTGTTCTTGCAGTAATGAAATATGATTTCGTTTCAATTTTCTGAATCGACGTCGCTTTCAGTAGTTTCACTCATTTGTCGCCTAATTTCATAATTACCTTAAAAGAGAAGAATGGAGTTACCTCGAAGAGGTGCAGCGTCGTGCGTTTTTTTTTTTCTTGCACCTCCTCTCCATTTCGTTAGTATTTCTCATATAGAAAACAGTGCCGAGAATAGAATCCATACAAGGTTTTAGGTTCCAAGCTTGCAAGAAAGTATGTAGGTATTTCATCTCACTTTCGATTTGATGCTAGACGTTATTACGAAAATTCTCATCTCCTAGGCGAGAAAATAAGCAGCTGATCCACATATAGGGGTATTTTTGCAATGGAGGAAAGTACTTTTCCGGCGAAAAAGAGGCCGAAATTTGTCGATCTGTTGGTTTTTTTTCGAGGTCAGTAAGGTGCTGTCGAGGGTTCGATTATACGACGGTATGATATCATAAATGAGCTCTCGTTGATCGTTAATACAGACTCATATTCTCATAATAAACCGCAGATTATAAGTCGAAGTAGGATTGTTGTAAGTGATGGTAACGATTTGCTGAAATGAGAGTATTTTGGGAGACACATAGAGGTGATTTGTTAAGCATCCTTTGAATGAGAAATTTATTTAGCGGGACAGTTTTGTTGGTTGGCGGTCATCGTCCAAATTGCACTGAACCTAAAGGGATTTCTTTGATTTCCTTTCAAAGGGTTATGTTGAATTATTATTCCAAGTTTTTTATATTATCGCCTTAAAACAGTTTCGAAGTTATTGCATTCATATTTGAGGGCTGGGAAATTTGATGGGTATGGTGCACGAAATACGTCCGATAATGCCACCATTTAGCTTCTTCCACCACCGTCAAATCCACATCGTTTGCTCAGAAAAGATCGAATCTATGAATCTGTGGAACCGATGAAGTCAATTAATGATGAAATTATCATTTCCTATTTTATTAATTTTAGGAAAATTATGAAATTAATTATGGAACTTAGCGAAATATGTTGCCACATTTCGCCGCTTCTTTGAATATTCACCTGCTTTCATTTAAAAGATCCTTTTTTCAGATATTTTGCGTTATATTTACGGGTCCTCTTCAAAAATGCGTAATGGAAGAAAAGGTAAGCATCTATAAGCAATGGTTTTATTTATTTATTTATATTTATATATATTCTGAACTTTTAAGGAATTTCTAAAATGGTTACCATGAAAATAGCGAAAGTGTTCTGCAGTGTTTTTATTTATTCGTAGATTAGTCTGAGAGATGATCTAAGACGATCTAAGATTTAGGGATTTGAGATTTCGACGTTACTATGGGGAAGTTCATTAGTGAGATTTTTAACTTTCAGAGAAATTAAATGCAGTTGTGGAAAGCCTCATTAACACATTGAGAATAGATATGTTTCATATAGAAAGATTTTATTTGCCGAGAGATTATTGAAATATGAACACAAAAGAGGGGAATTTAGCAGAGCTAAATCGAAGTGGAAGATTATTGTTCGTGTTAGCCAAGATTTTCAGGTGTTTTATTCACTTCGATGAGAAAAACTCAAAGGGAGAGGTGGTGAAAATTTCCCATAAAGTTATTAGTGAATGGAGCAATTTCTAAGAGTTCATAGTGAGGTATGTATAGGTGCTCTATTGGGTTGAGGTGCCCGGTGGTCGGCTTTTAGTGCTAGCTAAATGAGTGCTGCTGGAGTGCGGCATGCGACGTGTACGCCTAATTTATTGCGATGAATCGCCTACAAATCGACATCGACGTTTTTGTGCGCAATTGCGCGAACACTTTTAGTTTGTTTTTACCGGCGCGAATCTTGTCGTCAATCCAGCAATTTCATAATTCGCCATCCAATTTCACCTAAATTCTCACTTCCCATTCTCAGAAATTATTCACTTGTGTAGCCCATTTTTAAATGCCTACAACCTAAATTTAATTATTAGAGATTAATTAGTTCTGATCGTCGATTTACTGCCTATCGAATGCGGAGAGGTTAAGCCAAATCTTTCCGCTAAGATGAGAATCGTTCTTGTAGATCGTCATCAGATTACGTGTGATAGAGCGTTTGTTTTGTAAGGTGTTCATTTACTGTCATGGTTAGACTATTTCTTGAAAAATAGTGTGAAAAGAGGTCTCTAGCATGTGGCAAAATCTCCCTGGACATTTCACAGTTATTTGTACCTGTTATTTGATAGGTATCCATCATTTCACAGATATAATATGAAGCAGTGATGACTCGACATCGAACGTCCGTATAGTTTTTGGAGTAAAGATACACATACAGCTCCTGCTGTAAGCATATAATGGGGGTATGAGCACTCGTTTATTAATGCTGAGGTGTGATGGGATTCATCCTCATCGAGAATGACGCCACTTCGTTATAATAAGGGAGAGGTGGTAAATTTGCCCCTTTCGAAGGAGCCATTCGAAATGTATTACTAATCATTTATTGAAGTGATTTCTTCGAGGGATAATTCATTTTTCGTAAGGAATATAAAAATGCACTAATATAAATAATGATTTTTAAAAAAATCCCTTTGCATTTGGAATTTTCTACGCAGTTTTGTGTATCTTTTTGCTATGTTGTTATGGGCACTAATATCATTTTGTGTGGAAACGTTACGCCTTCACTCGCCTCTTCGACTTTATCGAAATATTCAGCGCTTCTGAGTCTCAAAAGAGTTCGTCTTTAGCTGCTTATTTGCGATGACCGATCGCATCATTTGATCATTTGATTGTATCCAGACTGAAAATTAAACTAATGGTTAAATTATGGATACTTTCCGTTGCATTTATTGGCAATAAAATCCTCTCCTCTAAATAGACCTTTTTTCCGCTATATTTCCCTCCACCAATGTTTTTCTTCTTCTGAAATTTGCACCTTCTCAGTAGTTCTGTGTCTGTCATTCATAGAGTTAACTTGTTCTTTACTGCTACGAGATTTGTTCTTCTTGTTTGGTTCTATTCTCCTTGTAAAATGAGAAAAAGCTGTCGCGGGGAACTGCAATCCAGAATTTCGAGGGAATTAAACCTTTGAGACTTTCATCAGACATAAAACTACATACTCGCCTACCTGAGGTGGTACTCAACGCTGCGGCTTGTTCACATCAAATTGGCAGCCTTAGCAAATTAATATTGATACCCTTACATCGGCATATTTTCTTAAACTTCATTGCTTCGCTTGTTGAGAAATGTGGCATATATGTGAGCTAGCTGTCATATCCAATCTGCTTTCCACTTGGAAGATCTTGATGAATTTCTTGGGCCACTATTGAGATATTGGATTTCAGGTTCGGGTGGAGCTGAGTCGATGCGACGCTTTCAGCGAAGTAGTGAGGTATTAAACGTGCCACAACAGCAGTCAACCATAATACCGGGAGATATGCTAGCAGCTAAAATCCGAACATACTTATCGGTATGCGCCGCATTTAGTAGTTTTATGTTAACTTCTTGAAATAGTATAGCGAGCATTCGTTGTAATTTCGTTTATTTTCTAATTAATTTATGGTTTTATTAATTAATTTTTTTCATTTTTTGGATATTGGTGTTTTCACATCCATAGTAAACCGTTGCGTCTATGGGATGACATGTCTAGTCGGCGATGATATATGGCAGTATACAGAAGAGATAATTTCCTCATACTTATTTACGGGCCAATCTCTTCTATCGCAGTTGTAACGTTTCTGATATGTTTACGTCGAAAAATATTCCACTCGTATAGAAGAATAGAGGTTTAATTAAGTTGGTAATGATATGAGAACGTGGAAAGTGATAATTTTTATCACTTTGTATGGGAGGTCTTCATAATCAATGTGCAAACCCACATTCAACCAAGAAACGTTTCACTCACCTTTGGTAGTTTGGATCTTCATTTAAAGCATGCGCATACTACGAAGTTTTTCTTGTATACTTTTCGTACTCCTCTGAATGTACCTGCAATGAACACACCATGTCAACGTCGAATGCGCGATTGACTCTGTGTGTTGTGCGTTCGCCATTTCAGTTTATATGCATCGACCATATAAGCCATAACATTCTGAATAAGGCAAAATTTGTAAATCATGTTCACTGAGAGACCGCTCCAGCTGAGCACAGCAACGATTGCTTCATTTGAGGACAAAGCTAAACGATCGATATCATAGGGAAGCGCATTGTCAAGCGCTTTTTGAATTCGAGTATCTAAGCAGCTGCAAGTATTGGCTCACTGATAAATGAGAGCATTCTCCGGCAGTATTCGTGAAACACTCGTCAGTTATTTGAAATTTAAAATGTTCGCATGAAATAAGAGAAAGATGTGAAAATTTTCAGCATCCGGTTACATGGCAGCCATCAGCTGATCAAAGGAGGTTAATCGGTCATATGATTCTCCACAAAGCCGAAGGGCCTCATGGTGGTGATTTAGGTTTGAAGGTAAAATATTTCATATGCTTATGCAAACTTTTTTGTGGAACACAATACAATAATGTAGTATAACATCTCTTCGTATTTCTATGTTGCATCAACTTCGTTGACATGGGATGAGTAGGTGTGTGAAATTTGCGCAAGTATTCCGTAAAAGAAGGTGATGTCCTTTGTGGTCCCATAAATTGATTGGTGAACTCGGAGAGGAATTCTGGGCCATTATGAAGGTCACATTTTAAGTTAGGTATGTCGCATCCTTTCAGTCGAGTTGGCGGTATATTCACTTTGGAAGCTGGACATAACGTCGAGCTGTAGATTCAAAATGTATGACCTCATGAGCGAAACTGATGGTGCAAGGTTGAGCACCTGATGGACAGGTAAAGGTCATTAGTGCGCATCATGTGGTGGAGGGCTTCATGGACGAGGACACACAATCGCGAGCAGTGTCGCTATTGAAGTGAATTTTTTTTTTTTTAAATTTCGAACTACAAAATTGCTTCTTGTGGAAAAAAGGGTTCCAGCAGTACTCTCTTCGAGGGGTGGGGGAGTGAGGCCTTAGAGCAGTCATAACATCTCTCCAATGGAGCGTGAAGCAACGAAATTAAACCTTATTTATCCTTCTCAGCTCAGATTGATTAGAAAAATCATTTAAGAAGTTACGGCCGAGGAAGATATTTCTCCTCCGAAAGCAGCACACTGAGGCTTGTGCCTCTTGATTTTCAATGTAAAGACCTGAAATGTTGATTTTGCGTCCTTCTCTCCTCTTCCCTCCTCGCTTCTATTCACTCCTCATCCTCGCCTTTTTGAATCGCGTGATTTTCATTGACGGCTTGAATGCTGTACCGGAAATCTGGTGGCATTTTGTGTGTTGCCTTGGTGAATAGATCGGTGTCAAGCTCATTTGTAAAAGCAGTACGCATGGATCCACACTTATGCATATGCACATATAAACATAGGACTGTTGGACGGATATGCGGACGTTATCAGTTGGTAATGAATTTACTTCTTATATCTTGGAAAGGGCCACTGTAGTTACTTAGGTTGGATAAAATACTTGTGTATTTGGTCTTTAGAAGATCTCTCACTCTTTATCGAAGTCTCATTTATAATTCTGCTGATCACCGCTTTTTATTCGTCATCGATCGGCAGATCGAAGCCGCCAGCTTTTCTGAATATTGTTATTGAAGTTGAGAGCTTAAAATGTGCAGGTTGTTGGTGGACGTCGCTCAGACACGGGTCGGCTGGGTGCATTCATAACACGTGTTAAAAATGGTTCTGTCGCCGATACTGTTGGACGCCTTCGGGCAGGTACCCGTTGTTATCGCTTATCGTTGCTGCTAATATATTAGATAAATAAAGCTGAAATAGTTTGTGATAAATACCTAAAATAATGCAGTTATGCTATTTCATCGCTCATATCGGGAGAATATCTTGTTGTGATATTATTGTTTGTATTTTTTAATGATTTTATTGTGATGTCACGAGTCCTGTAAATCCTAAAATTCCTGAAAATTCTCTCTAAATGTGGGATTTTTGTTGTGTGGCCGTGGCTATCCGTTGATCGTAATATCGCACTTCTTAATATCACTTTGCTGCAGCTGAGAATCATACAAAGGCTCTGATTTGAGGAGATGAGGTGCTCGAATGGAATGGACGTCAACTACAAAATGCAACTTTTGATCAGGTCTACGAGATAATTAGCTCGTCGAAGAATGACAGTCAAGTGGAACTCATCGTTTCTCGCTCAGCCAGGTTTATTCTTCTCTGTACTTTATCACTTACCTATAATATGAACTTTATCAAATATTTTTCGTATTTTCTATACCTTAAGTGTTTTAAGGTAAGTAGTACTTTATAATGCCGGAAGTAACGATAGCCGTTTCCCACATGTTGCTTGCTTAGCTAGAGCATACTGCAGTAGAGTACGTCGATCGTATCACCGGCACGATAGAGATGCCGGAAAGCTGTAGATGATAGGTATATCTCAACGTACCATAGGTTATTTATTCGTGGACATATAAGTTGTACGCAATGAGAGCATTATGCACTCCGTCGCTCGGTGTCTGTTATCTCTCGTCTGAAACATATAACCTTTTGAGGGCTTATAAGAAAAGAAAATCCTCTACATTTATTCATTTTCAGACCGTATAAGAATTTTAGTAGATAAAAATACATTTTGAAGGGGATAGCCGAGACCAGGAAGAAGCGAAAACTGCAGAGATAGTGATATAAAAGGAAGTGGGAGGACGTTGAACGAGGGAAGGGGAGTTATGCCCTGATAGATAAATATTACGATGAATAAGATTTCAGTTTAGCGGATGATAGTGGGCCAGAGCTCTGTGCTCCATGAAAGCGGTCAATAAATGCGTTAGGCAATATGTTTGGTAAGTGGGAAGCAGTAGAAATGAATCATATAAAGAAGAGATTTTGCAGATAAGAGTCACCGCGAGGTTGTGAAAGTGTGTCGTGGAAATCTTTTTTGGAGCTTTTTGTTTTTTTAAAGTATAGCCGAATTGTTCAAATTGCTTAAGTTTTAAAAATAATTCAAATGTTTGACTAGCAAAGTTTTATCCTTATACTCATTACCTCATGGTCACTTATTGTGCTGTCGTTTTTTGTTCCTTAGGATTTTTATGCATCGTTGTTTTACGATAGGCAGCAACATATGTAAGTGAATTGTCTGTTTGCAGCGTACCAGGTGGCGACGATTTCCTCAACGTTCAAAGAGTGCTTCCCAATCCGTCCACGTTTGCTCAAGGTAGATTTCTTGTCGTCTCATTCACCTAGTTAATGGAGGGAAGGGAGGGGAGAGGGCGGACTTAGAAGGGAGAGAATTCTTCATCTTTCTGTCTCTTTCACTTCGGCACAGGGATATGCGACCGTTACGTAGTTATTCTACTGCCTTCTTTCGTAATTCCGACCGATTGACTTCTTCAAATTCACTACGATGTTTCCTCTCTTAATGGATGCTATGGCATTGGTCCAAACATCCTATCAAAAGCATTTTATGATGTGGTTTTTTGCATTCTGAGGTTATTCGTTCGTTAATTACACTCTTCCACATTTATACTCTCTATTTTCCGTTTTTTCCTCTTATAGTATTCAGTTCTCAGCCGATGAAGGTATGCACATTCGAGAAACTTCAATTAAGCAACTATGGGGTAGGATTTAGCAAAGGATTCAGTAGTGCTCAATCGGATCAACTCGTTTATTAACAATTCCGAGCACATTGAACCTCGCTCAGTATATGTTATATATAAGAAAGCGCTGTTTTTATTTCTCCGTTGCGATCATTCTTGCTCTTTGTTGCACCTTTAATTGATATGTAAGTTAATTTTAGGACCGGATATAAATGAATATTTGTTGAATGCCCCCTTAGAGCCGATGTTATCACATTCGCAATCAGTTACTATATCGCCGCAGATGCGTCAGTTTTTCCATGCGGCACCTATCGGAAGCCCCGTGCATAAAGCCTCAGTGCCCTTTTATTCAACAGGTAACTTGAAGTGTTGCGTTGTTAGTAGTATTCAAACTTATATTGCATAAGGTGACTATCTTAGTTACTAGTTGCATCCGTTTAACAGTACTAGAAAGGTGTGATTTTTTTAAAAAGTTGTCTATTAGTGGCTACTGATTGTTGGTCAGTTACTCTCAATTCTCCTCGCTATTCACAAGTCTTTCGAATTTCTTAGGCTCTATTTTAGTCAGATAAGCAGGCATTATGTTCGTTCCTCCATTCCATGTTTTATAAAATTTAATTTGAGGCGAATGGCGTTCATATGCTAAGATTTGCTCTGTAGTATTGTTAATAGCTGATATATCTGTTAGAGGCTCTATGCTTTTCGTTGGAGGTATCATTTCTGCGTCCATCACGTTGTTTCGCTTGATTACAGAATATCGGCAAAGCCGTAATGTTTCAATTTATTGAGAGAAATAGCGTTTTTTGAGTAATTATTTCTTTATGAGGCACTGTCAAACACGGGTGTTAGATCGCTTTTATGAACGAACACATTGTAGCTGTATTTATACGGTTCCGAGAGTTAAAGCAGAATTGGCGATTTTGATTTTGAATGGAGATCTTCGGAGAGAGGGGTGGTGGGAGTGGGGATCCACGAAAATCTTATGAGTTCAGTTGAGGAAAATCCGAATGAGAAAATTTTTTTAGGACCACAAAGAGTAGCACCAACAGATCAGATATTCGGCGGATCGCTTGCAAAAGGACAAATCTTCGGCAGAATTGAGGTGAAAATTGTCACCAAAACTTTTTAATGAATTGAATGAAAATGAAGTAAAAAGTAATTGTTTCATTTATCGAATATTTCTTCAGAGGTTTCTTCATTTTCCATTAAGGTGTCTTCAATTATTTTCATTTTAATTCTCGTATGTAATGATTGGACGTTTTGTGATCTCATTAATCACTTTCAAATAGTTTTTTCCTTAATTGCTGCAAATTCTTCAAGATAATACAACATATTCCAGTGTTACCGTTTTGTTATGAATGTAGACAAGTTGAAGGCTAATTATTTGCTAAAATATTTAACGCACAAAAGTTCCGCTCAGTGTAATTTTATTTGTCGTCTCAGTGTTATAACTTTTCCATGGTCTGTCATCTGTGTTTCATAATATGACTTCATGATTAGCGAGACCTGTTGATCGGAGAAGATCTCATTTAAAGAGCGAATTCTTTAATTTCTTGTTTAAAATCTTGTAAAAATTCATTTACTTGTGTTTTTTTTACAGATTTCACTTTATTACTCGGTGCCGGAGCGACAGCTTGTTGTCACCGTTCACAAGGCAATAGACCTGCCACCACGACCAGACGGAATGCTGCGCAATCCATACGTGAAGTTATTTCTCCTACCTGACAGAAGGTTTCCCTCTTTTTTATTGTCTTCTGCAACATTCGTTTGTGCCCGCGTGCGGTATGATTGGACGTTCCTAATGGTACTAATTTAGTCCTACCTACTGATGCCATAAAGGTGGCGAATTTTCTTTGATAGTCACATTTCCATGTACGGCAGCACCGTCGACGTTGTAAAATGTGGTGTCAGTACTAGAGATCGGGTCTGAGGTCTGTCTCGATGGCATTGAAAGATAGAAGAATTTGTGCTAATCTCAAGACCAACCTGTATCATGCATAATACGTCTACTTTGAGTCGATCATTTGCTGACTGTTTTAGCACTAAGTCGACAGTCGGCATTTAAGCGGAATTGAGGAAGGAATATTTCCCATCTTAGAATACAATAAATGACGCCAATGCCGTCGATCTCATTTTGAAACGCGTATTTTATTTTAGTGAGAAGAGCCGACGGCAATCTGCCGTTTTGGCGGAAACATGTAAGCCGATTTGGAACGAACCTTTCTACTATCACGGCCTTACTGAGCCTATGCTTATGGAACGTGTCCTCGAGGTGAGTCCAGTTGCCTTTTATATTGGCTTTTGCATGACGCAGCGCATTGCATATAAAAAAATAGAGGCTCCCTTCGGCGTTGTTGTTTAAAGAGGTTAAATTTCGATCACATGACAGCGGAAATAAGTTTTTCGCGGTGGTCAGTATCGTTTATTGAGGCCCGTTGTTATGATCTGGATTGGTAGAATCCAGATTAGCAAGGTAATCACCAATTGGACCATCTTAGAAAATATCTATTTACCGAACTGTTGCGCTAATAAAGCTTCAGTAATGCTGAAAAGATAAAAGGACGAGTCTGATTTTAAGCGGTAAGGAATATAGATAAGAATGAGAGTACCTATTAAATCGCCATTTTGCTTACAGTGATATTTGCATTGATTGTCTCACAAGAGTAATTCATTCCGATACGATAGTATTATTGCTCAGCCGGCATGATAGTAAGCCTTGATCCGTATCATTGCAAATCCACCAAAAGGCAACTGAAGGTCTAACGAAGAGGTATTGGTACTTTGAAGTTTTTTTTTTCAAATTCACCTGCTGTATACGTAGCCCGGTCGAATAGTACGATGTAGATTTGATATAAAATTGGAACTGCAGATATTAGAAAGATGGGTTGACTGATGATATTCAAGAACGCTTTGCTGTTAGGTAACCGTGTGGGATTACGACAAATTCGAGACGAACGCGTTCCTTGGTGAGACTCTAATCGACTTCTCAGTGGCGCAGCTCGATGATGAACCATTCTTTTACACTCTCGTAGATATGGATGAGGAGAATCCTTTACGAGCCGTAAGTCCATTTTGACATATCTCAACGTTCATTAACATGCTTGCCTTACAGATGCACGGGCACACGTTGAAAATTGAATTGATTTTTGATGAAATTGGAGACACATCGGTCTAAAGGTGCTATTATTTTGTTGTTGTGGATGAAGCTGTGAATTTTGTCCGAATTATAATCAAAAAATAATTTAGAGTGGAATGACTTAGAGTTGTTTTTATGGCCAAGTGTGATGCTTAAGTGCATCGTACCCCCACCACTTTCTGCCAATTCCGTGGTACTTGAAACATCGTAGTAGAGAGAATGAAAACATTGAGGTTACAGAGACTGCGGCAACGTCGTATTAATGCGTATCAGCAGCCGAATCGACCGAGAAGCGAAATGAGTCACTATCCGTCGAGTTATTATCAAAACACCCTCGGTATAATTTATTGTCGACTCTTAAGTAGAGGCTTTGATTATTTTACGATAAGATGTTGTCAATGGAAAAGGTAGAGTTCTTCTTTGAGACATAGATGAATGAAATTTTATGGTTTTGATGAGAATATTTTGGGCGTTTCATGGAGAAATTTCGCTGAAGTTGGTGATTATAATAACGTTATCAAAATATAATTGCTATTTCTTAAAACATCCAACTTTATTGACCATCATTTATGAGAGTTTTTGATTGGAAATAACATCTGCTGAATGCCTATATCTCTATTTTTGCATGTGTTAAATAAGCGAACTGAAATCGTTGCGTACGGATCGGTTCTTATGGATAAATACGAGCTATTTTCGCTACTTGCATATATGCAGTGGTTTCATCTTTACTGTGATGAGGGGGATTTACATATAGGCACACTTATATATTGATAAGGGCGTTTTTCTTTATCATTTGAATTGAGCGTTGGTCATGGCAGTAAATTGATTTGATCATTATGCAGATTGTTGTGGGAGCAATCAAAACTTCAAATATAAGATAGAAGTTGGATAGAGACTGTGTATAAATGCTGTCTCACATTACATAGGTAATTGCCGATTCTGCAGGGTTTCTGCAGCGTTGTGTGTAGCATCTGTGAAGGTGATAAAGAAACATCGGCTCAACCAAATTAGCATTCCTCACTTTCACTGGTTATAGAAATCTCAGCAATAAAGCAGAGTAATGTTGTTGTGAGCACGTATCACAAGATACTTTAAGACTTCATTCTATTTAAATTATAATATCCATTTGAAGTTAGCATAGAATCGGTGAAAATATAACTTCAATATACGACAGATGTTGGCCGGTAGAATATCGAATGAATGTATTGATGTTGAAGTGGAAATGGTTTATAATCTAGGATGTGCAGTAACTTTTAACTATCGCTTTGTTAATTTTATAGAACCAGGTGCAGCGAATTCGATCGATTACGGTGGATACGGTTCATATGTTCCTGGTCCACGGCAGGTCGCTTTCCTTTTGTTTCATATGCTATATAATTGGATGGAAAAGTTGTGGTTCTTGAAAAGGGATAAACTGCGTATTTGATGAATGATGACCGGAAAGGATGCCGGCAAGCTTATATACTTTTCTCACTATCCCGTAGTTCGTCATTGGTTCTTCATTGCTTCCCTAAAGATAGCTTTAGTGATGGGTGTTTCTCAATGAAGTTCTTCTTGAGTATTGAGGTAAAAGTGGGTCTAACAACGGCGGGTTTTTCTGATGCATTCATCTCATTCTATAACCAACTCTTTGGAGTTGTAGTGCAGTTAAGGAGTTGTTTTTTGAAGTGAATAAACGTCAGTGTATTTGTTTATTTTACAATACGATGACGCAAATTCTTCTCATATCTGTGCAGGTTCGAGGACAAGCAGCAAGTTCATTTTGAAAGTAATTACTGCTTTTGCTTCCATCTTGCCATTTTCTATATAGTATTTCATTGACAAGTATTAGCTTTCACTTATGAGCATAGTGATTTCGATGAAAAGGAATTAACTTCGCATAGCTCTTAATGAAGGCGAAAGAGTTATGAACGGTAATCGGGTGTATTTGAATGTATGGGAAACTCGTCATCGTTTCTTTCTAAATATTAGTTTTTAATGAGGTCGTTTGAGTATAGATGGGAATAATTTTATAACTTAGAAAGGCGAAATGAACGCCTCTTTTTATTTGATCTGAAGGTTTTACGAGAATTTTTATAGCAGAATTTAGATTGAAAAATGGGCATTTCGTTGAATTGAGAGCAAATCGAGTTGAAGGTTTTTTGTAAAGAATAATTAAGACAGTAAATGATGAATAAAGTAATCAACTTTGAACGCCGAGAATTTTGGCTGCTTTTTTGGAGGAGAGAGGAGGGGTGGATCTCGTAGGAACAGCCAGGTAACACATTCGAGCTCTCGAGGGTTAGTCGATATACCGTTGCTTTCGACACTCAGGTCATCGAAGATCGCAGAACTCCGATCTAGTACCGCAGCTGCAGGCAGTTTACAGATGTTTCAGCATTGATTGCGTTTACACTTAAAAATCATAGCAGGACTATCGGGAGCAGATCATTAAGCTTGTTATTTGAATAGATATCAAGATAGAGAGGGTTTCTACACGCTGCTGATTGCTTCCAGGTTGGAATGTAATCAGGTTTTTCTTTAGAGGTTTTTCTTGATCATTGCGCATTTAAGATCGATCACTTCATGTGCAGTGTTCACTCGCATGTAAATTTGTACGAGTGATTTTGTATTAACTTGGTGCATTAATTGTGAATATCAACTTCGTAACATATGGGTAGGCTGAATTACTCAAAATGTTCAAATTTTAGCAGCTATTACAATCAACAGCAGGTATGCGAAGGTCACGAACTTATGATCGTGGTGGTGCTCGGGTCGAAGAAGATTGGACTGTGAATAGTCCTTCGGGATATCTTTCGGATCATGGCTATAGTAATGCATTACCTGTTCGATATCATCATAGAGAAAGACGACCTAAATCAGCGACCGCTATGAGACCGAGTACGTTTTTAATATCGATTGGTTTTATTTTATTCTTTCCTTTCCGCTTTTATAGTAAACAATACGACAAAGAGTCGTTTATTAAATATAGGTAATTAGGCCTCGAAATCCTTCGACCACTTTTCATTCAAATTGACATCAAGCGGATATTTTTGGGCGGAAATTTTTATTGCTGATGAACATCTTTGGAGAGCTCGAACTACCTTTCTCTATGGCGTTTACTGGCCAATTGACTCAAAGTTGACTATAAGAGGGAAAAAGTATTTGAAGATGGAGGTGGGAATTGTTTCTGCCATTTGGTTTGGCGTTAAAGAAACAAAAAATTTCAACGATAAGTGAATGGTTTTAGAATGCGGTGCGCTTAAAGCATTTCATAATTTATGGATTTATTCAGCAGCAAGCTCATATAGAATGATATTTTTTAATTAGAACCTTGCAGCATATTATCCCCTTCGAGGGACGCCAAGAGCGTCGAGACGAGGTTTGTACTCAATGCTAGAAAGCGCACCTTCAATTCATTTATTCCATTCATTTTTCTTTTTTTTTTCGCATGCCTCTTCTCCTCTATTGAGTTTTTTCGCTTCAATTTTTCTTTCACCTTTATTGTTTTATTGTTACGTATTCCATATATTGATATGCGTTGATATATTAATGAGAGGCAATAGTCTCTCAAAGGTTTTTATAGTTGCTGCCTTATGACCTTTTTTTTGCATTTGGAAGGTTTTAATTACAATGTTTCCGCTTGGCAGTCATTTCTCCTTAAATTTGGAAATGAATTTTAGTTTCCCCCTCTGCTTATTGGCTTGTTGATTTTCTCTAAAATTAACGACTCTATGAGAGGATCTCATCTATCCCATTATTTCTCGAAAAAATTATAAACGCTCTGCATAAATGTGTATTAAACATATTCTCAAACATATGAGAAGCCTTGTCTCTCATATTTTGATCTATATTTTATTTTGAAGTGACCGATGTGGAGATGTCTGCATCTCGAGTCTATTCACGCAATCTCCCGTCGGCGCCGTGGGCAGGTGAAGATGACGAATCGGTTGGTGCAGTGGTTGCCCCACCTCAAGGTTGAAAATATCTCATTAATAAACTATTATTCTCCCATTTTTCATTGATTCATCCCACCGCCACTTTCCAATCATTCGGTGAAATTCACTTTCGTTATTGAGCAATTTTGTTTCTTTTTAGTTAGATCTTAGGATATGGTGATTCATTGTGCTATGATCTCATAATGTTTAATAGCATTCAGATGGAATCACTCCATTAGCTGATGGTAATTGTGATTTGATTAAAGCAACTCAAAGGCTTTTACAGATAATTTCTTATATTGCATTTTTAGTTTTAGTGATCACTTGATGTTAGTATATTGACGGGAAATTGGTGTGTGTTCTTTGAAGAGTTTACTTGAAATTATATTTGTTGCTAGTACTTTCACTTTGGTGCTGTACAATGAAAACTTAAGGAACTTTTTATAGACCAAGCGTTTACCTTCGGATACGATGATAGAAAGTGGGGCTAATAGGTACTAGTGGAACATCAGTTTGAATTAAAATTCATTTAGCGTTGAGTTTGGCTCCTCAACGATACGCACACGATCCGAGATCACCGAATGGCAGAGTACGGATGGAAGCAATGCACGGGCAGCAGCAACAACAACAGCCCGGTTATGGCAGTGATGGATCTGAAACCTTAAGTATACACTCGGCACATAGCGCCTCTTCGAGGTTTATTATTTATCTTGCCATCTCGCTTACAAAAATTTGAATCTTTTAAGGTTGCATTTCCAACAGAATGGAGCTTTGAAGGAGAAGCCTCTTTCACCAGTCTCGGTTTAGTAATAGCAGATATTGGGATGGTAAGGTAAGTCTGAAATATTTAGGAAATGATGCGATACTTTATGTCGCTTTGTGATGATGACTTGCGCCAGACCAGTATTGTTTATGTAGAATACCCGATATATGGTCGCTTCTGCATACTTCAATTTACTTCCGGTTTCATCTCATCACCAGTGATTCATGTGATGTTCTTTTGAGCATCCTTTATATGGAGATATTCCACTCGTTAGAAAGGAATTTAATTACGATTTTGAATTGTAGACGAGCACATTCACACCGCCGAATGCCAAATGGTGACTCAGAGCAGAGGCAGTTGGCTCAGCAAATGGATAACAACGAAGAGGAATTCGCTGAAGAGGGTGCCATCAGCGATTCGGTCATGACGAAGAGCAGTGCGGCAGGGATGAAGGAACGTAAAAAGAGTCTCATGACCAGACTCATACCTGGAAGGAACGCTCCTATGGGTACTTAAATATTTGCGTCTTAGGCAGGGTCTTATTTACAAATTCATAGGCTTGCTGCATGGGTAATAACTACTGTTACTCCGTTAGGGGCAGATTCTTGGTCTTTTTTTCTCTGAAATACCTCAGAAACTCAAATATCTGGCTATGCGCAACTGTTATGTATAACGGACGAGTTGTAATATTTGCTGAAGAGAGTGAATGAGATGTAATATAGAACGTGCTTTTACGCAGAAAGTTCAGTTCATAATCTCCTTCATCCGACGAAAAACTATGTGATGTAAGAATTTATTTTTCGATTTTTGATCGAGCGTAGTGCGTTGAAATAGTTTCCTACTTCAGATCACAAAAGGACGGGATTCGCGAGGTCTGAAGAGGTGGGTGTGCCTGAAGGTCTTTCGATACCATCGGATCGCTTCCAGGGTCCATTCACGAAACAGACCTCTAAGGAATCAACCGACTCCTCACATAGTGATAAGTCAGTTTACTGCCATATTTCGTTACCGTCCACTTATTTTGCTGCCTATTTTCATATCCCGGGGGTTTGCCTTTAAGGCAGATGAAGAGAGCAGAGAAAGGATGAGGAGAATGAGGTAATATTAGGTCATGCTTTATGGTACTTTTCGATTGCCTGTAGGTTCAACAATACCGATGTTATCGTACAAATACATTTTGCTTAAAATGCTCAAAGATGGCTTTCGTCTTGGAAATTTTCCTAGGTATAATCGATTTATGTATTTTAACAAATTGATCGGTGAATGATATAATTCGAATAAATTGCTAAACATGGAAATTTCTACGTGTTTTTAGTTAGTGACAGAATAATTTTCTAATTTATTTAATTCTCTTACCATATATTACTTGTGGATTTATCACTAATACTGCCATGTTTATAACCACTCACTGATTTTCGGAGAAGGTTGAGGTGAAATAACAAAATTTCTTGCCCATGATGTGATGTGCTTGTTATTTTTTAGGTGAAGAATTATTTAATTGAATAATGTGAATTCGCTTGATTAGATTTTTGATGGTAACAAAATTCACCCTACTTTAGCTTTATAGTTTGTTCTATAGTTTCAGCTGGGGGCCGATCCTCTCAGAAGGACCTTTGGGAACGTTTGTCGACAATCTTGGACCGGGTCAGGTAAGCGATGCTATACTGGCAAGCATTTTGGAATTCTTGCATGGCAGCGAATGTCTGTTGTGAATGAATTCCAACTTAAAATTGAGATAGTGAGTAAGAATATATAGGAAAGTCTCGATTGTTCCAATTTTTTAGCGTGAGTCGCATCCAGTAGACTTTTCATTGTCATAGAGCCCTAGTTGTTTTATTAATGTTTTTTTTTTTCAGAAAGCAGTAAATCCTGTTCAGCGGTTAAGTTCTTCCTTGCCATCCTGCGCACTGAAGCCAAACGCAATTCCTCCACCTCGCTCCCTTTCCTTGTCCCATGACCTCGCTACTGTGATTTGTAAGTCGAATCTTACAGCATTGGCGTGTTCTAGGTATCATGGTGACTAAGTTGCTGCTGAGTTAAAGTTTTCGTACAGTTTTTCACTCCGATTACCACCTGGTTGGCTGTATGAACAGATGGAGTGGAATGAAATTTTTGAGTGATCTTTGGAGAAAAAGAAACAGAAGGTACGTTCAGCGCTATCCGCACGCGATCCTTTTCTATAGTCGCCATTACTATGACGGCAATTGATGATTTTCTAGTATTCCCTAACTGTCTCTATTTTAAGGTAGTCGGACGACAGGTTCTTGCCAGTCCAGTGCTTGGTGAAATTCAAGTGGGTATTGCCGCTGGAAGGACGGGCATTGACGTCGAAATCATTCGTGCAAAGAATCTGGTCGTCAAACCTGGCGTTAAAGTTAATCCAGGTAACTTTTATATTTCATGCAGTTTGTTCCATCATGTAGAGCTGCTGCAGCATTTAATACAGTTGTGTTCAAGAAGGTGCTTCTAGCGAATTGCAGTAGGCTCTCTAAGACATATTATGTTTATAGAAGTGTTTTGCCAACGTTCTTCAATTGGAAATATTATTTTGAATTCCGGGAGAAATTTGTAATAAATTTTTCAAAATGCTCCATGAAAGGTCATGCCAGAATATTCTCACCATGTCACGGTATTTATATTGCGTTGAATATTCCTATGAATTTGATGCATCTGAATTTCAGCGCCCTATGTGAAAGTCTATTTACTAGAGGGCAAACAGTGTATTGCGAAGGCGAAAACTAATACAGTACGGAAAACAACAGCGCCGCTCTTCCAACAGCATCTTGTTTTCTCGGAATCACCCCGAAAGAAGATGCTTCAGGTATCCTATCTGCATAACATCTAGCTGATATCTCTATTCTGAATAACGCGAAATGTCAAAGAGCAAAGGTGATAGGTGGATTACGTAGTTCCATGAAAAGAGTCAAGGTTTCTTCGCCCTTTCACCACTTCCGATGCAGAAGACGCGGTTTTGCTGAGCCGCAGAGTTGCCATCTGAACCATTATTTGAGCACAAATTGCTGTTTTTGAGAGCTAATAACTCGCTACCTAAGACACTTTGAGGTCTCATTCAAACACCATCTGAGAGCACCGAGACTGTTCAACTACGTAACGCAATGATCACTTCCGGTGCAGAAGTTGCGGTCATAGTGGTGAAGAGAACTTGAGGAGCATGATGGGTAAAAGGGAAACGACCGAAGAAAGTGCACTGAATGAATGAAAACAACTATCAAGCACACGCTTATGTAGGAAGCTAAAGTATATGACGGCATAAAGGTTTCCACGTTTAGAACTCGTGTTTAGTGTGGTTGCAACTGGAAGCTTTTCACATTTTATCATCTACCCTTTCTCGACGTTCATTTCTTTGACCATTCATTGGTTGTGGCCTTACGTGCGCCCATTTGTCTGTAACATCGAAATCTCTCCGCCGTCGACCGTTCATACGTTCATTCATCCACATGCCGTATCATCGCCCACTTGCCCTTTAACCGTTCTTTGTCCATCATCGTGTTCAGTTGAATAGATTCCTTCGTCGCTTTCGCGACACAAGGCCTATATCTAAGTTTATAAACGAGGATTTCTAATTCATGCACAGGATTTCTAATGCATACTGGAATGAGTCGTTTTCATCGTGGTGTTGTTGTAGGTGACCGTTTTGGGAGATTATGGACGCATGGAACGTAAGTCGTTTATGGGAGTGGCACAGATACGACTTGACGATCTGGAGCTTGGTCCGGAGCCATTAATTGGCTGGTACAAGCTGTACCATAGCTCGAGCCTAGCAGGCACTGGTCCCATGCGTAAAGATAGTGAATCAAGTCTCGTCGAGATGAGGTGACAGTGGGCTTGGACGAGCGATGACGAGCACTTAATGTGCCACATGATGTGTCAACCGTTCTGGCACATTTAAATGCGGGTTTCGATGAGCCGTGCGTTGCGTCATCTGAAGTTGATATGTGGGCCAAACAACACCAGATATAGTACTGCATCTATGGTGTTGATTGTTATGACGGTCTTGAACCGTTATGATCTGCTTTGAAGAGGGCGTATTGCGAGAGTAAATGCCGTTAATAATCGTCAAAAATTTAGGTTACTTGGTAGTTCCTCAAAGAGGGTTTTGTGGAAACTAAGTGGGTTCTTTTCTGGAGGGTTAGATTAGAGGTTGTTTTGCGCCATTGGACACCTCATCACCGTTCAAATAACTTTTATTTAGAGGAAAAGCTGGCCATTCTTGAAAAGAAGTTTCTTCTTTTGATGTTCAAAATTGATCATATGAAATTGAAGTTTGCATAAAATATAACTCTGCGTAACGCAATTGGATCTTTGTGATTGCCCTAAATAGAGGGCAAATGTTAATGGGTGTTAGTTGGATCTTCCGCATCCTATCCGCTCTCCCGTCGTGCAGGTTTCATCAGCTACCTTCCACGGAAGCAATTTCTTCACTTCATTAACGGTTTTTTTTTCGTTTTCTTGCATTAATTTATTGACTTCCTCTTCTATCCCCATCTTTGTATGTTTTCTTTTTTTTCGAGGTTTTCTGATAGCGTTTGTCGATTCGTCTTCTCTCATCCTCTGAAATTATTTTAATATATTTGAGAGGGGAGATCAACCACTTTAATCACTCTGAGTTTCACCTACATGTTAAGACCGAAGTTCATATATGAGGAGGATACCAGTTCAAAATGGTGGTACCCAAAGTGAGACAGATTGTGGCATGAGGAGCGGAGACGACCAGTTAATGAATAATGATGTGTTTTGGAACGATAGTTTCAGCTCAGTAGACATCTGTTCCGTTTAGATTCCAATATCGCGCTTAAAAGGTTCCCGAGTTTGCTAGAAGAAGGAGAGTGCTGGAAGTATGGAGGGGACATCGCCAGCTGGATAAAAAAGATGTCTCCGAAAGATTCTGCTTTCGTCTATGATCTTTGGAGGTGATCAGTTATTTCTTCTTTTTCGAAGGCAGCTGGTAATTGATTGCTGAAGTGAAGGGTGGGGATCCGGAAGAATCAGAATAGGGGAGAATATGAGGAGGAAGAGAAAGTAGAACATAATGGTTTGTGACGATTAAACCGAAGAGTTAAAGAGGCTTTGGCGCATTCCTGACTTCCATTTTTGCAGAAATCGCTCAAGCAGTTTCGATTTACACGAGTGAAAGAGGCATACTGATGCAGATGAGGGGAGGAGAGTAAAGGGAGGTTGGTTCAACTGTGGTCGAGCTAATGAAGTGGTCTTCAAACACTGGGGTTAGCTACCTCACCTGCCCTCACCTGCATCCCCACGTTACTGATGGAGAGCTTGATAAAACTGCAAATATTGCACGCCTCATATGCACTAACATCCTGTTATAACACCCCGTTTGACGACAAATTTATAGTCACATACATGCAGAGGAAGTGAAACTCACCCTCTTCGCTTTGTGTTTCGTCGTGTATCACGGATCAGTAGATGAGGGGGCTAAGTCGACAGTGAAGCGAAGTCGAAGTTATGTGACTATAAACTTCATCTTGGCTGAGTACATTCTCAAAAACTCGCGAAAATCGAGCATCAAAGCAGCGGACTTTAGCACTGTAAGCGATGGCTGTTGCTATGCAGTTAAATGAGATTGGTTATTCAGAGTAAAACATTCTTGTTGTTCTTATGCTATAGTGTCGTGAATCCATCGGAGTCTGCTGAAGTGCCAAGGGAGATTGTATGTTATAAAAGAGCCTGCAGTTGAGTCACGTGGACATTTTAGTGGCATAGAAACTCATCGAAGCGATAGTTATAGCTGGGTTCTAGCACGGGAGCTATCTAAAGTGTTATCAATGACAGGTTGTAATGGTGACAATAATAAGTATTTAGTAGGGGAACTGTTGATATGAATATTTGATATTGGTTGAATCACCTAATTGGCGAGAAACGTTTTTCTTTACTTCTTCGCTCGCGTTTCTCTTTGGGCTCGTTTCTGCGTTTCTTTTTTCTCTTTGTTTCTCGGCATTTGTTGAGGATGATTCCCTGTGCAATAATGTCTTCGTATTTCAGTTCTTTTTTTGTTCCTCTCGTTAAGAATATATGCAATTCTAGTTGATCGTTACTTGGCTTCTTCTCGCAGCTTATGCAATTTCCTCTCCAATCGCTTTCGAGTCGTTTTCGAATATTTGCATCTGTTAAGCGAACGATTGTTTAGTGTCTCCAGTTCCATCTATCCTTCCATTATATTGCTTTAGTCTTCTTTTTTTCTAATCTAAACGATGAGCAAACACATTTCGAAGCATTTTTCCGAGTCTTTCAACTTCCCGATTCCGGAATTCGCTTCCGGACATTGCTTATGCATCATGAAGTTTTCTGAATTCAACGGAAAGAAGGCGGCTTCGAAAGGGAAATTATTCGGCATTGTCCAGCTTTCAGCCTATATTTGTTGCGCTCTTGTATGCCATGCTTTAATGGTTCTTTGAGATTTGAATGCAAATATATGAGATAAATAAATGTTTATTCGACTTTTGCTATGTTCACTCGCTGAGCGAAATGATTCTTTTATCACCTCAACAGGTGGAATGGTTATGTGCTACAAAGTAAGGAGGCTACCAATCGATGCTCAATCGTTATGGTTCTCATTCCGGTTCAGTTCTCACATTAATTTCATTCGATAAATACAATGATCGGGAAAGCAGAATCTTGAATTATTACGCTAAAGATTCCATAAACACTTCAATGCTTAGAAATAGTGGATGGGAAGACCTGTGCAAACTCTAGCACATAGCTCGTTTATGCAGCTTCTGGAGGTGGGGGAGGGGGAGAGGGGACGGGGTGTTTGAGGGGTGGTTAAGTAATTCATTTAGCATTACTGTGACGTCTGTTCGGATGGTTTCACTGTAGGAAGTCGTGATGGTGCAAAGTTATCCACAAAAAAAGTCTGCTTCTAACGATAGGATGTTTTATTGTTGTCTGAGTATATGTGATGGGAGTTTGCGAGATGGCAACTTTAAAGTAGTGTGTGCCATCAAATGAACATGAACATTAGCACAAATTTTGCCTATGAGTTTGTTGCTGTTCGCCGATTTTCCAGAGACGTCTTTCAGGAAGTAGAGCGGAAATAGAGTTTAACAGAGTTATTTCCTTTCTTATGAATCATTTCCTGAGAAAGCAATTTTCATCTCTGTGATTAAGTTGATAGCTAATGAGAATAGCATAGTCGATACGAATGAGGATTCTGTTGGATGACGTCTACTCGTCTACAAATAATGTAAAGAACGCAACACAGTGGATCAGCAGAACGTTGCATTTGGCATATATCATTTTTACAATGTCTTTCCGCTCTCTATTGTTGTATGCACGGATATCGTCGGGTTGGGGAGGTGGAGAGGTCGTTATTATTGTTACAGATGGAAATAAGGATGATGAAGCCGCTCCACTGCGATCGCCTACGTAAAGAATAAATTCTGTATATTTTATATTTTTATAATTTTTTTTATATCTTATATTCACTCATAGTTCGCCCGCGTGTTGGATATGGCTATATGGAAGTATCTCAAAATGGCGATATCGTTGTTTTTGTGGTTGTGGACACGACATTGTGAAATGCACCTTTTCGCTGCAGCCTCACCTCTCTCCTCCCCGACTAATCCCACTTTGCACACTTATTTATTTGCTCATCCCATCTGTTGCGATGAGGATCTTTTGGCCAAAATATATGAGACAAAAATACGAGATTTTTAGTGAGTTTAAGTCTAAACAGATCAAATTTGTTTTCATGTTTCCATCCACTAGAGTAAGCAGGCAGTCGACATGGTATACTCAGAAAGAAATAGGTAAACTCGAATTTCTAAAGGAGATGGATCTCATCCCAGAGCAAAGCGCCTTTCAGTGGCAATTTCAGGGGGAGCACGATTTCCGGTTTTCCAATGCATGCTCGCTCCTCTCTTTTTTTACCTTATTTATTAAATCTATTGCCACAGGTTTCCTTTCCTTCCCATTCTCCTCCTTTCCCCCCTTAATTGACAGGTCACAACTGGCACAACTTTTCCTCAAGCCCACGACGAAGAAGTGGGAGCGAATGCGATTTGCGAAATTGCCTTCTGAACTTTATTGGAAAGGAGAGTTTTTCAAGTCTCAGTGAACATTTCAAGGGAATTTTAAGCTGACCGTTCCTTCATACACTCTACAGAGGGTGGGTTTTTTCTCCTTGTCAGTATGGTTTCATTTTCAATGAATAGCTCAGATACTAACATCATTGCACGAAACGACATCTATAAAGAAATTCAGCCACCTAGAGAGACTCGTGACTAGATTTATTTTATTTCTTCTCCCAGATGTTCTCTTTATAATTTCATCTACTTTCTCATATTCAGCGAAATCGCCCGTATATGCTTGGTTCATTGAGAAAATAAGAGCATTTCAGAATAAAATTTGTGCGTGCATTATGTACGTCGTAAATATATTATTGAACAAAAAATTCGCAATTATTAATTAATAAGTGGAATATTGGCAATTAAAATATTGTGGACGACCCCCTCATCGAACGGAAAAAAGAAGGAGACAAATCAAGTGAATGGAAGTTTTATTAGCACATCGTTCGTAGAGGTTTTTAGTACGGAGGCGTGAAGTTTGATTCGGTCATGTCATTGTTGTTAGGGATTTATGAAGTACTTTTACTCGATTTACACATTTCCATTACTTTATCGGATGTAGTACTCGAAATGTTGCCTCTATAAAGTTCCACGTATTGCATGCTTAATTTATCCGTCGTTCACTCATGAGTGGAGATTTCAAAGTTTGATTACTTGCTTGGCTACTAGAATGAGTTAATTCATGGCTAATTGTTTTTTCGTCCAATTTTGAGAGTAGCTAAAATTATTATTGCAGTTTTTTTCTGAAAGCAAGGCAAAAAACTATAGTGTGTGTGAAAAAAAGCAAGGCAAAAAAAAGCATTTATGACTTTTACATGAAAATATCTCATCAAATAAAGCAAAAAACAGTGTTTTCAGGTAATGACAGTTAATGATTGAAGTTTCCGCTGGATCCTTTATAATGACATCATTTGTATATCGATAAGCAGATCTCTCTCCAATCTTGAGATAAGAAAAAATCCAGCAAGTTGAGCTTGATTTATTAGACATTTCGATAACTGATCGACGAAGACTAGCGAAATATGACCGTCGTTTTATATTCATCTGCACAAATATGACTTTATAGTATACGTAAATTAAGATAAATGCAGATTATTCCACATTTTCGGCTCATCATTTTTGATTGAAAGAATGCCTATGGGCATTGTTTTTTTTAGATAATATTTCATGCTATCTTTCATCTGTTGCTTATCACTCGGTTATTGTTTATAACATATTACTAACGACTCTCCCAATTGTTTTAGGCGGCTTGCGTATTTGGCGATGAAGAAGATCCGTTTATCCAATTCTGCAATTGGAAAATCATTGAAATATGTCATGAAATTAGTGACGAAGATCTTCTTCCATTAATTTTGATGCGCTCTCCGCAAATTACTTCCCTTCCCCACCTCCTCCTTCCCACTCCATCCGGAAAAAATCGCCACAATGAGCCCCCGTATGTGTCCTTCTGCTTTCTGGTAGTTTTAAGAGGTGAAACCGAATATCATTATGAAATTTGCCAATCATAACTTACAAAACCGATGATTTTATCGTGATAAATTCTTTTTTCCATTCTTTTCCGATTTTGTTCAAAGATTCCCTTGATGTCGTATCTGTATTTCATCCTCTTTGGCCTTCTCCAATAAAATCATTTGTGCAAGCAAATTGGTGGAATTTCTTTTTTCTCAACGGATTATGTCCACTCTCGACTTTTTAGACAATTCAGTGTTTTGGTGTTTTTTTGCTAATTTTTCATTGCTTTTCAGCTTTTGCGTCGGCGATTATTCTCAGTGGTTGAAGTACAAAAAACGCATATCGTGTTATTCACTCTAATCGAAACTATCTTCACTGATTTTCAATATTTTATGAGTGGAGTGGTGCGTCGATATAGTGAACGATAAAATGAGAAATTAAAAGTTCTCAGAGTAATTACGTTTAAGGAGGTTTTTATTAGTAAGTAAGTAGGTCGATAGGTGTTAATAAAATTCTCATAGCGACTCAAAATAATATCGTCGTTTTTTGATTAAATTACTCTTTTATGCAATATGAAATTATCTTAAACGATTGGTTGGCTCTGCAACGCGTTATCGTGGTAATTGATGCTATCGTCAATTCAAACATTTTCCATTAGAAGAACGTGTTGAATATATGATGGAAAATTTATATTATTTGAATTGTTTCTTTCTTGACCTTGACCTCTCTTGACCTCTCTTATTCATTTTAACCGAGCTTGACCTTCACCTCAGTGGTGCAAAACCGTAGTTACACACAAAAGTGGGAAAAGATTACGAAAAAATGTAGCCTTGTGATGTCATAACGCTAGCCAACAATGTTGATTGCCGATTATTTGCTACTCTCACACTCAGTCTTCAGTCCCTCTCCCACACCGCCCCTCCAATGCGGTATCCTGCATGGAAAAATTGCACCTGCAAAGGATGCATAGCTAAACCAAGCTGCGCGCTCATAACGTCAAATGCATATTATCGATTGAAGAGTAAATTTAGATAAAAGTGGCGGTGAGAGAGAGGCAAACGAATGTTGTTAAATCGATTTGGCAGATTTACGATTCACATCGATATGGCGAGATCGGAGAGCTCGGCGAATGTATAGAGGGATCGTCACGTTGCGTTATTCCGCATCATTCATTAATTTTTCTATTTGTACGGAACATTCCAATTGTTTTGTTCAATAAAATCGCTTTCTTAATGTCCTTGTATGTCTCTTCAAATAGCCCACCCACTCACAGCAATAGGCAATTCGTGCTTCAAGTTTACACTGACGGCGGTGACAGAGTGTATAATTGTGATATATGCGTAAAGGAATTTCGGTGACTGAAATTATTAATTACACCTTAATAGCTGATTAGATCTCAGGTAATCTCATAACAGCGGCAGGTTAATGGATTACCATCTGTGGTATTCTGCGATGGGAATTTGCGCACGACAGATCTGAGGTGAATTGAACCGAAATGAAAATCATAACTGACATTTAATTGAAACATTCTATTGACTGCACTGTGGTTAGCATTCATATAATTGAGACAGTAATTGTGAAGACCGATCATTTTTGACAAGAAGCACTCGAGAAAATGTTAGTAATTGAGCACTAACAAAGCAGTTAGATCTATGAAGTTAATTCCAGTCTCTATTATGACATTCACGACCTTACGGAGCTTTAAGGAGTTCTTATGGGGAATAAATTTCAGAAGTAATTTTAGGAAGAGGAAATTATATTATTCGCTCGATTAGGGGAAGATGTAAATTAAGTATCTTGGCATTGATCATCTATGCATTTGCGTCCGCGTCCGTTGGAACGCGCTTTCGTGATTTTTAACTTTTTCCTTCAGCTGGAGAAAGCCAAGAATCGATGGATTCGTTTGAAGACGGAAAATTGCCCTACCTGGAAAATAACTTCCGCGATCCACACTTGGGGTCTAAATCTTTTTCACAACAACCAAAAAAGGACCTCTTCATCGGATGATTTTTTGCTGCAGCTTGATTGCGCGAAAGAAAGTACCATTATAAAAATGGTCGATATTTTAGAAATGGTAACCCAACGAGATTTTATCCCTAATTAACCTCCAATGAACTTTTATCATATAATATTCCCTTGCCTTATTTCCTCGTCAAATTTTACTTCTGTTAACGACTTTCTAAGGTGGTCATCACGAAGAGAAAACTCGAAACTCGAGAAGAATTATATCACAAGGGGTTTTTGCTCTTTCGAATGTTTCTTCCGATTCCCTATCGATAAGAATCTTTGAAACGTTATTTTAGAACTATAGAAAGGATAATATGATATGGGAGTAACCTCATAAATTTTTAGCAAATATCGAGAAAGTTATCGACTTTAATATTGCGGGTGGTGTTCGTTGTTTGAAGTTATATATATATATATATATATATATATATATGTGCGTTTGTTCCGCCTAATAAGCTGAAATGAATTATCGCAGTAGTGGCTTATATCTAATGAACGCAAAAATAACGTAGTAACAGGTGTGGTATTATGGGTTGGTCACCTTTATGTAATACTTATATCGCCTCAGGTAGCAAGTAGAGGTAAACTATGCAAATGCGATGTTCAAAAAACTGATGCTTCAATTTTGCTTTTGAACGGCTTGAGTGGAAGATTATCGGAATAAAGCCAATCCTGTTTCATGATAACTGCATCCAATTGAAGCGGGCAATGATGCTTTTAGAAACCTTTCTGCAATGAGGCACTCCCCACTCCAACCACTTTGAGGATCGAGTAAAACAATTCACGGATCCCCAAAGGATACGTCGCTTGCTTCGTTTCTCTTCGATTCTCTTTTGAGTAAAGAATCCTGAGGACAAGTGAATCCGGAAGTCACTGTTGAATATTTAGCTGACGAAGCCCGTCGCAACCTTCCAACAGATACCTCCTCCTCTCTCTTCCCCCATCCATCCTTGCGTTCACTTACCAGAATTGGCGAAACTCTTTTCGGAATGCAAGCTCCTCTTGGAGCCGACTACTTCTGCGAATCCTTTAAGGAACAATGATCTGAGACCTAACCTATGGCGAAATCGCTACTATTGCATTTTTGCAAACAATTTAATTAAAGATGAACCTTGCTGGTTTATTCTGAAAAGTTGTTGAACTGAAGAAAGCTGGCAGAGGCAACATGAGCCATATAAGTATATAATTTCAATATATACAGAACGTATAAAGCGGAATGTTTGACTTAGGCCGACTTGATGATGATTGCTGCGCCTATGGAATTACTAGCCTCTCTCTTGAGACGACTATCTGTTTGTTTGGACAACTGCTAAGCGGCAAAAATGGGACAAATTTGACCAGTGTTTTTTGAAAAAGGTATGATTAGCCTGCTAGGGAGTCGAAATAAAGGTGTAGTACCATGTGAGAGAACTAAAAAAACCTCCTAAATTTATAAGAGTTAAGTCCCGTTCTCTCATCTAGTAGCAAGTGCCTGTCACCATCTGCAACTATTGTCCAGGCAGGATCGAATAACCTCCTTTCTAATATATGTCCTCATTGATGCAGATAGTCCTCGTTGCAGGTAGTCCTCATTTGACGCAATATTGTTTTGCTACATTTGTTATATTAATTACGATTTTCGACGATGGTTTATAAATATACCCATTATGTAACGAATTCTTCAATTGCACAATATGTGTTGTATAAGTAAGGGTACGATATATGTAGAATACGGTTTATACAGTACCGCGCAAACACGTCGAGACAGGTATAATCGTACGTACTACAGTACACTTTCAAAGTGGCTGCTAAACGCTTAAAAATATTCTCTACCTTCGAAATTACAACGTTCTTCAGAGAAAGAATATTTCTTAAATTCATTTTGACTTGAATTAATGTGATCGCGAGGTGTGGAGCAGCATTGAGGAATTTGGCGAAACGACTAAATTCAGCTCCGGTAGAGCTTAAAACATCAACGCTGGTCTCTGTTTTCGAGTCCGGCAATGAACGTCTAATCGTTGCTGATCCTAATCTCAGGAAAATGAAAATTCCTGATCCCGATTGTGGCTAAAGCAAACTGTCGACTCCGGGATGATGATTCCTTTCGAATTTTCCAGCTGACTCTTCGCTTTAACAGACTTCTCAGTCAATCGCCACACAATAGCAAAGAAAACGATAAGCGCTCTCTTTGTACACAGCAATAGAAATGTTACTTATAGTTGAAACAAAATTCGCCCATAGGTGGAGTTTTCTTAAGGCAAAAATTTCCAAAACTAGCATTTTCTGTAGTTTTCGCATTTTAACTGCATCAGGTGCACCTTTACGCTTTCGCGGAAGTAGACCATCGAATGCAAAAAACGTCTCCGTTGGAACTGCAGTTATAGACTGCATTCAGTAAACGAACTACTTGCACAGATCATCAACGTTTAATAAACCGTACGCAACAGTACAATTATAATTTGAAGTGGTCCGATCATTCGTGCATCTCTCCAGTGGACTCTCCTTTTTTCCGGATCCGATGAATCGGAAAGTGCCACACGACAGGAGTGCTATGGATTGAGGTGGTAATTGTGCGGCATATGCAAGTTTCTGAATATCTAAATGTCTACAATTATATCTTCAAATTTTGTGCGCGGCATCATTCAATATATGGGCCTTTTTTACACATATTATCAATAGTGTTTCTAAAAAATGTTGTGTAGATAAACAGTTTAGTGAACACAGCTATATTATTGCTATGGAACTGCCCTTTGAATTGAAAACGTCTAAGAAATGGGCGTGCATCGCACATGCAATAGTATAATTTATGAGCCAAAATCTGCAGAAGAACCCTAAGAAGCAGATCCTGAATCGAATAATTCAGGATTGCCTTTTACTAATACATCGTAGATCTCTTGTAGGAATACCCGAATAGAACATTAACGATTACTTATTGTAGTTGGAAATATATCAGAACTTAGATGTAATCGTTGTAGGTAAAGTAATTCGTTGACGCAATAGCTAATGAGAGTTCGAAAGTCGTTAAGAGCAAGACGGGACGAAAAGTATGGAGAGAAATATGAAACTCTCGAAAGGAGTCATTTCCAACTAAATTGTAGTTAAACAAAGATAAATAACTATATAGCTATTAGTTGCCAGCGCTATCGATAGATTGTAAAGATCTTTCAAAGAGCGAGAAATTGGGAGCCCTCAGCGGTATTTTGCTTTCCGAGTGCTTTCTTGCAGCTCGCCGAAAATAAATTCTATAGATGAGACTTTAATTTAAAAAATTTCAGCGCTAATTTCATCGAAAGTAATAGAGGCAAAAGGTCGGAGTTCACTGAAGTGCTGAACTAATAAATTTATATTGTATAAATTTAGTAATGTCATTCTCACCTTATGCATTGACTACTGATGAAAGCTAAGAAGTGATAAAACACTGACGGTAAAGATCGGAAACGCGAATGTGTTTGAGGACGGCTAATCTTATGGATTAGTGCAATCTTTAGGTGGCTAGCAATAAAGAACGAAACTATCCCTCTCTCTAACCAGGTGATATTTGTTTACCTTTCAAGGTAAGTAGGCATAACTTGTTGATTAATTAATACCTTTTTGTTGAGGTTTTTGCTGATGAAATTGCCGAAGTCAGAATATGTGAGATTTGAGGAAACACTCAAAGGCACGGAACGATATATTTCAGTTGGTACCGTTGCGGAAGTTGCAACAGCTACGAAATGAAGCAGAAAAGCCGAAAGAGACCTAAACATTAAAAAATTTTGCTATGAGGGCGTACTTTCACTTAACGGCTCCACAGGATTGGTTGTTTTGTATATGGGCAGGACTTTATGGTTATCGTAAAATATTTTTGAACTGACGCAGCTGAAGGCATGCCGTTCTAGAGGTAACAGGTAGATCTGAGGTAAATGAATATCTCCATGATGAGGAAGTGCTGCTAATGCATTTCCCGATGACTCAAGGTTTGAAGCAGTTCGAGTCTGGAGTGATACACCTCGATTTCGATGTGACATTCAGGAGAGGGGACGGCACAGGATGTGGAAAATTAAAGGCTACGTTTTTTTCATTTCTTCAGGTGAACGTTTTCGCCGTTGCCCGCTCCCTTAAGGTACTGTGAATGATTCAATATTCGATATAGGTGGTCATCTTATATCGCATTCAATTTATTCTCAATGTTTTTAAACTTGTATTTTGATTGAAACGTAGCAATATTAGCGTTCAGGTCCTTTTTTCTTCCTTACCTTTTAACTTATTAGAGGTAAAATAGGAGATAAAGGTCCTTTCACCTGAAGCCCTTTCAGAGGAATTCATATTTGCCAAGATTCCTTTCAAGTTACATTTTTTGAAAGATTTAACGTCGAGAACTGCGTCGACATTTAACATTTCTCCTGCCAGGACATTTGCGCCATTTGTAAATCACTAACTCTATAAGAATGAAGAAGAAAATCATCTCATACAAATGCTAAAATTGCACATTGTTTACGAATCTCGATAACTTTCAAGTGGTGGTGAATCGACGTGACGAGGTGTCGATTCGATTCCACTCTCATGTAACTATTTTTGTCATTTCTGCCAGAGTAAAAGGGTCCCAAATAAAAGATTATATACAATTGAGAGGGTATTGAGAATGCGAGAGAGTCATAGTCAGAGTTGTGGCTGTCTCGGAGGTGCGCGCAGCGTGCGTTCGTCGAACGATTGCAACCCGCTCCGGGGAGTGATGGCTGACGAGAAGCCATTGAATAGCACGTCGCCAACATCCTCGGGAAGTGATTTGCCGCTTGGTTATGGCTTGCAACTTCCTTTCGATGGTAGTACCGAAGAACAACTCGCCTTCTTACAACAGGTTTGATTACCTCTTGCAAATTTTCTTTATTATTTCTTTGAAAGTTTCCACTTTCTAGGCGTCTCACTTCCTCTACCTTATAGGTTTAATATCTACCTCGGACGGATTTCTTAGGTGATCCTATAGGTTTTGTTGGTGATTTCATTCTATGCCGATGTGTTCATATTTAATTGATTACATTTTTGTCGAGGGAACATTCACACGTGTCCGAATGTTAATCGGACGCTGCATCTGTTCGCTATTTCGATGGTACTTATTGTTTATCGTCCTTTTTTTTAATGTTTAGAATTTTCATTGAAAAGATATTCATTTGAACACCTTTACTTTATAGGAATTACCACCGATATCTTGATTTCCCACTCCCCTTTCCGCCGTGTATTTCAGCTTGCGCTTCCTTTGTGCTCACCATATCCATCCAAATATTCAAGCTTATTGAAGTGATAGTCTGAAATTGATTATGAATTGTTTTCTTCGCTGAAGCAATGTTTTCATACTTGGCTCTTTGTTAAGTGAATGTGAGTTGTTGCGGTGCAATAAGTGATTTTGTATCGAATGAGAGTTCTTAATTGCATCGCATAGCGACGTAATTCTCGTCGAATTTTATTCCACATACCTTTGATAGGTTAGATTATTCTTTGTTTATCGAAGATTTGCCACAATCGAATTTTCATTCACCTCTTCGCATTCGATTCAATTTTATCTACTCAAATTAAATTTTCATTCCATATGTTTTCCGATGGAAATATTTTCTTAAGAAAAGTTAAATTTCTCAATTTGAGAGAAATTTGTCGCAAAATTTTTCTTCTTTTTTTTTCATAAAAATTTTGAGATATTCACTTAAATGTTCGTCAAATATTATTGAGAATATATAAGTATTTATTATTGTCGAAATACTTATGAATTAGTATTTAAAATATACAAGTAACTAGTTACTGCTTAAAATATTCAAGTAGATTGAATGATTTAATGTATAATTTCATATATATATATATCCGAAGAGTTATTCAGTCGTTTAAAAGCTCCAATTGCTTTAATCAGTATAAACTCAGCTGACGATATGCCATTTTTGATACATATGCAAATAGAATATTTGTCATAATCGAAGAGCGCTGTACTGTAAATCATTTAGCATTTAGCCTTAGAGATTATTTAAAATGCTCATCCGCTATTTCGAAGTTCGAAAATACAAATAGAAATGGACGAATTTGTGTTTGAAATAGAGTTTATTAATCGGTTTTTGTCTCTAAAGTCGATCAATTGCGGCGCCTATTAAGTATAATAATTCGGGATTATCGTGAGAGTTTTTTTTCATTGATAGCAGTTTTCCTTGGCGCTTTGATATGATAATCGCTTTGTGCCGTTGATCGGAAATAATGATACTCTCGCTATACGTGATATCCTCTCATCCGTATACACAGATCTCTCAGAAAGAGTACAAAAGTCTAAAGAGTGTATGTGATATGGTAGGTTACACATTTGAGATTATAGAAAATCGAAGGCGTTGTATTTTATCATATTCTCTGATGGAAAGAGCCTTTTTTATCATCTTTTTTTAGACAAAATAGGTATTATTATCAGTGGAATGAGCGTATTTTCTTTTAGGGATTCGCTATTATCATTCGGATATTTGTAGAGAGTAGTATTTTTAATAAATTTGTTCTAAAGAATTAATGAAATAAATATTTGTAAGGTATGTGATACGTTCTTCTCTTTCATTAAGTGGACGAGTTCTTTATTATCTTCATAAAGAATTCTTTATTAACTAAGTTCTAAGTAATTCTTTATTAACGAGTTCTTTATTAACTAAGTAATTCTTCATAAGAGAGCCTAAAAGGCTCTCTTATGAAGAATTACTTAGTTATTATAGGCATTATGGATTGCATTAAAATTCTAACAGTGGCGTTAATTTATTTTTATTATATACTAAAATAATTTTCATTTATTTTTTCGATTTTAGAAGCATAGTTGGCGCTCATATGTCAACGATTGTCCATTTAAATGACCAAATGACCACTGACCACTAGAATTCATTAACATGAGTTTAAGTGTGTGTAATTGCCTCTCTTGATACTTTAAAATATTTATGTCTAAAGTGGATATTTCGGAGAATGAGTAATTGATAGAACGCTTAGTTAACGGATGAAGTTTTTGCAATTTTTTGATTACATTCATAAGGTGATATTCTTTCAGACTTATTAAGAGGGGAAATGAAAGCGATTCAATAAATAAAAGTGGTCAGCGCTTTCTTCAAATAAAATTATTCCTCACTTAAGGCCGTTCGTTGAGAATGCCCGTTGGCAATTTCAGATTTCGAAAAATTTCTTCGAATTTCCTCTTTCTTCATATTAAATCTCTCATCGATTACGACGATCCCTTCAATCTTGAGATGTTTTAATTTATTTTAAACGAGCAAACGATTGCCGATTTGCTAAAATAGTCCATCCGAAAGACCGTAAGGCACTCGTCACAAACATGGGCCCATCAGCCGTCGGCGATTTTCGAGAGTTCCCACCGGCATCTTCGAAATTTTCACGCAGATTGATGCTCTTTTATTGAGTGAATATCAAGTTTTAGTAGGTAATGATCATTGATTGAATGTCGTATAATCAGTGAAATGTTATGATTTTGCGTGGAATGATTAAGGGAGGGGCTCAACAATTTGAATTACTATAGAGTTTATATAGAAACGTCGACGACAAACGTTTCAATGAGTTATTGCTCTAAAGAGAGGTCTTTATGTATATGGGGTGGATTTATGATGGTATTGATTGTTGATGCAAGATTGGCGTCACATGCATATCGCGTTTAATAACTTCAAATATGTGCGCATTAATATGCGGTTTAAAAGAAAGGTTTTGTGTGATAGATTGGTCACTCCCTTCCGGTCACTCCGCAAACCCGGTCACCTCTTGAACACCTTCCTTTTATTTATTCGACCGATGTGACCATGTGGATGGAACGTTTGGATTATGAATATTCCTATGGAGCGATTTCATTGATTCGCTCAATTCCTCTTTATGAAATTCTTTTTCCTTTTCTTTTATTTTAGCCGTTCAATGGGGATATGATTTGCTCTGTTTAATGACTCATTTCTTTTCATTTTCGGCTTAAGAATGCAAAAGAGTGAATATGAAATATTTGTGCAGCTTGATGGATTCATTTGTTCAAAGTGCGCTTTCATTGTTTATTTCCCGATCGTTAATGGATCATTCCGTGGATTCGTCGACTCCAAAATGAACATAATAAGGATGCATTGCATTGCAATTTGTGGTGATCGAATTGCATTTTGCAATTACAAAGCTTTAGTGAAGTTGAAACTTAAGAGACGTCTAAAGCGTACGCATATTTTCAAAGTGCGAGTGATGTGCTGCTATAAAATTTAATAATTTGTAATGAAGTTATCGGTGTTTTTTTTTCCAGAATTTCAGGATTTGGGTGATTTATATATTGCCGCTGAATAGTTCGATCCGATCATTAAAATCGTTTTCCGAGTCGGGAAAGATTCAGAGGGGATGCTCTTGTTACGTGCAATTGCGCTTATTAGAGGCTACGTTGAATAATATGAAAAATAAGTGTTGCTGGATTCAAAAACCTGGGGGTTTTGTTTGAAGTTATACGGTGTCAGTTGGTTGTAGAGCAGGCTTGTCATCATTTACTAATTATAAGGGACGAAAATCATCTGTAATTAAACCCGTTAATTTTTAGACAAGAATAGATTTTCAACGGTAGAATATAATTCTTTGTCGATGTCTAAGGCATTTTGAGTGCATCGTTTCAGATCTACCAGCAGAAGCAAGTGGAGTTGTTGGCTCAATTCCAGAGGGCGCAAACAAATTTGGCTATGCAGCACCTTGGCTATTTTCAAGCTTTGCAACAGGCGCAGCAAGCTCAACAGCAGGCAGCTCCTTCAGCTCAACAGGTGTATCAACCGCAGCCTGGATCTGCGCATGGTTCCGATGGCAACGATGAGAGTGATTCACAGCAAGCATCTCCAACTTCGAAGGAGGGTTCATCGGGTCTTAGAAATCGCAGGTATTTCCACTTTCTGCGATTGAAATTTATTCAAAGTCACGATGAGATTTTGCTGAGAACGGTCTACATAAAGCAGCTGCTTCCCCTTCTTGATGTACATTATGCTATTTCTCTTTTCAACTTCTCGACTCCCATTTTTAGAATATTAGTAAGTGGTTAGGTTTTTTCCGATAGAAAATGATGGGAATAACGATTATAAACTTCAAAAATTTTGCATAATTGGAGTGAATTTTCTAGAGCGATAGACCAATAATATCCGTGGAGTTGACGTTCGAGCAGAGTAGAGTGGTATAGCGCGATAAGATCAAGTGCTGTGCCGATAGGGCACAAAGAATGACGTTGGAAATAGTTAAATTTCCGAGAGAAATTACTTCATTATTTGGTTGAGGATAGCAGTACGGTTGACTAGTTCAAGGTTACGATATCTGAGGTAACGGTATGTCTGGTATATTTAAGCTTGTGGTATGACAAGTAGGTTTCATTGTTAATATATGCCCGATATATTTGAGATTAGCGGTAGGGAGGATTTTTCAATGATTTTTTTGGGCACGGCGGTAAATTTTATCACATGAATTCCGGGAAATTATTGAAAGAGAAAAGATCCTTAAAGTAGGAAATGATAAGGTCGCATTGTTTTTTTTGTATTTTTTGTTATTCATTTCTCCGATATTCTGCGTTTTCTCCTCAAAATATAGTTAAAAGCTCCATCTGTGCGCTTCCACTATCCGCCGACTTCCGTGTCTATCCTCGCGTTCCTTGCAACTTCCTTGCTACCCATATATTCTTTATTCCAGATAATTGTTTAACATGATGAATTTATGCTTAAAGGCCATAAAGTGTAATATTTTTATTGCACTGATGTTATATGAATATTTAATTTAAATAATTACGAAGGAAACATTTCATCGATATCGTTTTCAAAATAATATTGAATAAACCGCTTTTATTTATTGAGTGAAATTCGTAGTAAAGTGTTTAATATTGCCGTTTGAATGTTAATTACAGTGAATGTTTTTGCAATGAAATGATGCTTTAAGGTCCTATTCGGGTTCAGGCCAGACGATCTCACAGTTGACAAGAGATCGTCTGAAGACGATGATTGCGACGAAAAAGAATCGCGGCCGTCTCGATAATAACCTTGCAGTAGCTGCTTCGCAGAGTACCGCCTCACCTTCGTGGGCATCACCTGTCCAGGCGGTTGATAGTCCAGGTGAGCGTTCATTCAAGTTTGCCCCCACTATTCATTTGGCCAATATCAAATCTTTTCGATTGCTGCTAGTGAGTAGAGCTTTTGTTATGATTCGCGTATCTTATGCTTAATAAGGATATTATTCTTGAATTATTGCCACGGTTATCTAGATGGATGTTACCTGTGTAAGTTATGACTCTTGTTGATTGCAAGTGGTCAGCAAGTATAATAAAAGATAGTAAAGAGCACCATTTTTGTTGGGTTGGCTCCATTGGTGTACCATATCGCAGATGTGGAACTGAAGTATGAGGCTGATTTCTAGTGTTTGCCTCGTTGAAGCGTTGAAGCTTTCCAAAGTTTCGGTCTAAGAAATACGGTCGTAAAAAAATGCGGTTTTACCGTCGAATAATATATTTTCGACAATTATTTGTTCATATTTCAAAGCTTTGTTCATCAATTGTGAATCGGTGTTCGCCTTCGCTATGCGTAATCATTTCTCGAATTTCTTCTTTATTGAAATATGGATTCTCATTTCGCAGTTAAACTTATCATTGCTCATAGATTACTTCAAAATACTCGAAGAAATAATTCACCAAAGAGTAATTAGTCGTTTCTGAAAGGCGACAAGTCGATATTAATTTTTCCTTATCGATCATAGAGGACGGAAAAAGACTTTTCGGTGACAAAGGGAAATGTCTTTTTTCATGTAATAAGTCTACGACGATTTGTTGTCGTTTAAGAAACCATAAACAACGTTGACAACATAGTGAGTTCACATATATCGAGATATTAGAATTCGCTGTAAAGAGAAATGCGCAAATTCTAGGTTGAGAATATTTAAATAAGGGGAAGGGGGAAGCTGAAAAGGTCATATTTGTCACTATTTAATTAATCTGTTTCGATGACCGCCTAGAGGGACCATCCATGTTTTATTGGAGGAATATTTGCAAGCAGTGGAACTGCTACCGTTCGCACAGCCTTCCTTGGCCCTCGTGCGTCACCCTCCTTTCCACCGGGCACCTGCTGATGACTATTCGCCTTTTTTGTAAGCTGTATATCGATATTGTTGGCAGCCAGTCCTTGGCCATCGATTATAGGCACAAGAATTTTGTACGGGTTTTGTACGGGTTAGCAGGGTTTAGGTTGAGAACGCTGTCTCCTCAAGAACACACTAGCGTTGTTTTAAGTGTGCGAGATATGCGGAGAGATTTTTTTAGTGATTGTTTTTTTGAATTTACAGTGGGTACAGGTTGGACGGGTAACATTGAGACACCAGGTGGCTCGCAGCGACAGCCGTCGATGGCATCTCCTGCATCAACATGTTCGGTTGCGGTTTCCTCTCCGCATTTCGAACCATATCCCATCCCGTCGACAGTACATGCTGCCCATAGTTCATTACCTTCTGATTACCAGCTGCGCAAGGTGAATAGCGAGCCGAACCTTAAGATGCGTATTCGAGCAAAGTTGCTTAGCAAAGGATCAAGTCCTGTGCAGACGCATCAGAATAGCGCCTTCAGTTTCGCACAGCATCGTAGCCTTCAAAGGTGGGATTTTACCGTTTTTTTTTTATTTTCCTGTTTTATAATGTGGTATATTTTTCTTACAAACTATAGTGATCAAAATATTCATCTATACTTTCATCTGCTTTCACTTTTTGACCAGATGGATGACTCTAGACACTTTTTGAGTATGATTCTCGTGGTTGTAAATCCGCAAGTTGGCAAAGTTGTGGTAAAAAGTATCGGTTTTAATTCACAAGCAGTTTGACCGGCAATCCAGAGCTCGAATTTTATTGCATTACATTGAGCTTCAATGATTTCCTTCATATTTGCGGTCACGATTACTCGCTAAACTCCAAAATTGGTTGAACTGTTTGCATAGGTGAGATTTTTATCCGAGGTTATTTTCCTCCAGGTTTCTGATGCCTAATAACGTGCTTTTTTTGCAGGAGTGATAGTGACGTTCCCATGGAAACGGCATTCAGTAGCACCGCGTCTACGGCGGCAGCAGCGATCGTCTCGGCAGGTCAACCATCCGAGACCACTCAAGCGGGATTATTTGCGACGGGACCGCATCTTATGATGCCTTCCCCATCGTTACCAAATTTAGCTACTACAGGGAGTGTGCAAATGGATGTGTCTGCATTTTTGGCGCAAGCTGCTTTCTCGCCATTTCTTTCGATGCCCTCGCTTTTGAAAAGCAATCTACTAGCATCACCAGCTAGTATTTTGGATTCGATGTTGGATCCGACGGCAATTTCTGGTATGTTCACGGAAGCATGGTTTCACCATCAAACGTGAGTCAGTGGTAATTGATGAAGAAATTCATAAAATTTCGGCGTGATTTATAATTTATTTTGGTGGATGCATTGGCAGAAAGTTGCTTCATTCTCTAAATATTATACACTAGGCTATCAAAGCTATCTATCGGCTTCCATTAGTTGTCGCTGTGCACTTTGTTGGTATTCATTGTTCCTCATCTTCAACGTTGTGTGTTTAAATCAGAAAAAGGCAGTTTGGAGGGTCCCATGAACTTTTTAATCAGACATATTAAAGATGGCATTCCAAGGGCAAACAGGTGAGATTAGGAGTGTCTGTCTGTTTTATTATATCATGAAAATCTGTGTTATTATGGTTCCAACTGGATTTAAGAGCATATAGACGTGTTCTTTTTATCTAAGCACTTAAACTTAATGCGTTGCCCATTTCATTTTGGATGTTTCCTATTTAGAGTGTTTTTTTCAGGTCCGTGTTTAGAAGCTATGGTGATTGCGAATAGCTGCAAATTCCGATCCCCTCCCCCCTTCTCCCTCTTCTCTCATATCTTCGGATGACTGAGATTGGTGCTGATTTATGCGTCAGCGTACTGTGTCATCAGTAAGCTGTACCCCATGCTCGCCAGGATGGGACACGTCGTATTCTATTATAAGCATGAAAAGAACGTGTTTGAATAGATTTCTTCCATGCTTTGTCTAATAGCCTTTAAATGTTGTATATATTGACGCTTTGCAGAGGGTGTGGCAAGACAGGCCGTCAAATTCGATACGCGAACATTGAGTTCACCGTTGCCGATTGGTGGCTATCCCTCATTGTTGAAACAACAGTTGCGTGACCTTGTGCTAAGGCGGAAGTCTTTAGTTCGTGAGGAACCTGAAGATGAAGCTGCACTTGAAGCACAAATGATGTCACGGCTATCGAATGGCGCAGTTGATGATGCGCATTCCAATACTGCCAATACACCTCTTAAAACTGGTAAGTGCTCATTATTTGTATTGTTTTTGTGTAATTTGAAGGCAGTCGTTGAAATGATTGATTTTTGGTGATCGTTTGAAGTATTGCACAAGGGTTCATTATAGGTCTTATGCATTTATAAATTATGTATGATGAATACGATGAGGAATGAAACTTGAGGTGGATGATGGTCACGTGTTCTTGGAATTGAGGTTATGTCTTTATTGCTTGAGTTGGATGTTGGTTGCGTGAATGTGAGTTTGAGAATAGGTCGTTCTTATTTGAGGTTGACGAGTGTTGCATTAACATAAAACTGAGATCAGGTTATTGTTTCCGAGAAAGTGCATTACTGAGATTCACAGTGATTCCTCTGTGAGTTGTTTCGATAAGTGGATATCTCATGAATCTGGAGTACGTTTGTAGCAGCGCTGTGTCGGAATTTACATATTGCAAAGTAAAGTATTTTCTGTGATTGATTGCATGGAAGCAGCGGTGTGTTTTTGCAGTTTTAAAGGTAGAGGTTTATATGGATCCTGTCAGGCCTTGATGAGCTAAAAGAAGCTATGTGTTGTCTTCAAGTCACAAAATTCATGAATGTATCTTCCTGAGGGTTCTTCATCTGAAGATTCGATTTTGTTGTCTTTCCAAATGCTTAATATCCTTTCAGTTGATTGCTTTGAATTCGGGTGATTGTTTTCCTCATTCTGTGCTTATTTGCTCTGTTCCATTGTTGAATAGGTGTTCTTGTTTGTTGGGAGACGAGCACCGAAATAGAAAGAAAGTGCAGTACGTTCTTATAATCGGATCTTTCTGTCTCGTTCATATTTTTATTTATGATCGTGAGCGATCTTGAAAGACGTCTGAACTTTCCACACACCTTACTTTTTTCTTGTAACAGCCGCATTTATGATTGCGTTGTTGTTTCTTAGCGTTGAGAACGGAAGGTTGATGTGAACGTTTTTTGCTTGCTAGTAAATGTTTTTGGTGGCTGAGATGGTCTTTTCGGCCTCTAATAAGAATTTTTATTTTGCAGCGAAGTTTTTAAGTTGGGAGGTTTTTATTTTGAGTTTTCTGTAATTTTTAAGTGAACTAATTAAATGTCCTCACTACTCGAGCCTCGTATGTTGTGCTAATTAAGTGCATTATTGAAGTGCACTATTTACCGCAAATTTATATAGGTGATTGTCGTTAAGGAATAGAAATTTTCGCTCGCAAGTGATAGGTGATATGATAATATTCTAATTAGAAATGAGGAAGAAGGCATAGTGGGGCTGTCGATCCGGGGACGACGATAGAAGCCTGAGTATTCCCAGCCTATTAATGTTGGCATTTGATGAGGCACGTGCTGTGCATCGTTTGTGTTCGATAAAGGTGGAAGAGTCGTTTGAGTGTTATATGAATGTTTTTGATAGGTTTGATTTTTATGGTGATAAGTGTTGACGTAATCGCTGTCGTCATCAAATGTTTTCTATAAAATAGTCATTTGGGCGTTTCTCTTATCGTTATCGTTGGTATCTTCATTTTTAGAATAGTCATCGTTGAACATAATTGATTCGAATGGAAGAGATGCTGAAATGAATTATATAGTGGATTTGTCGAATGAATTCTTCGACATATTGTGGAACGATTCGTTTTCTCCATGGCAAAGAGGGGAGGCAATGTTACAATAGATACGATTCGAAACTATCAAGTAGATGCGGTGTAGAAAACTGATGACCCATTCTATGCGATTTGAGATTTTAGTGCCGTCACGAACCGCGAGTACCATGTTTTATTTGCTTATAGTATAGGAGTGTTGTATGTTGATAAGATAGCTTTATTGAGTTGCATGTTACTGGTAAGCTGACAACATTACATTTGGCGCAAATGTCTTCATTTTGTTTAGCGCTCGATTTTTGTTGTTGTTGTTGTTGTTGAGAGGGATGAATATGTGAACATGTAAATAGAAGTTGCGTTATTATCGTTGATAATGAAAGGAGGGTCATATTCGCTTGATCCGAAACATCGAGGTTTCTCTTTCCAATGCGATTCAAGGAGACAATGTGTCTTTGAAATGAGCCATTATTTGCGATATACATATTGTATTTGTTTCACCGTTGAGTTTGATAGAAATTGGAACTCTGAATTCTGAAGCGGTCACATGAAAGAACTATAAAATATGGTCAAAGCAGTTCTAGTTATTCGAATTCGCCGATATGACCTTTCTTTATATTGATGTGTCCGGGGGGCTCTTATTTTCTAAGATTTCACTTCCGCTCATGATGGTGTAGGAGGCGAGCGAGGGGAACAGACCTACAGCGTTTGCAGTTTTCTAGAGCTGTAGTTAAGTTGAAGGTTTGGAGCAGGTCGTTGTGATAACCACCGGAGTGAGTCGCTTTCGTCATTCTTTCATCACAATACTTCCTCACATATTCCGTTTTGATGGAAAAAGTATTTTCGTCAGGCTATTTTGATTAGCACTTGCCGCATTGCTCGATGAAGAACAAAGAATCTCAATAATAGGTGGGAATATGGTTGCTGCAATTACAGGTTTGGTGTACGATTCGGCGATGTCGAAGCATCAGTGCGTATGTGCCGACAATAAGAACCATGTGGAGCACGGCGGTAGAGTGCATTCTATATGGGCACGTCTTCAGGAGAGGGGACTGGTGGATAATTGTGAACGGGTTGTTGCAAGAAAGGCACCTCTCGAAATGCTTCGTACCGTTCACTCACCCACATATGTCACATTCTTCGCCATATCACCTACTGCTTGCCTTAAGGTATTATTTCAGATGTTTAGCATAACTTATTGCGGTTGTATTGATTAGTAAAATAGTTAGTGAAATTGATATGAGACGAAGGTGTCTTCCTGTCGAGTATTTTCGAAACGTCCGGCTATAGGCCGTTAGGTAAGTGTTGGAGGACATTATGGAGACACCTTTTGAAGTTGTATAATGAAGTAAAAGAAATCTTATGAAGTAGAAGGATGTTTTATGAACGTTTATTAATCAAAAAAGACGAAATTTCCTTGGCCTTCTCTATGAAGTTTTGTTGAGTTCACCTTTCAATCAGAGGACTATCTTGGCTGCCGTTGTGGAGGTTTTTTGATTTCCATCGAGAATATTTGAATATTGCTTTGAAAGTTGGATCGATAGTTTGATATTTTTTATGATCAGTGAATTATATATAGAATTCTAGTGATCGGTGTTATGACATAGCATTTGCTAGAAGAGAGTTTGTGAAGAATGCTTTCATATATAGGTAGCAGTGATGTCCATTTGAGTTACTTCGAAGGCATTTTAGAATATGCGAGACAACTGTGTTGGTTTAGATGGAGCCGTCACAGCTTCCTGTGAAGAGTTTTGTGCAATTACCATGTGGTGGTATTGGCGTCGATTCGGATACATATTTCAATGATGCATGCACACAGCTTGCGGCCAGGATTGCGGTTGGATCACTCGCTGAGCTAGCCTCACAGGTTTGAAAGTACATCTTTTTGCCTTCAGTGAACGGCCGACATCGGAATATTTTTCTCTCTCTGAGAGTTCTACTTGAAGCGAACTTTTATTTCGGCCATTGCATAGTGGGCATAGAAAGAGTTTATGCTGCTGAGATTTTAGGCACGATGAAATTGCACGCTGTCATGGTTGGGGTACAGTCACTTGAATTTTACACCATCGTTTAAACGACGTAATTGAGAGTAGTCGAGGGATTGGATATTAACAGTGCTGGAGGACATATTGAGCTGTTTTGTTTCTTTGCAATATTGGGAGATGGATGTGAGGTGTGGTTGATTGTGGAACGAGAAAGGTGGATTGTAGGTTGCCGAAGGTAAACTACGGAACGGGTTCGCATGCATCCGCCCACCTGGTCATCATGCGGAGAATGACCAAGCAATGGGATTCTGTTTCTTCAATAATGTTGCCATCACGGTCAAATACTTACAGCAGGTGGGATCGTTGGTTTTTATTTGCCAAATGAGTATTTGACATAATCATTATTGATTATCTTGAAAGAATATGTGGCAGAGGTGTGATACATTGTTTTATATACCGGATGGTTACACGTTAGGTGAAAATGGGAACGGAGTTCGAGAGCGTTTTTACAAATAAGGTGAGAAAGCGGAACTGTAATTATTATCGGATTCGTTGATTTGTTTTCCTTCAGGTGTTAAATTTGGGGCAAACTTTAGATATCTTGCTCATTTTCTCTGCGATAGTTTTGTGGAGTGAAATTCTCGTTTGCATTCGGCAAATGGAATTGATCTGAAACGAAGTGAATAAATCCACTTTTGATTATCTGCACCACAAATTGGTGTATAATTACAGCCAGGCCCGTTATATTGCAGCCTTCCCATTCCCATCCCCTCCCCTCCTCCCCCACCCTTCCCGAATTTGAAAAAGATGTGCTTCGAGAAACCATTGTGAAGATATGGCAGCTAAAGTGTATAAGATTTTATATTGATTTTGAGGCGTTTTCTTTTCTCTTACATGTAAAAATCATCAATTTTGTTATATTTAGAAGTTGAAATTTTTAGAAAATCCGAAAATATTTGTATTATTTTTCATTTTTATGTCCGGGAAGCGAGGGAATTCTCTTTGTGTTTGTTACTGCTAGGGGTTTCTTCATCGAATCTTTTCATCGGCCCAATGAGCCGTCATGTCGTTATGTTCTTTCATTCATCTTTCCTTAAAAACGCTTTTTCACTGCGCCGATTATACATGCCAAAAAGGCCGTTGATTGCTTTAATGAAGAGGATATGCACTTTTCAATCTCCTTTCCTTAGTGGGTAGTGGAATTACGGAGAACGTAAAACCGCCAGCTGATAGTAGGATTGATACGCTGAGGATGGCTCATGGTTCTGTTTTACTATAAGCTGTCAGATGTTTTAGTTCGTCTGCCGCCTAATATTATATGCAGATACTGTATTCAGATGAATGCTGGGTACGGCAGTACGCTTGATCTTTAGTCGGTCACTACTGACTTGATTGTTAGCAGTTCATTATTAAGTTTGACCTTTAGTGGACCATTATGGACCCATCTGTACCTGGTGATGCCTCAATAAATAAGTTTTTTTCTCTTCGATGGGTGATGCTTAAAAGTTGAATAATGGATAATGCAGCGTTATCGGGAAGTTTGTGCGCGGATCGCCATAATTGACTGGGATGTACATCACGGGAATGGGACGCAGCTGTGCTTCGAGTCCGATCCTTCGGTTCTTTATTTATCGCTGCATCGGCACGACAACGGCAACTTCTTTCCAGGCACTGGTGCTGTCACTGAGGTTACAGCATTCGTATTGCTTCGATTATTTGCTTGTGCTTCAGTTTTTCTTAAATTCTCCTCTTCCATTCATTGGAGAAACAAAACGTTTCGTTTTCCACGCGCTTGAAAATCGTTTCATCCCTGGAGTTTTTTTCAGTGAACTGCGCCGTTATTGTTAGTATAGGCAGAATCAAGTTTAGGTCTATTCTTTTGATGCGTAGAGTAGACGCTGGCCAAAGTGAAAGAGGGAGGGAGATCAAACTATCATAGGTGGACTCTTGAGCTGTTTCCCAAGACAATTTTTCTTGGGATTCGCAGCCGAACTCGAACGTTATCAATTATTGAGCTTTTAATGATAGTTGTATCAAAAAATGTACATTGATATATGCATTTAAGCAGCATTCATAATGTCACATTTTTCACAAAATATTTCAGATTTTAGGTTTTAAAAGTAATATATGGAAATAGCATTTAGTAATTTTATAGAAGTTATTTGCATAATATCGACTGGAATGGATTTAATTGTTTCAATGCAGACTGTTAATCGAATCGAACATTACGCTCTAATTAAGACGGGTTTTGTGGATTGCACGTTACATAATCGATATATGTATGTGTATGTTTGAGTACCTAAAACGGTTATTGAAGGGGTATAGTTGCAGGTGGGGACAGGTGCAGGCAAAGGTTATACGGTGAATGTGCCCTTCTCGGGTGAGATGATGGCAGATGCCGATTATCTTGCTGCATGGAGAGTGGTTGTGGCGCCAGTTTTAGACCAGTTCCAGCCAACCTTCATTATGGTTTCAGCGGGCTTCGATGCGGCTAAAGGACATTCGCAAGCACTTGGAGGGTTCGCTCTCCCTGTTTTATCTTTTTAACACGTAGATAGGAAGCAATTAAAATGCAGTTATGACCAGGTCATTAATCATCGGTTACAGCTCGTTCTTTTGCGTTTAAATGAGTCGAGTCTGTGCGCCCATTTTGCTCGGAACGTTAAAGATGCGGAAATTTCTCTGAGGAATGTCTCTGAGATGTTATTATTTGCACTCTCAGCATTAGAACGTCACTTTTATTAGAGGCCATAAATTAGAGACGGGTTTGATGTCTGCGTTGCATAAATTCTCTCTCTTGCAATTGTAGAGGGAATTTTCTTGTTCGTTTTTTGTCAGTATTTGAAGTATATTTTGTGGAGATTGTTTAGTTTATTTAGTTTATTTATTTCCAATCCAGTGGGCCTCTTACGACGGACTTATACTGCATGTCGACCAATTTCAGGTATAGCTTGACACCGCAACTGTTCGGTTATTTTACTCGGCAATTGATGAGTTATGCAAATGGTCGGGTTGTGCTCGCATTAGAAGGCGGATATGATCTGGCGGCCATTTCGGATTCAGCTGAGGAGTGTGTAAAGGTTGTGTTCAATTTTCATATTAATGAAAAGCGGAAGTCCGAGAAGGCGTATTGGTTGGATGCAAACCACTCGCATCGTTCATAACGGAATAGAGGGATGCATTTGTGATAAAATTTGGTACATTCTCATTTCAGTATCGTTTTGTCTCGTAGAGGGTCTTTTTTACACTGTCTTCATCGATTCTTTGTTGAAAATGGAGTGGAAAGGTTATGGACTTCATTGCACTATCGGTATAAGTGTTGTTCGTATCATTTATTTATGGTTTTCTAGTCAACCATGGACATCATTGTTGCTACTGATTCACCGTTTGCAAATCATGCATCGTCCTTTCTGTTTATTTTCTTGCTTTATTCACTGTTGCCCTTCCGATTGAGGTGGGGTTGTATTCAGCGTATCTCTGAAATCTCAACGTTTTACTTTCTGGTGCTAATTGCCTGCCGCAGACAGTATAGGTCTGCATAGACGTATGAGATATCCATTATACAGGTAAAGAGCAAAAAAGGTGCCCAAAAATGTCATTGTTTTTTATTTAACCGCATACGATCTCCAGATTTCATATGCTGAACTGATTGTATCCTTATATTGGATGCGATAGAGAAAACAGAAAGCAGAGGAGTGCGCGCAGGATGATTTTGTTCTGTTACATTTCTTTCTTTTGCATATTGGAGACAAGTCATCTGCCTTTGAAGTTATAGATCATCCGCAGATGCCATAACGTTCATGCTTCCTACTTTTCCTTGCCCTAGCTATAGCCGGAATCTCGGGATTGAAAGTATGATCTAATGGGAGATTATTGTGTCGTGCAAAAGATAAAAGTATGAGGGTATTTTCAGGTACTGTGCGACGATAGTCCGGAGACGGCTGGAAAACTAAGCGAAGAGGCATTGAACACAATTCCAAAACAGAGTGCTCAGGAAGCCATACAAAAGGTGTGCGACATTTTGATTATGTTTTTGTGGAGATGAGGTAAGAGGTGTGGAGGCTATGAAGGTAATTTAATAAGGTGTCGAGGACAAGTCGCAGGCATGAACCGAAATAAGGGGAAAAAGGGTGCTGACTGCTTTGAGGAGATGCGTTGGGCATTGCACGTTAATCTTGATGTGCTATAGGATTCTCTGAGAAACGATTCTTTTAAAACAAGCAACTTTAATTGTGATGAGCATGTTCACATGGTGTTTTGCCTTTGAGAAGTCGTCTAGCCTAACACGGAGCGGAAAGTTGAGCCATGCAAGACCAAGTTGCAGTCGTAATTTGACTAGTACAACAGCTGATTTGTGGTTTGATTTAATTGCTTAGAACCACTCAGTTTTTTTTTCGAGGTTCTTCAGCCGAAGATTTAATGTCTCATAGCTCGAAAGTATCCTTTGCAATCAAGACATTCCCGAAAAGTTTGAGGGAATCTCCATTTCCCGAGGATCTCTGCCATCCCATCGGGAAGGGTTATGAGTTTCTGCTTCGATAAAAGCCGTCTTTCTGTTCGAGTAAAGTCCCTTTTTCCAGGCGAGGGAATTTATTGGGCTTTAAAGACCGAAATATTTTTGAAGGAGACAACTTGTACGGATGCGTGTAAGTTGAATATTTCATTTAAAGTGAATTCCTCGTCCTCTAGAGATGGATATTGTCATGCACATGTTCGTTCGAGTCTGTCTCTTCGAGCAGTGACTTCCATTGAGGATTATTTGGTGCGTCGTCTTTTAAGGTGGTCGCGATCCACAAGAAGCATTGGTCCTCGTTGACCGCAGCTCAGGGAATCAACACCAGTGAACTTCACTGGCAAACGATGGCACATCGTTTCGCCTCACTTACGGTTTAACGCAACTTTCGAAACGACCTTCACACGATGGTAGACACTGGACCGCTGTGGAGAACACGATGACAACTTGACGACATGTTTGCAGTAGCGCTTTTAATTCGGTTGTGCGATACGTTTCGGATGCCTTGCCGAGTTTGTATGTACGGGGTGTTGAGCTCTTTCAGGACAATATCATCATAGACGGTATGTGTGCTTTTCATAGCTTCTGATGTGCCATTCTTATCGCTGTCTTTATTTCCCTTTGATTTTCTTCTCCCTCCATCATCCTTGCACTGAAAAAATCCTCAGTCTAAGGTAGTTACGGTTGAAGTTGAGAGAAGCAGGAACTGCATTGTCTCCCTCTCCTCCTTGTAAACACCTGAATGGCATTTCCCGCATCGATGGACAGCGATGTTTATCGTCAGTTGTATATGTTTGATGGCAGTGTAGTTGTTCTACGTGTTGTGAGCATATCACTACATTTGTTCACATTCTCTTCTCTCACATATTACTGACTTATTGTCTCAAGGCTGTGCATATGCGGCAGTTGACTGTATGCTGTCCTCTCCCTCCCCATCAATCCGGCTGTATCCTCGTCGACACACGTTGCCACCATTGAGACACCTTTTTTAGAAATGGTTATAGATTGTTGTGAAGTTTGTCCACTGAGCTTTTCTGTTCTGAGATATTGAAGCGGTGAGAGAGGAAGTGCAATTATTAGCGTTTTTTATAGGCTATTGATTGCTGCAGTGAGGTGCCGACGCGTCTTACTTCTCTCTTGCAGTTGATGGTTGAGTGGCTTTTTGCAACACTCCAACGTTTCATTTGCTATTTTTAAGTTGTTTTTTGAAAAATAAGACAGCTTAGGTTAGCTATTGTAAAGTGAACTTCGTTCCGAGCGTAATCGGAAATGATTGTCGTACCGGTGCGATGCGATCATGGGCTAGATTGGTCCCGGTCGCGACCGAGGTTAAGTCTTGATCAGCCTCAGCCCTGGGCCGATTTTATCGGGATCAGATAATAGAAAATTAAGCTGTTTCGCTACTTTATATTACAGTTCATTTCATTTTTCTTTACTGGTTTCAAATATTATATCGTTGGAGGAGAAACATTATAAATGAGGTGGTGGAATTTTTTGTTTGGATTGGGACCATATTTCTTCGTCAAAAAGCACTGGCTATTAAAGTAAAGAGCATTTACGGAAAACTATGTTACGGCATAGAGACTTTAAAATAGTTGTTGCCTTATGATAAACCGTTTCAGTCGGAGAGGCGGGCAACATACAGCATACATAAAGATGGGAAAAAGCCAGGTGGGACAGTGAAGTGGAATAAGAAAGGATAACGATCCTCTCAAAGTATTGGACTGCGAAATATAGGGTGCAAGCATTTCTCTGCAGAAGCACCGGGAAATGAACCAACGATGGATGGGGGGGGGGAGTTGTGTGAACATCCGGCTGTAGTTAGTTCTGGAATCAGGAGAATGAGTATCTGAGATCCCCAAAATGTATTATTGAATTGAACATGCGCATTTTAAACGGAAGATCTTGGAAGTAAGTGTCAATAGTGCCGGATAATCAGAAGTACTTTCTGAGAATAAATTGATCTTCAAAAATACTGAAAGCAAGTAAAAGTGCATACGATATCCGATCCTTTGTTTCCGTGGCAGCGTGCTCAGCGTTCTCTGATTCAGTATTTCGAAAAGAACAAATGACTAGATTCTAATCTGGCAAGAGCATTGTTGCAGAGGATCCCGGTGAGGGAAGGAAATCAGAGCCAGGAGGAGGCGAGGGAATGGCCTCACAAGACAACCGATATCGGCTATGAGCTTTCCTTCCATTACCGTCCTCTCCACCTCTTGTCGATAGGGTACGCAACTGAAGACGGAGCTCGGTTTTCATGGGGAAAACAAAATCTGCTCGAAAATAGTATGAGAAGAAATACAGTCGAAGAAAAATAACTGGGGAACTGCAAAAGAAAAGGATCGAGCTATTATGAATGCAAAGAAATGATGATGACGCCGACGCCGTTGTGGTTACGAAGGCGTTTTGCTATTGTCATCGCTATAAACAGGAAAGACGCATTGGCTTTTTTCATATAAAAGTGGGACACTGTGGAAAACAGCACGTGAGGTTCCTCTTAAACCCTTAGGAACGCTCATCTGTACCGTTAGATAATGAGAAAGGCAAAACGGTACATTCACTATGTTTCCTGCATTTCGTGTAATTCACGTGAGGTAATGTGCATTTCCCGTGTTTCCTATGGGGTGAGGTGGTGCATTTCCCATGTTTCCTATCACCTCATCTTGGCGTGTATATGGGAAATGCATTTAGTTATATAATAATATGTGTATGTGGATTTTCCAATGGGGAATGCAAGTGGGATAGGCTTGTTCACTTAATAACGCATGAACGATTATGTGGTTCGTAAAGGTCTTTAGTGGAAACTTTGAGTTTAAGTTTTGCATGAGTTTCTTTTCGAGATGATGATGAGGTCGAAATTTTTCCTTTCTTATTGAGGTGGAGGAAACAGTAAATAAAGGGCGATTAACTATTGCAAGATCACTACCAAATTGATTTTGTGTTGAAGTTGATGCTTGCATGTGCGATTGTTTAATACTTCTAAAGCTTTTCAGCGAGTGCTTTCTTAATGGAAATAGTTGCCAGTTGGTTTGCTCTCGCCAATAAGTGATGTTTTCTGATTGCTTATGGATGGGAATAGCAATTCGGTATAGGTTATTAGATGTTAGGTGGATCAGAGTGGAACATATCGGCGATAAACGACAATTCGAAAGTATTCTTCGATAATGAATCACTTATGATCGTTATGAAAGTTTCGAGTGCAAAACATGAGGGTGGAAGAGAAGAGAATTGTTTGCAGCAATGGGGAACGCATTTTCGAATATCTTTTTTGATATTCTCACTTACGGGCTATTGGATGAGGAATCAATGTTATATTATCCAAGTATAAGTATCTATAAAAAGAAATATTTTAGATATGAAGCGATTTTTCCCAAGAAGTGATTTCTATTTGAGCTTCCAATCATTACCGCTTTGAGAGGAGTTCGCTCGAAATAGAAAAACATGAATGAGGCAAATATTATTAAGGGGATGACGATACTTCTTATCCGCATTAGCAAACTGTAATCTGAAGAAAAAAAAAGCTATAAATGGATAATAAAATAAGCAATCGACAAGGATCAGCTATAAGTTTATCGCTTAAAAGAAGATTGGATTATCTGCAAGTTGTGCGAGCTGTTTCTATGAATTCTCGCAATCGCTCGCATCACCCCGTTCCATTAGAACGTCCTCTACCTTATATTTCAGCGCATACTCTATGTGGATGACAATCAAATCAGATTCATTCTCAGAAGTGTAGGTATATGGCTCCTTAATACTCCATACAGTGCACTTGGAGTGTGCCGATCGGGACCGGGAATGATATTCGAGTTGACGGCTTACATTGAGGGAATTGTGTGAGGATTTTTTAGCGAGGAGAGCTCATAAACGAGAGGATAGAATTTTTCAAGTCGTTGCCTACAGTGTGGCTATTTATGTGATATTCTATTTCCGACGGTGATCTATGTTTCAATTTAATGTAAGATCTATTATCTATGAATGATTATTATTGGAAAAAAAAAGAAAGAGAAAATAAATATAACTGAATTTATTGATGGATTTTTCATATTTCTAAATATTAAATGAATATTTCTCAATGTTGAAGTGAGCGATATGCCGATCATTGAATTGAAATATCTCAATTGTGTTATTTTCGAATTTGGCATTATCGAAATTTGAGCTCTTCGATCGTTTCATCGATTCGAATTGATCGTTAATGATCGAGAATTTGAAGTGCTTCATCGAGAAATGTTCAAATTCGCTATTCACAATCGCTATGCCGAATTTCTCTGTTGAGATCCATAGGGCAATCGATGTTGCTGACGATTTTCTATATATTTATCCCGAGTTATATGGGCATTGATCGGAGAAAAAACAATAGAAACTCCTCCTCACAATGATGTTGTGTGTACGTTGAATTTAGAGATCTTCGATATGTGCTTTTTACCTTCTCTCTCTCTCTCTTTCTTCCTTTCTTTTTCCCTCTCCTTCTCACTTCTTTGTCTATATAATTAATTTTTTATATTTAAGTTGGATGTAAATATATATATTTTTTAAAGTTATTGTATTTTTTTCAATAAGAAAAAATATCATTTTTATAAGGAGGAAAGAGATTCTGCGTGTTTATTTGCATTTTCTTTTTCTGTTGTTAATTTTCTCTATTATGTGCTACTTTAAATATGGATTTTTGAATTTAGAAGACTTAAGTTTCTCGAGAATTCAGAAAACATCGTTCACTGGCATTTAACCATCTAAAGGAGCGATATTAATGAACGCTGAAAAAGGCGATTAAGTAGAAGCAGCTAACGAGGGGATTGAAGACGGACCTCGATGAGTGGACGAACAGAAGGTGGTCGTTGCAACGGGGCTACAACAGTGCGAGCACCATACTCAGCGCTATATCGTTGCGTCATCCTGCGATGAGGTCCCAGCGGGGCTTCTCATCCGTCTTTCTTTTTTTTCTCCTCATGAGAGATTCTATTCTCGTTGATGGCTGTCACTTATTGATAGCAATAGCATTTGCGTGAATTTTTTCTCCCATTATTTTCCGACGAATATTGGTTAGAGCACAGAGAAGCAAAGATATTGGTGGAGTCGGCTGCGGGAACGTGTGGCGCCTACTTGAAGCTATTTGTGGAAGTGGAAAAGAACGCAACGCCGATGAATGTGATGTTCATTCGAGCGATGAAGCATCTCTCAGAGGGACCATATCAGCAAATAATTCCAACCATCATCTCGACCTTAGTTAAGTTCGAGTCTCACCTCCAGCCTGTGTAACTGAGGTGAAGTCGATGAATTCATATGGCATTTCGCTGATCTCAGTCTCTCATCGCCTTATCAACAAGGTGGAAGCATTCTAGTTACGATGGTATGATGGTAATGTGGTAGCATTGATGTAGAAAGATTGCATAAAATGCTATGCGTTGGATTCATTTGGTGGCAGTTTTATTTTGCAATTCAACATAAAAGATCTGATACTCATCGATTCCAGAGAAAACCTCCACACATTGCCTTCTATGCAACCATTTTTACGAACATGAGCATCTGTTAACTGCTTATCTATGGGAACATCCGGATAAGAGAACTGATAAGTTCGGTCACTCGGAAGCTATAGGAAGAGGTATTTTATTCATAATGATCGTTTCGCTGACAAATATGATATGAGGGGATATTTTTAAAATCGTTTCCTTTAAGAGTTCGAGAACTCTACTTCCAGAACTATTTAACTCTACTTCTGTGACTATTTTTATGAGTGTTGCAGCAGCGTGTGATTGATAAATGTGCAGTCACTCTAACGGTGTAGGAAGAAATGAACTAAGACAGAGCATGAAAGGTTTCTTAACTCGCTGCCGATCGGATTCAGCCGAAGCATTAATAAGTCATCTGTAATCTACAACTTGAATGAAAATAAATTTGCAAGAGCACAATCGAGATTGAAATTTATTGTTTTGAAGGGGAATTAGAAGAGCGCTGAATTTATGATATAGGTTATTAGAAGGTCACAGGTACGCACAATAAGGTGGATATTCTCGTAGGTCTCCGTAGTCAAGCCGATAACGGATCGGATCGGATTAGCTCGCTTCACGTGTAATTTTTCTTCGCATTGCTTAATTGAGGAGCATCTCTCATGATAGATGACGTTTTTTGGAGAAAAAGGAATTTTTTTTCTTGCCTCACTTGTGCTCCGAATTAATCGGCCAGGTGATGCTGTGAATTTTAAACTCCTAAACTGTAAAAAAAAAAAGAGGAATTCCAATTTCTGAACTATTCAAGTTGAACCTTTAAAAGGAATTAAAGACTATGGAATTGAGATTATTATCGCTCGATGCATTTATCGAAATATTTCTCTGAAAGTTCTCTTTATAACTCATTCATGATTGGAAGTAAATGCAATTGCACTGAGGCAGTTAGAATTAGCATATTTTCACATTTAAATGCGTTACAAGTATATGAGCAGATGACGAAGACGTCTCATCAAGGACATTCGCATTAATGATTGCGTTTTAGCAAGTGCACGGCTCTCTTTACACGAGATCACCTGTTCATCCATCCACCCACGAATATTACACCTCGATACATTCATAATCACATAAAGAGTTCAACGTTGAATTGAGCATTATTGACAGCAATTTGAGGAAATTATTCCGGACATATATAGGACACATTAAAGATATAATTTCTGAACGATTTGATACCTCCGAGGATCGTCTTCAGTACATTCGGAGATTATCGTCACCTCTTTACTATTAACAAATATTCGCACAAAATGAGCGATTACCAACAAAATGGAGCAAGTAAATCAAATGAGAGCACTATCTGAAAAAGACAGGAATGCTTTCTCCGTCAATGCCACCTTTCATAGGCGACCAACGTGGATGAGCATTTTATTCAGTAATTTGAAAGTTGCTTCTCTTGTGAAAGGCTCAACAATCACGATCGACCTTTAATGAATAAAGAAACTATTTATTGATGCAAAAATGATCGTATCTCATTTCATCGCTCATTTATTGTGTCAAAATTTATTACCTCATTAGGTGAGAAAATCAAAGAATGAGACTATTTCTAACTAGTTAAACAACGTTTTCTTCAAGTGTTTAGTTGAAACGACGCTTCCGATAAAGCATCCGACTTGCGAAGGGCAAATGCTATCTGAAAAATCGACAATTTCAACGACCTAAAATACACAGTTCATTTATTATGCGAATAAATCCCTTTATACATTGGAAATATTATAATTTGATGAGATAGGGCTTCGGAGTGGGAATCTATCGAGTGCAGGTTTCAATCTTATGTGCCACCAACAGGAATGCTTTATATGACAACGAGGATAGATGTGCTCGAATTATCGTTTAATGATGTTGTTATAGAAGATGTTATAAGTGCAGGAGAGACGAGTCGTTCATCATCGATCACTGAGAGGATCGAATGCGTTCAACGGATTTGATTTTTGAACTTTCAAACGACACCTGACCACTTGTGTAAGCATTTATTTAAGGTTGGCAATATCAGCCGTCAAAGAACACATCCTCAAGACCATCATTTTTCAGCAATAATGAGGCAATTATATTTGCTGCCAGCTGTAAACAAATATCCACCTAATTGATACTCATTAATTCGATGAGTTCTCTCATCAGCCATCGAAAAAAAAGAACTCTTATGGCGTTTATCGAGATGAAACAATTCCCACATTCAGAGATATTTTTGAAGCAATCATTTCGACTATACTTTATGTGCAAAGAAATGATCGCATTGATTGCTAACAATGAAATTTTATCGTCAAAAATGCTCAGAGATGAGAAGAAAAATATTGAGAAATTCCGATGAAGACTTTCGATAGGAAATTCGAATAAATATTGAGTTTTCTTCATTTCTTTTATGGGATTATTATACATAAAATTTTCGTCTAATTGCGGATGGTTAGCCATTTGAAAATATCTTCTAATTTTATTGCCTCCTCCTAATTAGACCTCTTCAATTGGGAAATTCAATGTGATTTACTTGAATTTCTTACGATCACGTTTACGAAATGTATCCACCTATAAAGCGCTTATTTAAGTATGATCCCTGCTTCATGTGCAGAGGGAAATTGTTCGTAAATAGGCGAGATTCTCGATGAATTGCATCGTCGATTGCTATGATATGCGGATATCAACGGATATATTGTTGACGAATATACTCGAGTAAAACTAACTTATTTGGCGTTTCGATGATCTCATCGATCGGCGAATCGTTATTAAATTCTCGATTTCATTCAAGTGATTCGTTATTTAGTAATTGTAATGGGACGATCATTTTTCTTTTATTATCCTATCTTAACTATTTGAGATCGTTTAATTGCATATAAAAAAGGTAAAAATACCAGTTATTAGTGAATTCCACTAATAGTTTGCATAATTGTCCAACGATTTTGGGTGAAAATAATTTTTTGCGATTATAAGGTATCGGTTAGTATAGTTTGGATGAATTTGTCTCTGAAAAATCGCTGAAAAGAAATTTTATAAAAAAAAACTAGTGTAGCGATTGAGAAAGGCGAAGACGAGAGGATATGTGTTCAACAAGCAAAATGGATCACTTGACTTTATGTGGACATCTGGTCAGCTCCGGAGCTGAAAAGGAGCCGGCAGCACGCAGTTACTGCAGTTCACAACATCAAGCACAAACATTAATAATTTCCGGTTGTGACATTTCCGGTCCCAGCCGTAAACGACAAAAAAAACAACGAAATATGCAAACTCATCAGAGGTGCGATGGAATTTTTGAATTGCCGAATTATTTCACTATAGACGATGAGGGTCGATTTGGCTAACATGACCGGATCTCAGCTGCAATTAATTGCCAAATTACAACTCCACTATGGATGAGAAATTGAATTTTATTCAATTCTCGAATGCATATAATTTTCCCTCCCCTATCCTTAAGTAGTTGCAAGAGAAAGATATCGGAGCATCTAGTGTTCTATATACTCTAGCATTTGCCTTATTGGCCGACCGCTTTCATCGGCTACTGAAAAATAATGAATATACAAGTCGGTATTTTAATTAACGAGACCGGTCGTGCAAATCCTATAGAAAAGATTTTTTTGTGGTGCATTCAGTGTGAAGTGAAAATTTGTATTGGTGTGAAATCGATATAATTCGTCCGCATTGTTGAATGTCGTCGATATATAAGCGTTCTCGAATATGGCACGTCTATATAAAAGATGCTAGAGAAAGTTAACTGATGATATACGAGGAGAATTTAATAACCCCGCTTGTGAATATACCTAACTGGTGAGCAGGTACACACAGATACATACGCCGTCATCATATCCCATTCGTTGACTTCCCTCGTGTTGTTGCTGAGCAGCAATATAACGCTGCACAAACCCACCAGCGCCCAAAGAGTGCTGTCGCGGACCGAATCTCTCACTTCGGCAAATTAAAGTCTTTGGATGCATCGGGATGAATTTTATGGGCAGCATATCCGGTGTGGGGGAGGTGTCACCGACCAGTTCCCGACCTCTTTAAGGTGTAGCCTTAGAGGTTAATTGTTTAGATATGCAATCGCGTGTCTTGTGTCGCCTTCATCATGTCGGAATGCTTTTTTTATTCTTTATTATTCGTTAAAACTCATTTCAATCATCAATGATTGATAATTTATGTACCCTTTTGGTTAACTCCTTTGGAGGAGAGATGTTTTCTCTGGCTGTCCTCTTTCAAAACATTTCCCATATCCATATGGACGGTACGATCCATTTGGAATCCTTGTGATAAGGCAAGAGACTAGGCGTCTGAATGGGAAGAACGCTGAAGAGATTGTTGTGCTCTTGTTATAATGACTCTGATTGTGGGGGTTGGAAGATTGTGTGGCTCCGCCACGATGTATCTTCGTCCCAAGCTCTAATTACCATCATCCATACCTAGGCTAGTTAGAGGAGAATATATGACCCCTCACACGTGAATGAAATCGATTTCCCATACGTGCAGGTTATATTTTTATACATTTCGAGGTTATATTGCAATATTGGCAACAGCCTTACGCTTCAATTCTCTGAGGTGAACAGCCGCATGTTCTTTAGACGCGACCTTATTTGCTTTATTCTGTGAAGAGGTACACTTCAGACCTTATGGGTGTTTAATGCCTATGGGTCTCGCAGGCTTTATTTTAGATCTTTGGACTTCAGGTCCAATAACTTCATACTTTGTCGCACATCACAAATGCTCCTCACATTTTAGTGCTTCGCAAGCACTAACTTAAAACTTCCTTTTTGATGTTAGAGAGGCAAGGAAATTGCTTCTTGCGCGCAAACGTCGCAGATATATCACCCTTATGACTGAAGAATCACAAGTCTTCTTGTTTAACGAGCCATAGGTTCCTTTTCTTGTCTAGATGGGGCAACGGATTCTCCCGTACTAAGGTCCGACTACAAGGACATGATGCCGTCGACCACAGGCTTCCCATATTTCTCTCTTTTGATTGCTGCCGCAAGGTTTAGAGAAGTCTGGTACCTGTCTCCTTTTTGCTTAGAATCGGCATCTTTTGCCGCTCAACCTATACTTGAAGCGCAAATCCACTAATATAGTGGTATATTCCACTACTAAAAGGCATCATTGTACTTTGTTCGTCGTGGTTTTAGTTGTTCATTTATCCTTCCTCGTCATTGGAAAACCGACTTTTCAGGCACATATTACAAGAACTCTCTGAATGAGCGCGGAGCTCGTACGCTCATCGGCTCCGCCTAGCGGCGCTGCAACTCCTCGTTCTAAGGTTAGTCTTTGTGCATTTCATGTGCCATTGTAGGGTACTAGGACTGCTTGTCTTTGGCATATTGGGAGTATGTTTAATCTCTTAAACTATTAAATGGATCTATATCCATTCGAATGATATTTGGCGGTTACAATTTTTGGTAATATTCTACTTGGTAACGTTCATAGACGGGTAAATAATAATGAGTAAAGTACGTATTTCCCAAAATATTCTTTCATAACGACTATATTCGTTGTATAAAGCGCACGTATATCACGCCTCTAGGTGGTTAAGAAGGTCGAATACACATATTTTTCAGCTCATTCATATTGCACTTGTGCATATCTGAAATCTTTCGAAAGTATCTGGTGAGCTGAAGCTTGTTGAACTCGCCAATTCCACTTCCCACCACCCTCCCCCCACCCCCTCGTACCCTCTCTCTTTCCTTTTCATCATTGTTTCTCGAGTTTTTGATCGGAGATTAAACTCTAGTGGTATGTTTTAAATCATCGAATTTCTATATATAGGTTGGCGGAGTTTGTCGACGATTGGCGACTTTAAAGAGTGATCATTCGTTTGTCGAACAAAGCAGTTTCACTTCACAAACAATAGCCATAGGGGCAGAGGTTTTTGCCGAGAGAGTTCATCAATGAGTTCGGTGATAAATCGTCGTTTTGTGGAGGACACGCGGCTATGGGCCGATATTTGTATCGAAGAACAAATTATCCTGGGCTATTTTGTGCGCATACGTGATAATAGATGAAACGCCAAAGTATTGAGCTGTTATCAAAGAAACTGCAGTAAGTTCGGAGCAAGATATCTCGCTAATGAGGTGCTTTCCTCTCAAGAGATATTGTACCAACATCAAAAGGAACAGGAGGATCGTTATGGAAGGATACCGTGAAGATTGTCATGGCCGACTTGTTTACTGTGACAAGGAGAGCCCATTGATTATCCGCTTCTAAAATTCCAGGGGTCCAACTGTTTGGTGGTCTGTAGATCCGAATACACGATGATTTAAGGGTCCGACGACATGATGAGCTAATCATGCGATTATTTATGGAAGTGTATTTCTCTGGAAAGATTCTGGCTGATATACTTTCATCAGTGATTGCTATACGAGATATCGATGAAATAATTTAATGACTAGAATTGTTCAAAGAGACGATCTAATGAAAATTATTGAAGATCGCCTAGTGATGGTGCAATAAAATGCTTTCGTTTACATACTCTCAGTGGGAAATTGCTAAAGAGCAGCAAGTTTTTTCGAAGTTCTCTGCTTTGAGAGATGCAACTGTTGAGGTGTTAAAACAGCGTTGCAATTACGCTCATTTACCGACTTGACAAGTGAGCAAAGTATGTTGAAGTGTGATTTATTTATAGTGTAATGTTTGGAGTTGACGATTTAACCAATATCTTCGTTAGATATGGGAACAAATCCCCATATCTAACAAATCCTAATGTTCTTTCTGAATGCGTCCTCATCCTCTGCAACGATTCAAATACGATATGGATGAGGATATAGGCAAATGAGAACTAAATTATGGAGATGAGTTGTGATCCACTTACTGGAACTAATGGCTTCATTCCGAAATCTCAGCACTGATAGGATGGGGAAATAGGACTCTTTTTTTAGTAAGTTGCAATCTTGCAAGAAGTAGTTAGCGATCCAAAGTTCTCTCACCGTACAGTTTCATCTATGGCTAATCTACGAGTCGGCGATCGAATCATCACGGGATGGAGGGTGGATCGATGAAATCAGTTGGAGCGATCGATTTGTTAATCTCTTCGGGAATTTAAAGAAATGCCAAGGGTGAAACTCGAAATAGGAAAGTTTGGGAATATTAGCGCTTAATTTGGAACTATTGTAACACATAAACGTGTTTTCCTATTTATGGAGTTATATTTCGATGAAGACAGATGGTGATTAACCTTTGGGAATTGTTATGTTTTATTTGAGTGCTTCTAATTTAATGTAAGTCTGAATTTTTGTAATCAAATCCTTTCAACTTTTATCACTTTATTGATGCTTGTCTTGAATTTTGAGCCTTTCTAATCCTATATTGTCACGGGAATAGATTTAGGAAGGTTGTGGTACCCTAAAAGCAATCTAAGACCGGAGTTTTCGGCATATTCCATTTACCCTCTAGGAAGGTTGATGCAGATGAAGTGTAGTGAGTTTCTACAAGATATTTCAAGCTCCCGAAGTCTTTCGGTATGTTTGCTCCCGTTAGGTAAAAGTGTTTTATCAGGAGAGGAAGCGAAAATTCGTCAAAGGTGGTTAACATCTGTGGATTTTCGGGAGTCGTTAAGAGGTCTTAAGTGAATCTAACTGTAGGAGGGTAATGATATTTGATAGCACACCTTTATAGGTGTCACCCATCCATATATAGCGAGAGTGCTGTTGTTTATTCAACTAGGTGCTTAGGTGAGTATTTGATATTAATTTGGTTGTACAGTGTTGCAGTTTATTATTTATTCGTTCATGGGTGGAATCATCTGACACCATATTCTGCTCATTAACTAAGGGCGATCAGTAGACGTGTAGTTGTTGATCGGTAAGCTGTAATCTGCTTTTGAATGGCCATCAATGAGATTCGTGGGTTTTCTTTGTTTTCAAGTGCCATGGTGTATATTTCCAAGTATGCGGTTCTATGCCGTCGTTTTGGGAAATAGAGTAAAGTTAAGAGCGGTTAGTGAATGATTCACGTGGTCTTTTGAATTTTATAGCTGGATTCGCTCTCACGTGAAGATCTAATTCGATTTGTGAAGAAACAAGTGGAGAATCTGAAGTTATTGAAGGCGGAAAATGCGAAACTCATTGAGGAGAATACACTTTCTTCGAGAGCATTTCAGGTTTTTTTTTTCAATGAATCAACACGATAGTTCATCGTAGATTATATTCCACAAATTCTATAAGTTCGAATTTGGAGATCGTTGTATTGAAAGCACTCAGACATGCAAACACAACACCGAAGTGATACGTAACCGATATTTGCAGATAAAAATTTGTGGGGGAAACCTTTCGGAGATGACATCACTCATAAAAATACAAATAATTAATTGGAATATTAAAGAAATAAGCTTAATTAATGCATTGAGAGGAAATAATTCGTTCAGAAAACTAAGAAGAAATTGAATATATATTGGGGGGAGAAATTGTTTTGAATAGCTTTTTGATGAAAGTAAAGGATGAGAAGCAGAAAACAGTGCAAGAAGGCTATCCGGGTTAAGATTGTCGTTGGATTGGTTGCACAGGAATTGCAAGTTGCCGAGAAAAAACTTCACACTATCAGAGGGTATAGTCATTCTTTAGTTCATCAAATGGATAGATAATTCAGCGCTTTGCCGATAGTTCGAATTCAGGATGCTGAAGAAAAATGGAAAAAGAAACTCGATGAGGCAGAAATCGAATCGATCAGAAATGTTGAAGAGATCCTCAGACTCACTGAGGTATTTCATATTTATTCCATTCGTTTGGGTTGTTTCGGCTGCTTTGTTTTTTCTGGATCTTCTCATATCGTGATTATTTCCAGAGAATGATCCATTCGTATGGATCTACGTGCGGTTTAGGAAGGTGAAAGAGGAGAGAGACGGAAATCTCCTCCCTTTTTGATTTAGAGGAAAATATCAGAGGTTATTTTCTTTTAGTAAAGGAAGATGCGTTTTTGTATCAGATTGAAGTATAGTCAGTCACGTTTGCTTAATGAGATACCACTATTGGTGGAGATCGCGTTCACTAATTTTTCTCCGTTTAGGCACGATTTATTCGAATATATTGTGGCGTTATAATGTGGAATTTGTTCGAGCATTTTGCCTATTTCCGAATCGGCGGTCTTTGTGTGGGGTCCAACGAGATACTTTGAAACATCCGACTTATGGGGGTTTTATAGGGTTAAGGTTGGAGTAGAACGTTACGGAGTAGAACGTAAATATTTTGATCATAAGTAATATTGCCGATTGAGGAATTTTCGTGGAAATATTGCGTTTTCGTTGATTTTTGTTCGTGGAGGTTGGCCCCATTTGGCCGAGCAACGATAATGTTCATGTAATTTGTTTTTTATGTTCATTAATCGAATAAATTTGCAATTTCTTTGAAGGAATGCAAGTCGCTAAGCTCGAAGAACGTCGATCTGTGTGCAGAGGTGACACGATTAGAGAGTGCCCTCGCGCAGATCAAGGCAAGTTTATTTATTGGAGTGGCTTCCATCTATGTGAATGAAGTTGCGGATGTAATGCTGCTTTTTTGGATCTTTTTACTTACAATAATCTTTTCCTTACCTCATGACTAGTAAATATTCATGTATCAAAAGCTTTTATCTGCGAAATACGACCGTCAACTATTCTCTTTGTGTTTTGAACCTCTTTGATGACGGAGGCGGGTTTTTCGAGATTAGCACCATGTTTGCGTCGTGTTGTGAGCTACTTATCTCAAAGGTAAGAGTCAAAGGTTAGTCATAATCGAAGGCTATACATTGCGCCGATCGGTTGATCCATACTTGGAACCGACTTCTCAGCAGATTCTTTAGAAATTGGATAGTTCTGTTTATCTGTTCAAGGTGATGTCAGTTTCTATTTTATGAAATACTAATTTTTAGTTTTTTCATTATGTCCTCTCAAAAGTTCTAAATTATAAAGACAGGGGACTCGTTTAGAAGACGGTTTTCTACTATAGGGGGGGGGGGGGGGATATTTTAGAGAAAAAAATCGTTTATCTTCATCTTCTCTATATTTCCGATAAGAAGCGGGTTTATTTTTGCAACTTTTTATTTTAGATGTCATCTGAAGAGGAGCATTTGGAAGGAACTCAAGTAACTCAACAACCTTCTACTTGTAGCGCAGACAGTGTTAAGGTTTCTGTGTTACTTTGCAATATTTTAACTGATATTTGCCATTTCAAATTATCTCCGGATTTATCGGGTTAATCGGCTTATAAGGGCGGTTTTTAGCTTGATTATGCATTTCATGGAATTTCTGGAATTTTTATGGGTAGGGAGGAAGGGGAGCAAAAGAAAAGTGGAAATGTGCTTTATTCGAAGAATGAAGAAGGTGCGTTTACATGGCATCTTTGATAGATCGTTTTTATTCTCCATTCTCAGGCAGACCTTAGGATAAATTATTCTTCTTCAGGATGGTTTGATATTCCTTTAAATATTTTTGAAGACCTATACAAAAACGGTTGAGATGATAGGAGGGATGAAAACGTATAATATTTAGCTTTTTTGTAATAGTTGGCAGGAAAGAATATTAAAGTGAAGGCGATTAAGGTGAACACGGTATGGACGGCACCGGCATTTGCATGGACATAATTAGGATCAGTGGTCATTCCTTTCTATTTAAAGTTGCGGATGAAGGTCGATGAAGAGTCAGCTTGCAGGAAGAGGAACGACTGAAGGACGAACTTAATGCTCTCAACGGTACCGTCGAGGAGCAACGGAGAGAGATGAAGGCACTCAAAGATCTTTTCCGAGACCAAACCGAAAAACTCGTTCGGGTATATATATCATTCTAGTTTGACATTTTGCAGTATAGTAGTTGACTGGATGGTTGACTGTTAACAGTGCATAACATAATTGATGGAGAATTATTTTGTCCGTTTAGAAGTTTTTCAATTCATTGATGAAAGGGATGCGACCTTCCAGAGGTGAATTACTTTCGTAGAGACTATATTTCATGGTGGTCTGGACTAAATCCCTCCGTGAAGCTGGTCACCATCGAGGGGACCCTTATCGGGTTCAGTCTTGACCTCAAGAAAGTGGATAGCACAGTCCAGCTTTTAACCCAATCCCTGAATTGAGTAAGACCGCTCTTCTGGACAGACTCCTAAGAAAGTTCGCTTCAACGATCCCAATGTACTTGAAAGTTCAAATGGCTGTGCTTGCGGTAAGGTTAAATGTTTCTTTGTGGTTTTGCAGAGGAATGTGAGAGTATGAGAAGCCTGAAACGTTTAGATGGCATTAAAAGAGCGATGGTAGAAGACGAAATATTAAGGATTTCGGTGTTAGACATGGATAAAATAGATATGCAAATAAAACGTGGTCACTTTCAACTCTCATCCGTTGACGTGTTCATGTGAATTATGCGCGGACCGTCTTCACAACGAAGCGCATAGCTCTGTTAGTAGAGGAGGACAAAATATTCATTGTAAGCATATTTTATAATAAAGAAGTGAGGTAGCGAACAAATATGTAGATACAGTGCGATGAAGAAGAAAATCTTAAATATGGGGCCTTTGGGCCTACTTCGTACTGAAGGCAACGTATCGGGAAGTTTCTAGCAAAAATTTTCAGGGTTGGGAACATTCGGTACAATAAGCGGGGAACATTATAAGGCGATATATGTAATTACTCAAGGAAGGGATTATAATCTTAAAGCTTTAATAAAGGTTAACCCTGGAGCTAAGTGTTGAGAAATGGAGGTAGTCTTACCTCTTCTAGTATATCGAAATGCCTTAAGGAAAGAACGTATTCATGGCTCAAAAGGAATATCCAAATGAGATAAAACCAAACCCCTCTTATTCCGGTCCTCTAAATGCGCTGCTTAAACATAAGATATCAAAAATCATATATTTCCTACTCATGAAAACATCTATCTTTGTATCAGCATCATTAAAGTACAGTAAGTAATATGTAGATCACTATTTACGTACAGTATGCCACCAACCTCATCAACCTCTAGAAAATGTCGTTGTATATCAGGGGAATTGAGATGTCCCATGTCATTGTAATAAAGCTAATAAATGAAAGTTTATGGGATTGCAGTGGGAAATCTAATCTACAGAATTCTTAAATGTTTAATATGCAGATGGAGCAAGAAGAATGTTTCTTTTAGTTGGCAGGATGCGTATCATCACTTACTAAACTGCTTGAAACATTTATCACTTTGAGTATTGGGATAGGTGAACGTATAAGCCGATTATAGTTTAATATCTAATGCCTTAATTAAGTGCTTTCTCATTAATATTCCATTAGTATAACATTCGGATCTAGCTCATACCTTTAAAAGACTGATATTTTCAGGGTATGCCATTTATGAACTGATTTTCGGTGCTTATAAGATGAAAACAGACCAGTGTTGTCTACTTTCAGGCAGAGAAACGTAATGAAGAGTTGCAGTGTACGGTGGATGAGCTGCGATCATCTCTTGACGATATCAACGAGCAACTGAATGCTGTGAAAGAGGTTGCTGACTGCTGATTGTTGGGTAGGGAAGGCTATATCAGGAACCGAAAAAGGAGATAGAGGACTGTAGTATATTGCCGACTTAGTTTCCTTAATCTCAAATGGCCAGCTAATGTGAGATTCCTCATTTTGGGTTGTTCTTTTCACAATGAATGACATCGGATGAGTGCGTAGATTATAAATTGGTCGCTTCAGTAATGACTTAGACAGATTATGAAGTAATCAAAACATCTATGCCAGCAATAAATCTCTTAAAATATATGGATATTTTCACAATATTATTGATGAAAACACTATTTTAAAAGTCTAATTTAGAAGCGTAACGCGGAAAATGTCTTTTCGTTGGAGTTGGCCGATTACGAGAGATCATTGGATAAAGTTCAGAAGGAACTGAAAATGACCAAGGAAGAATGCGCATCTCTGAATTCGGAACTTGAAAAGGCGCGTACCGAAGCGGATGGATTGCGTGATGAGAAAGCACGTATTAGCACTAATTTCCATAAAATGAAAACAGCCGTTGTCAAGTTGAAGGCCGAATTAGGCGGTAAGTCCAGGTCATTCATGTTTGTCCTCATTTCCTTTGTTGGCGTTTGTACGTCTAGATCCCGCTGTCTTTACAAGACGCTGTAGAGGGCGTCTTGTCTTTTTCATTCCCATTTTTTCTCCTATCTCTCTCATTTCCCTCCCCCCTGCTTCCCTGGAACGTCGATCGCATTTTAATCGTACCGGTATTTCGTCACTAAATGCATCTCCACTTCTACAGTTTCAGGTGCTGAACTTTGACCTCCAGCGATCACCTTCCCCGTTGCTTTAAAAGTTTTTCGGCTAATACTTTCTTTTCGTTTCGATCCATATAGGATTTGTATAATGGTATCGAGGGAAATTAGTGCGAAAGATCGCTATTTGGAGGGGGGAAATTCACAGGAGAACTTATATGAAAGCGGTTTCTTGCAAGAGATGATTTACAGCCTTCATATTGGAATTTTTTTGTACATATATAGCTGTGTAGATTTCATGTTCTATTAGAGCTTAGAAACTTTAGTCTCTTTCAAAAATAATTGGAGATTACAAAGCGGAGTGCCTTCCATCACCCGTTTATTTTGCTCCCTTCATTGAAACCGAGTGGAATATTGTCGAAAATCCTCTCTCTAGTGTTTACGATCGCCTTTGCCAGCGCCATTTCTTTGTTTGTTTGCTCTCATTACCAAATGTAAAAACAATTAGGACTACAGCCTGTATTGCACAATATCATCATCCCTTTATCATCTGCATTTATTCGGTTGCGTTGAGTCAGTGTCAGTAGGGTAGCAGGTTATTGGTAACTTCTCAGAACTGTTGAGCTCATCGAACCGTTTCTACCTTTTTTTTTAAATCATAAATATCGACATGCCTCGGTTACTTAACCTTTTTGGCCGATTTGACTAGAGTGGCTAGATAGGAGCAGGGCGTGGCATGACTGTGATCTTAGCCATATAATTCGCGAATTGAGACGGAAACTTGATCAAAAATCAAAGCAGTCATGTGTTGCCCGGAGGGAAGGTAAGTGTAGGATTTCATTTGTTTCTACAGGTAAATGGGTAGTTTAATTTGAAACTTACAGAAAAGAAGGATTTGATAAGTGAACTGGAAGCAGAGAAGAAGGCGCTCTATGAAAAAATTGAAGTCGAGAACAAGGAAAGAAACGAAGAGAAGATCGAATTTAGCGCAGTGATTGGCACAGCAGAGGAAAAGATACGTCAACTGGAATCAAGTTGTTCGTCACTGAACAGGCAGCTGGTGTCACTAAGGTCTCAAAGAGAGTCCCTCCAAAGGCAGTATGACGATCTCGTTCAAGAGCACACTACCTTTAAGGTAACGCTTTTTTAGTCAGCCGTTCAAGCTTTTAAGTTTCGGTTTTCTATTGTTGAAATTGTCGTTCGTATTTGGGGAGAATTTTTAATGACATTTTGGGAGCGAGGAGATATGAGGTAGAGCTACTTAATTAGGTACCTATCGCGAACATGAGCAAGTGGGAAGCTCAGCCAGATTCTTTGGCAAGTCGTCATTTAAAAGATCCGCTGGAGGTGGGAGGGATATCACCTGTTCCTTGAGGCTATGTGATTTCAGACCCGAGCATTATACGTTCTCGAGCAGAAGAAAGGAGATCAAGAGCACCCGAGGGAAGACGATATAGAGGTTCTCGAACACACGATTGAACAACAGAAGAAAACCATCGAAAACCTTAAGTTAGCTCGTCTTTTACCGTTAAAAAACATGTAATTAATGCATTCCACATGTAATTAATCTTCGTACATTAAAATGCTTGGTAGGTTTTTGTCTGTTGGCTTCTACTAAAGAAGTAAGTTTATTCGAGGTTTTCCTTCAGTAGCTCCCATCCCTTGGAAAGGACGTATTTTGTATTGATACGAAAGGTCACATTCGGCAACTAATAGCCTCTATGAAGCCGTCCAACGGTTGGCACCTGGACTGATAAACCGTCCAACTATGTATGATGTTTACGGTTTACGGCTATCGTGACAACAGAGCTGTAGTTGTTTCGATTCGGTTTACTTTTATTCCTCAAAGGTTTTATGCTGCGAGAAGCAGCTTGTTGTGATACAAAACGCTTATACAACTGAAGGTAGTCTCGTTTTGTTGGCTGTCTTGAAGTTTTCTGGTAATTTGCCTAAATGAGAATCACAGGTAAAGCTGGAGGCTCAAATGTATTGAGCCTTGCTAACCGCCAACAAAAGTGATATTTCGAATGCTTAATTGATCGCAAGTAATCATTGCGTAATCACCACTACGTATAGAACGAAGCTAGCAGGTGCGAAAGGGGAGGATGTGAAGATCGCCGTATTAGTGTACCGAGAAATCTACAGTTGGAATTGGCAAACGTGAAGGTGCCGGAAATGTTTTTCCATATTTTCGAGCTTTGAATCCGCTCAAATGGAGTGTCATATTCCGCTCTTGAGAAGAAATGATCGTTGCGTCAGTGTGCCCTTTCGTAGATAGCTGTCCCTTTAATCCCTCGACCCAGTCCCATCCATCCCATCTTATCTGCCTTATCACTTTAAGTGCATTCTAGTGGAAGTGCTTATTTTTGAAGATTTGAGAAATATTTGCCTGAAGAAAACGTCGTGCTCAGAAGCGGTATTGGCGTATTGGTTGTGATAGTGGTCTGATTGAATGGGTACTATTTTTATGCATTCAGGCAACTGTAACTACATTTATGAGCGTTTATTTTGCTGAAGAAGAAATGTTGATGTGAAATATATTCATGGAACCAGTTTTAGTTATTAGTGTCGCCCAATTTATTTCGAAAGGAGAACACCGAAATACAGGTAGGTCAATATTGTGCTTGAGATAATTTCAGGTGTTATCCGTCTCTTCCTTTTTTTCAAACGAGATCCCAAATCTATGAACTTTCAGGCAGTTTCATCGGGTCGCCCATGAAGAGTTGTGTGCGGCTCGAGAGCACTCACTGGCGCTAACTGCACAATTGCAGAATGTGGAGCATCAACTAAGTGCTGTCAACGATGCACATAAAAAGAGGTGAACTCTCTGCGATCTGAATGTAATATGATTGAGATAGCAGCGGTTATAGGCTGATAGGTGCGGCTGATTTTATTTCTTTGATCTTTATGGATATATATTTGTCTGGACTTCTTTCGCGCTTGCAGCTACCAGTTGCAAGCGTTCAGTTGCAAGTGCACGCTTACAAGCGAGCAAAGGTAAACATACAAGCGAGTTACCATTTCGACACCCGTGAATCATTCTGGGGAAAGTCGGTACATTATCAGAGGGCTCATGCACTCTCATAGGTGATCGGTCAATTTTCAGAAATCGTTTGTTAGTCTTCTTAATTGGGCAAGAGCTTGGACTTACTGCTCATCTGACCTCATGGCCCATGAAAGGCAAGAGGAAGGGGAGTCTACTGTCATAAAGTATAGACTGTTGTGCTGTATTATTGGTTTGTTGTTTTCGTTCGTTCTTACTTCATTTTTGTGTGCTGCTTCAGCTGTTTGAGTTTTCTGTAACCTCTAGCTATGTTGGTCACTTTTAGAACTGGATTTATGTTGGAAGTGGATCCTTTTCGAAAATTTCCCGACATATTTTTCTGATATCCTCTCATCGCTTGCAGTAACTCTGCAACGTGGAAAACATCTAAACCTTAAAATTCTTCTCAACGTTCTCGCTGGGAAATTCTTTTTCATTTCTTCCCTCCCTATAATTAAGCGCATCGGTTCATTATTAGCAAATAGCTTGCATAATATAGAAACTGAAAATGAGCATTTAATTTTCCTTTGTTTTTGTGGGTTTATTACCTTCCAGGGAGTATTGTTCTATGAAACAGGTTCCGCATCTGTCAACCATCCTCCCTCATCCTTCTTCCTTTCCTACTGAGGGAATATTTTTTCATATTCTATGAAATTGTTCTTTTTCCTATCAAAGCTGTTTAGATTTACGATAGGTGCGTTTTCCTGAAAAAAAATGAATTAAAATTGTTGAATACGGTTTTGTCTTTTGGTTGCTTCTTGGTGGATTTATCGAGTTTACAGCATTTCGGAGCAGCGAAATCAGTTTGAGAGTCGTCTCGCCGCCGAAACGAAGTTAAACAGCGAACTTCTTGCCCAAATCGATGCCAATTTTATTGCGCATGCCCGCGAGAAAGAAAGAATCATGAACGAAGCGAAAAGGGAAAGGGATTCACTCATTGCTGAACTGGAGATCGTGAAGAGGGCTCTTGATGATGAAAGCAGAAAACGGAAGGAGGCGGAAAGGAACAGATCACCTGCCAATATTGCCGTACCTCTCAGGCATAAGCAGAACGGTGTCACCGAAGTTACCAGGTAGTTCGCATACTATTTGTGATATTTGAATAATGGTGAAGGTAAAGATATTTTATTTTGAAAGAAGTTGCAATTTCAAGTTGGGAGCGGGTTTGGCCTGAGGTGAAGATATTCACCATATAACGGTCGGTTCCTAAATGAGTAGGTTGGGAGTTATGCGCTCACAATGATGGAATAGGTGAAATGCACCAATTTATACTTCAAATTAAACATCGAAGAGGAAGTGGAGGGAAGCCTTCTTTTGAAGGGGATTATAACGATCAAAAAAGGCTTCAGAGGAGAGGAAGCGACAAAGAGTCTATAAATGAGATGAGATAGTTTTTGGTTATCTTAAAAAGTTGTTCACCGCCTTTTAGATCTTCACACTTCTAAAGTGGCACCATGTATGTTGGTTAGCCATGTTGGTTAGCTGAGAAAGGAGTTAGTAATATCAGCAACTTCCTCTAACACGGCGAGATGAACGAGAGTTCGGGTCCGTAATTATTTTTACTGTAGTGCGCATATCATATTTAATATATTAGACGAAGAATGTACTGGTAAGGAGGTCGAATTCGTCCGCTTCATAGCCGAGATCGTTGTAGTTAATCAAAAAGACACTGCAATATGTGAGTCGTTTACGAGTGATTGAGACATGGAAAGTTCCTGTTCTAGTTCATTTCTGCGAAGGCCTCAACCGGTTGAAGAACAGTGTGAAAACACTGAGGAATCAGAAAGTGAACGCACTCTTGAAGAAGTGTTGTATGGTGAAGACTCGGATATGGCAATCAGTGCTATTCGTGAAGAGTGGCAGTCGATCAGTGAGTTCAAAAATTGGGAGCAGATCGCTCTAAACACGCAAAGACAGGTTGATTTTCTTTTTTATCTCATTCCATATCATCTCATCACCCACATTTCGCATTTTTTCCCCGTAAGGGAAAGAAAAAATGGAAAGCAAAGGATATTTGTTAAAATAGACGAGGAGATGCGACTCCTGTGTGAAATTTTTTGGTGGTCTGAATAGTTGGGCTGTCTAGTGTCCATTGTTGCACATTCTGCTAATTATCTGAAGTGAGATGCACAGGAGCTCTCCTTTCTAGGCGCAGAATGTTCTGTGTTCTTATTCCGACTCTCAGTGGAGTCCTCTGAGCTTCACTGGTTCCCCTCGGAAGTCAGAAAAGTTGCGCAATGGAGCGTTCATTCGTTTGTTCCCATTAAGACATTAGGGCTCTCCGAATGTGTCAGAGTCGTTCATTGTAACAGGAATTATCAGCAGCTGATTTTGAGCTTAAAAGGAAGAATCAAAGTGAACGCTTAAAATTTTAATTAGTAGAATTAAATGAAAATATCTTTTGCATTGCTTCAGTGAGAAAAGAAAGGCAGTACTATAGTACATCAGTTCATTGATAATCATAAGAATCCAGTGAGTATTTAGGGGTGGGTGGGTGCAAAATTGAGTTACCAAATACAAGGATCTTTGATCACGCTAACTTGAAATTCTTTTTTGCTACTTGAAATTCATGGCATGCTGACATACTTGGTCATTCTAGCTGCAACATACACGTGAGTTGCTCAATGAAAGTGAAGCGAGCAACGTACGGTTGAGTGAGCAAAGTAAATTGCTTAAAGAGGAAATAAGACGACTCGAGCGCAACGAACAACGCACGGACCATGTGGCCAACAGCGAGTACCTCAAGAACGTCATACTCAAGGTAAGTGTAGTCCTCATCTGCTTTTTCTTGTCACCCCTTCATAGTTGGGGAGAACGGCCGCCCACCGATACTAATAAATACTGATGTCTGAAAAGGTCCGTGTCGGCGAACTTAGTCAGCAGATGGGCGAATACACCTTTCCTGCTGACTGCATTTGCTTGAATGATGCCCATGTTTTTGCATCAGTCGTGGGTACGTGTCGCTGCAGAGAAATGTTTCTGTATCTCCAGCGCTTAACGTCTCTTCTTGAATAATTTTGCGATTGTCGACAGTATTCAAGTCTGGAATTAAGTTTTTTCTGGTAGAGGGGGGGGGGGGGGGAAGAACAGAAGCGAGAATTTAAGGAAACGGCAGTGAATCCAAGGTTTAGGTGGGAAGAGATGGGGCACAAAATTAGCTTTTAAGTAGTACTGTATCGTAGAGGAAGCGATGTTATATATAAAATTTTGTTTGTACCCCTCATCGCATAGGCCACGACCGTTCAAAAATTGGCAGTTCCTGTCGTTTTGGGAAGTCGGATGCGATGCGATGCAGTAATATTTCCTCAATTAATCACCACTGAGGGGGCATCTATCAGTTTTATTTCTGTTGTATTTTGTCTCAGCTGTTGGAGTTATGAATTATATTTGCGAGAGTCTAACTGATTTTGACAAATCTTTGCTCCCGACCAAGTCAGTTTAGAAGAATGTTCAGCAGCAACATCATATAGAAGACGTTTCACTGGTGAACAGAAGTGTAAAGATGACGAATTCAATTGCAGGATGTTATTATTTATTCACTGGTTAATTGGTATTTTAGGGAATGTTTTCTTGAAGGTGCTTTGAGTGGAATGGTTCAAAAGATTACCATTGTTTTTATCACTTGTTAACTTAACAGTCCGATCTCATAAATTGTTTATACAGTTTATCGCACCGGAAAAAGTGAGCTCGGAACGCGGTCAGTTGGTGCATGTATTGGCGACAATGCTGAAGCTGAGTAACGAGGAGATCGAATTGTTGAATAAAGTTGCACAAGGTTGGTTATTTATTCCTTGTTCGTTCTATTTGAAATTCATAAAACAATCGCATTTTACGGAAATGATTTCGAAGATTACTTACAAGTTTGCCAGTGGAATTTCCCCGATGAACTGTCATGTCCTCAGTTTACCCAGAGAGTTGGCGATTAGCAAAGAATCGAAGAGAGTTTGATCTGAGTAAGGATCAGCAAAAGCCATATTGGGAAGATGTTGTATTAGGTAATTGGAGTCTCACTTCCATCATATAATTCGATAATTTCAGTGCCAGGCATGGGATAAAGCGGTTTTTGATGAATTTCATAGTTCACATATATGTTAAGTTTCTGTTCTCAAGCTTTTAGTTGCTTCCGTGAATAACGACGAAATGTGAAGTTCTAAGGAAGAAGCGGGAGAGGGAATGCTTATTATATAAGCGGATTTTTGTTTGCTATTCCTTCTGAACAGTTCGGAAATATTAATTAAAGACGTATGCAAGGTCACACAGAGGAGGGGATGAGGATGCAGCGGAGCGTTTCTGCTATTGTTTTGCCTCCCTTCAAGGAAAATTACTGTTATTCGTGTTTGGAGTGGAAGAGGGAAAGAAACTGATTTTATTTGAAGCAGAAAGTGCCGAGGTTCTCGTGTTTTTAGGTCATCCTTATGAAAAGGTTTTTAAACCTTTGGCTGTTTCAGAGGAAAAGCTTCAAAAGCTATGTTGCATGAGAAGATGAGAGGTGGGGGGTGGGGGATATACTTCTTTAGGCGATTTGTATCTACTAATCATAATGGTACTAGTAATAAGGAATTGTTTTTATAGCAGATACGGTGTCGAAAGAGGTCAAATCTGCAGGTTGGAGCAGTTATCTGCATCGTTGGTCTGGCCTATCATGAAATTCCGCCGTTCTTCGGAGTGCATTTCACGTAATTGCAGCTGTGATAATATTTCGAGGTTGTGCAGATGATCTATTAACGTTTTGTTTTGAATTTTTCACTGCTAAATTAATACTGGTTGTGGACTTGGATACTTTTAGCTAAATTAAGCAAACACATTTTGCCTAAGGAAAAAAGAGACGGTTCGAGAATGATGAGTGCGTTATTGATGAAAATCTCTGCTCTCTTTGCCTTACAGCTCGCCTAGGAGTCATCATGTTTGAAAGGAGATAGCTAACTGACTAGAGGATCGGTTGATGCCGTAATAACAAGCATAAGGAAGTGCCAGTTTCGCGGAATTGTTTCTTCAATTCTGTTAGGAAACTTACCGGTGAAAATATTCTCATTTCGACTGTAGCGCATTTTGGATGGTGCGACAGATGAATCCGGTAGATCCGGTTCTATGAGGACATTTTTTTGAGAGTTTTCCTTTGATAAATTGAGGGTGTCCAGATTTTCTAGTCGAAGACTCGGTGACTACAACTAAGTGAAACTTTTCTTGGGGAAATTTATTTGTAAAGAGCGCTGAGCGCCAGAATGAAATTTTGAATCATATTGTGGATATTCGGGGACTTGCTTCCTTTATGGCACAGGTTGGTGTCTATTTAATTCAGTTTAAGAGGTTGTGGAATGGGATTATGCAATATATAAATGCCTTTCGAGTATTTTATTGAAGGATATTATGCGCTGTACTTTTTTTTTTGATTGACTCGTTGAATAATTGTATCCGCATTGTCTTTTTACATAAGACTAATATTGGGTTGGACGTCTATCGGAGGTATTTATAAACAGGTCAAGAGATAAATTATTCATAATGAGCTTTATGCGTCAAGTTGAAGAAGTTATGACATTGTGTCCAGTTGTACGTCAATCTCACTTAAGCTATAGTCGCGCGAATATTTCCTTGTTGAACCTGAAAAGCGCATCAGTTAGGCGATATATGACGATAACAACGAAGCAAGACCGGCAGATCGCTTGGAGTTTATTGACACAAAGGTAGTGGAGTTTGAGTAGGAATATAGGTGATCGCTATTATAGAATATAGTAAAATAGAACAGATCTGAGAGAATCTCTTGTAAACTGCTGAGCATAACTTCTCCACTTTTGATATAATTAGTCGTTAAGGGGGGAGGGTGAAAAACTAAGCAAACGCCATAGTTTGCTGATAGATTTGTTTATAGCGATGGTCTAACTGTGTCCACATTGCTCCATTATCTTGCTCCTGCGGCGTTGAATTGCAACGGTAGATGTATTCGATGTATGGGAGCGTTCTGGGTATCAAGGAATGTGTAAAGCTAGGGAGGGATGTCAACATTCTCAGTATATGTTGCTGAAAGGTCTCGAGAAAAATATTTTACCACGATATGAAGGAGTGAATGAGCCATTGTTGCCCATATGGATCGAACGAAAAGTTATTGATTTACCTGTGTTTTGCGTTGAAACAACGCAGCGCTTATTTGCATTTCTCTTATATTCGAGAAAATATTCCCAATTGATAGTAACATCCATATAATGAACGATATCTTTGGAACGATTAGGCGAGAGACCGACGCGTTCTCGAATACGCCAATATTTATCGATCTCGTTATGTGTGGAAAGTGATCTCATATCGTCGCAACTCAGTAAACGAAATCGATTCACAAATTTCCGATCAATATTCTCGTCGATTTTCCACCATTTCAAGAGAATCTTCAATTCAATAGCTTCTTATAGAAGTCGGGTTCGCTCTTATCACCACCAAAGGGGATGGATTTATCACTCCATTTATCCAAAAAGGTAAACGGAGTCATATATTCGAAATTCTTCATCGCCAGGAAACCGCATCGACATTGCTTGTCGTGAACAATATTTTACAAGTAATCATGTTAAAATATTTAAGTGCACCTCGAGCATGGCGAACGAGGATATTTGCTCCTGACGAGGTGGGGAGTAAATCAGTACTTCATTAAAATGTCTCCACTATGTAACTCTTGAAGTTTTAGTGGATAAAGGGTCTTGCAGTTGGTCTCCGTTCATTACGTAGTCTCTATGGCCAATACTCGAGGTAGATTCTTTGGGCAAAAAGTGAGTGCTATGTTGGTGAAGAGATATCAAGAAATCTCGAGCATCGTTCATATTGCTTATTTATTTGCTCTGTTATTTAAGAATTATAAGTGAGAATTATATAAAGTAATTATCGGTTAGTTTAGCAAATATTCACCGCAGAGAGGCTTACAAAATACGGAACGAATAAGGACAAACGTTCATGAACAAGTTTAAGTAGTAGTAAATAGGCTTGGTGGGTAACTAGATTCAACATTGCCTCCTTTGAATGGCACGAATTTCAACTAGAGGATTCAGACGACACCATATTTTACAACTGAGTGGATTTGTGAGCAAGCGGAATCTATAGCGCACGTCGAACAGTGAGTAAATGCATGAACAAATAGTGATGGAGTCGAAGTATTCAGTATATTAAAGTGAGGAGGTTTTTAAGTCGTACTGCTTACTGCCATTTCTCAGGTAAGTTAATTATCTCGACGGTTGCAAATGAATGAAACTAATGCAGAGTTATTTCTCATGATGAAATGGACTAAGTGATAGTATCTTCTGATATGCTATAATTACAATATTTGCAGTACCTTTACGGGAGTCGAGTCCAGTAATCTTTATTCAGATTTTCTCTTGCATTCTAATGAGCCGTTGTCCCAGTAAATTGAGAAATTAATCATAGATTAATTGAGGCAATTTTGCGCAGAATAAAATGAAATAAGACTTAGCATCCTTTCGAAGATTTTATGAAAGCCACATGTGAACACTTTGTGAACGAATTAAATATATATTAGAATTATTGAACGGATAGCATATAATTCTATCATTGCTAGTGGAGGTTCTGATTCGATATATCATTCATCGCCATCCGAAGAAAAGCTTCCGAAAATGTGGAAGATGATGGATATTTCGATTTCATTGTGCTAGTCAGGATAACTCTACAAATCCAGGATAGGACCCAAGTAGATAACGACGAGGAGCAACAAACTGGTTGTGAGGGAAGTATATTGAAAGTGTATTTCGATTAGAATGGCTCAAATGTATGAGATAAACTTGCCAATATTATACCTGTAATATGTAAATATTAGAGGAATCATAAATGCATTGGCGCGATAAATACGCCAAAGAAATGTTTAACATTGAGTGAAATGAAACGTACGATGATCGGAATTTGTCGATTCGGCAATATTCGACCGATAACGGGCTTGCAGCAGAAAATATCTACATTGTTCGTTTGAAATTTAAATAGTATAGGTAATTTGCCAACGTTCATAAGCACCAACTGAAAACACGGCAAGCTTCGCTTCATTTCAACGAGTTGAAGCGAGACAATTAAACTGCCCTTTATATGATCGTGCAGTTGCGTCGTTCGAGAGCAATATATCGCGACAACTATTTCGGACTGCATTAAGGGAAGTTGCCCATATATAAGATCTAATCATCCCACATACCTGATCTATGGACAGCGTTTTGAATGATTTGTCTAAATCAGTCCAATCATCTCAGACAGGACGTTTAAACGCCCTCCATGATACTTCCGGCTATGTCACCTGGTTGTATTCTGCTGTGGAGCAGAACCGAGGCACCGTTCTTTTTGCTGCTAAAAGCGTATTTCTGTAGACAAAACAATCAGCAATATTAAACAACAAGGTCGTGTTCGTTGCAATGACTTCAAAGAAGACTGTGGTTTAAAAAAAAGGGTCGGAGTTTCTGCTGTTGAATTCTAACGTTCTTCGTGCCATACCTTGCTGTATCCCTTTTTAGCGCTCACAAGCACCTTATATATCTGAATTGGCCTCATCAAACTGCGCTTGTTGTTTTAGTTTGGGTTTGGGTGAGGTACTTACTTCCACTACATTAGACGTCGATGCACTCTCAAAACTTCAATAAAACGTCCTGTGCAATTATGAAGCTACCTTAACTCATATTGTCTGCCCAATTTCGTTATAGGCCTTTTAAATGAACGATATTATGGTCGAGGAAGAGACCGAACTACCAATAAAAAATGCGATTTTCCTCGAAATGAACTCTTTATTGCTGACTTTTCATAGTTTACTTGAGTCATTCGTTTAATCACTCGGAATACTTCAAAGGAATGCGCAAAAGACATAAAATATCTAAATTAATTTCATCTTGCAATTAACCTAATAAGTCCAAAAAAAAGAAGTATTAATCAACGATTTATGCAAATAATTATTCGTTGAGGATAAAATTATTGAGGTTTTTCTTGAGGTAATGAGCGAACATCAATAAAGTATTGTTTATTTTCCACTAAAAGCCTCTATAGATGAGCTAGTAATCATAAATCGACATAAATGCATTCAAGAACATAGACATATAATGGCATAGCAATACACGTTAAAATGTGATTTCTAAAAATCTGGCAAGGTAAACGCCTTATGAGGTAGAGAGAGTGGTAGAAGGAATTGAAAAGTATAGAAATAATGAGAAAAGTTGTGGTTAATTTTCGAGAAATAACAACGATTCACCTGAGAAATATTCTCTTCATCGAAGTTGATCGTTGAACGAGGCAGCACAACGAGCGACATATCGCTTGCACGTTGTCGATTGAACTAGAAAATGGCGTCTTCAAATATTTACAAAGCATTCATTCGACTCTCCAAAAATGCTCAAATCATCGTTCACATAACCTTTGATGTGCAATACGCCCGCATTGTGCAAATTCATACTTTATACCTACCGGAATGCTTTCGCTATGCTTCCATTCGATAGTCGATAGTCGTTAATTTCGATAATTTAAATTGTTTTTTCCGAGGGTATATTATGGGGTAATTAAATTCGTTTACATTCATGGTCGTTGCGCAGTTCCAGTTTATGAATCACTAATCATTATTTTGTTAAAACCTACTCGGCAATCTCTGATATCAAATTTGATTCGCATTCATTAACTTCTAAAGGATTTTTGGGCAATTTAAAGTCACTAAAATTTCTATGGTTAAATTTTCCATCGCGGATTGCCTCAATTCAATTGAGCTTAGAGTGAGAAAAGAAAATTCGCAACAGCGTTTGTGCACCTCTTTCGTTGATTATATAGAAAACCTTATTGTATGCTTAGAGAATTCTCGGTACTTTAGAATAATTCGGCCGGTTTATATGCAATTGCTGATCTTTTACGTGGAAGTGGAGGACCTAAACGACGTGCGGACTGTATTTCCTTTCTTATTAATCTAAACATTTCAATGGAATAACCGAGAGAACTTTCATTCGATTCTTGTTGCAGCACGCGCCATCCAACTCACTTATGTGTGGAAATCTCTGTTCCCAGCCGGAGCCGGGAAATTTTTTCCCTAGCTTCTCGAATCGATATGGACTTTGTCTAAAAGGTAGTTTCAAGCGGGTCTTCTCTCTCAACCTATGGGAAGTCGTTTAAAAATCCTCTATATATGTATAACTGTAATGTTATTGATTGTGAATGTTTTAGGGATGAAAGCCATTCAGTATTAGTTGGCGTTTTCATTCGCTGTGCTCAGACGCTCTTTGACTCATCGTTCAGTGATATTTCGATTTTTAGCACTTCCGTGAGCTGTTTTCGTGCTCATCTATTCATCGCTTTTTTTACAGTGTTTTATATTTGAAGGCGCATGTCTTGTGACCATCTTCGATATAAAAATATGCAAATATTATTATGCTAAATTTTATTATTTCCAAAGAGCTTATAAAACCGATCGGTCAGACTAACGTGATGTGAAATCATATGTCACCTCAATTCATCCGACATCCTTCTTCATCTACTAATATAGTGACGTTTTTGGAGTGTTTGCGGCTCTTTTTAAATTTAATGGACGAGGCTGTGGTATTTAGGTCCGTTTTAAGGTATACCATTACCTGGCGGACAGGTGGAAACGTATTCACAAATGCGATCACGTTTATAAAGATATTTATGCAATTACACACAAATACGGTCCTCAATTATCACATCATTGTATAATTTATCTCAGCAGCAATGCAAAGATTTTTACTAAGTAATCATTGCGGAAAATCCCAATCCGCATAAAAACTGTTACCTCTTCGTGTCCATTCAATTATTTCATAGCATATAACATTCGGTATCCTATGTATGACCGGTACATTGATACGGCGAAGAAACTGCAACGGAGATCATCATTACCACAGTTTTTAGTATATAGTAAATTAGCATGTAACGAATGCAATAGGCACAGGTGGTCGGTAGACGATTACTGGATAATTTAGGCAAGGAAATTTGCCGGTGCATGCTCATGTTTGCAGCGCTTCTCTTCGATACATACAATGCAAAGAACCGTTCACTCTCGAACTCTCATCAAGCCATATCGTCATTCTCTCATCGAATCTCGAGCGATTCAATTCAGCTCAATCTATTTTAGTCATCTGTAATAGTTCACTGCAAATTTGCAACAACCGATAAATTACGATCTAATCGACACTCTGAATTCAATGAGCAGTAAATTCAACATATCGCACAGATAGCGAATACGATTCAACATTGCAAATTGCGATCCACTACTTTGCAGAAATTCCATAAAGCATCCAAAATGAGCGTGGCATATCGATTGTGGAAAATCTGACGTATTCGTCCGTAATTCTCTTTCATTGAACTCATCTAAAATCAATAACATCACTATCACAGATCAATTATCTCAAAGGTTTCATTTTCTCATATTATACAGTTTATTTAGTTTAGTAAATTTCGGAATACGGAATTTGCATTAAATATTGTTTTCTTATGTAGTCATTTTGCATAAAACGCCCAACTAAAATTTGTCTTTTCGGCTCTAAAATAGCAAGAATACATAGTGGATTCGTTTAGATCATCGTTGTGCGGTTGCTCGATTTGGTTTGTGAATATGGCGACCGACTCGACGGATTCTTATCGCAGATCGACGCTACATCCCACTTCGGTAGAACTTCGATTTCTTTGCAGCTTGTCGAGTTTGTTCCCGTGTAAGCGGATGTGTCCACGAGCTTCTTACATCCCTGGTGCAGATAGAAGACTGACCATTGATGCTGAGGGCGATTCATTTATTTGCTAAGGGAAGTTAGCGGATACTGTAATGAGTGAAATCACCTGACGAGGTATTCCATCTTCACAAGGATATCGGTATAGCTGCGTCATTAAAAGCTATAGAGATGAAAATTATGCGGGAAGCGTTCTAATGATGCTGGCGGAGAAAACATATCACCGCGTTATTGGATTTGTTTGCATTTCCAATAGCAATTCATCTTAAACTTGCATTACTGAAAAAATATTCGTTTATTTTGTACGTATACAGTTGTTTCAACATTAATCCTCTATAATTTTTGGGAGGAAACAAAGATGACGGAAATGGAATGGAGGAAAACCTATAGGATTGCTTACCGATTATTAGGAGTCCCATGAAAACTCCATTGGGATTTCTCGGAAATGTATATGGATTCATTGTTGATCACGATCTTCGTCTCTGTAAATGGATTTCAATGTGGTGAAACAAAAACCGTCGGCGTTTAGCAGTTTCCGGTTTCGGTATGAAAATTTCTAAGAGGATTGGGTTCAAAAGGGCGAAAATGAAAAATTATTGTTTATTTATTTGGCACATCAACTATTTAAAAAAAAGAATTCATATTTAACCGGTTTGAAGGTTAGTTGTGAGGCCGATCGCTCAATAAAAAATTCCACTCATGCTCAATTTCGACGAGATGACGTACTTTTTGAGGATATTATTGCAGGATACAGAGGCGATAAGTGACGATGCAGCACCTGAGGATCTCGAAGCAGCTAGATCGATCATCGATAATCTAACAAGACAACTCAAGGTGAGCTTTCAGGTGGTTACACCGGTTTGGCAGTGGTATGTCTAGTGATGGCTAAGAGGAAAATCATGCCTTATAACGTTTCCGGCTTCTCATCATTAATGATTGTCTCCACTGCAGATTTCTATCGCCGGAAAACATCGTAAGGGTGCTGCCCAATCAGACAAAGTCTATTTTGAAAGCAAAGAATGCCCTCAAAGATGAAAGAGGTGTTCGAAAAAGGCTGAAGTATGTGATGTGATGTCCGAAAAACATAGTCGCTGTTGCTTCAAAATTAGCAATTATTAGGAATCATCTTGTTTTTGAATTTATGCGCAACTCGATTCCACCTCCCCCTCTCCTTTCCCCACCATTCGTACCCAATGAAGCTGCAATTCTGTATTGGTTGTGGGGCATTCAGGTCACGGTTGGGCCTCAGGATCATATTTAAAAATATGCTAGTGCCAAAAAAGCTGCTGCCAAAGGGCGAAAAATGTTGCGCGTGATCGTCACGAGACTCAAAACACTCCCTGGAGAACTGTGCCAATGACGATTAAGATCCAATTTTTTGATTATCATGAATTGCATCTTCGGAGGAGAGATAAAATTCCATTGCGAAGTTTGGCATGATCAAACGGTTTAGAGGGATGAGTCTTCAACTGCTACTATAGGCGAATGCTTAAGTGCCACTCAAAGTGATGTGCTATCAAGTGCCGGATGAGTGCATTCCTTATGTGTATAGTATTCCTATTCAGATGTCAAATGGAGCGAAGCTTCAAAACAGATGAGAGTAACGCATAATATAATTTTTTATAGATGACCTATTTCTGAATTTGAATATCTTTATAAGCTGTGGTACCATCCAAATTGAACAGGCTGTAGAATTGCATCATCCGCATGTATCGCGCAAAGGCATTCATCTACATATTTCTCATTTCATTGCAGTGTCTATATTATTTCTTCCTAAAGAATTTCATTGTGTAAGTGAATAGAGTTTGGAGGGCTTTCAGAAATTATGCATTCTTACTGACCGCGTGCAGGTGTGAATACATGTCAAGTGGTATCATAGTATTTTGGGCCTCAGGAAGTTAAGACTAGAAAGACCCGCAAATGGAGTGCAATTTCATCGCTTACTCTCATGACTCTTTCTCGTCTTTCACTCTTAAAGTTCTATCTTTTTTGTTACACATTCCTCCGCTAAGAGATGGAGCGATTATAGAAATGAGAGCCGCTAACGATTGCAAACAGTTATGATTAATTAAATGAATTTTGTTGGTGTACCTATTGAGGTATTTTCTTTGGATGCTACAGGTGCATGATGATGTCACTGCCAACCTGAATATCCTACAAAAGAGAATCGAGCATACTCACAAACGAAATCAAGATGCCATACAAACGGTATATTTTAACTTCTTCTCGAAGATGTAATAAATTAAGAATTGAAATAGTTACGGTAATTTTAACTCACCATATAGGAGAGGCTCGAAATTGGAAATGTAGATGTCGCATATCCATCATTTCACATTGATAATATTAGAAAATTTCTGCTTTAATTCTTCATCACACATATCGTAATATACTCTCTACAATTGTCGAATCATGGAAAATTGTCTTATATGCAGAATCTGGAGGAGTGGATATGATTTTCGTAGATGTTCCATTCGCTTTACGTGGTACACTACTAGTCGAGATTAATTCTATCCAACAAGAAAGCATATAATACTTGATAGTCATATGGGTATATTAGTCTTTCTAAAATAGAGGAGAATGAAGGAGGAAATGTGGAATTCAAAATTTTGATGTAGTTTTTTTTTGCAATTACATTAACTTTGACCACTGCTCTTACATTGTTTAGTTTATGAATGAATACTTTCAGATATTCATTATAGATTTGAGTAATTTACTTAAAGTCGAAAGTCTATTGAAATTGCTCATAGAAAAATGTAGATTTTTAACGCAAAGAGTTTGGTAATGTAGCTGCCAATGAATAAAACTTCAAGAAACTCGTGCAATATTCAATAGTCAATAGATAAGTCGAAACATAAAATTGAACGATGAATCACCCCATATATAATGATAGTTTTAAGTTCACAAAATTAAGTAAAATTTAATCTTTTGCATAAATATTCACATTTATTGTATAATATGAAAGGCGATTAGTAGTTATATTTTAAAGTTTGCCAATCATATCGGAGGAAATGAAAAGATGCAAATGATAAGTCTCATATTAAGCTGGAGGATCGCTTAGATGAGGTTGAAGCAACATGGCTGAAACGTCTCGAAACTCAACACAACCATTGGATAGATGAATATGAGCGAATTGCTAAGACAATCGAAAAGACACCACGAATGTGAGTTATATTTATTCATTTAAGACACGATCAGTGCTGGCATTTTTTCGATTTTCCATCCAGGGAAGATGCAGGTTTACGCCACTTGCACTATTGCATTTGGATTTCGGCTATTTCAGTGCGAAATTTCAACGGAATCAATCATATATATACATATATAATTTGCAGTTTCCCCCCTTGCTCTGTTAGTTTATAACATTTAGTTTAGAAATCAATTGCTGATATCAATTACGTCTAATTGAGGGCTTCCTTTCTTTATAGTCATAGAGCCACTGATCGGAAGAGAAGATCGAAACGATGGAATTCCAAACTGATCGGTCTAAAGGGACGATCAACAAAAATCGATGAAGGAATTAATGAGCTGAAGGCAGTCGCCGAAAGTAGAAGGCGTATCGAAAGGAATCTTGGTGATGATAGGAAGCGAATCAGAGATATCGATGCAAGGGTTCATTTTTTGATATTCTCAGATATGGGGGAGATTAAGGAGAACCAAGTAGTGATCAGTCAATAATCATACTCATCATTTCTAGATTATGTAATTCCGAAGGTTAATCTGGCTTACATAACTAAATCACGAGGTTTAAACCCACAAATAACTGCATTGAGATGGAATGATTCTCTAACAAAAGATCGCAGGAATCAATTGAATGAGACAAGTGCCGAATCGAAGCAAGTGAAAACAATATGAAGAGAGATTTATTCAGAATGAATGCTCTATTTGATTGGAATAAATAAGTAAAATAAGTGAAGTAAATCAAATAAAAGAATAAATCGGAGGATTATCCAATAAACTTCAAGGAAAGGGAGTGCTATGTTCGAAGAGAGCTCTTCGATGAGCGAAAATTCCTCTCTCTTTTGATTATAATAAGGCAATTGAATTCGTTGCGGAGTACTGAATCCTGAAACTATGGAAAAAATGAGGAATTTTTTCTGGAAAAAAGCCATCCCGAAATATTAAACAATGAAAGATGGGGAAATTATTAGCTGAAAGGTAGGCTGATGAAATTAATTCGAAATTTTAATGGTAAAAAATATGTTAACCAAAGTCGAATAGAAAGTTTTACGAACGAAATGTTAGCGATAGATTTCACGGCCAAATTTAATGATGAATTCATCATTATACTTTTCGAATCATCAAAAAACTATGAATTCATTGCTCTAATATGCAAATAACTCATTATAGCACTCAACTGTCACCTATAGCGTTTAATGTTTCAGCGCCGTAAATATTTTAAATCACTACTTAGAACGATAGTAGTGAAATTTAAGCAACTTTTATCCTTATTTTCTGGAGGAGGATATAAAAATGATTAATAAAAGATGTACATTTAGCTGAAGGTATTGACGATGAAAGAGCGAAGTCTGAACACCGATTTAACGAATCAACTAAAGGCTCAGCTAAGAAATCCTTTCACTGAACTTATCGATGAGCAGGGCAATCGCGAATTCTATGGCGTATGTGAAATTACACACAGCTATGAAGAGGTTAGCTAATTGCATCTAAAATATTTGCAAAAACAATGTAACCTGATATTGTTAGCTGGAAAAACAGTATGACCTAATATTGCATGTTCATTATAAGCATTAGATGGAAGCGTTCTATTAATCACATATGCGACTATAGGCTATATAATTCGTGAATTTATGAGTGCATAAATAACAAAAAATAATAGCTTGAATCTCAAAGAGGACCTAATAATTGAAGGGAAATTTCGACGAAACTGTTCATCAAAGATTGAAAAGAAAAGGAGAAATTATGAAAAATACGCACAAAATGGAATTTCTTTTCTATGATTTTACTTCTCTAATAATTATATAAGTGCAAAATGATCGTGGATTTTGCTCCACTTCATCTTTTTTCTCTTCTGAAAATGCCTGCGGACGATATATTCAAGTATTCATAGTTTCTTGATGTCGATCAACATTGCTATGCCATCATTTGAATAATATTACTTATTTGCATTACTTATGCATTTCGACTAAGTATGTCGTCAGACTTTTTGTCTTACAGATTTTTTTTTTTTTGAGATAGTTGGTTTTCAGATGTTTTCGGATGAATCCATGTTCAGAGAAGAATATTATTTTCAGACAATCAACAGTTTATCTGAGGCCTTAGAAGCACTCGAGAAGGTCGGTTGCACTTCGGCAACAGTTAGCGTCACGAAGGGCACTAAGCTTGAAGATACGCCCTCTGCTGATGAAATTGATGAAATTACGATCGTTATGAAGAGATTCCTTGCCAAGTTACGCGTACAGGTATATAGCATACACGTAATTTGTTGCACAATATGCGATAATGCACTATCATATTTAGGAGCCTTTAAAGAACCGTTTCTCCCTTGAATGGTACTTTACAAATTGAAAATTCGCTTTAATTGTATAATAAGCAATAAGCTATTTCATTAAATAAATGAATTAGGTGCTAGAGAAATGAATAAACAAATAAATAAATCAGTTATTGGGACGAATTTTAGATTGCCTGAAAAATTCTCAAACCCATGACACTTTAAGTGCACAGTGATTAATCACAGATGACAGTTGGTTGGAAGTTATGCTATTGATATATTTTTCTGAAACGAGGTTGTCCTCAATGAGGATTGGAAGTAGCTTCCGTCTAATTAAATTACCTGTCGTCATACTTGACTGATCACCTATAGGGTGGGCAGGACTGGGGTTTCACCTTCAAAAGCCGAAGCTTCAGAACATTCTGAAAATCTTTACGACATAATCCGCACTTGAGGTCATGAACCGCAGCTTCAGTGCTAGTGTATAAGTGCACGACTGCATCTCATTTCCTGCTTTATACCCAGGAACGCTTGAAATTGTTTTGTCCATATCGCTTCCATACTTGAAAATTTTGGAATGTTGACAGGATCAGTTGGGAGGTTTGCCCATCTATAAGTGAAACCAGGGAACTTCAAAGAGTTAGTCAGAACCTGAAGCGTTGGAAAGAAGAGCGTCCAAGAGGCTGACCTTCCAAGGGTGGGAAGGTACATCGCGTTCCATGTAGGTATGGATAAATGCTGAGGCAGAGATGCTTCTGTTGTTTGCAATCATCTGATCACTTAAATACCATTATATACGTCTAATCTAGAAATTGCACTCAAAAAATAGCTTCAATTTTGCATATCGGTTCAGGGAGCTTCGAAAAGGAAAAAACTTCGGCGATCAGTGAGTTGTTGCCTTAGGCGATGATAGTGGTGGCACTGATTACTCCTTTATCCTAATTCATTCGGCCATAACGAGAGAGGCAATTTAGCTTCGCCCTCATTCTTATCTATAAATAAGCAAATCTGCGATATTACTGGAATTAGGATTTCCATGCTTGTTGATTAGGAGGTGGAATGTCGTTGGACTTTTATATGTGATTTGCCACCTGCTAATTGCTGGTATGCTGTGGAAGGCGTTCGCTGTTTTGCTATTGAGGCGTTGGGATGGTAGCGATCCGTCCCATCATGTCACCTTACACCGAACTAATAATGGGGACATAGATGCTGTCTAAATACGCAAGCGAACGAAAGTTTTTCGAGCGATTCTGATTCAGTTCAGGATTCTGATTCCGGAGCAATAACATAAAGGATTCTGGAATGCTCGTTAGCCAGTACAAGTGAATAACGAATAGTTTCAATGAATATTGCAGCTTGCTTCTGCACACTTCTCGGGTAGCCCATCGAGGAGTCCGCCAATTAAAACGGGCATTGAAAAATCTCCTACGAAGGTTAATTTTGAACGCTTTCATTTGAAGCATAAAATGAAGAATTGTTGAGATTATCGGAGCTGATAGCGATTTATTATCATAGTTAGAAGGTGAAATATTTTCAACGATTTTTTTTTTAAATTAAAAAATATATAAATTCAAATCTCATAATAAATAGATAATAATTATATTATTAATGTAACATATGATAAATATAATAGCTATCGATTTTGTTAGGTAAATTGTGCAAATAATTATCGGCAATTAACTTTTACCGGAAATGATTATTTATAAAAATGATAGTAATTAGTGAAAGATCATCTACTAGTGGAATTTATAAAATTACCCATTTGTGTAGAAATTTCTACGAAAAAAAAGCATAAAATAAGCGATCAATTATGCGATTTATTAGAATTTTATTATATGCTTTTATCGATCATCATATTTATTAGTTATTTGTTTTTCTTTTTCTGAAATTTAATATCCTCTCATTGCATAAAAATAATTGGAATCCATAAATCCATAAATAATTCGAAATAATCCATAAAAGAACATTGGAACTTAAAATTTGGAAGTTGAAATGATATCCGGAATTTGGAAATTACAATATAACTGAAGTTCAGCGATGGTACTTATGTCCATTCTGCTCGCCTCTTCTCCCCGTCCCCTAAGAGCGCTCTCACGAGTAAACGATTGCTTTTCAGGATATTGCAAACTACAAAAGTCCTGGATTTTGTCGGCTGGAAATTCATAAAATAAATATTCTCTATAATATTGGGAAATTTGCAAGCATAAGTTTTCATTAAAAATTAGCATAGAGGTTGAAGTTCACTTTGCAAAAGTCGCTCGAATGCTATTATGATGAAGAAATTCTTAGGTGAAGCGGCCGACAACAACGAATAAAAAGAAAGGAAAGAAGGTGAGGACTCCAGTTTCGCGAACTCTCTCATCTATCGTATCACAATCTCTATCGATTCCGGAGCATAAGAAAACGTCGGGAAGTTCATGCGATACGACTCCTCTTGATACTCCACGGGAGTCGATTGTTGCTGCCAATATCGGTTAGTGGCCTTTAATAGATTTGAGTAAGTAATATTATATGAGTGATGTGGTGTTACTTTAATGACAAACAATGAAGCGTATTTGATATGAAATCCATTCAGCTTATTTAGAAGGGATCTGCATTTTTCATGTGGAAATTAAAATGCAAATCATTGAGGGCCTCATTGAGGGGTTTTTATCAATTGCTAACATTGCAGATAGTTTGACATCGGTACTTAATTGAGCGGAAGATTATCAGTTTCTATCCACCCAATTCGTCTTATTAAAATTATATATTTTAATAATAAAAGAAGATTGTTTTAGCCAAATACACCTCGAAACGGTTTCTAGTAATTTTGTCTTAATTTCCGAGAAGTTTGCAGGTTATGATAATGGTGAAGGCTCTGAATATTCTGCTGAAGAGAAGCGTGCAACGCAAAAGAGCAGCGATGAACAAACGGCACGATCGAAATAAACCTCCGGCCGGAGCTCGCTATAGTCCCTAGACTCCGGCGAAATAAACCTTTGGCCGGAGCTCGCTCTAGTCCCTAGACTCCGGCTTTCTCGCTTCTATCCTCTTAGGGAACCCGGTAGCAATCCTCTTCTACATGTCATTGCCGTCATTCTTTTACGTATATGTGAGGTTCGATCATAGAATATGTTCTCGCTAACTGCTTCGAATTGTGTTCGGATAAGTCTTATGTAACCACAGCGTTATCACCAGCTATATGGCAATAAACATTCAGCCAATATTGTATAATCATTTCTGTGCTTAATGATAAAAAGATAATGCGATACTGTTTATCGGCATACATAATTTCAATCGATCATTTCACGACGAGAATTAATTAATTAATTAAGAATTAATTAAGTTCGAATTATGCGTGGAACTTGCGAATCTCGAGAATAGTCTATAAGTTCGATAGAGTTGAGGTGAAAGTTCGTAGTGGATAAGTTTGCCTTCTATTTGATAATTTGAAGAATGTAGTCGGTGAAATGAACTTAATTAGAATTCATCAAGTGCAATAGAGTCGAGCAATAACGATGAAAATTTCGCGATGGCATTATTATATCGTTAATCGATTTTGTAAGTTATACCAATTATTTCATATTATGCGGAGGGGATGGGAGGGGGTAGGAGAGGATATTTTGTCTTTCCTCAATATTAAATGGATATTTCACGATAGCCTTCTATCGCTTAAGTGGGGAAAATAGATAATCTCCAACGAGATATTAGTGCTTGATCGTTATTATTTCGGCTATTGCGGCATAATAAAGAGTTATTTCGGCTCGCCGCAATCTCTATATTCATTCTTCTCTTTAGTGTTTTCTAATCGCGTTTTTTTATCATTATTTCGTTGTTCTTTTGAAATCTTTAAACATCTATGCCTTCAATATAATCATATGAGTGGATAATTTCCGTTTTCGTCCGATAGTTGTGTGTCAAAATCGTCGGCAAAAGCGACGACGAACTTAGCCAGTATGACCATGCATGACGTGACGACGAAGGGTAGCTTTCATCCGTTGATTTCGTTCAAGCTATCGCTTTATGGTCGAGCTCGATTGCCTTCTTCATTCGTCTGCTTAGCGTTTAACTCTCTCTCTCGAAAGTATGAAGTCGAAGAGCTGGATGCATTGCATCGGGAAATAATGGAATCAGATGCCCGACGATCGTCACTTTCGATGTCTTTGACACTGGGAAACGTTCACGTGTGATGGGATTGAGAGTGATGACGACGTGAGAGTGGATTCAGTGCCACTCTAATTGCCCTCCCTCCTCTTGCCTTAGGCATTTCCACCGTCCGCCTTTACCTATTTCCACGAGAAGCCCCTTTTATTGTTTACCTTCCTGTCTACCGAGAGTTCCCTCTCAGGAGGCACTAAAAGTAAAGCAGTTAACAGGTAAGGGAACTGTATGATAATGTATGAACGGACGTGTGACTACGTATGTGTCTTTATTTATATAAAGCAGTGATGCGTATATCCTATTGAAGGCAATTATTTTAGTTATACCACTATGATATAGAGGTGCCTCTATGATATTAGGAACAAAGCGAACTTTCCTTGGTTCAATAATATGAGCGATGTTATTGGTTAATCGATTAATGCGTTGCTTTGCGCTCTCCTCCGATCATTTATGGTAGCGGTTGGTAATTGTGTCGTTCACTAGTTGATTATTGCTTTCAGGATGCAAGGGGAATTGCTTTCAGGACGCAAGGGGAATTGCTTTCAGGATGCAAGGGGAATCGCTTTCAGGATGCAAGGAGAATTGCTTTCAGGATGCAAGGAGAATTGCTTTCAGGATGCAAGGAGAATTGCTTTCAGGATGCAAGGGGAATTGCTTTCAGGATGCAAGGGGAACCTGCCATCGATGTTTATAAGATGGAAGTTTACGACACGAAGACATCATCGATGAACGAAGCAAATAGTGGTGGAGGCAATGCCTCTACAAGTGTCACCGATTCCTCACCAGCCGAAAATCCACAGGTTTCTTTGAGAATTTCATTTCACTATGCGCTAACTATGTTATTTTCTCTTGTTTTATTATTTTATAGGTCAAATGTTAAGGAATTATCTCCTTTTTGGGTTTATCATTTTCATATTTCGGTAGAGGAAATTTTATTCAGATTTATTTTGCCATGATAACGTAGTGGAATTTGTGTCATCGCTTCTTTCGGGCCACCTTGTTTTACACATTTTCCTTCCCGACTTTTATGATATCAAGGATGAGACATGGTAGAACCACAGAAGCCCGGATATAATCCTGAGTCCTCTCATGGCCTTAAGACTGGCTAATTACCCAAGGGAGCATTATATTCACTTCCTAGTTGGTGCAATTTTCTGCCTATAGAAAAGAGTTGTTCATTTTTGAGGAAACACTACCGAAGCAAGCTGAATGAAGCTTCTCGGACTATGAGATCGTTTCGTTCATTATGTGGTTGACCTAAAAAAAGTAAATAAAGATTATAATTGCTCTTTTTATAGAGGTCATATCCTTGGTGGAGTAAAGTTGAGCAATAGTTGAAATGAATTCTAGTTGGGATCTGTAGTCTAGAAAAGGCTCTACTTTATTAATGAATCTCTTAAAAAAAGAGATACACCTATGAGGCGTTCCATCGAAATTATAAGCAAATTTTTTTTGCGATATGTTATGATGAGATAAAATATAATATTGACAAAATGGTGATAGGAAAAAAGAAGAAATGAGAATATGTGATTGTAGAATTTTACGTTCAAATGTGTTTATTTTCAGATGGATTATATTCGTGAGCAAATTTTTCGTCTATCAACGAGCAATATTCACACATTCTTCGCTGGTTTACGAAATATTCTCGATCGTTTGAATGTTGAACTTACTTCCACTGAAGTATATTTCATTTATTCATTTCTTAAAAAAAAAAAAACAAAAAAAAGAGAAAAACAATAAAAATAAATAATAAAAAAAAAATCATTAAGTGAAAGCATTAGATGAGACTAATCGAATCAGTGATATATTCATGAGATAAATAAAAAAGATAACTTAATAGGCAAAAATAGAGATCATAGATATCATTAATGCTGTAAGTTTGGAGGTTACAAATAACAGCTAATAACTTTCAAGTATTTTGAGGTCATATTCCCATTCGAATTCAATTTTTATATATATTGAATTCAATTTTGAAATATCATATATTAAATGATGATTGTGTGCACTTGAAGAATTGATAGGTGAAGGGGGAATTCGATGTTTTCGCGTAAACGAAGACCAAATCCACACATCGATATTTGAATGATTCAGCATCAGTGAAGCATAAATCGATCTTGTGCTCCGATTGGATTAGGATGTATTCGGTGGATTCATTAGAAGCGAAGCCCATTACGGACATCAGCTCGTTTTCTATACGTCAATTGTAAGGGCATGATTTTCTGATCCGAGATGGAGAACGGAAACGATAGTCTAGCAGAAGCCAGCGTCGTATTATTAGTTATTGAGCGGTAAGCGAAGAAACTATTTTCAGGATGAGGTGAGTTTCATGCGAGAAGAACTTCCACAGAAGCTAGCTGATCTGCGACAGTGTCGTAATGAATTGCTATCTGTGAGGTCAAAGGTCGAGAGAAGCATGAGAGAGTACGCTTCGAGACGTGATTCTTTCATATGCACCTTGAAAGAGGTTCATGCTTTATATTTGTCCAACCTTTTAGAAAATAAGAAATTTGAAGTTGCTAGGATGGTGTTTCAGTATGAATGAATTATCGTCGATGATGAATTCGAGGAAACATTTCTCAAGTAAGCTGGGCATATTGTTGACACCGCCTAGTTTTTACCCTTTAGTGTTGGTTTTACGACTCATCCATTCGCCGTATTTCACAGTTTGAAAAAATCTCCCACCATAAACTTCGAACGGCAACTTTCCGAGATGATTATATGAGATGGAAGGTAGTCGTTATTGAACGTCGAAGGTGATCGATATATTTGAAGTGTTTAAGGTATTCGTATTGTTGCTATATGTAGCATCATTTTAGAACGGAATGGATTTACTAGTTAAGTTGACCTATTTATCGTCAGTTGAAAAGTGCCTGAAGGATCTCCGACATTTACGTACGTGGTTGGTATCGGCTGATGAGCTGCGATCGGCGATCATCACTTCCGATTATGAAGCACTTCTGTGTTCATTGCAGCAAATTGCGAGCTTCTCCTTCGAAGAGCTGGTATTTTATTTTGTTTGCAATTCTTTGATGGATTATTTAATTCAATAATAGTTAGGTTATTCAAATTGTATTCCACATATATATAAATGAAAGAGCTGATTTCTTAAGTATTAATTAATGTAAATGAAAGAAAATTAATTAAATCGTTACTTTAGTAGAGCGAAATGGACGAAAGTTATTTCCAGGATATAAATATGAGAGAAGAACTGTACGCAAGACGGCAAGAATTAATGGAAGATGCAAATTGTTCGATTCATTTCGCACTTAAAAATACGCTCACCGATGTGGGATATCCATTGGAAGAATATATCGATATACAGAATATAGAAAAAAAGATGATAAAGCTGATTGCTTTATTAAAATGTATTCATTTTATAGAAGGATCTTCACTCGATGAGCCTTCTCATGGGTAGGTCGTCGTTTTTTGCTTTCATTAAGTTAATCAAAGAAGAGGAGTATGAGCACTAGAAACTTCAACTTATAGACGTATCATAGGCGAATTTTGTCTCTCATTTTTGAATGATACATTACGCAAATTAGCATCGATAAGTAATGCTAACAACTGGAGATGTACGAGAATCCTCTTCATTAAGAGGATATCTGTAGGCTGAGAAATTATCTCACAGAAGTTTATTTCTGTCGAAGAAATTCATATGCGTCATTCGCAAATGTTATTATCCACCTAAATCGAGACATTTGCGCCGATATGCGAACGTAGAAAGTGAAAAGAATTTCGCCCTAAATTGAAAAAGAAAGTGGATTTTGTCTCTTAAAATGAAGAGTGCCTATTCTAGAATAGTCAAGGAAATATTTTTATATATTTATTCCATAATATTTTAAATAAAGGCACCCAAAAAACTCCCTTTCCTGTGCGCTTAAATTAAAGTCGAATAAAGTTGAGTGCATTTAATTCGTTGTGGAACAAATTCAACAAGCTTCCGTTGCTTCGCCATCGAAGTTTCCACCGAGTTTCTGTATTAGTCGGTATATCGAGAGTATTGAGGTATGTATGATGTATCTGCGATAAGATGAGTAAGTGGCGCAAAGCGGGGAGCAATGGCGCTTGGTTATATTGCAGGGAATGAGGTATTTTTTCGGCATCTCTAAAGAAGCCAAAGGAAAGGGTCACAATTTGTTTTGTCTTGTTTGAATAGGGTGGGTGATACCTGACTATCCATTCCACTCCATTTTTTTGTCATCTATGGAAAAATCACTTTTACCCCCTAATCTAGCTTGAAGATTAACCTGTTTCATTGTACGGAATATTCGAAAGTACTGCTTTTTTTATTGTTTTTGCGTGGGATGGTCCGTATGGAGGATAATCAGTGGCCTGAAAGACTTTAGAGACCATTAGACTTTGAAATGTCTTTTTTTTTTCCAGCAACGAAATCGTTCAGAGACTTTTCGAACCGTTCGAGAAACGTTTCAATTTTCATTTCTACGGGGATCTTAGGACCAACAACGATACGAAACCCGAATGGTTCTTTACTCAGGTGCTCACCTGGCTGAAGGTGAATTCTGAGTTCATCGAGAGTGTCCTTCGAGCCGTATTCACGCAGTTGGTCTCTTTTTATCTCATCGTTTTTGCTTATTTTTCCCCCGCTTACTTCTTGAGATTTTTTGGATAAATGAATGTTTTATGGAAGTAATACTTTTATTGAGGTCATCAGGTGATGATTGCCGGTTACATGCCACAGTCCGATGTATCGGAGTTGAATGACTTATCCAGTCCTCGTATTGTATTAAACAAAAATTCCTGGATTGTATTGACTGATGGAAGAATGCACTTTGAGAAGATTTCTCCGTGAGTAGCAGATTTCTTATCTCGTTGTAAAGAGGGTCGGATATGTGGGCCGATTTGAAATATATTTGAGAATGAACATTCTTCGATTATCTGATTGTTCCTTGGTGGCTGTGGCGGCTCCATCTAACTCATATTTAAAGGTCGATAGATGAAACCATGTTATATTCACAAATCTTTCATTTCATGCCGTTATTATTACTCATTATTCAGTTTGTGGTTGTCAGCACTTAGAGGAACGCTTATAGCAGTCATGCTTATTATTGTCGCTTCAGTTTTTGTTTCCTACTGAAAGATTTTGTTCATATGCCATGGACAGAAACTATCGAAAGAGGGAATTTCGAGTTTTTTGAGGAGGAAGGAGGAAAGAATATAAAGATATTTTATGAGGATTTGATGAATTTCTGTAGGAAATCATTAAATCCGGTTCGAGAGTGGAGGGGATGGGGAGTGATATCCCCATCCCCTCCACTCTCGAATGGATGATTTATGTGGATACAATCCGGTCATTGTCGGCACCTTATGCTAAGACAAATATTCCATAAAGCTTTTTTTTTCAGCTTGTTCCCGGTTTTCCCACCGTTTTCCCAGGTCTCCTATGTGGATCAGGGTTAATGATCGGCTGATGGGTTCAAGCGGCTCATCTCGTTTCCTTTCTTCTACTCCTTTAATATTGCGTATTGTTTGTTTTGATGTTCTTCATTTCATATATTCTGCATTTACAAAGAGCATTCAGAAAGAAGCACGGACAACGCAAGAGGCACTCGAAGAAAAGTTAATATCCCTGGCGGTGAAGAAAGCTCGTTGTTTGACGGAGCGGGTAGCCTCTGACTCGGTACTATTCTCACATCTCATTGATGAGGCTGTCGCATTCGAGAACGAGCTGAAGGGTTGAATATTTATTTATTCATTTATGGGTATTTCCTCCGCTCGTTTGTTGATACGTTGGTGATCAAGAAGGGGTTGAATACCTTTTTTCAAGGATTCAGAGATGTTGTTTGGATCATCGTATAAAAGATGACATGCATGAGGTACCATGTTGACGGATCCAAAAGTAGAGGTCAGAATGCTCAGCTCCTTGCACCACTTTCAAGTAGGCGATGTGATGATCGAGGTTACCCTAGATGACACCAAATTTTACACCATTTCAATATCCGTACTTCCTGTTGTTGTTCGTTCTACTAGCAGTGAGCGGCGAGAATTAGTATTGATAGTAGTGGAAGGGGGAATTTTGGTGTATTATGAATTTTAGATAGTTTTTTTTTTAATAAAATGGTAGGATGGAGGGTCGATCGATATGATAGTTGGTCTATTCATTTGCCGTATTCCATCCAATGATATTTGGTAAGTAAAGTTTCATTGTAGACATTATGAGATGAATATAAGGCTTATGAAATGGTCGTAGTGAAATATGATATTAGAATTTTTTTGAATTAGACGAAAGACAAGCAAAGTTAAGTTTTGAGCATTATTCGACATGGGGGAGGCATAATGTTCGGAAGTTATTCCTGAATTTGACATATTGAATGAGAGGAGTGAATGCTTCAGTTCTACTCAACTAGGTGAAACCATTTCGCTATTCTTTAGTGAAAAATGAGACTATGACTTTTGTGAGGAAATCTCATGGATCGTGGTTGGTAAAAGGCGTTTGGTAATTATGGAATGGGATTTCTTTTAGTGTTTATTAGAATAGCGACAGAAAATAGTTCCCTTGTTAGTTGTAACTATTAGTCATGGTCGTTTGAATGTTGCGGTAGCTTATTTTAGATGCTGGCTATACGGCTCTAGTGGGTAAAGTGTTGAGCGTATTCTGTGAGGCACCGTTATTGAATCGTTGGTTGGAGCTCGAGAGGGAAAGTTGCACCACTGGTGTCGAGAACGTTCTCATGAGTGATGCGCGATGGAAGAATCGATATAGTGAAGTTGCCGACCTTGATCTAGTATATTTTTCATATTTATTTTTGCTGCCGGTAATATGTTCGTGGTGGAGAGGGACTGCACGTCATTCAGCTACTGGATTATAAGACTACTTGGAATGGAGAGTCCAGGTATTCGTGGATGAGTAGTTCCAATCGTTGCCTCAGTTTCCTCGTCTCAGGATGCTTTGTTTTGCTTGTATTTGTGAAAATGCGGAAGTTGACGCCGCATAAAAGGAGCTTAGCTAATGAAATGTATATTTTTCGGAGATGATTTTCTTAGAAGGGTTTTATTTGAAAAATATTGCTGTGGACCTACGTTCCCTTTCGAAATATTTAGTTATTGGTTAAATAGAGGCCATAGTTTGCAGCATCGAGTACCTGAATGTACTGATCAATTCATCGTGCTAATTGAATCGATGACGGAACGCTATAGATGGATCCGAGACGTTGATGTGCAAGCGAGATTCCTTGAGCTTCAGGTGAATCGAATTTCTTTCTTATTTTGTTAATTCTATAATATTTTCATTCATAGAGTGGAAATTGTTAGTCGATCTTTGAAAACATAATGATAAAATGTTGAATGAATTAGATTCTTGGGTTATGATGGTTTTGCACTTTGAGATTGAACAAAGGAACGTTGAGACTCGATGATGGTATTGAGCCCTCTATCGCGAACCATTCCTTGTAAAAAAGGAAGGGGGGTTCTCGTGGAAAAGAGGGGGGGGGGAGGAGGTCTTGTAGAAAAGGGAGGTTCTCGTGGAAAAGAGGGGGGGGGAGGTTCTTGTGGACAAGAAAGGGAGGGGTTTTCGTGGAAAAGAGAGTGGGTGTTCTTGTTTGCAGAGGTCGGGAGATTGAATTATGCAGCCGTTAAGCGAGAAAACAGGGAAGATATATCGTTGGTAGGTTTTTCACCACCAGGAAGCGTTGACGTTATTATTTTATGTTGGGGATTTTGTTGACATTCATTTCAGCTGTCATATCGATGTGAATTGATATTTTGAAGATGTTTAAAGGTTTTAGGTGCTAATGTTGGATGAGTATCGTTTACGTTTGGTGCAGATATCGCAGCAGTTGTCTTCACCTTGGGAGGAGCCATTCGTACAACTTCTTAATTCGTTCTGGTAATTGTTTGAGAAATGCATTCAAGTTTGGAATTTCCGACTCGACAAAAGTGTTGCCAATGATCGAGTGAAACAAACGGTGGGAGTATTGCTGTGTTTCGTTTAGAGAAGGCAAATAAATCGGAAAGAAGGGGGAAAACTCCTTTTTTTTGATCGAGAGTTGAGGAGGGGAATTCTACTCCTTTTATTGATAGGTTTGTAGAAATTCTTGCCATTTAGGGATTGAATCTGTGGGAAAAGTTCGGCATAATCGTCCGTTAACGTTTGAAAAGCTTATATTCCTTGATCAGGATCGTTCCTTCATCACTTCCTTTCTCTACCATAGGGTATATTTGTTCATCGTTTTGAATGAAGTAGGCATATATCTTTTCGTTTTCACGGAGGAATATTGGTTTATATCAGGAGATAGTCATCGTGTTATCATGGTTTGAGGGTTCAGGAATGATTGAGGATAAGAGTACTCTATTTTGGGCGCATGATCGAGCTTCTGCACATTTAGTTTTTTGAGGTATATTGGATGCGTATTAGAAGAATGGAATGACGCTGAGGCATTTTTGAAAGTGCAAACAAGAGGCGCAAATATACGTCTTCGGGGTATCTTCGACGATATGGCAGAGATGTACAGACACGTGTGGCGACAACGTGCTACCGACATGGCGATCGCCTTTCATCAATTTGTTCGTGTACAATTGACTGCTTACGCGAAATTGAATTGGTGAGTGCCAATGATGGATGAAGGCATAGTTGGGGAAACGATGGAGCATATAGGTCGATAGCCATGCTTCCAATATAGTTTATGGCACGTTTGCCGTTTTTGTGTTCGACTGAAGGATCCGATCTGCGCTATCTGGTGATATTTTCAATAAGCGAAGAGGATAAAATTCGTGTGGGTCTCATTTTTTTTCGAATAAAAGAGGAGATAGAGACAATCGTTATAAGATAGACTGATGAGCTTATGAAATGTACTAAGTATAGCGGTGGTTCTCTTATTTCAAAGCTATTGGAATGGTTGTAGTCCTCAGCAGTTAGATCGAAAATGTTTCACATTTTGTTGGCCTTATAAATAAATATTTTTGAATGTTTATAACGGTTGATAATTTGGAGGTTTTCAATGGATGGAACGAAGCCAACAGATATAACGCCATCGTTTTGCCCTTTTTTGCTTGAGATTCGATTGCTGTTGGGTCGAATCGCTGCATCGATATCACCGGATTCCGCATTTACGCTCTATTCTCTTCTCAACGAGAAGATCGCCGATGCACTAATGCAGCTGATTGAAGGCACTTCCTTCAAGTTAGTATTATAGTTAGTTATTAGTGTTGGTGAGGTTTCATATAGTTTGAAAGATTCATTTAATTCGCATGTAATCCAGATTGGATGGAATTTGTTGTTGGATTTGCTGTTCACCAATTAATTTCACATTAATTAGTTTACATAAACATTAAGTAATTAACGTTGAGTACCGATTTCTGAACGGAAGATCCATTGTAGCATTGAAACATTCTACCTTTGATCCTTCGTAAACCTCAGTAGGAAGAGGTTGAAGTAGCGCTTGAAATGGCAACATCAGAGAATATGGCAATATGATTGCTTAGAGCAACTTATTGGATGCAACGAAATATAATCGTCACACGAATTGCTGTTGAATTGAATCTTTTTTTAGCATTATGCTTGAGTGATTCTTAGGTTCTTTAGAATGTCTCATAGTTGTCATAAATGATTTGCAGTTATCAGGGTGCGATACAAATGCTTTTCGATATCACTTCAAGTCTGCTACCTTTATTGAATTCATTATATAGCCGATCGGCAACGACTACCTATGAGGCACTCGATGATCATGTAAACTCTCTTCTTTTTTAAATTCTAGAACTTATTGGTTCTACTATGGCGCATTTTCAAGATTCACGGAAGTGATGGGGAGAGGGGAGGTCTGGAAAGTTGTTAGGTACATGTCTCTGTCGCTTGGCTAGTCCATAGTGAGAGGTGGTAATGACATCTACGGAGTGTACACATAAATGGACGTATTAAATTCCTTTAGTTCACCATTCAGTGAGCTCGCAAAATGCTTTTCATTGTCGTATCGGTTGGATATTACTGCAAAAATTGGCAGCATTCACCATTGATTTTCGTTTATAAAGCGACAATAGAAACTCTATTTTCTTATGGTAAAGAAAGGCGATTTTCTTCGAGGCTATATGAAATGGCAATAATAAGTAGCTACAACACCTTGAAATTCGCCCGGGGGGTTTATTCGCCGTAATACGGTATATTGCAAGATAAGTAACATGCAGACTCACGGAATTTTGCACGATAGATCTCTTTATTCGGGAGTTTCTGAAGCGTTATTGAATTGATGCATAAGCTAGTAAAAGAAAGAAATAAATTATTGAATAGCAAATTGTTAATATTGCATTTGCATAATTATCCCTATAACTATGAGATCATAGTGGATATAAATTTAAGTGGCGTTCTTTTATTTCAGAAGTTTGAGGAGGCAATATCCTCGCTAAGATTGCTCTCAGTGCCGACGGGAAGCGCAATACTATTGCGAAGCGAAATAAAGAAATCGCCGGAGGAGATGACGGCGGCGATCCTTGCACCATACGATGCGTCAGTCATAAGCCGTCGACGTGCGTTGACGTTATTTGAACAACGTTGTGATTTGCAAATGAATTCTGATGTTACGTTACGACTTTATAGATGATTGAAGGGATTTTGAAGTATATTTATTTGAAAGAAATATCCTTTTTTTGGAATTTAGATGGGAAAAGTATATGTTAGAATAAAGAATAGGGATCTTTATTCACTTCATGAGTTGATTAGACGATGATGAAAGGGGGAGAGAATTCAATTTCTTTCGTTTCTAGAGGCGATCGCTTAGAATATTCCGATAGAGTTTCACGTTTTTGGGGGAAAAAAGCCATATGATCGATAGATTTTCATTGCGTTTCATATTATTTTATATTTTTTGATTATCTTTTATTTTATTCGAATATTGGAATTTATTTACCCAAATTTGTGTTTTTTGGTAGTTTTTTTCCCCTTCTAAATAATAATCTTTTAGATTTATTTTAGTGCTCTTGATATGATAAGTGATAGGATTTATTAAGAGATATTAGTTTTATATTTCGATATTATTATTGGGGATTTTGGCGGATATCTTAATCGTCGAGTTCTTTCTACTTTAATTTCCCTAAGGATAGTCAATCTATTGAAATATGGCTAATATTTGATCGCGATGAGATTGGAAATTATCGCTTATGGTCAGATTGTGTCTGGATGCCAGATCCTTAACGGATAAGATTGCTTTCTCGATTATTGTTCGCATATAACGGATAGTGAAATAGATTCGTCAATGTGGATTTGTTTGATGAAATGCTTGCTTATTTGTTGTATGTCAATGGAGATTGATGGTTGGTCCAATTCAATCGAATTGCCGGAAGGGAATTCATTAGATCGCTCGGCGACGAATATGACTTATGCTTTCATTCATTGAGAGATGCTTAGGAGATTTTGGATTATTTCTCGAGGGTACATAGAGACGATAAACGGTCATAGAATAGCTAAATGATAAGGTGGTGATAATGATAGTGATAAGGTTTATTTTGGGAATGCTGGGAATTTATGTTGATTTTCATAGAGAAACGAAACAATGAGGTTTTATTAATTTCGAGGATACATTCGCTATCTTAGTGGAGAATCTTTTTTCAATGTAACAGAGAAAATATCCGATTGATTGTTTAGCTTATTATCTCATATTTTTCTTTTATATATTGTAAAATTTTGTGCAATAAATATTATGAATTTGGTCTATGTGGTTTGCTTTATCATAAATTATCGGTTATTAATCCAATGAGGTTTCTTCGATAATTTATTATATTAATCTACTGGAATCTATCTTGAATTGCACTCATTAAAATTGAATAGGTCGTCGATTCATCACCGATCCTAGTCGGTTAAGTTTAGAGTGATGTGGAAGGTAAACGATAGTGAAGAGGCGACCACATCGAGATATGCCGACTCGACGGTGAACGAAGATGCTACAGATAGTGGTGAACAAGAAAACGATATGAGAAAGCTTCAAGATGTTGAAGTTTCGCAGAGGATTGCAATAGTGAAAGCCATATTGGAAGAGGTGAGTGTATTTTTTGAGAGTTAACGAATCGAGCACGATTTTCTTCAACGCTTCCACATAGTTTTTCGGCGAAGTTCTTCATTCTGGGCTCAATTGGCCATCAAATCTGGCCATCTGCTATCAGTTTATAGATGAAGTAATTTAGGTTTAAACATCATAAAATTAAGCATCAGTATTCGGCTATCCTAACGGTATTCTCTGTTGTAGTTTGGCGATCGCTCGTTGAGATCATGGGATGGGAGATAGGAGATTAGAGTATCGCTGTATTCCTACTCGTACTTAAAATCATCGCGGAAATGTTGGAATTCTTGATTTTCCACTTTATTTTGGTGCTATTTTTGATCGCATCTTGGATGGTTGACTTCAAGATATCATTGATATAAGGCGACAAATATCCTACAGATTTTGTGCACCGTCGAACGGAATTACGTTGACGATGGAAGTTCCACAAGAGCAAAGAGTGTTGTGGAAAATGCGCCATTAGTGCTATGTGAGGAGATCCGAAATGAACGCCTTCGTGAAGAAAGGAGACGTGATAAAGCGATGCGTAAAGGAACGGCATTCTTTCTTCAAAGGGTACGTATTCGTTATTGATCGCTGAGCATTGGATCACTGTTTGAAGCGCTCAGTGAAGTAATCGATTGATCAAGCAATTCGTCTTGTCAATCGTAGCAACTTCAGAAGTGGGTGGAATACGTTCCTTTAGTGGTTAGATAAGAAAGAAACTTGCATAACAATAATCATCGTTACGTCGAAAGTGATGGATTCGCCGTCGGAGATTTTGCTTTGACTAGTTTGTAACATTGAAATCGTTGAAAAGCTGTTTGAGCACTGCAGCTATTCTTATGGTCACCCGGAAATGTGATGCTAACAGATCGAGATTTCGGGCTGATACAGTTAGTAAGCTGTTCATTTTGCTTTATACCTTAGATAAATGATATCTCTTGTCCGTTGTATATGATCTGCCCTCTGAGGTGATTCCAACAAGCGATTATATTCGACCATTCAGATAGCTATCTTACTGTGAACTCGGTTAATGATCGTATCGCAGGGAAGGAATCTGATTTGAAGTGAAAATATTATGCTTTGAGAAGTTGGAAATTGGGAAATTGAAGGAGATTTAAAGAAACCTTGAAAATAAGTAGCGACTAAATAACCTTGTATCCGCTTCCCCCACCTCGTCCCTTGGGTTTATTTTCTGTTGGTTGTCGAAAACTAGCGAAATTTAAAAATTTCTCATACTCGTTCCTCTCAATGTGCGGATTCATCACCACGTCTTGAAGTCGGAAAGTATAGTTGGCCTTTTCGTTTTGCCACGATGGAAACGCTTTTATTGGGGATCCGCTGCGTTGGCGGTTTTGTTATTGGTTTTTAGGGTCGGCCGTCAGAATGCCAAGAGGGAAACAGAAGTAGGTAGTTTGAAGCGTACATTGAATAAAGAGTATTCGTTCAGTTGTCCAAAAATATTGCAGTTACGGAGCAGTGAACAGGTGAACGAAGCAGCAGAGAAGAGTGGGAGGTTGTCGTTTGATGGGAAAAGAGAGGAATCTGGAGCTTATTGCGAGGGGACCAAACCGGTCGGGGATCTTGCTGGGCAACGTCGCCAAGTAGGACAGGATCTCGATAGCACCGCACAGAAGGTTGCGTTAATTATACTATTTATCAAAAAACTCTGGCCACACATTTGGAAGTGCGTTACTGCAAGGGCAATCGTTGTTTTTGATTTTAATCTTTCTATCCTCTCATCGTCTTGGTTTCTCTTTCTTTATGTTGTTATGGAGAGAAATATTGTTTGAGATGGAGAACGTGAAGGAAAAACCGATGAAATATGTGGTGGAAGAGATTGAGAAGAAACGAATAAAGTTCGAGATGAAGTTCGCGAAGTTGACGCTCTTGCAACGTGAGAGCGATGCTTTTGTTGCGGAAGCTGAATCGTTTGGTTTCTCGATAGATGGCGCTTCTAATAACTACGTAAAGTGCTGTAAGTGGAATGCAAATGGGACGCATTTGCTCACCTCGAGTCAGGATCGAAAAGTGCGACTTTTCGAACTTAACGAAGCAAAGAATGAGGTACAGATTTTTATCTTAAGAACGAACGGGTACAAAATGAGGTACAATCGTATGCGTATATCCTCTGAGAGATCTATTGTTCGGTATTGACAAATGGGTGGAATATTTTTTTATTTAAAGATTTGTTATTAAAGCGCTATTATTAAATATAGTCAGCTTTGAGGTTTTTCGATTTACTTTTATTGTATTTCGTTTTTGCAAATTAATGAATTTTTGTTTCGCTGATCGTTTGCAATCGCTCTCCCTTATCTTTAGGAGGATTTCGAGCAGATCTCCTCATCTTTCTTTATCTTCCTCTTCTTTCTTCTGTCGTATCGTCCTCCTCTTCGCTGCGCTATTCGTCCTTTCTCTCGTTTTCTTCCCCTCCCTCCTCTTTTCTCTCTTATAGAGAACAAGCTATGAATTCGATGATTTAAATTTGATTAGTTAAAAATGAGTCGTAACTTATTCAGTCCCATGAAATTTTGCCTTTCTTGTGTTTAAAGAGGGCCGCCTTTATAATACTAACATCATCAAGTGTGGCAGCAAAGGAAGGGAAGGGGCCTCGTTTTAAAGGAAAATATGCGATGAGATACCTTCCGGCAGTTGTTTATTCGTTGTGACGGCGAGGGTATGTCTGTTTTTGATGCGAGGCATCGAGGCATTGCTTGGATTAGATCATGTCTTTGGAACAGATTACAACAGGTGAAATCACTTTTGAGGATTGTTTTGCTTTACTATATTTACTGAATATTGAATCTAAATTGTTCGGCACACTTTCTGGAGGAAAATCACGTGAAATTCTTCCCGAAGAAGTGACGGTGCTATTTTCTTATATATGGATGGCATCCCATCGTATCAGACAAAGTGGGGAGATTGTAATGACCTGATACAATGACATGGTGTATGTTTAGTTAATCTGGCAGCTGCAGCGTGTTATGCTTTCTGCGGACAGAATATCCAGTCACTTCGACTGTTTTACATGGGTACTTCGGCGAGAATGAGTGAACAACTGAAGGAATGTCGGGAGACGAATGGAAAGACATTGTTTGCTTGTGACTTTATATTTTGCCTCTTTCGGAGACTTCCTTTCTTCTTGGGGGAGGGAGGGGGGAGGGGGGAGGACCATAATTCCTTGGGAATGCTTAGGATCGAAGTTTTTATGGCTAGTTTCTGTGTATCGTCTTCTTTTCTCAGTGAAAATAAATATGCTTGTTTTTTTGCAGTACAACACAGATTATGATGGATCATCGTGGAGGGGGGGAGGGTCGTTGATAAATTTTCTTCATACAGATAAATTTTTTTTAGATATTAAATTGCAATACCCGTCACGAGCATCGTTTTCAGGTTGCTTTGAGGAAGTCAGTCACTTTGGGTGATCTCATCTACGACGTATGTTGGCACCCTTCGAATAATTGCTTCGCGACCTCCAGTAAGGATCATCCGATCCACATTTGGGATGCTAAAGGAAACCGGATGCACTCATTCCGTGGAATAAACCATTTGGTAAGTGATGTTAAATATTTGGCGAGTGAAGGTTTGTAAATGGAAACGAGTTAAGATACTTTGATAAAAGTAAGTTAACATTATCTGTGGTTGTATTTCGAGCTTTGATTGTTTTTGTTTTTTTTGTTTGTTTGCTTTATACAGTTACAATAAATGAATGTTCACGGAATACTGCAGTAGATAGATGAACGAAGCTTAGAAAGGTGGATGCGGAAATTGAGACGGGAAATAAAGTATTTCATGGTCGGGGACGGGATGTCGCTGAAGTCGATTCCTTTTAAGGGAAAGTCAGAGAATTGCGTAAATTCTAGTGACATTTTTTATGTTTATAGTATCATAAGTAGTAATAAAGGATAGGAAGTTTACTCTTTTGAAAGTTTAAGATATTTTTCTGCAATATTGCAATTTTGCGGTCATTATTCGTCTTTTTTTTCCCAAGTTCATAGCTCCATCTTTGTAACCATCAAATTCATTTCGATTTTATAAGGATTTTAGCACATTTCTGTTGATCTATGAGGTCTACCGATGAAATTACTGTTAAATCAAATGTTAGCTGCACAGGATGAGCTAACAAGTGCATATTCGATATGCTTCTCATTGGATGGATGTTTTTTATATGGAGGTTATGAGAAGGCTATCCGAATCTTCGACATGACATCTTCGGGACGTCAGATCAAAGAGATTCCAACCTGGAGTAAGTTGAGACTTTTTTATTTGTTTCTTAATGTGACGATTAGAGATGTTGCTATATTTCTACGACATCTTTTTTTTAAATCTTGTCATGCCTGAGTTAATTGCTCAGCATAGGTTGGCGTATGGACATCAGACTATATCCTACGGAACCGTTAACTCTTCAGGATGCTGTATTCAGTGTATTATATTGAACGTGCAGTAACGTGGTTGATTATCACTGGTGTTATGATTGGAGTAGGACAATGAAGTGAATGCGGATTATTCTTTAGAGAAGAAACTCGGTGGTCAGAAAGGGAAAATTTCATGCATTGCAACAAATCCAACGATGTCTGGCGTTTACGCAGCTGGCTCTTATGGAAAGACCCGTTAGTTTTCTTCATAAAAGTATTATCACCTTCTCTGATTCACAGATAAGTATTATCACCTTCTCTGGTTCACAGATAAGTATTATCACCTTCTCTGGTTCACAGATAAGTATTATCACCTTCTCTGATTCACAGATAAGTATTATCACCTTCTCTGATTCACAGATAAGTATTATCACCTTCTCACAGATAGTATTATCACCTTCTCTGGTTCACAGATAAGTATTATCACCTTCTCTGATTCACAGATTTACCTGCTTTTTTTGGGCAAGCATTGGTATCCACTTATCTTTTCGGGCAAGTCGAGTGCTCTGTACTAAATACTTCTTTCCCTTTGCGTCCGTGATGTTATAACGCGATGTATATTCTCCCATTATTCTTGTTTGTATCCGTATCCTTTCCCCTTTTTGAGGAAGTTCAATATCGTCTCTTTTTTATTGCTTACAGAGAGCTCCATATCATTCTCTTTCGCAGGTTATTTGGGGTCTAGACAAATATCGCTCATCACTCGTCCAGTCATGGACCCGATTCGTCCCTGTTCGTCTAGTACTACGTAATCTTAGCTGCATGGGCACAAATAGCACAGGACTCTGCATAGGCTCTTTAAATGTGGCATATAAAGGCTGGGATTCAGCTGTTTTCAATAGTGGTTGAGGTTTCATGGGTCGGCGTCGTTCGCGGTTAGCCCACTGTGCTATGTATAACTTTGTGAGTTATCACATGCAACTGCAGAAATTTCAACACGAGAGCGATTACCTGTACTAAATACCTGTATGATTTCCATCCTAATACTGTGGGACTTTAATTTTAGCGATGTGTTGAGATTTTATTGCTGTGCCGATCAGCTGATACTGCGGATTGCGGAAATGCAACGTTGTTTATTTGCTCTTGTTTCGCTCATTGAGTCGTAATTATACATTTGGTTTATCTCTGAATGAAAGGGAAAATTTATGGTATGGGATTGGCTTGTCATCTTTTTCCACCTTATGTCGTGATTATTGGCTTAATATTGGGATTATTGGAAAAAATTCTTTTTTGTACATATAACGGATATGAGTACATCCGACAATTGGTGGTCGCCATATCGGGATTCTAATTGTTCTCGGCGAGTTGTCTTTATTTGCATAATTCCTTAGCTTATAACGGCATTATGAAGCGCAGTAGAAATTTGATTCTGGATTTTGCACTTGATAACTGTTAACATCTGCTTTCATGCCGCTGATACCTGTAATTTTTTTGGAGCGGGGAGATGGATTGATGAAGATGTGCTGATATAGGTTAGTATATAGCTGATGGAGCAAGAGCAGTTTAGACCTCCACTTTACCTATAAATGAAATTTGGTGTATTGTCGGAGTTGATTTTCAGTGGCACTTTATTCTGATCTCACGGGGAGTGCGATATGGTCATTGGAGACCCGATCGCCAGGTACAACACATATTCGGTACTCATCGGATGGCAACTTCCTCTTTGCGGCTGCTAGAAAGGTAATTTCTTTCACAGAGTAGTTCGCTAACGTGATAGATTAAGAGATCGATTTGCCATAAACGAATTTATTTTTGATATGATATTTTGACGCTGCATTAACGTCGAGGATGGGAAAGAAAGTTTTATACAGAGATTCTTTTTCACCTCAAATTTAACTGCAGACACTAAAATAGAATCATTTGCACCACAATTGCAAGCATTTCGTTCATTATTTCTGAGTTTGCCGATTCAAGAAACGAAAGAAGCCAATATATGTTATGAAATATTTAAGTTTCATGAGTGGGACTAGATTTGGCACTGAAATAAGAGGAAGTGACGGGATAAATCAGCAAGTGGAGAAAGAAAAAGGAAGTAGAACTTTGGAACTGAAGAGATGAGACATAATATTTATAGGGCATAGTTTCATATATTTAGTGAGCATTATGTAGAAAGCTGTAAAATGAGAATAGAAGCAAAATATCTTGGTGATTGGTGCGCAGAGTATTGCAGGATGATGAGATAACTTGCTGGGATTTGCGGTTCTTAGGCCAGGTTCTGGGCACATTGACGAGGCCATCGATGACAAATCAACGAATCTATTTTGAGATTGATAGGTGAGGAGTTGTCTGAGGTCATGCTTGCATTCGACTTATTTCGCCAGTGGTTCTCGCTCTTTCTATCTCTATATATATATTTTTTAATCTGTAAGTATTATTTGTTTGGTTCCAGAGGAGTACACTTTATCTATTTGAAGCATGAAAAACTCTTTATTCGATTTTACATGACCCCTGTTGCCATGTCTTACTTAACTATTTCAGTCTGTTTTTCTCAATCCAAATAGTCGGTGTTTCATGAAAATTTGAAAAGCATCTTTTCCTATTGTTAGATGGGTTCTTTCCTTCAGAAACGAACAAAGAGACCCGGACATTTCCTTTCGGAAAGCGAAGGTTTCAGAGGTTTGAATATATCCTCCCGGAAAATGAGAGTTTCAAGAATTATGCTAAAGTAAGCACAAATAAGTTCAACATTATAAGATTTTGAGGACGGATCGATATTTGTTCAGTGGGAGTTCGTCGGGCGAGATACACGTCTTTGATCTCGCCAAGATGAAAGGCGAGTCGGTGGACGCTTTTTATCGGACGAAAGCTCATCGCAGCGCGGTTGCCGGAGTAAGGTGGGTGATTATTTGAAATGAACGGATTTGACGTCGATAGCAGCTGGCATATATTGATGGTGAACGATACGATCCCTTTTCCTTGTTATGATTGAAATGGAAGGGAAGGGACGGATTACAGAGTAGATGAGGAGAAGGCTAACATGGAACGTTACGTTGGATAAAGATGCGCTTTACAGCTTACATCCAGCCGAATCATTGTTTGCGACCTCTAGTGGACAACGGGTATTTCCAATGCCGCTTATTGATATCGATGTGTCCGATGAAGAGAACTGCTATGAGGCTTTGAATTCATCGAATCAACTAGACAATTCACTCTCTCTTTGGAAAATTTGTGATATTGCTGGTTAATTGTTGAATATAATTTTTTGTTATACAGTTGGCTAACTGCGAACATTTTAACGCAGTTTATTTCTATTTTGATTTCTGAAGACTGTTGAATTGTTCCAATTTTTTTGTTGCTTTAATTGTTTCATTATTTTTATTATTATAATTATAGTTATTAAAATTATTCTATGCGATATTTTCTTATTTATTAAATGAAAGGATTTTTTGCGTTCTTTTGAATCGGTTCGTTGAAGAACTGAGGCGAAAAAGACCGTTACGGATTGGTCAGTTTAACAAGAAGAGCATTTGGAATGGGGAATTTCTAAGGGCATGGGAAACAAGAAATACCTTTCGGGATACATCTCATACCCGCGTTACTGGGAGAGCAGAGATCTCACATACACCTCACGCGAAGAGTATTAATGTAGTGTCTTTGCGTCATCGAATGAGAAAACTATCTGTGAATAATCTGTGACGTCAGGTTTTGTCTGAAAATGCAATGCTTTTAATTGTCGGGTAAGTTGAATGCTTGTAACGTCCACGGATCCGAGAACAAACATAAGGGGACGAGGAGGAGAGGGTAATGAGCAGAGAACTTCTGTGTGACGAACGTTCTATTTTGGCCGGAAAGGCAGATCGCCGAAGTTTGTCCGCTCATTCATTTGATGTTTGTGGTAAAGTGACCGTGATCCTGGAAGGAGAGGACCGATTGTTAATTTCAGTACTCACCAGACGAACAAGGATCTGCTATCTAAGGAGCTTTTGTCAAAAGAGTTAGAGCTTGATCCCACAATAGGTTTTTTTTGTTCCCACCATCATATACTTCCCTTATAGGATGGGAAAAGATGTCACTATTAAGTATACGACGGAAATACCCTTTGGTTATCTGTTGCAAGCTTGATTTGTTGATAATTTACTTCGTAATTATTTCCTGCAAAGAGATATGCGGTGTGTGTCTTATGTTTTTATCACTGTTTCTTCATGACTGAAGCTGTTGGAAAATTCCCCGATATTGGGAAGTTTATTACCCGAGAATCAGCTCTCCTCTCATCGGAATGAGAGACCTCGTCGAAATAATCGAAGTCGAAGCACTCGAACGAATTCATCGTTATAATATCCAATGCTCATTTCATGCGAAACAAAACTGAAAATTATGAATAAAACGGACATAGATGACAAAATGGAATAGGTGAATAGAAAGTTACTTAGCGGAGCATTTGTTTAGGTTGCAGTCATAGAACTTCAAGTTATCTTTATTTATGACTCCGGAATTCTAAGTTCTTTCCGGCTGGGTTTCTGTTACTTCAAATCTTTTCCGGATGCGGTTATGGGAATTTAAGCTTCTTTTCCTGATAACTCCATCTAATGCAATCGTATTTCGAGTGAGAAAATCGAATTCACTGCGATGCGGCTATTGAGTGAACTGTGACGATTGGAATCGATTCCGTGACGAAACATTTATTAAGGAGGTTTTACTCTAACTTTTTCTTGCATATTCGGGCATTATTATGATGTATAGAGATGGGTACAGGTAGAGAAATAGGATGAGGCAAGATGAAATCTAAAACAATGAAATATTTCAGGATTTCTTTCAATTACTGTAAAAAAAAGTGTTATTCATTCGATTTTAAATCTATGGGAGTACCATTTTATTATCAATAGTAATGATACCATTCCCAGATTAATAAAAGATTCTAGAGGAGAGTTTCAAACTTCTCAATAATATATTCATAAAAAAGTCGGTGATAGGAAGGGTGCGAGGGAGTTCGGTGAGAGGGATAGCGATTCGTCTATTGAAAATGCTCGGTTTATCATTTCTCTCTATATATGCTCGTCAAATATTCCATTGATTTATTGAGATTTTATTTATTTGCCTATTAAATTACTTATAATCCATTTGCATCAGCTATTAATTTCTACGATTTCTATGAATCGCCTCATTTCATTTTTCCATTTTCTTCAATGAAATCAATAAAAAGGGAATTTTTTCTTCTATTTTCTCAATTTTTCTCGATGAAAAAAATGAAATTTTTCTATTGAAATGAAGAAGAAAATTCTTTATAATTCATTAACGTTTAAAACGTTAATTTTTTTTGTTATTTTCATAATTAATGCTTAATGCAATTTTTCATCTTTGATGTCTTATTTCTTTTTTTCTTTCATATCGTTTTTTTTTCGTTTAATTTATTGCAATTCGACTGAAATCTATTGATATTTTCTAAGTTATTATTTATGAGTGCAAATATGAGTTGATGGGTTTTTTTTCTTTTCTTTTCGATTCTGCAATATATCGAATAAGAGAGATGAATTAGATCGATTAATGTTTAGTTTCGATTAATTGAATTGAGTAACTTTCGTATTTATTAACGCTTATTTCCTGCTTATTAACATAAAGCATTCATTACCTATAAATGTCTCTTCATATCACTACAACTTCCGCTTGGCTAAAGTTGTGAGCTGGCGTGAAGGTTAAGACTTAGAGGATCGTAGCTCGCTCATCGGATATTGACGAGTCGATTCATTGCTATTCCATGCAAGAGGATTATTCCGACTTGCTCCACCATTATCGTACCGGTGAGACCACTGATAGGAATGATTCGTTAAGATGAAGCTAAACGCTCTTCCTCGAAGCGTTTTTAAAAACCCGTCGAGCACTAAACAATACTGAACGATGAATACGTATCCTATGACATACTTAACGTTTAGTATTGCTCATTCTAAGAAGTAATACTAGGACAAGATGGTACTACTTATTGAGAAATTCTATTATCTAGCTTGATTTCGTTGAAAATAAACATTTTACATGCGATATATCGATGAAATTCTACACTCATTGAACGACCTACTTGGTTATATACAATGAATTTAATAGTCGAATTATTTAGACAATTGCTTACAAGTGGATATATTTTGAGTCTAATTTAGGCGTGATTGAATTGCCTCATTGATATTGTTCGTGCGTCAGCGATTCAATAGATTAATCGTGACATAGGCACGCCCCTCATATTCCTATTGCTTACCAATCAAATTCGGCCATTTTTCATTTTTCTCCATCGAGCGTTCATTATTTTATTCGACTATGCTTATTCTTAGGCTTAAAATAAATTTTTCATTTCTTTTTTTCTTCAATTATATCACTTATAAATAATATAAATAAAGAATGCAACAGATGTACTTATGTTGATGTTTATTATAGACTTACTTAAACTTTCATAATCTATTTGGTTCTTTTGATAACTAATGAAAAAAATCGTCCACAGATGGGAACGAAATCTTGCACCTATCCCTTTTCCGGTAAGTACTGTGCCGCTTCGATGGAGCTGGGAGGTATCTATGGCTATCACGAGAGGGGAAGAGGATAACAGAAAGAGGCTTCCACCAATAGCCGAATGGGATAAGAAGCAAGAAGAGAGTGAACGACGAATTGACGCTCACATAAACGTTTCTGTCTATTCGTTCTATTGGAATCCAGTAAGGCCGCAAAGTGGTTGATGGAAGGTTGCTGTGTCGTTTTTGAAAAATTAATCGGTCACTAAGTTCCCGTCTTAATATAAATTCATTCGACGAGAAATAAGATGTTGGTGATTTAAAAATCCATAAAATATTTCATAAATACTCATCTCAAATAAACGCTATATAAAATAAAACAAATAGCATGATAATTGGCAAAATGATAACGATATCAGTTGATTATCCGTTGCCTCATATATCTATCTGGTTGGAGGAAGTTGAAGGTTCTACAGAGCAATTGATATATTAGAAGAAGTTGGACGCGTTGGCAGGGAATTCTATAACCTCATAGCCTCGCAAATTCGGTTAAACTTTATATCAATCGATGGAATTTCGCATCGATTTCCTCCGATTAAATGTTTTCAATAAACATTTTTGCCGAAAATAGGTTTCATTTCTAAATGGGAAAAAACTTGAACGTTTCTAAACGACTTAATGAGATCAAAAAAGTAATATACTTATTTAAGCTGAAATAATTATTGTTCGATTCTTGTCGTCCATTGAATTAGCTTACGATGCTGCCGATTGTCCTAACAAATAGAAATAGAACCTTTTTTTTTACTCTTAAGTAATCTACAAGTGTACCTTTCTTAATTAAGCAACAGTTGAAGCGGCGCTTTAGAAAGCTGAGTAAGTATATTCGAATTTTGGCGAAAAGAGTTTTGCCAATATGCACTTTAATATATTTTCATCGTATTCTTTACTTTATACGGTGCTTTTAACGTAATCCACCGGCCTATTTCACTGCTTTCTTCTGGAGCTTTTTCGTCTGCAATAAATAAAGAAATAACAAATTAAATAAATAGATTTTCTAAATGAGCTTTGAAACCAAACCAAACCTATCGTTTCTGACGAATATCAAGACCTCGACTTTCTAATATTAGGTTGAATTGCACCATCGGAGAGTGGAACGGTTCACTTCTCATCAGGTGCTGTTTTAGATTATGGTTGAGAACCTTCTACGGTCTAATTAGTTTCCAGCTGTTCTTGGAAAACTACATTCCATTTTTCTTTCCTGCTATTTGAAATGAGACCGAAATATTCCCAGTAAATCCGATAATTTTTGCAGTATATTTGTACTTTAGCATATGATATTTTAGAAGATCTTTAATGCATTTATAGATGTTTGTGTAGAATTTCCATATCATTTTCTTCGTTATATTTCCTAAAAATATTCTAAAATTTCGAGTTTATGAATCCTTTAAGGTTTCCCTATCGATAAGATTGAGATTTATTAAGAATTTCCATACGGAATATTCTCTTCAGTTTCATATTTGTTTATAGAATTTTTTGTATCGTTCGATTATTCCTTTTTTTTTTCTGGATATTATTTCCCGATGCAAATATCAATGAAAACGATAATATACTGGCAAGCTTAACTGAAAACGAAAGTACACCGTTGAATAAAACTCATTAAATCTCCACATACACCTGCCTCACTTAGCATTACTCAATTCTCATTCGTGAAGCTCAATGACGTGAAAACTTCGCTTTTATGCAACCTATTTTCTCTCGAAATGATGAGAGAATTTTTACGCTCATATACCGCGAATATAAATGAGCGATATTTCGAGAGAATAATGTGAATTTCCATTTAGGACAATTGTGTTCTATTCTGGCTTATCATCCATTAATAGTAGTTGTAATTCCCGTAGTGTTCATCGGATAAGTTAATTGGATTTTCATAATCCGTTTGATTATTTGTTCATCAAGGCAAATATCTATGAAAACGATAATGCCTGTGCAATTTCCCATCAATAATTCACTAGCGATCCGTAACATCTGTTAAGTAATCTGATATTGAGGCATTTACGAAAGTAGTATGAGAGTTTAGTCGACTAGTGAATTGAAATGACGTACAAGTGAGGTATATCCTTGAAATACGAGTGTTCGTCTAAATCCTGCAAAAGAAACGAAGCACCTTCTTTAAAGAATAGGATCTAGATGTCTCGCAATTGTAAGCATGGATTTTGTTTTGCTTTAATATTCGGTTGCAATAAAATATAACAAAACGGCTGATAAATCAGAGGGAGACTAATGTATCGGCATAATATCGATTCCGCATACATGGGTTATACATATATATGCGTACGTATAGCTTTATTTGTTTCGTATTGATAGAGACGATAAATTGAATTGAGAGAAATTGCTATCGATTGAGTATCTCTATAGGATTAATCCTTTTGAAATTTTGATATTTGAAAAATAAAAAAATGCGCTTTCCTTATTGAATTAAAGCACATAGTCGGAAATTAATGCTAAATTCTCACACGAATTTTTATTCAGAACATTTTTTTTGTCACATTTTTTCTCCCTCAGAAATTTGCACATTCATCTCAATAAAGCAGTAGATCTCTTTAGAGGTTATAAAATAGAATTTTAATCATTTGTGAATATTTGTCCGTTCAACGAAATGTCATTTTCGTCGATGTTCTCATGGAGTTAAATCCTAATATCGTACTACTAATTAACCCTTGTATGCAACGAAATAATTAATAATTTTCGACGAATGGATCCTTAGTAAAGAAATTGCTGGATTCAAGAATTAGATCCTCGTGGAAGTTTCGATGAGTTTGCTCAGATTTCTAGGTCGTTCGTTTACATAATCAAGCGGTAATTTTGCTCACAGTTGATATAAATGCAACAGCATTTATTGAAATTATCCATTAACCGATAGATCGACCGATTTTATTCTATAGAATTGTTTCAGATTTTCAGAGAAATGAAGACCAGTACTGGATAATTATGGGATTTTTTGTATCCTATATTTTCTGGATAATTTTTGCAAATTCTTTTAAATATAAATTAAATAATTTAAATAATTTTTAAATGTTTTTTTTTTTCAAATCTAGATGGTCGAATGGAGAATGCAGCTGAATGTAAAGCAATTATCGCTCTTTTCGAAGATTTTTCATTGAGCACTTCTCTTCTTATTGCACAAACACTTATCTCAATTGCGTTTCTCTCACTTACAACAATATTTACTATATCACTGAAACGATCAAGTAATATTCATTTCAATTGTCGCCTTCTTTTATCAACGATTGCATTTGGTTGTGATATTTTTGTTCTAAGCGAACTTGGAAAGACCGTCTATTACCAGGTTGGTAAAACTTTCCGTTAAAAATCACCCTCTGAAAGGAAAATAAAGCGTTCATCAGGGAAAAGTGTATTAATTCCTCATAAACATTGGTGGTGAGGGAGAGAGGGGAGGGTGGGAGGTGGAGGAGAAGGCTGCAGGATGTGATATTTATGAAAGACAGACTTATAGTCTGTTGAGGGAACAAGCCTTTGTGTTATCACAATTTCGCATATCGTGAGAGCAAGCGCTTAAGTGAGTGTTAAACACTAAAACGGTTGATTACTTCATTCTTGTTGTCTAATGGGGTTTGTGATTTAGGAATGCTTTATGCACTACTTGACCTTTGAACTTTTAGAAGTTCTCCAACGAAAAAATCCAAATAAACGTTTTGCTGACTATAATAGCAGTTATCCTTACATCTAAATGGGTCCAAAATTAGGTTATAATTACCGTTGAGAATATGCGTTGAGTTAATTCGATATAGAAATCTCACTGTCGCAATGTAAATTGTCTTACTCAACTTTGCAAATGAATATAGTTTATCAGTTGGGCTCATTTCCTTTCGATGTTGCCCCATTTTCTCGCATAATTTTACACGAGGAATTAGTGAAGAACCGAGTCATAAAGAATCTATCACCTCGTTTTATTCTTCAGTGCAGTGTTACACTGACCGCAGAAACTGTGGCATTAAATTCTTTCTTTTCGAACTTTATTTATGCTCTTTTCACGGCCTCACCTCTTTATTTATTGAAGTATCGTCGTGAGTGGAGTTGGGATTGTAGGTGAGGTGGAATTAGGGTTGGAGACTGGCAGCTCCATCTTCTCGCCTCCATTTCCTCATTCCTCGTATTCATGAATTAATTTTTTATATGCTACTCTCATAGACGTGTAATTGGTTCACGGTTGCACTTCAGCCAGAATTCTGGTTTCTGCAATTATCATTTCTAATTTCTTGGTCGTTATGGCTAAAAAACAAATGAAATTTAAGGTCCTTTTACGAGCGGCATTGTCGTCGAATAGAAAGGAAGATTTGTGTGAATTCGTTTCGATTACTTCATCGATTTGTTCGTGGATTCAATTACCTTCACGTATTGCTCATACAATTATGGCTACCGCATTACCTGTGCTAGCTGTGGAACGCATTCTAGCAACTGTGTTTTGTACTACTTATGAAAAATCGAAACGATTCCGCTTCTATGGTTTCTTTCTCATCATTTTTCAGGTAACAGTAACTATCTTTGTATTTCTTAAACATCTGAAAGCAGTATATTAATATGTTCCGCGGATTATATTATAGGGCAAGAAAATTATTAAATCTTGCAAAACATGGGACAATATTATCGCTCCTCTCTCTTTGTTCTTCGACTCCACTGATAGAAATTCCGTTGGTTTATTTTTCAAGGATGTCATATTTGATTGCCTTCGGAAAAGAGAATTTGAATTTAAGTAGGAAAAGTTTTTTTTTTTCACATTAATTCGTTCAGGTATGCCTTTGATAATGAACATTTCTTGTTCATTAACCTTCTTCATTTCCAGCAAAGGCCAGTAACTCTCTGTCAATGCTGAAGAATCATTATGGCCAGATGTCGTTAATATCTTGTGCATTGCCAGTACTTCCAATGAAGGCCTTAAATCCATGAAAAGAAGACCCTTGACGTTTCTCTTTGAGACTCCTACGTAGCCAAATAGTGGTATTCTTTTTTCCCACACCCATCCCCACTTTTTATTGAACCCGATATGGGGAGGCATTTATTCCAGTATTTCAAGTATGCTCTCCGCTACCCGTACAGTCGCATATTATTTCGTATATTTCGGTTTGAAACGATATTTTTTTAGCGTTAGCTATAAAGATTACTTAGCACAAATTGTTCAAAATCTTTTAAATTATACGAAATCTTTTCAGGCAATAATTTCATTAGTACGATTACCAATCTTTCCATGGTCATTAAGGTGCACGAAAACGTTCTTCTATTGTATAGATTCATTGAGGCGCGATAATTCATCGAGTTGGATTATTGCACATTTTGGCCTTCAAATATTCGCATTTTTTATATTCGTCGCATTGAATCGCTATAATCTCTATATTATGGTAGATCTCTTACAGATTATTTCATTGCGATTTTTTAAAATTAATTTTTCCCTATTTTCAATGGAATTTGCAAATTTCTGTCATAAAATGCAATATTATTTATATATTTCAACATTTATTTATTTATTTATACATAAAATCAATGTTTATATATATATTTTCATAATTTCTGTTTAATTAATTATAGAAGTTAGAAATAGAAAGGAACGTTTGATGACCTTATTATAGAAAACAATCACCTTCCCGATAATTCAGGTTGATCGATCAATTTTAGGAAAAAAGAGAACTACGAAAAAAAAATCCTACATTTAAAATCACTCAGGTCAAAAAAATATTTCAATAGGAGGGAGATTTATAGGATAATCGCATTTGCAGTAATTTGTGAAACCGGTTGTTCAGATAAACTGATAGGTTAGCATATATTGTGCCAATTTCTCTGGTGCGCCTCTGTACTTGTAATAAATAAGGTAACGATTTCCCCATCGATGATTTAACATTACAACAGAATTGATCTCCACTACCAGCCAGTTATCTCGGCATTGTTTTTCACCCCTTATGTGCTTGTTGTAAATGTCATCAATGAACATGCCCTCAGAAGGAGAGAAGAGGTAGAAATGAGATTCCAAGATGAATGCCCTTTTCGGAAGATCGAAAAACCCTTTCCTTCCTCTAGTAAGTTGCAAATAAATTCTCTTAGATACTCCAAAGTGAATTGATTGGAGTCCATATTTCATGGCAGCGTAGTTCATAGTCACTGATAGTGTTGACGTCAAATGCAGTTTTTCCGGAAACTGATACGGATGCAATTCAAGGTCACCAAATCAAATTTTTCGGTGAGGAAAGAGTTACAATATCGGTCAATAGAATATTGAATTTCTCATGCGCTGACTCACTTGCCGTCGTTGTGGCTCACTTGAGCCGCCGTTTATTGTATTTTTATCATCAACATTGATAGCTTAATCGAACTTTTGAGTACTAATATCTATCATATGCGACAATACTTCCCGTCTTATATTTCGTAGTTTTTTCCTTAGCTTAAGGTGATAAGGAGTGGAAGGGTTAAATTAAGAAAATGAACCCAGAGGTATTATCAAATAAGACGCACTGTTAATTAATTAAAATATTTCATATATAATTAATTATTATATTTTACCCATATATATTTTTTAAACGGGATTGTGTGTTTAACTTCTTTGTTTTCCGATAATGAATTCAGAACCGCAAAAGATAGGGGTGATATAATTTATGAAGTGCAGTCATTTGCAACAAGTGATAACAATTTCTTGTTTATCCATTTAGACGGTAGGAGGAATCACAGAAATCACGAAAATTTGATTGCTAGTTTATCGCTGTCTTTAAAACTTCCAATTTTTTGCTGCAATATCCCGAAATTGCTCTTTATATCCGGGAAATGTCTTCATCGAAACATTTCCCCGCTATGATGACGTTATTTGCTCAATATTTGCATTGTTAGTCTGATCCATATTTTCATAGGACTTTCAGTGAGATTTGCTGAAAGTGAGTGGAAAATTTTTCAAAGTGGAAATTGTTTGCAGCCAACAGTACGTGGAACATCGGCACCATCCACAGTTTCAACACGATTCCAAATTAACGAAAATGTAAAAATCACAAAGTTTCTATGCATACTTTCCGTTATTCAAATTATCGCCACTCTATATTCGGCTTGTAATGTATGGGCATCAGTATGTACGTTGTTTGTTTATTCGTGAAACATTTCAATAACCACAAAGATAAAAAAGTGAAGGGAAAATAATTGGGAACTATAGAAATTTTTATGATAGAAAAGTGACGCATTTAACTTCGAGATTACAACTTCATGACTAGCGATATCCTAAGATAGCGTAAGGATGTCACAACGAAGCTGGAGTTTTTTTATTAATGTGAAAGTCGTGCTAAAAAAATATACTCCATAATATTATTTTATGTGTATTTAATTCCTCGAGAGGTAAAATCCAGGTTTCAAACAGATTGGTGGATAGGCTCAAGCTCGAACTCACATCTGTAATATTAGTTCTTGGTGACTTTCAAATTTGCAGATGAAGCCGAACGTGAGAAACTGGAAGTAATTTATTTCCTAAAAGGGAAAATTAGTATTTCATCGTTGCTTATTATTGCGCCTAGTGCATGTGTGCTCCTTGGTGTTATGCTGATTCAGGTGATTTTACATTTTTTCCATCAATCTATTTTCATAAACTGATGAAGACAGAGGTGTTGCAGGTGAACATTGTGGAATGGTACTCATTAAATTCAAATCTCATTTACATCACTGAAAGATTGAATTTATTTATTATTTTATGACAGATATAATGTCTCTTTTTCACCCCATCATGAAACGTCTACTATGACCGAATAGAAAGCGTGGGCAATAGAATAATTCTTCTCACTCTTCTGTCATTTCCACACAAATGGTCATAGAAGGGTGCTCTTTCCTGAAGTCTTTGAACGTGATAAATGAGACCGAAACATTTTTTCTATGGCAATGAGAAAAGATTTATGTATAAAAGATCCTTTCAAATTATCCTTTCTAGCTGAAAGATAGTCGGACTTTTAAGGTGGCCAGGAGTCTTTGCCTACCAAACGAGAAAACATTTAAAATTGAGAATTGACGCATCTTATATAATGAGCACATTCCAAGCGTTCTGGCATGGGGCAGTTCGTTTGCACTTCACTTGAGGCATGCAATATTTCACGGTCTCTTCTAATACAAGTAGAATTGTTCAATATGGCCATTCAAATCGGCAACTTTCGAAGTAAATTTAAGAGTAATACTTTATAGGAAATACTTTAATGATTTAAAAAAATATATGTAAAAGTTCAGAGCGCACTCTCTAAGAGATTTCTGGGATTTCATTTCTCATAACAAAATATGGATTACTAATTCGATAAATGCTAGAAAATTGTCATTGAAAGAATAGTAATTTTTTGAGAAATGTATACTTCTTTATCCAGAACATCCATAATCCTCCCTCTGTGTTCCACTGTAACACAAAAGAGTGTTCCATAAATATGAGATGAATCAATATGGCCACTGCTATGTCCGCGGTGAATAAAGAAATCTGGAAATCTATATGCGCTTATTATGTGGATACTTCATTTTTGGCCTTATCAATTATCATTGAATAATTGAGGCCATGATGTTGCAATTCCCATTAACGGATTTCTATAGTTTATACTTACATTATTCGGCTTACATTAACCTTTTTATTACAATAAAGGAAATTACGAAGGATAGATATTTTTAATCTAATTGCAATTAAACGTTAGCATTAAATGAGTAATCCATATATCAAAGCGATTTTCTTCAACTTTTTCCGTTCAATTTTTCATAGCGATCCAACAGCACTAATAAAAACGATTTTGCATCATTAGCAATATACACATCAAAAATGAGAGCCAAATGAAAGGTCGTCGTTTTAGAAGACGATACGGGTGAATGCGGTTAAGTTACTCTACTTGGATCGGATCGTGCCGCTTAGGGATTTTTGTATGGCATTACCAGCTCGACGCTATAAGGTGAACGACTCGGCCATGTTGGCTAATTGCACTCAGCAAAGCTATTTCGCCGCACTTGTGAAACAATGGGATATGGCACCGGGCAGATGTTTCAGTAATCGTTTATGATTTTACGAGCAGCGGCGGAGATGATCACGATTTCTAGTGTTTTTACTTCCCTGAAAATGTTCATTTCCGCTCCTTGAAAATCTGTGTCCCAACGTTTTTTGAGGATATTATGTTGTTGCGGGGGTTTCCGAGAATCTTTCAGCGATAATCGTTATCTTCCAATTTTCTTGAAAATTTCACTACCATGGAGTCTTCTCTAATCTCAAAACTTTGTTACCTATGTCCTTCACCTCTCTTTCTTTCCCTTCTTTCAAAATTCGCTTCACGGTACTGTGAAATTATCTTGCTGATCTCGATTGGCTCCTATACTACAAACTTCACATAATGCCCGCAGTTTTTGTAATTGTATATTTCAAATGGTTGTCTTATGAATTCGATGAGTGTTTCTATGTAAAAGCTTAGAAGTCAAGAGAAAGAATAATAACGGCAAATTTAATTGTTTTTAAGAGATCTTAGTGCTCTATTGTTCGCATTCTCTATCGTATGCTTCAAAAACTAAATTTCGTTAATGCAATGGTGAACTTTTAAATCGACGATTTTATATATATATATCTTTATATATGTATATGTGTATATGTATATATAGAGAAAAGGACTATATTATTAGGAAATTATAATCTTAGCGTTTCAGCTGTTGTTGTTTATAAGAAGCGCAGCTGTCACAGTGACTTTAATCTTGTAATTTTGTAATCCTGTAACCTTTTCAACATCATTTTATTGATAAATCGTTTGATATTATATTTTATTGATGAAAATTCACATTTGGGGCGATTATACGCTCACATTTCATTACGGTAAAATGAGAGCGGTCTGCTAGCTAGCGTTAATGAACACAGCTCACCTGTGCAGGTGACAGCCAGTGAATCTAATTTGAAGGAAAAACTTCACTTCGCCTTCATTTTCAGCCATGAAATATTATTTAGTGCACTTTATTGTATAGCTCTTATTTCTGCAATCGTGGTTTCTTTCATTATTCTAGAGCACCACCTGTTTAAGTCATTTGCAATTAATTATCATCTGTACTTTTGGATAATTTTTCTAGAATTTTCTTCGGCTATTAGTTATATTGTGTAAATCGAACGGAAAGTTCAGTTTGAAGAAGACTGAAGTACAAGACAGATTATGCTGTGGTAGGCAAACGGTATCTTCATCCGCACTATCACGATGACGCTAGCATATTTTCAGTTTTTTTCTATCATATCTTCAAGTATTGTCCAAAGAATTTTTGCTATACATTATAATATCAGAAAATAATTGATAGAAATTACATGAATGCAAAACATGGGACGAAGAAGTCATGGTTGACCCACAAGTTGACAGCCATTCAAAAACACGTAAGAGAAAGAAGTATGCTTGAGAACCATCGCAAAGCATTTAAAATGCTATTAACATCGCTTGCACTCACAAATATACACACTCGAATCGACGTTCTATATTTCATCCTAATCGGTCAAAAGCACCTAAAATTACATGATTTGATGTGGGCCTGTTGACGCCTGAACCGATCTGAGCAATACGCTGCACGAAGATAAATCAAAAATGAATTGTTGGTTAAGGGATGGAGAAATCTTGGTACAGAAAGTAGAGATCCTCTATTTTGAGATGGGATAAAGTTTCAGGTTGTTTGCAACTGAGTGCAAATAGCGTGGGTTCATGAAAAGAGCAATAACTTTGCGTTTTCAGATACTGAAAGGGTGAAGGGGGAGGATAAAGCTGGATAAGGCGGAGCCTGAACAAAAAAGTGGTAGCCAAACTCTTTGCAAATATTACAAAGCGACGATGGTAGAATTTGGGAGAACAGTGGCTCACGAAAGTCACTGTTCGCGTGGAAACATGCGACTTCATTCGATTGTAGGCTTTTTTTTTGGAAACGTTCTGTAGTTGTTCACTTTCCGTTTTTAAAGGTCTTTACCCTTAAAGTACTTCTTGATTTCAGGTAAAAAGTAAAGAGTTTTAATGTTATTAGGGAATCGTTCGTATAAGTAAAAAAAACATAGGAAATGGTCAGTAAAAGTTCTCAAGGAATGTAGCGTTAGCATTGAATCGGTAACAAAATGTGAATGTTTTCATAAACCGTAGAAGTTGAATCAGTTGCTACAAGCTTGTCACCTACAGCCTAAAGACGGTTCTACATGGAATGTTCTAAAAAACGCATAGTCGTCTCCAGCAGATCATGAGGTATAATTTTGACCTTTGAAGCTTCATTAGTAAATTTATGCTGTCGATATTCGATGATTTGACACAAAATTAGTCAACTAGGTGAAATTATTGAAAATTTCAGCTTTAAAGAGTTGTTTGAGTAAAAGTTTTTGATTTAGCTTATTTAAAATTAAATTCAAAAATGTAAAATTGCCATTTTGATGATGAGTTCTCTACAACTCCGTCTTTCCTCGTCAAAGGCAGCTCTTGTTTATAGATTTCCTCGACATTCAATAGTATCGTCTTTTTACTGGAATCCTTATCGCTAAAAAAGTGTTTTTTTTAAAGATTATAATCCATCAGGTCGGAATTTCTTCATTTCAAATAACGCATTTAGAGGAAGAAGAAGATGGACGAATCACCATATTCAATAATTGCTAATGGGTAATTCCTCTAAAATTCATATGTAAAATAAGCAAATTAAATTGAACGATTACATTTCATAAATAATAATTTCTCTTCTATGATTTGCGTTCACCTCCTTCCACAGTTGCATAAATATCTATCTTTCACTCATCGCAACATTGAGCCAAGTATTGCTTATCACAGAAAGATGATATACAAAATGCTCATTTTGATGTAATGACACGCGTTGATATACTCAAACTCCTTTCGATATGCCACATTTGGTCGTTTAAATCGGGGCAAGTGCATTGTTAAGGACGCAAAAATTTAATCGATTTACGTAGGCACTGAATTGGGCGAAATTCATTCGACTAACTGAAAGGAGAGATTTTTCTTTGCGCTTTTCGAACTTATATAATTTCTTTTCTAGTGAACATTGAGCTGCTCATAAATTGCTCCACAATGTGATAATGCTTCAGAGTGATAAGAAATTATCAGATTGGCAAGAAAAGATCTTAACTATCAATAAGATGAAGTTTTCAGCATATCATGTTTATGAGTTAAGTACGGAAGCCATAAAGGTGGTTGTCTTGCTTGATAAAAAAAATTCCACGCAAAGTACGTTGATGTGATTCTTCCCGAACAAAAACGATCCGTTTTCAAAGGTATTGCACTGAAAAGAGCCTTCAAAGATCCTATAATTTTCTGCAAAAGTAGCGGAAACTTTTTCAATTACTCATTATTACTATTTTATTCAAACTATACTCTATGTTGAAAATCTGTTTGATGCTGTTTGATGCAATTACACCCTGTTTGATCTGTTTGATGCAATTACACCTTAGCGCCCTAATATTTCAACAAACAATCAAATTTTACTTTCAACATATCAGCAGCATTTATTGCATTATCGACGTAAATAGTAATATTTTATTATTAACTCAATTGATAAATTATAGTATCGGAATTCCATCAAGAAAGCAATTATCTGCAAAACAGAACGCTCTAATCAGCTCTGCTATAGCATGCCACAAGCGCGTTATCCTTTCAAAGTAACGTTCAGCAAAAATGTTCACTCTGACTGACTTATGACCAACTTTGGAGATTTTCATATCAATAATGAGATGATGAATGAAGAAATTTTTTCTATTTCATTTGGTGATAAAAATTTGAAAAATATGATTGATATTTATATGTACTTATCGCAAAAGAATTCGAAAAATTTCAGTGAATATACGTTGATTTCTCGCTCGTTGTTATATTGTAATGTTGAATTTTTACTATGTTATATGATACGGCTCATTTAAACACTATGAAAAAATGAACATTTAGAAGATGAACGACAGGAAATACTTACAACTTAACAAGAATTTTTTGTTCTTATGTAACTTGGATATTTGGGGCACTCGAATTACTCGGACATAAATCCAACTTTTTAAGGAAGAGCAAGGACTCAATAACCTCATCGTCGATTCTTTGTAACATTGATCAGCGATCGGCAATATTGACTGATTAGTAATAGGTAGTGTTGAATATATGAATGCAATTTTGTGAGATAAGCATACTCGTAAATGTGTGGACGAAATAACGTTAAAATATGCTTATTGACGATAGATAATCAAATTTTATGATGTGCATCAAACTTATGCATTCCAAGAAGAATGTACTGAAGAATGTACTGTGTTTCCTCATATTTTCATATTTCCTCATTCATATTTCCGTTCCTCATATTTTCATATTTTCTCAATATGAAAAATAGTGGTTATGCATTAAGGAGATTACTGTTCAAAAATGAAGATTTTATTCAGTTATGCTGAGAGAAAACCTACTTAAATTTAACAGGAAAGATAGGGAAAAAATTGTCATATTGAGGAGTGTGGAAGTGAGGAAGAGGCTAAAGAAGAATATTCACTATGGTGAAATTTTCAGTACATAACTGAATAAAATCTTCTTTTTTAAACAGTAATCTCCTTAATGCATAACCACTATTTTTCAGTTCTATTTATTTTAAATTTTCATATTTCCTCATATTATTCCGTTCAATCGATCGTAGTTCTCTTTATGGTCTCTCTTTGAAGAACTAATCCGCTGGTTTTAAATCTAATCGATAATGTTGGTTCATATGAAATTGTTGAACGTTTATGTTTCGTGGTAGAGAATTGCCTCTGTTTCCTCTATTTTTCTTCAAGTCTCAGTTTAGTGGTCATTATCTCAAGCTCTCGGGCGCTTCACTTGCTCTCCTCAAAAATGTTGTTGTCTATGTAGCTATGCGTTTGGGTGGCTGTTTATGTGTGGGTGTGTGCGTGTACTTGCCGATGTATATTTGCATGGGTGCTCGAAACGTCAAGCATCTGCATTCGTGATATACTTGCATGTCAGTAAATACGAAAACAATGTTTTGAATGCTTGTTGATAATCTGTGAAAGTGGCTGGCTGGTGAAATGAAACAAAAGCGCATATCGTGCCAACTGCTTTGGACACGTCTTCCAATTAAATTCTTCCCTTAATTTTTCCTTTTTTGTCTACGACAGGATTACCTCGTGTAGTCCTTTAACTCTTTAGACATTACATGTGCGTCTTTGTCGAAATTCCATTTTCATCGAAATACTATGCTTACCTGAGAACATTACATCAATGCGTTCGTATAAAGTTGATATAAAAGCGTGTGAAAAAATGCCATTTGAGGAAATTAATATAGAGTGAAATAAATTCTTTTAAATTATTTCTTTCTGAAAGAAGGATATAGGTGAAGGTTTTCTTGATACATGTGGTAATTTTAATTATTGAGCAGCTGACTGGCAATTACCTACGATGAAAATAACGTTTCATCGATAATGATAGTGTCACCAAGTTTCAGCTCATTTAAAATGTGGTTAATTGAAGCCCTGCAGTGTTCACTCTAGGGGGTTATTTTTAATTTATTTTTTTTTCCTCTCATGTGCAGATATGCACTCATAGAATGCCAAATCTCTTTTTTTTTCATCAGTTCTCATAGCTCTCATATATGTATGATTAATTTATATGTTTCAATCTTGCATAAGCGGAATTATTCGTATTTTTAATAATTTTCTCTGTTCACCGTTACTGACTTGAATTTGTCAGTTAGTAATTCATCTGTGTATGCTTGTGCTGTCCGTCAGAGGGTTCGAATTAGGAAATATCTGAAGTTAGCGTTAAGAAATTTAGCGCATATAATGTGCACAACATGACTATTTTTCATGTCAATTTAAAATGATCGATATGCTTCAATATATTCTATAGGACACTTTAATCTGCCTACCAATCTGTCACAATGCATTTGCTTCCAGTTGCGACGAGCTGAGGTAACACTCCATGGGATGAGGTCACACTTTGGATGAGTTCGGCTCATTGAGAGGATCTTCTTGAGAAGCTTCCTCCAATCTGTCGCTTCAGTTTGAAACTGAATGTGCTGACGCACTAGTCAGATTGTTTTGCAAGAATTTTCGACACTTTCCGATATTTGCACAAATCTTTTCTGCCTTTTCTTACCATCTCTTAAGCAGCCGTTTGCCAGGAACATCGCGAATTCCGCCTCCACTCTCGTTGCATCCATATCGGAAGTGGAATGTAGCTAGGATGTTAAGAAATTATTTATGAGCCATTTAAAGTATATTTCAGATTCTTGGATATAAATTAAACGAAGAGGTGAAAATTTAGATCGTTAGCCAATGATACTATCTGCTATCATTGCCGAAAATATTGTGAAGAATATCTGAAAAGTTTTTCTCATTGAGGTTTCTCTCAATTCAATGGTGAAAAACTCATAGGAAAACTTGTAGAAATTCATAAAAATAGCCACCTCATTGATTGTGCACATTCACTAGCGTCAATGTGAGCGCATGGCCGAATTGTTCGAATAGACTTAATAGCATTTTCATTTCAGACATAGAAAATTTCCAACTATATCACCAAATATGAAGGGTAAACGATTGATGGGATAGTGAGTGATATGGACAAATTTATTTTTAGATAATTTTATTATTCTAACAAGCATGCATGATTCGAAATTTTGTGCTCTTCTTTGGGAAAAAGGAAATTGAAAATATTTGGAAAATTGACGGAAATATTTATCGGTTGAATTTATTTCGGTCATTAATTTGCACTATTAAACGAGTCATTCAATAACGGGATTAGCACAAAGTTAGAGAATAATTCAAATTCAGAAAACTATTTTTTAAAAGGACGTTTTACTTGCATTTTAACATTATATGGACTTTTTCGATAGGTTACCTTGCATTTTAAATTATTTTTCACATATTTCTGTAAGTGATGTTCTATTCTCATTCTATATTTTTCCATTTCTTTGAGAATAAAATAAAATAGAAAATATCAAAATTTAATTATGTAACATACTTCGAGCGGAGAATTTCACTCCCGTTGCTCACTGTTGTGGATAAATGCGGTTTTTGAAGTTTCTCTAAAATGGAAATAAAGTTGGTGGAAAATATGGCGTATAAAAGAGATCTGGCCTAAAGGTTATTCATTAAAAGTGTGGATAATTTGAGGAAAATAGATCAAATCTCCCATCATTTAAAAGTGATGCATGAGTTGGAGGATCTGAATAGGGGAAATTGCGTTCCTTTAACACCAGCATGAAGCAATTGTGATTCGTTCAGACAAAGTGAAAAATAAAATCGAAGATAACTCTCCTTCTAATTTTCTAATGCGAAACGTTGCCAGCATTTTTTGCTTCTCATTTTTGAAGAATATGATCGATGCTAGTGAACATCGCAATCTATTCTATCGCCCTTTGCTTTGTTTTATTTGTTCGTTCATGGGAAAATGCTATCGTGACAATATTAACCGATATTTATGGTGGATTTCAATGATAGGGCTATTCTTTGCAGAAGATATTTGAGTAATTTTATGCACAAATTAATTTGTTTTGGAATTTAATTGAATAATAATAAGGAATTAAATTGTTTGGTTTAATTATAGCAGAGCGCCAAAGTATGTATCTAATGTATTCTAGTTCTTTTGCAAGGTTTTTTCACTGCTTGCCCATCGAGCGTAACATTGAAATCACAGAAACCTGCTAAACTCTCTAAGAATTTCAAAACCTATGTCTAAATGAAGCGGTAATATCAAAACAGCTAATCCATCAAATACTTCTTGAAAGATAGACGTAAATAGCTCTAAATTTATGAGTGAAACGTATCGGTCGAAGTAATTTCCTTGCCATTAACGTTCATCGCTTTTTTGTTCTTCAATTTATTTTTTATCTCTTCGTTTAGCATCGCTTAGTGTAGAAAATAACGGAAGCAATCTTGCAGTTCATTTCTGCTCACCTCAGAATACTGATTGAGATAAATTCAATTAAGGAACAAAAGATAATTTGCCCCATCTCCTTCTCTCTCTCCATATACGTATATACAGATTATTTTAGGAACATTATTTTATTCTGCGACATTAGCCGCTAATGAAATCAAAATTCATATTTCGTAGTAAAATCATTTGTTCTCGTTGAATGGATGAGTCTTTGTGGCACTGAACTAATAAACGTTTTACCTTTTTTTGATTCGCACACATATGTTCTTATTCTCTATAGGAATATTTTGCAGTACTTCTCTCACAGATCTGCATATTCCTTCCAATCTTTTGCAGTGTGGCGTCTCTATATCATTGCTGAAGTTTTAATTCTGATCCATATCGAGCCTGTGAATTAACAGTGATTTTGCTAGGTTCGTTTATTCTGAAGATATGCGCTGGCTATCTCCTAAATATGTTCGGGGTCACCGTCTAATTGCAAATTGAGGCCGTAGTTGGTGTGATCGGAAGTACGGATCAGTGGCGTGATCGCACTTATAGCCTTTGCTATGATAATGCATTTGTACTTCTCACTCCATCATTTTACAATATTGAGATCGCATCACGTTTCCAGAAGTCTGTTAAAAATGTAATTATATGACAATTTCAATTCTATATCTTACACAGTACTATACTAGTATCTTGACCTAAAAATACACTATTTGCATTTGTGATTTGTTCTCCGCATTTCAAGAAAAGAATTTTCTTTTAAAGCTTGCAAGAAAACGAAAATGTTGGTCGAATTCCACTAAAAAGATCTCTAAATTCTTTTCTATTTTGAGTACTCAAGAGTAACTACTTTAGCAACATTCGATCGCTTACCTAAAAAGTGCTCTATGATTTATTAATATAGAGAATTTCAACGATTACCACAATTAGACAGTGTCTGCATCAATGTATAAGCTTTTCGAAAAGCGCATAATATCAGACCGCATTGCTTTGTCCATCTTTTTAAAACCATTTATTTACTTCATGTTGAACTTAAACTTATCATGTTTTCATCTAAGGTGACGAAAAGGTTTCCAGATAAGCTTACTGAACTAACTGCGCGTCATGAAGCTGGCATAATTTCCTCGAAACCAATGGCCGGTCCATCACCATCAGAATGAACCATTATCTAGCATTTTCATTAGCTTTCATCAGCTTTTCATCAGTTTTGGCCAACTTTGTATAGTTCAAATGTTTTCCGCACCTGTTATGTTTCGAACCACCAATTTCATAGCCGTCATATCAGCGATACATATGTCCTTCCTGATTCTACAAAAAGTAATGGCTGTTGTGATTATGAACGGTACCATTCTATTCCATGCAACGCTGCCAACATGATACTAGTGGATTCATCTTGTCTGCATTAAAATCTCGTTCTCTAGGCTCGATGAATTCCCCAAGACATTTTCAATATCTCAAACTTTGTTGAAATATTTTTGTTGAACGGAACTATGCGAAAAAGGGAAAAAATAAAATTCTGTGAGGAAGTCGTTTACGTGAAGTGCTCATTGGAAAATGCCAACAGCCACCGCAATAAAGTAAGATCTCACTTTCTCTACTGACCATTGTCAGACATTCGATGCATTTGCTTGGCACCTTCTGTTGAATTATCACCAAAATATAACTGCAGTACCTTGGTGCTATTGTTTCATCCCTTCGGCAAGAAAATTCAGCTGGTCTTTCCAGACGCACATCAAGGAACGTTCTCCTTGGTCGTTCACGAATGAAGGTTTGACGTCAGCATGTGTCTCAGTTGCTCATTTTTGTCAAGCTGTTGCGCCACACTGCCCCATTATCAGAGAAGATGTGCTTTTCGTAATGGGTGATAAATCGATCAAAAAAACGGTTACAGTGACTCCGAAGTAAAACCTCTGAGATGACCTCCACATAAGTATGAGCATTGGCTCTTCGTTGAATGCGCGTAGTGTCAACCGATCAAGCCTTTCCATCTTGTCTGTTTCATAAATGCAAGGTCCTAATAAGTAGAAAGATATATAAGAGCATTAACTAACGCAAAATAAACGGCGGAAAAAACATGTATTATAATCACTGGTCACTGAATTGGTCATTACATAAAATATTCCGACAAAATGATCTTTATTCGACTCAAACAACGAACATACACTGTTTCTTTAGATACCTCAAGTTTTTCCCATCTCCTTGCACGTTTTCTGAGGATCTGCTTTAAAGTTTCCTTCAGATGGTCACCCTCGAAGAGTTACTGATGACCACTACGCGATTGTTGGTCGAAGGCTTTCATCTCCGGAGCGGAATACAATGAGTTAGTGGCGAATAGTGAGTTGTGGAGTTGATCCATCAAATACAATGCTGATGCTTTGGTCCGATATTTATTGCAGTTCTACGTAATTTCAACTGCCAGGTGCAGAAAATAATTTCGTTGGCGACATCTCGGGAATTTGAAGAGGCAAAAAATTCGATAATTTTTCTTCATGAGGGCAGCATGAAAAATGCAAGGTCCTAATAAGTAAAAAGATCTATAACAACATCAATTAACCGAAAATAAACGGCGCAAATGTATGCACGATAATCATTGGTCATTGAATTGGTCACCACATCAAATCAACTGGTCGAATGGTTGTTACTTTATGGATCATGTAATATCTCGTCTTCGCCATGCATTAGCAGGAAACATATACTATGAATGAAAACTATTGTTGGTTTCGTCTTACAGGTTCAGTCGGAAGAATCCATAAATAATTCAAAACATTTTTTGACAAAATTTGCATATCTGTGTCATTTTTAATGGAAAAGGACGAAACGTAAATTTATAAAAATAAAAAAAACAATCACGGTAGTAAATAAATAAATAAATAAAGAGATGAATGCAACAGCAGTTCAACACGCCTATTGGCACTATCTGCGATGTGTAAAATGGGCAAATGAGTATCGCATATTCCGATAGAGTGTTCGATACTTGTCTCAAACGCCAGTAGATGAAGGCGTTTCCTGACCAATTGAACAAACCTCGAACTGAAAAAAAAAACACTCAATAATGCCATTACTGCCTGAGGAAAAATTGACTGCTAATGAGAAGATTCTAATGGCGAGCATTGCCAGAAGATGATAAGGTAAACCTCTGTTCGTTTCAAAAACCATAATTTACCGATTTAGCCGTATTTTAAAAATATGGTGCACTTCCTGCTTCGCAATCGATAAAATACTGTGCTGTGCTTCGAGTAATAAAGCTACGATACGGTACAATCTTGCAACTAGTATCTACTGTGCCATCCATTGGCGCTCACGACGTTGAACGTTAACCGAATGGCCATCTATCCTTTCGCGCTGTTGCATCCTCGTATCGGTTTTTCCTTAGCCATTCGTGCCTAACATACTTTTTCCACTTCGGATGAATCGACTCATTTTTTGGTTTGACGGTATGCACTACGTTTGGACGTATTTTTGAGGTCTATTTTGAATGTTCTTTTGTAATTTTAATGATCATTGATATATTCTTCACGGAAATAAACAACTTCCTTATAAATTCGTTTGCTGAGTACAAAAATCGGTCAAATGACCTTCGGTAGACAAATTTAATTTTAGGTGCAAATCGTTTCTCGGTTTCTTCCCAGGGGTCATAACCACCCTTCCTTTGCTGATGTTCCTGATAAACGATTTTTTATCCAATTTTTATGTTCATTATCACACGTCTTTAGGTGCTCGGTCATTATCATCCTACACCCTTCCGGTTTTCGTAGTTAATTATATGTTCATGAGGGCAGCCGAACTATAAGAATATCTTGCAGGAGATGTGATGATTATTTAAATGTTGATTTTCTTCCTGCAATAATAACCATTAATCAGAGGTAACGTCCACCTCGATCTGTCCTGAAAATCTCAAGAACACCTTTGAATTGTTATGTCACCTCACTTTAACATTGCACGCAGGAATAAAATAAGCAACTATATTCAAATTTTGTGAGCGGTGAACGGTATATATAAAGATATTTACAGTTTCTTCCTATTTTTGGCTACTATTACATATATTCATTCCTTATTATCTTCTTTCTAATTAATAATTCACGTAAAGTCAAAATTCTTAGTTAAATATGAAATGTTAAAAGCGCACTATTGGAAAATAAAAGGCACGGTGCAAAGCTTCTATGAATGCTGTGATTTCCTCCATTTTCTCAATCACCGATCGCTCAAATGTGCAGCAGTATTTTTCGATCCGAAAAGGAAGAATCGCACTCAATTAGGATTTGCGAATGGATTTATTTTGCGGACGCGTCCATGCATTACGTCCCCACTAAAATAATCCAATATAAGCCCATATTTGCGAAAAAAGTCAATGGATTTTGTAAATTGCAATTTCAAGAATTTCTGGTCTATTCCCTACATTTATTTTCAAAAAACGAATTGAATATTGATCCTCTAATGTCTAATGTCGTCTGTTGTCTGCACCTAATTTCATAGAAGATTAAAAGTTTGCCATATATTAATGCAAAAGAGTATTATGTTGAGAACACTAATTGTGCCTCAAAATTCGGATTTGGTCGGCATATGCAGGTTGGTGAAACGACGCTTTATGAAACAGCTCATCTTTGCATGTGAGCATTAAGCTTTTGGATGCAACTAACAATCCTGTTTTGATCTTGATAAAGAATTAGCTTATTGCTTGAAACTAACTTATTGTTGGACTTGAATCAGTTACTTTTACTTGGCTACTTTTACATAGTTACTTAATTACTTCATTAAATTACTATCGTTTCTAGCCGAATTGAGCTATTTATTACGATATACAGTATGCTTTGTTTTAGAAGTGTGGCTTATGCCCAACATTTCGAGTCTCTATTTGTAGCAGCTAGAATAAGCCTAAGTTAAGGTACGATTTGCTGGCTTTCTCTCTCTGAAAGGGCCTATTTTAAGCTTCTATCAAAAGTCCCGAAATTGAAAGTAGTTTAATGTGCATATCAATTGCTCTCGTCAATCGGATTATTGTATCCCCATCTTCCCCAACACCTTGCCAATCAGTTGAGGGAGCGTACGACCTATAACGTTGACCCTTCCCTTTACTTCTCGTGATGCTAAAACGCGAGCGTTTCTCTTTGCGCGTTGCTCCGTCAAATTGCGTTTTGGATACTAAATGAAAACGAATGTATTTCCTTCATTACTATAAATTAACGAAACAATAGAATCATTAGATTGTTCTAAAGACTCTAAAATAAGACTCTAAAATAGGTTTATATTCATTATATCATTTTCTCGGTAAGATTTGACGATCCGAAGTTGAAAGTTCTCCAAATTCCAGAAAATAGAACATAAAGATCGCATAAATCAACGAGTGTATATGCGCGCCTATGATTTCTTTTTCATCATACGAGTATTTTTAATTTGTAAATTTCTCATTTGTGTATTTTTGACTAATTTTTCTCTCATTTCAGTTTCACCATTCTAATATTCAAATTATCATTCATTGAAAAGTTGTTTGCATATTTTTGCTAATTATTCCTTTGGAAATTCTAAATTCTAAAGATATGCTTACAAGAATATATTCAAGAGTGCGCAATGGATGCTGATGTAAGCTGCTTCGATTGGTATTGAAGAGAAATTTACTTACCCTCCTTATGGCAGATATTTATTTCGAATGTCTCCATGCTAGAAACGCTTACGTATATGCGTAAATAAGTACGAAATGCATTGCACACAATCAAATATACGCGATATAAATGCTCCACTTATTGAGGCAAATGAGTGACGTGTTTAAATTTCAAGATTGTCACAAAGACATCCGTAATTTCTTCAAACTTGCAGCTTTAATTCTCCTCATTTTGCTAGCTTTAGTCGGCTGCAATCATAAATTTTCAAGCATTTTATGCCTTTAATGATAGCAATAAGTCGATTTAACTAGTAGTTTCGCACTATAACGCAGTTAAACGTCATGGGAATTTTTCAAGTTTTATTTGTTTTTTGCTATCGAGATGATTGAATGCATCCACGCAAAAGGTTTCTTCTATATTTGGAGTTAGTTTAGCGTACTGCAATTTTTAAAATAATTCGCAAGACTCAGATATTACCAATTAAGGAAAAAAAAGGTTATATCGATGTTTGGGAGTATAAAATATTTTCATCGTAATTTATTCCTCTCAGAGTTGAGTGTTTTGCTTTTATCCTTGCAAATAGGAGAATGTTCCAAAAAGTATGGCCGCATCTGTTATATTTTTTCGGGCTGAGAAGTGAGAAAGATTTAATATGAAAAGAAAATAATTTAATAATTCCTTTGGTATTTTTCTGATGAAAAGCATCGATTTTGTGGAATAATTAGTGAAGAGCTATGAGAGTACCTTTGCAATTTTGATATATGTCAGCTAATATTAGTAAGATCACCAATGACCTCTTACGTTGACTTCAAACGTCGGCTATCATACTTTACACCTATAGAAATGATATTTAAGGACTCGCCACTACAACATTTGCCTACTAGTAATTTGGATAATATTCCACTTAGAGAACTTTAGCATATTCCCAAAAGGCGAACTAAGTTTAAACCTTTTATTAATCAACATCCACTTCGCATTATAAAGGATGCAACATATTCTTTAAATAAATTTATTCTTCTAATTGCTCGAACTGAAAACATCAACGCTGGAAAATTAAAAATATTTCACACGTTGGCTACGCAGTGTATTAAGGATGTTTTTTACAACGAATTTTATAAAGGAGACATCAGCTAAGCCCATGATTTAGACTATCATAATAGCATAATACTTTCTAAAATGTAGTCCAAATTAATTATCATACCCGTGGATAACGCCGGAAATAGTTATGCCTCTCTATGTAAAAGCTTTTATATTCAAAACTTGTACATGGAACTTGAAATGGTAGCACTATGGTAAGTGATATTTACGAGTATGTGGTTAGCATACAACAGTTGGATGTTATTTATAGGCAAGATAGGTTTTCTGAAAGGAACTTTATTAATATTACTGAAGAAATTGTAAAGCTCGTCGCGATTCCTAATTACTTAGAATTCGTTATAAATTTCGTTATATAGTCGTTATATAGTTGGAGCCAGTAAAAAACTCTAAAACCTTTGATGTTGCAGAGTATTCAAAAAATTTTAAACAACACCACTTAGGTAATTATTGTAATCTGGTTAGTCAAAGAAACGAGGCTGATTTTTTTTGTAGTATTAAAAACTCTTATGAAGTTTTCGAAACAGTTAAAAAATATGATCAGCTTATTTAGGCGATTCTAACGGCTAATTTTTCCACCTTAAGTTTGTTCTTAATGGAAGCTATTTTACTTTTGCTGGTTTTGTTTTTGGGCAGAATAAACGAATACCTATGAGGGGTAATGCAAGTCGTGATATTGCTGATCCCAATTTGTCCATCATAGAATATAAATATGCCAAAATTTCACGTTTTAATGCTATTTGTTGTAGGTACATTGATGACTTATTAATAGTTAATATAGAAAATTTCTGTAATACTGCTAAAAGGATGTGTGGGGATTCGTTACAACTTCAAATTACATACAGTCATAAAAAAGTTCATTTCTTAGGCTGAAACTTAACTATTACAGATCAAGGCGTCAGATCAAATGGAGAATTTTAACTTCAGTGTGAACAGATCCACCCAGTTAGGTAGTAATATTCCAGCGTATATGCATAAAAACCTCATAATTTCTCAGACTTTCCGATTTATCAAAATATTTTCTCTGAGAACAGATTTCTGTTAATAGATGTAAGGATCATTTAAACAATTATGAAAATAAAGACTTAAATGTTTTATTGATGGAATAATACTTAACGCTTCAAGTAGTAAACCGGAATTAATATGTAAATTTGCTTTTCTTAGCAGGCATAATACTCAAAGTTTCACCAAAGAAACACTTCAAGCACGTTGAGTATTTGTATATTAAAAACATTCATTTTATCAGCGTACATATGTTGTTATGTGACACTGTCGGTTTATTGATTCTCGGTAATATCTCTACGGGTATGTTTTATGAGCTTATTGGGATAGTGTATTCCTACATCAAGAGAGATGGGAAATTGCTCAAGGCCGTTGATCTTGCCGTCTATGTTTTCATTGACAAGATTATGCGATTAGTGGTATTCTACGCTTTTCGAGTGCAGTAATGGGGTTGCTATACGACATGTTTCTTTATTTTCTTTGAATTTTTTTCCCAACTTTTTTACTAAAGTAATTATTGCATTTTTTATTTTGTTACATTTTTTTGTATTTGTTATTTTCATAAAACATGTAATAAATTTGTAGATTTATTCTATATTTTAAATCGTTCGTGAAATTATCTAACGGTCACAATTGGCCCATATTTACAACTTGTTACATTGTAAGTACCATTCAGTTCGAATTCAGGACATACGTTCTCATCCTACTATAATGCATGAGGAATGATAATAAGCGAGCATCTACTTTAAGCTCTCAATCCAGTGATATAGAAGGACGGTCTTAATTGGCCCATATTTACAACTTGTTACATTGTAAGTACCATTCAGTTCGAATTTAGGGCATACGTTTTCATCCTACTATAATGGAGAATGATAATAAATGAGCATCTACTTCAAGCTCTCAATCCAGTGATATAGAACGAAAGGAGATGAATTAATAACAGTGACGGGATAGGCGGCCGTAATTTAAAATTTCTCACGAATTACACGATCATTGAAACGATTGTTTCTGTGTATTCCTTTTCCTTTTCATATTTTTTTCTTATATGTTACTTATTTTTATTTTATTCCTACTCATCATTTACAAGCAGAGTTATGCATTTCGTTGTGACGATCGATGGCCCACACATAACTCAGGTGTACGCGTCAGCGGATAAGGGCCGAAACGTGTTCACCTTTTATTCCCATTCAGGTCTAATTGTTGAATGATTAACATTTCATTTTATCATTGTTCTATTGCTGCTGTCCTTAGGTTTTAGTCTTCTGTTATTATGACCACATTATAATAAGACAATAAGAAAGCATTCATTAAAGGCCCCGAAAACCTCCATCAAACATCATGATTAATTTGGGATCTCATATCTTATCAAACGTTATATTTGAATTTTTTTCTCATCTCTTGCAATTACATCTTGAGGTGTGTGATTCAGTCTATTTTGCGCTCTTCGTACCATCCTGTTTCCATCGTTTGCTCTTCTTGTTAGTAAGATTAAATGTTCGATTTGAAGTTTCGTCATAAACGATCAGAGATCCAACCTCTGAAATATTTCGGAGAAATTTCCTCTTGTTTATTTTTCTTTTTCTTATTTTCTCTCTCATATTTTTTCTCGTTTCATTTCTCTGAGTGGATATAAGAAATAAGAACTGAAAGGAGTGTTTGCTAAAAGGGATTTTTGTGCTGCACACAATAAACACTATGTAAGTGAGAGGATAAACATGAATTGCGATATCCAGAAAATTTTCAGGCGCTCTCTGGAAGTGTCGCCTCACCGTCAATGAGACAAGAAATTATTTCATATCGAATATGTTAAAGTTTCTATGAATGACGCAAGAAAATTTCTCATTCATAGTTTACTTAAATATTTCAGATAATTTGAAATGACTAACAGAAAAAGAAAACTGTCCACGAAAAATGCCAATAAAATGAATTTATTCAATTAAAGGGCGCCGAAAAAATATGTCTGTCCTACTCCTTCCTTTACATAACACGTCAACGAATTTTCTGAAAGCTTTAAATTTATATTTTGAATATGCATCACTCCTTCAAAGGACTTGCAGCGAAGGGCACATGAAACCGGTTCTATGGTTGTCAAAGAGTGCGTCGGCGCACATTCACAGATTTCCATTCGAAACGTCTCAGGGATTGATGCTTCTCGCGTTATAGGCGGCTTTATATACCTGATTAGGTATTCATTGGATAAAATGTCACTTATCGAAAGGAGAGAAATAAGAAGTTGAGCGAAAAAATTTGAAAAAAGGTCGCTGATTTCCAATTCATTTTAATATTTTTTCGATAACACTATTTTTTATTTCATCGATTTCTGCTTTTCCATTCTTAAAAATACAAATTTTTATGAACTCATAAATGAAAGTCAAATGTCAAATTCTTTGAGAATGTTTCCTCTTATTATTTTTGGTTTCTAAAATACCATTCTTTGACGTTTTTTGGAATTTACAAGTGATTTTCTCAAATTTCGAGTATTTCTCGCCGAAATCGCTTTGAATTTAGAATATGTTCGACTTTTGTATTCGATTTGATTTGATCTTTTCTCGAAGAGATTTTCTTCACTTGTAGTATACGTTATTTATATAGTGATTATTCAGTTCTGCATTTTCGACCACCTATTTACCTGTAATTTACCTTTTTATTCTTAATTCTCTTATTTACCTGTAATTTTCTTCTGGGGTTTTAATTACTTCTATAAAATGAATAATCGACAAATGGTTGTTTGAATATTACTTTTCACGAATATTTCACTCTTCTTATTGCTATTTTTGATTTTCTTAATTGATGAAAACTCATTTTGCTATGAAAGAAGTGATATTCAATAAAAGATTCGTTGATATGATATCTCCAAAATGAATCTCCGAGTTCCTAGAATCCTATATTCATTGAATCACGATATTGCCACTACTGTGGCTTTTCACATTTTAGACAGCGCTATGTTGTATCACCTTCACGCAGCATTTATGTTTATTGCACTCTTTACTTTCATATCGACAAGTATAGTAGTAAGTAAGCACACTTATCAATATAAAAGTAAAGGTGCTTCAAATGCCGAGAAAAATGCTAAGAAAAAAGCCAAAGTATGAAATTTCTTCAAACGCTTTCTCAAGAATTTTTTTTAAAGGCCAAATCGTCGACATTCTTTCTTTCATTCTTCGGAATTTTTCGAAGAGACGAATAATTGGCTACGAATAAAAAACGCGTTTAATTCGTAATGGTGATTTTATTTTCTACAAACAAAAGTGCGGCTAATTTCGTTTTGTTATTATCATATTTTATGCTTCATTGTTTTGCCGTTATCGCATCATAGGTTTAGGCATGAAAACTTATCTTTTATCTCTTAGTTTTATTTCATTTTTCCATCATATTCGGTAGAGAATCGGCTTGTGGTTCAACAGTTTCCAACTTCCTAGCTATGACAGAATACCTAAGCGGATCAGGCTGGTAAAGCGATGTTAGGTGTACAATAGTCACATAACGTAACAGTAAATTTTAAAAGATCTCCAGCTTTTCTTTTCTGTTGGAGTAATGAACCGAAGACCGAACTTCATTGAAGCTTTTAGTAAAGGTGCCTTCGATTTAGAGGATAAACTCAGCTCAATGTTGGCCAGGTAACTGAGGTAACTCTGATGTAGAGGTCGTGGAAGACAAATAAATTTATGAAAATAGATCAGCTTTCTAGCGATGATATTTAAATCTGGGATAGAGGAGGCAATGTGAGAAATGATGATATAGACAATGAAGGTATTATATTTTATGATTTCTTATTTCAGTATAATTCTGTCTCATTTGAGCAGGCTTAATTGCATAGTTTTACATATTTATATTTTTCCTCTAGCATCAACATATTTAATCAGAATTCATCGATACGAAACGTTTTGCAATGAGTTGAGAATTTATGCAAATAATTCACATTTCTTATTGGTTATTGCGGGGCTATAAGTAGGTTTCACTTAGATTCGTTGACGCTAAGAAATTATGAGATTGAGATTAATCAAATTTATTGATAATTTTGCCCATTATGGATTTATTCCTTTTTTTTGCAATTCTCATTGATATTGCGCTAAAGAGCAATATATTAGTCGGCCCTTTTCATTGTTATTTTCACTTACTTTCAACTGGAAAGAAAGAAATCCATTTATGTTCCTTTCATCACATATATGATTGTATTCTGAGGATATTATAAAGAGAAATTTATTGCATTTAAGAAGAAATCGTAGAGAGTCTTTTTACGCTTTAAAAGCAATAAGCAAAAGATCAATTGAATTTTTTGCAACCAAAGAAGAATTTCATTCGATTATTTCGAATTAATCATCTAAAATCGTTCACTTAAATTTTTATTGATAGATGGAAATATTATAAATTATTATATTAATTTGAATTAGAATATTTTAAAAACTGAAAGGAAGATTTAAACATCAAATTTCGTTGAGTTTTTATTTCTTCTTGGCGTCCAGAAAATTTTATTGCAATGTTTCTCGATCTATGATGGAGACGATAGCATTTGAATTAAGGATTTCTGGATGGAATTATTCTGCAAATGCATCCATGCATCACGTCTCCATCAGCAATAAGTCAATTTAATCTCAGATTTACGAAAAAGATCAATGCGATTCACAGAAAAAATTATAATTCAACTCGTGAAACAGAGATAAAAATTCAAAATCGAAGCAAAGCCTGAATTTTTCAAAGTCACATTATAGCGATTTTATTTTGCGCGTAATTCTCATTAAATTTTATCAGTTGAGATAAAATGAACGCAAACTAATCAAATTAAAAAGTTCATGTATATATGTTTTTTTTCAAATTTCAAAGTAAAAAAATTCAAATATTCATCTTCATATAGATTTTTAGACCATATTGGCTTAAATTGCCGTTATATAGATGACTTTTAGCTTTCAAAGAGTTCTAGAAGCACCAAAATTGAGCCACAATATTAATTTCGTTCAATTCCATAGCGAATTAGCAGCTATAATTATACACATTCAACGCTGAAATGTTCTAAATCACATTTTTTAGTGACAGTTAAAATGACGTCGTTCCAGCGCATAGTGCTGATAAAAATCTCCACGAGTGTTTCGAATAAACAAAGACGCAATACGACTTTCGCGAGCAGATTGAGTGCGTTTCAGAAGGCGAACGGAAGGTGCTAACAAGTTGCAACAAGCGGAATTCCTCAATATCTATTTTATTACGTTAAGATGACGTCAGTTGATCTGAAGTTGGCCTGAATAGGATGTGGTGTACAACACCGACTGCTGAAGATATCCTGGAAATGGCAGTAAATGTTAAGGACTGCAAAACTTTCGCCTTCAGTAGGCAAACCATCAATTATCATATAAAATAATATTTTTTTGTTGCATTTAAATTTTCATGGAACATTGTTGTATTTCAGGATTAGACGTATTTGTTGAGCGATGCTAGAACTCTTGATATGAGCGCTACAAATATTCTTTTATAGGGGCATTGAAGAGCGTTTCATTTCTTTATTTATCAGTTTATTGGTTTTCCACAATTTGGTGGATGAAATTTTCGTTTCAAGTTATGAATATAGATGAGATTTAACTTCACTTTATTGAAATGAGATTATTATATTTGCAATAATTTTCTATCGCATAAACTATTAACGTAATTTGCATTTAGTAATTTATTTCTTCGCCTTAAATATTTGTTAATTAATTGCTATGAAAAAGAATTTTCGATAGTTTCAGAAAATAATTTTATTCAATAAAATTATAAATAAAATAGTTTTATTGCAAATATTTTTTGTAAGTTCTTCTTGCACTTACAATACTCTATGATTTAATGTACAAAAATGCGCTATTTCATTCACATTTTGCTCCCAAGATGAGGTCACGATGCAATTCAAAGTAAAAGCTCACTTTTGCGGTGAGGATTGCGCTTATTGAAAAACCTTTCAAGCAATCTTTTCAGCGCCAATCTCTTTCAATCCGATATTTACGCTTCTTCGACCGCTTATTTATGCGGTGAACAAATTACTAGCATACCCACTCTCAGGTGCTCATTCTTAATCGTGAACGCAAAAATGTGTGTTGTAGAATATCAGAGGTAGCGTTTTGAGCCGTAGCCGACGTCTTGCTCCATTTCGTGAGCTACTTCCTGAACTTGACGACTTTACGTTCATTTATTTGAATGTGTTGCAGGTAGAGAGTGGTCTTCTATAATTTTTCGTTTATCGTCGACAGTAAATTTATACTAATAACGTTTGGAATATATTATTTTGCTCTCGTAATGAACTGTATTAAGATCTGTTATAAGTTCCATGTTATCATTATGTGCCCTAAAGACATCAGAGGTGGGGGAGTGGAAAGCGGGAAATAATCTCTCCATTTGAAGGTGATTCAAATGGCAAATTTTCACGTCTAAATTGGAAAATCAGAAAGCGTATAATCCTTTCATAGAAAGTAATGTAAGATTTTATTCGTTAAATTGTTCATTATATAAGTAATTTTCTTTAAGTAAAGAACACCTGACCGCTGATTTAGAATATAACGTTTTCGATTTTTTAAATTCAAATTTCTTCTAGCTCGAATCGATGAGTATCAGAAAACTACCAAGTAAAAGCACATTCCATACTAAGCACACATTTGAAACAAAAGAGATGATAAACAAACTTAATAACCAAAATGAACAGTGTCTATAATATATGTTAGCTGTGTAATCAAGAAGGAAGTATAAAAATCCGATATTCATACTTCGTTATGCCAACGACTTCAGCTTCCTGCGTAGTATTAAATATTCGTATAAATAAAGAAATTGAGTTAATAATTAACAATTCCGTTAATTAACAAAGTTAATTAACAAAGTTAATTAACAAAGAAGTTAATTAAGAAAGAAGCAAAGTTAACTGACAAAGAAATTAAGTTAATAATTAACAAATAGGGTATCCTAATGAAAGAGCTATTCTACTGATGAAAATTTCCAGAATAAACTCCCCGATGAGGAATTCTAATCGCATATGAGAACGATCTACTACTGAGGATAAATTTATTGAATAAGCTGGTTTGAAATTCTAAAAGCGGAATCAAAATTTCTATTGGAATTCTCAAAATTTCAGCATTTCTAAATTCAGAAGCAATAATCTATTGCCCGTAATTGCTTGCTTATTTTCTTTCATTTTTTAGTACATTTCTAGATAGAATATTTGAAATTTTAGTATACCATCGTTAATATAGATGCGCAAATTGGACTTTTTATAAACGATATATGTTTAATATATCTGTTTTAACAGTTCAATAATATTTTTTATACCTTTATTCACACATGAACGCCTATACATAGTTTTAAGAAAAATTAACGCAATAAACTCAAGAAACAAAGAAAAGTGGACAATTATGTGATTTCTATGAAAAATCACTGATATGTGCTCCTATTATCGCAGGTTTATGCGTGAAGTAACGCTCATATAAGTTTGCGTAGAATTTTTCAATAAAGTTTTTCCAGTCTTCATTATATACCGAATTCAAAACCTTTCATTGAATTCTCTAGCATTCATCATTGGTGTTTAGATTATTTCTGCGGAAATATTATCATGAGGTAATTCCAGTTCCCATTCATAACCTCTCCCTCCTTCTCCCCACGTTCAATGAGCTACGAGTAGAATTCTTGCAAAGTAAGCAAAACATGATGCGAGCAATTCCTTTTTTCAGTACTCTTGAAATAAGAGTGCAGTAGAGCTGCTCTTTTCATCGGCTAATTTGACTGTCGAATTAAAGCACGCTCATCTAAATTAAATTGATTGAATCGTTTAGTTTCTTTAGAGTGTATATAATTGGTGCAAAAAAATAGAGACATAATCGTAGTGGACATATTGATGTTAATGTTCACAGTTATGGATTTCTGCCTTTCAAAATCTCGATTTCAAATAATTTTTATCAATTTTACTTTAGTGAAAATGCTTTTTTTGTCTTTCTTTTCTATGGAACTCATTTCTCACATTCCGAAATCCTTTAATTCAAATTACTGCTCCAATATTTTCCAGAAATTTTACCTCCAAATATATTTACGCCAAGATACCGAAAGAGATTTCTGCTACATCGAAATTTGCGTGAATCATTGAGCCAATAAAAATCTTTCCATGAATCATTATTTCTATTCCTCCTCACCCATTATATGAGCTTAACGTTGAAAAGTCTTTTAAATCTGCGACCAAATGGCCTCTAAGAGAAGAGGAAGAGGGCTCGTGGGCATGGCCACTACATGACTGTGCTACTAGCATGCATTTCACAACAGTGATAATGCGATTTGTTTCTTCAGAACAGAAATATTCCAAGTTGCTGGTTTCGTTGATAACACTAAGAAACATTAACAGCAGTAATGGAACGCGTTTTCAATCAGCATTCACTTTCAATTTCAGTTCATAAATGCGCTTAAATAGATGAAATATTTCGTTTGCTATAACCTTGAATTCAGCGCGAATTCGGTGATTATTTCTTTGAATTTAATGTTATTTCCCCGGTTAATAATCAACAGCTTAAACACAAAAACCGGACACACCATTACTTTTTATTTGAAACATTTTCTCCCAATCAACTTGCCGTAATCAACGAGACCTTCGTTTAGTGAATGACATTAAAATGTGAATGACATTAGATCAACTTATGCAATAAAACGCATCTTTCTCAAGGAAACTCTCTTATCATGAAGAATGATACCATCTTTCATGATAATTGAAATATTATCCTAATCCTGTATTTTCTTCAAAATTCGCTCTTGATCACATATCAATTGCACATTCTTCAACTGTCCGTAAAAGTTTGCCGGAATAGAAACTAGACGGCAAACTTTTACGTAGCTCTCATATTGAATTCTATAATTTTTTCTCGAAATACCCGAGATTTCAGCTTTTTTCTGTGCATTTTTATCATATAGTAGAGGAAGCAACTACATTTCAATTCCAGTTTACGAGAATAGAAGTGAACGGGGTGGGGGAGAGGGAGTTAGTGGCATTGTGTTTTCGGAACTGGCCTTTGCTTTAGAACCCATTCAATGGACACTTGGCAATTTTTGAACTTGAACATGTATTTCAAGTAAGGGTTGCAGATGAGGGCAGAGTAAGGAGAGGTGGAAATTGGGGGGGGGGGGGGGGGGGGGGATGAGAGTCTAAACATGAGAAATTGATCTTCTTTATCTTTGGACTAAATTCTCCGATCGCTAATACAGATGTCGTTAGCAGAAATAAAATTGAAAATGAAAATATTTTTGATTAGATTCATTTATAAAATTCTTTTAAAATCCAAGAAAGAGAAATTGAAAGTTGAACATTCAAAGGAGACATTTCTTGAGGGTATAATATTTGGAAGTTTTATGATATCGACGCAGCTAATAAGGAAAATGAGAGTGTATGAAGATGGCTAGAAATTGATAGTGAAAGGAATTGAAACTGGTTGATGATTCAACGGAAGTAAGACAACATTCGCCACCACACACAAACACACACACACATACACGCATGTTCAGTCATCAACACAAATTTTGTTATTTAGTGTTATGTTGCATTCATACTGCTTGTGGCTGAGTCAGTGATATTCTCTCACATTTGAACGGTTTGGAATTAGCTGAAGCTAAATAAAGAATTTCATTTTCTTCCTGAAATATTCGGACCGAGTTTTGTTTTTCAAGCGATTAGCAGTAGTAAATTGAATTCTTTTACCTGTCCAACAACTCATCTTCGGTGTTTACCTAAGTGGTCTTGTGATTTTTTGGATCGGGAACTACACTTCTATCGATTTTCGCTAGCCGAAGTTGGTACACCAAACAAAATTCTAGACAGCTCAAAGTCTGCGGCGTTTGATGAAATACTCTGGGGTGGCCCAAAGCTTGAGAACCATTATAAGGCCATATGGAAGGTGAACAGCATTTATGTTGGAAAAAAATAAAATTGGACAGTTTATACGGTTGATACTTGTGTTAATGAGAGTTTTGAGATAAAAGTGTTATATATGCTTAAAGAATAACTAACTTTTAATTCTTGAAACCTTATCAGTAAAAGCTACAAAGGATTTTATCTAACCGTTTTCTTTGGATATTGATTTCTTTTTAACCAGCGATTCGCCCTTATTTTTGCATATGTTCGCCAAATTCTCATTATTATTATGATTATCACCCCAATTATTTGGGCAAAAATGATATCTATGTTCGACACCACAAAGCAAGGAATTTGCTTCATTAACTTCCACCCGTCCATCTCTTTCTCCATTCCTCTCGTTCTCTTCTACCTTGCTGAATGTTGTGTCATATACGGAACTCTTGTTCTATTCTAAATTCCTCATTCATCAAATTCTTTTAATTTCAGATCATACTGAAACATAAAATAGCAAAAAACTCGTAATGTTGTTCAATTTGGCAGTTTTATTTCATGATCAATATTTCGATAGATGAGCGATCGCGGGATTGTGTTGTTGTGTAATATATGAAAAAAAGGATTGCTCATCATTTATGCGCATCTTTTGAGTGCCTCGCACTATATTCTAAAGCCGTATTCGTATTGCGATGCGTTATAGAATAGTTACTTTCAATTAGCATTGAAACTAAATTTTTTCTCATCATGGCTAATTAATTTTTAAGTGAACGAATTAAAAACTTAAAGCAATCTTATTCCATTTCATTTCATTCCATTCTATTATACGCTCTTGTACTTGATCTCTAAGAATTCAATTTTATTACTATTAAATTTGGAAATTTTAGATTTTTGCGATATCGTAGTCCAATTTTGCAACAACGACAAATCGGATTCTGTTTTTGAACAATCCTTGTAACGCATAGTTGTGGTTTGATATGTATGTGTGATATCGTATATAGTGGTTTAATCAACCATTACATTGCTATGGAATATTTGCTGATTATATTTTCTATGGGTAACATTATCTCTTCTTACAAATGCTTTGGATTTGAATTCTTTTCTTCGCATTCATTTCTTAGATTAATCTCATATTTATTTCTAGTAAAACGTATTGGCGATGCAACGTATTGTAGTTGGGTCTTCACTTCTTTTCTTTAGTCAACTGCATTGCCCACATTAAGAGGAAATGAAAAATTTGGCTCAAATGTCACAGAGGTACATTTACGATATAAACATTTAGAGATATATTTCTTAATGCTTTTATGAAATTTTTGAGGAAAATTTTGCATGAAAACCGAATTGCTTTATCGAAAATATATTTCATTAAAAAACAGGCACAGCGAAGTTACATATATATTACATCAATCGGCTGAGACATTTGCGATCCTTTTATTATCAAAAAAACATTTTCGAAAGTTATTTTAAAACAAAAATTTCATGCATTACTAAAAAATTTTTCTGGATTTTAAGAGGATTTTCATAGAAAAGTTTCATGGATTACTAAAGAATTTTTCTGGATTTTAGGAGGATTTTTACAGAAAAATCCTCAAAAAATCTTCGGAACCTTGACGAGTCTTTAAAATTTCGAGGAATTTCTCTCATAAATTTAAGAAAAAAATTCTGGATACTCAAAGCATTTTCAAATTTCTGTCGAATTTTTTCACTAATTTTTCGAAATTTTGCAACTCCAACAATTTTTCGAAATTTTCCATGAATTTTTTCCCATTAGATGAGCCTATTGAGTATGCGTGAATAATTTAAGAGAGCAAGTTGACTATTTTTGGTTAAAACTCGACGTACTTCTTCTTATTATTTTTCCTTATATATTGATATACGCAATATGATGTAATTTAAATTTGAGAATCTCATGAAGATTCAACTTAAAAGTTCTTAGAAAAACAATTTTTTAAGTTCCGTTTATTCTGAATGAATATTTCTTCGATCACCTATCATTATTGTTTGAAGGTTACATATTTGTTCTGTTACCTATTCTTGATGCCAAGTGGAGGCGATAAATCCAGAAATCCTCCACAGGATCGCCGTTCCACTATAATCAGTTATATAATTTTTTCGTTTGTATTCATTTCTTGAACTAGTTTTATGGTAATTTTATTAGACGAAGTGGTAAAAATTCTTGAAGCACAATGTTGAGTCGTCGCCTCATTTCGCGATTGTAGAAAATGTTCTCATTTTTATGGACTATTATTCAACCACTTGAGCGTTCGCTTTTAGATCAAGTTTGGAAGAGGAACTCCAGCTCATTATCACAGCCATCAGAACTCGACATTTTCTTAGCCCAAACCTTGAACTAAGTCCTCTAAATATACCGAATAATTAACAAGTACTCACTTTAAGCTCTAAAATCTTTCTTAAGAAGGATTAGTTAAGGCACAAGAACTTAACAATATTTTCTCGCAATGATGTCCGTTGCGGAGAACGAGTATAGATTTGTGTAGTTAAATATCTATGGTGGGCATTTCGTTCCAGCTAGAATTTTGTGTTTTCGTTTTTAAGCACCTATAAATTTTCACGGCATTGATGTGATTTTTGATGAAATTTTTTCCATATCTTTTTTAGTGAATTACCCAGTTCCCTCTTGCTCAAGAGACATATTAGCGTAGGTTGCAAGAACTAAAAATTAACTGCGGCTAGTCGCAGTCGACAATGAACAATTACATATTCAAGTAATCTACTTGCAAATATCAAAGACTTCAATACTTCTCAGGTCAAGCTTCGAGGATAGGCTTGCATTCCCATAGTGGAGGGACCTTCAGTGATTTTATTGCCTAACTTACAAGTGATTTCGCTTGATATTATTGAGGAGCAATTAATTTTCTACTGACAGCCTCAATATTTATGTATGCGCATCATGCAGTGACCAAGGACTAAGCGAGATTGAAACTTGAAGCAAACAGATGACATTTTCCTTATGCTGCTGCGAAGGAGAAGATGCAGTGCTTGCTAGCAGTGGTGCTTTACAATGAAGCTCTATTCAAGTAGAGCTGTAGTAGAAAAGTTTCATCAGCATATTTTCACGAAAAATTCTCATGGAAAATTTTCATGGAAATTGCATGAGAAAAAAGTGCTCACAACTCGTGGATGAATGAAAAAATCCGTACGGAAATTATCCACTACTCAGTGAAATTCTGCCATAAAATTTCGGACAATGCTCTAAGAGGAAGGCAAAAGGAGGACAACGAAGATGAGATCGAAAAAATGGGCCGGTGAGAGCGAGAGGTTGGGAACAAAAAAACGTTGATTCTGAGAAGATAAACCCCAAGAAAGAATCAAACGTTAAATTATTGCAAATATAGAATTATGAACGAGGACAATTTCCCTCATTGTTGAAAAAATTAAGAAAACAATTTCTTAGCTATACATTAAGTTTCGTTTAATAAATGAAACACCCAAATCACCGTTTAATTCAAATTTCTTTTATTCCTTTTCATATACACAGATGTGATCTTCTTATTTTATTTGTTTTTTATGTCTCTATTTTATGAAAAATTTTCTCTTTCAATATGATTTGAAAAATTTGAGCTCAAATATCACTCTGCAATTAAAGTCGAATATCTTCCGGGAAGTCGAATATTTTCTGGATATCTTCCCAGAAGTCTCTTTTTTTTCGTATTTTAAATATAAATATTTTAAATTTTTTGCAATCAATTTTCGTTGTATGTGAATGGCAGTTTTTGTTTCATCAACGAAAGTTGTGTTTAACCTTGAAATATGTACTCTTTTTTTACATCTTATGTAGTTTTTGTAGAAATTTTAGTAGTGTTTTAAAGAAATTCGAGCGATAATTATCATAAAAGAAAATTCAGTCAATGAAGAAAAACTTCGAGGAAACAAAAAACCCCGATAATTGCAATAGCAGCCGAACGATAACACCACCACACCACTATGATTTTCTCTTCGCAGCAGCGTTCGATTTCATTGCATCTATAGGCGGAATTAATTCATCGTTGGTTCATTCGTTTAAAAACATCAGCTAATTGTTTGTTTTGCTGAATATTTTCCACGTTATGAGAGGAAATTTCGATGAATTCATTCAATATCTCGATTTTTTGCTGCATTAGAATTTCGAATTTACTATTATTGACATATCTCTTGAAGGTTTTTATTAATGGTTTTTATCAATATAAAAATTTATATGTTTACGTTCGCATCCAATTTTGCAGTATTATGTATACGTTGTTGGACGATCATTACTTCATATTGGCAAATATGTGCACCTTTCGAATAGCTTATTCGTTATTGCTTGTTGTCCACGCTACCTTTCATCTATGCGAGCCAATTATCCTTAATAGCTTACCTGAGGTGATTGCCCATAATAGCTCACCTGAGGTATTCTCCGACTTCAAATGTCATATTCGAAAGGACATTTATGTTGCCTATTACTATTGTTGTTTTTATTTTTTTAACCACACTCTAAATCATTGTTGCTTCTGATCATACGTCGCTTTCGTATTGCACGGTTTTTTATGACTCTTTTATCATTCGTAGTGAATATTTCTACAACATGTTCTTGAACTTTTATTTCACTGCTCACTTTCATTTCATTCTTTTTTATAACTTTCATGCAGTCTTTTTCTTCTTTGATTTCTTTTACATCTTATAATCTCGAACAGAAATATTTGAATCTATCGCTACTGTTTTATGTTTTCAATATGTATAATACTACCAAAGCACCACTTATCAAGTAATTCTGCCACAAATTAAACTTCTCTAAAATGTAAAATAATTATCGGTGGGGAGAGAACTATTTCTGTTAAATATCAACTTGCATGCTTGTTCTATGAGTTATTGCAACGTGGCTGCTCTTTTTAATAGTTACTAAAAATGATTTCGACATAAATCAATCGTCGGTGAACGCAGATTTCTCAAAACCTGGAAAAATATCATCAAAATCGGTATTCCTAAATGATTATCCATTTATTTTTCCACTCCTTCGACCAATATCCAATCTTTTTCGACCTTTAAATCATCTAAATCTCAAATTTTCCACATATAAATTCAGAATATTCAACAATCCCCCACCAAAATTCCACACTTACAATCAATGGAAATGAAATTTTTTACTACTTTTTTTTACAAATTTTATAAATTTTTGTAAAGAAATTTGTGCTCTCAAATTTTAGATTACTTATAAATTTTCGATTACTGAAGTTAAAATGGAATAAATTTTTATTGTTCCAATCGGCAAATTCAGCTTTCTTTTTCAGCTAATGATCGAATATTTGAGAAATAAAAAACGCAATTTTTTTCTTTCATTATAAATTATCATCCTTGCAAAAGACAATGAGTCAATATTGACGATTCTTCGTGAAATTTATCGACTTTCTGGTCGACCAAATTCGCTGAATAGACGCGTTCTTTTACATATTCTCCACTCTTAAAGAGTCGAATGTTTTCGAAGTTTATTTTAAGCGAATTTTTAGCCTAACATCCATTATTTCGACAGATATATTTTCACTCTTTGTGAGGTGTATTTTCATTATTTCGACGGGTATGCCCAAGAAATCTTTAAAGAAGTCGCCCTATCGTACACATATAAGCGAGGTTTCATTTGATACTAAACGAGTGAAGGGATATGGGAGGAGAAATCGGAGGGAAGTTGAAAGTAGTGGGAAAGTTGGTGAGAGAGTTCTTTACTGTGGAATTTCCCTGTGCCGACAAAGAGTGTAATTCGTTAAATTCTTACTGCTTTTCATCTATTGATATGTCTCATTTTATATGACCCTATGTTCTCCCACTTTTCTCCATCTATGCGTCTCCTTTCATTTCGAAAGAAATCTCATCTTTAGTAACAAAAGAAACGAACACTGAATTAAGTGAGTTCTTTAATTGAATAATTGAATACTCAAATAACTGAATAATTGAATAACAGATCTGAATTCCAAACAGTTCGCGATTCTAAGTTTCGATTCTAAACCTTTCGAAACCTATTTGCAGTAACAGCAATGTTCGCCAGCGGCATTAATCACTCGTTTCACGCATGATCTTATTAAGTGGGCGGAGAATATGAGCGTGTGTACGCAAAAGCATTCTAATTCGCATTTCATTTACTCCTTCACTTGGTGCTCAACGATCGCCTTTATAGGATATTCTTCTCTCTCCCTCTCCCTTTCCTCCTTCTCCCCCCCCCCCCCCCCCTCTCTCTCTTTCGCGCATACACACACAAAAAAAACGCCTATAATTAAAGTTAATGCGTTTCTTTCTGTGAAAACTCCTATAACATCTCCATTGAATTCTCATATTTGCAGAAATACGCTGTATTATTTCCATTTTGATGATTATTTCCAAGTCGTTTAATTCGTTCAGTCGATTTATTCATTCTTTGCAAGTAGTTAGTTTGAAACAAGATTAATTCATATCTGCATCAATATTTTGTTCTCTCGACAAGTTATTTTTATTCACACTTAGTGGATGTCGTTTTTCCCGTTTTTCGCGTCGAATACACGAAATCCTATCTGCATTTGTTTAAAGGACGTCACTTCCCAAGGGAACGCTTAGCAATCTTGAAAGTATAATACGTCTTTAAGAATTTGTGTATATAAATAAAGCTAGGGTCATACCTAACAATCATTTATTTTACATTTTATGGCCAACAAAATTTCCAACGAACGTTCATTATACTGAAAACAAAAAGAAGATGATTGAATAAATTGAAATCATATATATAAAATTCGTTATTCGTGGAGTCGTATACAAATTTGCTAATTTCAGAACGTTTCCAAACATAAGTTTTCAGACTTCCATGTCTCATCATATCATTAAGCAATTAAAATGATGGTTATCGTTACTCGGTCGAATTTGCTCAATATCGTTGAATGCTTATGTCGCTAAAATATGATGGCATATATAGTTGTTTAAGAATACTTTTAACTAAATATGTTAATATTTATTCATTTACAAAGAAAATTCCTTAAGATATTTAAATAGTAATATCATATTCTAAATAGTAAAAAACTTCTCTTCTTCAATAAATAAATGAAAAATCAAAACGAAATTATGAATTTATATCTTTTAAGTTGTATTTCTATTGAATTTAAATGAATTAATTTCAATTTCTAAATAAATTATATCGAAAATTCAACGTATTATGCGAATGGTTTACAATAATCGCTGGTAATTTTCATTGCGTTTATGTAAATTTATTGCAGCCTTTAAGCGGTTCATCAATGTCGATAAAATTCTCCTCCCCCCTCCTCCTTCCTCCTTATTTCCCCTCTTGTATTTTCGGCTATTTGCGTTTTTCTTCCCGGGAAAATTCAACAATTTTTTCAAAAATTTCACTGAGACTCCATAAAATTTCCATTATTGTGACGGAAAGTTTTTGATGAGTCATTTTGAATTATTTTGGTCAGAGACTTGAAATCATATAAACCAAATCATCGGTTGAAATACCGGACTGAATCGAAGATAATTGATTGTATGCGTCAGGATTTGGTTAATTCCAGTATTGATATTGACAGCTTTCGTTCATTCCTAGAATATTTTATGATGAAGGAGAGGATTCAAGCACCGGTGCATTCATAACTGAAGATGAGAAATCCAAAAGCGAGTAATTCCATGAAAAGGTGAACTCTTCCATTCGATGTTCCAAGCTAAATATTTTCCAACATATAACGCATCTGGCGCTTTGACGTCAAACACAGGTCAAAAGCGTTTTCATAACGTTATCATCTGATTAATCATAAAATTATTTTCGTTTGTTAATGATATATTATAAAAATAAATAAATTATACAAGAGTAGTAATTTAATGCAAAAGTATGTATACCGCAAATTAGTTGAGGGATGGACTTTATTTTTGAGAACGGAATCAAGGAAGGCGTAATGAATTTTCGTTCAGTTTTTTTCGCCTAATTTTTAACTTTCCGGTTCTCGATCACTAAAATAACATGCGGACTCTTGAAAAGGGAGATTTTTGCGTTCGAAATGCTCATTTTCAAGCACATATAATCTCCAGGTTAATGCCCACTCAGATTTTAATGAAAATAGAGCTTTTCATTAATCTAAAATATCATCACGTCGAAATGATATTTAATCTTTATATTTCAACGCGAATAGTTAAGACATAGTTTGGAGAGAAATTCTGAAAAATCATTTAATCAATAAATCATAACATTTGAATTTGACCCAATTGTCGGGAATTTTCATCGCATGAATTTTTATATCCACCTTTTTTTCTAAACAAAGAAATTGAAATTCTACTAGAATTAATCACTTTTCTGGATTAATTATCATATTTTGGATCTATATACTAATTCAAATGCAGATTTCTCCGCTCAGAAATTCCTCCACTCTATTCCTAATGGGATTTCTCCTTTTCTTTCAGTTATGGATTTTTCCAGTTCTCACTTTTATGTTGTTGAAATTCATTTTGCCCACTTTTCCTTATTTCATCCTATTTTTCTCATCTTAAAAATTTCTTCTTAATTTATTTCTTTGTAAAACATCGAATTTGAGATATTCGTAAGCTGAAAAATATATCTTTTTAGGATTCATTTGTTAAATGATTGTGAAAGAATTCATTAATCGAAATGAGTGCTGCAATGAGGCAAAATCATTTGTATTAGAAGAGAATTAAGAAAACAAAGATGCATAAGCCAAAAGGGCTATAGAAAAATCTCTGCAAAATTTGTTCATTTCAATGATAATTCTTAATGATAATTTCCATAAATAGATCGCATTATTAGACTAAAATATGCTTCTTATCATTTGAGGATTTCAACTAACGAACCTAGAAGGCATATAATTCTTTCTTTATTTTTATTTTACTAAAAAATTCATAAACGAGAAATATTCATTTAAAATTTAGCTCATAAATATTGAAGTTAATTTTTTTCGTATAATTGATCGATGATTTTCCTCTTTGAAAAATCGCGAAATAATTTTACTTAAGAAAAGATCATTAATTTTTACGATAAATTAAAGTTTATTTGTGAAATGAAAGCAAATTTCTGGTGAAATTAAAAAGAAATGGAGAGTATTTCTTTGAGAAATATTTTTATGAGACATATTCGTTTATAGTGTAAAATAATATGAAACGTATAAGTGTTGAATAAATATAAATATATCAACATACATATGCGCAAAATTACATTTAATGGATTTAGTTCCAAGCAATCTATATCTATATGTTAATATATATGTGTATATATATCCTAACCATCATATAGAACAACGCATTAGGATTTGGAAATAGACCCTAAACTGTAAAAACCGTCGATTTCTTGCTAAATGCAGTAAGCGTAGCGCTGACACAGCTCCCTCTTAGCTACCATAAAATGCTCATAAAATTTGCATACTGAACGCAATGTTCTCTGCCCACGTAAAGATGCGGCTAACATATGAAGTCGAATAGCTAATCGGTGAAATTCGAGCATGAATTGCCTCGTTGGTTCGTATGAACAGATAGATGTGCTATCGAATGCGCAAACATATTGTCTTTCAACGTTTCGCTATATCATTTACTCAATTTTTTATAGCATTTCTTGTTTACGTGTTGAATTTAATAAATGTGATTTCATCTTCAGATATGGAATTTTTTAAGCAGTGAAAGTGAGCATCTAAAGCAATACGTTGCAGAAATAAATTAGTTTTTGGGGAATGTGAGGGAGTCTAGCACCATCCTAAATGAACTTCATGCCTTTATTCGAACTTCTCGGAAGATTTACTGGAAATTTTTCTCCAGAAAGATATATTTTCAAACTTCAAGAAGCAAATATTCGCGAATTAATATAAAATTTAACGAATGCCAACGTTATGATTTATTCAATTTTCGAGGATACTTCTCATTAAACATAATATCGCAGAGAATTTTCTCTTATTTTCCTCATCCATTACATAAAAGGCAATGAGAATTTCGACGAAGAATTCGAAGATTCTTTTAAAATAGCGTCCATTTAAGAAAAATAATGAGTGAAGCGTTTTATGTTATGAACTCGTTGATTATAAATTATCTTATCGAAACAGCGATAAAAATTTTATGGTCGCCTAAAATTGTGGGACTTTTATTTTAAAAAAATATTTCCATCATATGGGAATACTTGATAGATAGGGCGATTATTATGTCTCCTATTTGTGGTGTATAATTTGATGAAACAAAGAATTTCACTTATTTTATAATTTTATTTATTCAGTGAGGTTGAGAATTATTTGTGGTTAATTGCCCACTTATTAATTTCGCTAATTATATTTTCGATACTTTGAGATTCTTAGTTTGGAGGCAAAATGTTCAAGTTTTCCCCCGTAGAATAGATCGCTATTGAAAAAATTTGCAATAGTCGTTTCTCTGGAAAATAAAAAGTAAAAATTCAGTGATTCTCATTATATTAACCGACGTTGCTATTACATGAATTTCAAACATTTCCACTTTTAAATTATACTCATTATTGAGCGATTATATCTTTAACAAGGATAGAAAAGGTTTACAGTACAAATTTGTATATCGATGGCAATGAATATTTCGAATGAAATAAAGCTGCAGATAAAAAGAGAGGATATTGCACTATGGATCATCGTTCTCAAATCATCAGATCCTTGTTTTTTTTAATGATTTTTGAGTGCTAGTTGCATGAACATCATTTTCGGATTCATTTGTTGACTACGCGATTGGTGGCACTTTTTTTGAACCTCCACGTACCACTGTAACGATACGCAATTACTTCTCTATCGGGGTTGTTTCCCATGCGTTGAACGTTTTAAGGTTTAATTAAATAGTTTAAAAATATTCTCAGTAAATTTCTAAGAAATATTTTGTTAACGAACATTTTCGGTATTCAGTGGAAAATTCGAACTAATAATTAAAGTTGTAATACTACTGCAGTAGTAGTATAATGATGGCGGTATTTAGGTTTCGATGACGGTATATGAGTTTCGATGGGAGTATTTAAAGTTCCACGATCTGGTAATCGCTATCATTAAAGCTCCTTACTATTATTCGTTAAGACTTATGAATTAGCCTTAAGTTCCAAATGGATTATCGAAATAATTAGACAACAAAGTAACTAAATAGTAAATTATTACATTGATATTGTAGTTGAAATGAGAAATGTTTGCATCTTTGGCAACTCAACGTTGTCCCACAATCAGTTTTGCCACAAAGATTGCGCGGGAAAATTTCGTGGAAGTTAAGTTAATCTCAAGCATCAATAGTTTAGTTATTCTGTGGGAAACAAACGAAGAGAAGAAGTAAGAATTACATTTACTTAGCATAATCATTTAAAGGTAGTCATTTAACAATAGAATCAGATATCTATTCGTGGTAGTCCTTAACCTCGCACATATTTTTCATAGCGGCCTTTATCCACTTAAATCTCTTCGGCTGCATTTAAATGTCAGCTAAGGTTAATTTGAGGCCAGTGGTCTCAATTTTCATATGTACGAATGAGCCTGAGGCCCTAATCTTGACCTCCATCTGCAGAATCCGCTGGTCTTAAATCTTTCCTGAGGCCACATAGAACTGAATTTCTTTCTCTTGAATCCGTTCTATAAAAAATTTTCTCGTTTTTAAAAGCATAAACCGAATATATTTTTTTGCAAGTGAAGTAATCATCGACTCGAAGGTGTTTCAGCATTTCATATTTATACATAACGTACATTTTTGTGGTGAGATGTGAGTCGGCATTCGATTGGGAACCTGAACTTTATGTGAGCACTTCAGCCCACTGAGTGGTTGATTTGACGAGCAAATTCGATTAGCCATCTACACACCCTCTTCGTAAAATTCTACATAGCCCGCTCTTCGCTTCTCTTTGTGTACGGCTTAGGTCTCACGAAGGCTGTGTCCACCTACAATAACCATTCGTTCAGGACATGGGCGATATACGGAAGGTCTGCTATATGTATCTATCTACAGCAGACTTTCCGTTTATAATAACGAACTACATGCATATACATATATAGTTCATATTTATTTCTTTTAAATTGCTATGGTTTGATTAACGTCTAGCAAAGCCATTCAGTGACTTAGTGGAAGTGACCCGTGTTCACTAGGTCGAACTTTATGCCTTGCTCACTTGATATTTCATGTATTAGCAGCTTGCAATGTTTTTTTTCCTTTTCACGTAAGCTCATTTCGACAACATTAGGGCAGCTTTGAAGCACATATGGGATTCGCGTTCATCTTTACATCGTGTGAGCATTGTTAAATAAGCTGTAGCTTAGGTTTAAGCTCTCGAAGCTTATGCTGTAGTTCGAGAAAATGCTTCAGCGACATACGCTCGGTGCCGTTTTGAAGTTTGGCTACTCTCAATATTAGCTTCACGTTTCATTGCCAACGAAGAGATTCATAATGAATAGTTATAACTGTGACTGCCGTAGTAATTTTTTATTATTTCATAATAGGTCAGACATCTCCAAGTATTATGATACCTTAGGTTCAAATATCCCTCATTTCGCGAGATTTCAAGTTCTCGTGCCTCATTCTTGCACCTGATGGTAACCGGCATGACATTTACGCGTCGATGGATTTTTCTTTTTAGGTTTTCGTTTTCTTATCGGAGCAGGTAACTTTGTGGGTATATTATATACCGAGTGAAAAAATTTCATTGACTATTGCCACTTACCGTACGTTTATGTTCGAAACGTTTTCATTGAAAATATAGGTTTTCTTTGAATGAATTCAGCTACTGGTGATTCCATTTTTTATGCTGAAATTTCCAAATTTTTCAGAAACATCTTCATTTTATAAAGGCGAAATACTGCAATGATCTGCACATGTCTATGGGTTGAGCTGACATTCTAATGTGGATTATCCGGAAGAAGGCATTAGTAATGGCTACCCCCGTTTTGTGAATATCTTTCGAAGAGGTGAAAAGAGCGACCACAAGCGGTGGTTAGAGGATGGGGGGCTTGAAACAAAGCTTGTTATCTCTTCAATGCCATCCAGCGGCAAATGACTTTTTTGGCTGTCGAGTATAACATAGGATTCTGAACTTCGAGAATGAAAACTTTATGATTTGTTCTCTTTTTTTCATTGTAATTTATTTCACTTTTTCTTGTTCCTTTTTTCTATTCACCATCTATCCTTTTCCTTCTTATTTGTTGAAATGAATAAGGTTTGGCTATCCTTTGTAAATTTTCTGAAGTATGTGGTCATTATTTGTTGCTCTACCTGTTTAATAATACCCGTAATCTTTGCTGACAGCATATAGCGTGGAGTGAATGAACGCTAAATTCTTTACTTCCTGGAGCTTTCGAAGAGCTTTTCATGGAAACATAAGGAATAGAGTGGGAAAGAGGTAAATATGCTACTTGACTGCAAAACTTCCACTAACAAATGAAGTTTTGCCTTCCTCGCATGCCAAACATTAGGCGTGAAATGCTCAAAAGTGTTTTATCTCCTTATCGTGCTGGCGTAAATATTTACTCAAAAAGAAGATAATAGTGGAACAAATATTGTTGACGCTTTCATCATCCACCCTTAGGGTATAATATATTTCCTTCGATATAGAAATTAAAATCTCTTATTTTTTGCCTGTTGTTTAAGTGTTTAGATTTCTACGCTATGCAACTGCAATTGATTTTTCATCTGTTGATAGCATTAGCGCATCAGTTTCGCAAATACGGGATAAGCGAATAGAGGAATTTTGCGGATAAACACATATATTTTTCGAGGTCAGATGTAAAGGTTAGAAGGTTAAAGGTTAAACCCAGAAAAGTTCTCAAAATTTCATCCGGAACAGATTATCTCTCCTTACCCCCACCGTCCCTCATCTCTCCTCCTCCCTCCTGAAGTTAAGTGCAGTGATGTGGGATCATGGCCTTGATGGAAGCAGGCTGCACCATTTATTCGGAAGCAAATGTGATAGAACTATGTATCTGTGGCATACACCTATATGCCTTTATGAATGGCCGATCTCTATAAAAGGAAAGATAAAATCAATTTTTCTCACTAGAGGATCTGAAAAAAGGACTCCTCATGAAACGTCACCTTCTTTGAGTTTTCTCTTGTCGACGTTATTTTTTATTGCCAGACGATACGAATAGCTAAATATTTAATGCGGCTTATAATATAGTAACCTTTCCCAATTTATATCTGCATATTTTGCATTGGTGACAGCTCAAGTTCAGTTAGTGACAGCTCAAGTTCAGTTACTGCGCTTATTCCTTTTCAAAAGTCTCTTCATGGACCTGATACATATGCGGAGATCTCTTTCCATACATTCTTTTTTTGATTGCCTTCCAACTCACTTCCGTTTCCGGTCTACCATATATTCGATCTTTTCTTTTCTCCTTCTGCGATGTAATTAACTTTCTTTTCATACTTGCCACTCTTCCAATCTCCATCTCTCTCATTTTGCAGCATATTCCATCGCTTTTTTTCCAGTTCCTTGCCTCGCAATCCGGCAATTTCAATACGCAAACGGACGCGCCCATGTGGTAGAATTTGCCGGATATGATTTATATCAACGATGGCCTCCTAGAAAAAAGCCTATGCTCATTCGATTCCGCTCTATAGAGCTCTACTTAGTTGAAAAAGTCTAAATTTGTATCACAAAAATTTCCACATATATGCTTCACAACATATACAATAACGAATTAATGAAATTGCTTTTTTTAAATATTTGTTCTTTAATGCTTTTCCTCAATATTTTATGTTTTAAAACGAATATATTTATAGATATTTTAGTTATTTGCTGAATATTAGTGGAATCCACCGATTTGTGGAGTTGGCACTGCAAAACTTCCCATTCATATTGACCTTTACTCGAAATTTTTTTTAAGTTATTGCTTTAGAAACTTGTCCACTTGCTCATCATTCACAAATAGCGTTCCGATACTTTTTCTCAGGTGAGACTTTTTCATCACTCAAGTGACAAGATATCCAATAAATTATACATATTGCAATTACCATTAAAACCCTTCAGTGTCGGAATTCATTTAAAATATGGTGAGAGAAAAAATGAAATATGTGGTAGAGGTAGGAAATGAACGTGAATTATGGGGTAATAAAAAGAACGAAGGAGCCTTGGAAAATAGATTCCCATATATCAGAAAGACGTTCCATATGACCTTTACCCCCTTATTTGGATGTATTATAGTATCAGATAATGTGTTAACGCATGTTTTATCATTTATCAGTAGCATCATATCACATGAGAATTTGACGTATTTTTTGATAAGAAGTTGCTCTGATGAAACTATACAGTTGATTTTTGTGAAATAGTGCTCGATTGAGGCATCAATGCAAATTAAATAATAAATTTCATAGGGGATTTTATAGTTATATGGGAATGATTAAGAACTGAACGTTTTCGAGCAAGATAGCACCTTTACCGACTAATATCTATAGACTTTCATTTTCTCTCTTAAAAGCACTATCGTTGATTTCGAGAAACGAGTTTGTGCTGCTCTTCGTTCCATTAATATGTGGCAGCATAGTGAGAAGTGATAACGTTAATTTTACAGGCGAGAAGTTGTAGGTAAGATAGTGGGCATTAAACCTCAAACTGTTTGAATTGTGAGTCGATTAAGTGATAATGAGTGATAAAGTTGAAAATTTATTGCTATGAGATTGCAGCAGTCACAAGTATCACGCGTACCGAATTTCGAAATTCTATGGTACGATTTCTAACTTATCAGTTCATAACCCTATAAGGCTGAGTCTACGTCTACGCAATTGCATTCATCAATCAGTATATTATGAACATAAAATTTCCAACTTCTGGACGCTGCTCCCGGTCCATCAACTCATAGCTGGCGAATATGAATTCATTTAGATAAGGGTGTTCGCGATACAAGGATTGCACTTATTGAACTTCGTAGACATTGGTCTCGACCTGTGTCTGAGGATGACCGAACTTTGGATTGTGTAAATCGCAAAAGACATCTGCCGTGACAAATGCAGACAACTTACTGAGGATGTTACTTGGTCCTTAAGAAGGCTTTTAAAAGTCTTTTGAACGCTGCACTTCGTATATTGAAAGACGCAAGATTTCATAGGTGATTATGATGAAGCTAGTTAAACAAACTTTCCTTAACAGCCTAACAGGAACTAGGTTATTGCATATTTAGGGTTCTGCGAGATATGCAGGGAAAGAGCCTATACCTCAACCTTCACGTTACCTCCCAAGCTAAACGGAAGTGGTAGTAATATGAAGAGACATTTATTCGCAGTGAATGCTTTATCGACTGAAGTAAAAGTAAAAGAGATCCCTAATAAAAACAATCTACAGTTTCGTGGCCCGAAAACAAAGCGATAGGAAAATTTGCTAAGAAACATACTGTCTTTTACTGCCTAGATGACGTTATGGGAAAAATTTGGCAAGATTTTTCAAAATCCACGTTGCGTTTTTTTTACGTTTTTTTTTTAGTCATTCAGCGACAACCAGGAGTGGCGATGATTCAGCGGATGGCAGTGTCAGGTTGAATTTGAAGAAAAAGAAAATCTACATTAGGTTCTTGTCCTAGTGACTTTCCTTGTTTCAGCGATTTTTACATTCCTCGCATTGATCAAGGCTATGTGGAAGTTTTTTCTGAATATTCTAACTGGCAGGATTTGTCGTCAGGAAATTCCTAGAACCAAAGGAATGCTGAGGAAAGCCGGAAATATTTATCTACGACGGATTGAGGGATGCTTATAATCTGCAATGTGATGCACTTTTCTTGCCTGACTTTCATTATTTGATTGCGGTGGGTCTCCAGCACCAATATTTCCTATTCTTTAAAAAATGTCGCCGTTTGGTGTAATGAATGTTTAGGATATTCTTCTTGCTATATGTTTAAGTTCTTGGCTAATTTTTCATGGGAAATTAGCTCGAAATCAATCCTTTGGCCAAGATTTGATCGAACTCGAGCAAGAACTCGAATTTAAACACATTGTGGCATGAATTTCCGCTTGAAGAAGCAGCTTTAGAAGGAGGAACAATTTGAGTGGCAAAGCGTTGTGCCGTTTCGTTTTCGGCTTCATTTTGTAATAATAACAGGTGTAGCTTGCTTCTGTGTATAAATGTCATAGACGGCGTGCATTCATTAGTTCAAAGGCATTTTTTGAATTCAAAAGAAACTCACTGTATGCTTGACGACTTAGTATCAACGCTCCTTGGCCCCTATTTTCCTGGCGGCCTGAAATATTTAAATTGCCTGAATTATCGAGCTATATTTCCAGATCACTAAGATCATATTTGCCGAAATCAATTTACTTTTTCAACAATTATTTCTATTTAAGGAAGTATTAAAGTTGTTAACTGATGATCAATCGATAAATATGATGTATTAATTAGGTCACGCAAATTTTCTTGATATAAAACATTTGATATATCAATAATTACTTTCTTTTTCCGAATTTTTACTGATCTAATTAATTAGTGTTAATTAATTTTTATTTATTTTTTCCACTTTATTCGATTGACTTCCTATTTGATAGTTTTTAATATTTGCTTTTAGTCATCTGCCGTACTTTGTTTCTCTTATTTTACTGTAATATTTTTCCATTATTATAGTAATTATTATGTGTTATCAGTATTATAGTAATTATAAGTAATTATTATGTGTTATAGTAATTATGTGTTAATCACCTGTAATTTTTTTAAACTATAGTTTTCTACTACTCTTAATGTCGTTCGCTTTGAAAAATGTTTGTTGAAAAAAATTTATATTTCCTAATCGCTATTGTTTAACTGCCTGAAGGTAATTGATGTGGAAATTTTGGAGCGAGTAGCATGGTAATATACGATGATAACATGACAATGAGATGATAGTAAGATGACAACATGATGATATATCACAATAATGGTATACTCTTTAAAGATTCTAGAGAGGTAAAGTGCAATGTTCGATGGCGGGCCAGAGTTATGCCCTCTTGTACGTTGTGTGGTGTACTTGTGGTGTCGTATCAGCACTTGAGTCGCCGAGTAGCCTCGAGACGATGCCTCTTTATGGACCTGATACCGATGAGTTCGCCGGTCGGTCTTTTGTTTTTATTCGTAAATAAGCTTCACTTAAAAATTTTTCATTCCCAAATCTCCCCTAGCCCCCCTCCATTTCTCCTGTCTCATCATAATAATTCACAGGGTTATTCATTCCCATAGAAATTTGAACAGTACGGCACCATTGTTGTATTACTTATACAGACGCAATTAGCTATATCAAAAGGGGTGTGGGAAATATTCTGTATGAGTTGGGTCATTCGTCTGCTATATTAAATCATTGGTTTCAGCAGCCTATTCTTCTTAATAGTTAGAAGTTTCTTCGTTTGCTTTCTCACTCATATAATATCAAAAAATGCAACGTAATTAGTGATATTTCTGGAAATTTCCCTAGTCTTTACTTTTAAAGTCCATTTTTTTTTAATAATTAAAGGAATAGAAGAGAGAGCTACTTAAATGAAGTTACTCTGCAGAATGCGATATTGAAACAATTACTTTTTACGTTGAGAATTACTGCAAACAAATAATGATATCAAATATATTTCGGGTATAAATAATTCGGTAGATCTAATCAGATTCTTTTAGTAGCGATTTGAAAAAAGACTATCGCATATTTCTTAATTAAGGAAATAACTTGGAAATTATTAATTTCATATATCGAATTTTCCAAGTTTCCAAGGTGTTTCATATATCAAGTCGATTTCCAATTGCAAGCATGTTGAATTTGATTTATTCTCGTTGAAATTTTTAAAATATCGGCAAGAAGTTAGATTTATTCCAATTTTGCATTTGAAAGGAAAGTCTTAAATTGGTGAAATTCTATGGTAAATGATAAAATTGGTAAAGTGGTAAAATGGTAATGGTAAAATTCTAGATTGATTTCAATTTTGTTATTGAGATGTTGAGCTTTTCAATTTATTACTATTGTTTTAAATAGTAATTAAATAACCGCCATTCATAATATATAAGCTTTGAAGTTACCCAAGATTGATATTCACGCGAATCATGTCATTGATAACAATCAATAGACACCTCATAATAATTAATAACAATCATCTCATTAATAGACACCATTTGATGGGCTTTTCTACTTCTTAGATGATACTTCTGAGGTTCATAAATGTTCACAGCTATAATTTAAATAACGCAATATTATGTTTTTTATATTTTAAATATTATTGCAACTGTTGTCAGCTATTTGTTTTGGTGTATGAAAGTATACGATGTTCACTTTAGCGATGATATTTTTAACCTCAGCAATTCGTCTTTAATTTTATCTTATTTCTTCGATTTCAATTATTCAAATTTTTTTTGTGAATTTGTAACTTTTACAATTTTTATTTTTTATTTATTTTTAATTCCAATATTATCAATAATTTTTTTCCATGAATTTTAGTCGAAATAAAACAAAGATTTTTCTCTCATATACTAATTGAAATCCACTCAAAAAAGGTAATCGTTAACGATTTGTCGAAGTGAATTCTCATTTGCATTTTTTATTTCCCTCAAATATCCCTATTGACATTGATGTGATGCCGTTCTATGTAAATGAAGATTTCTTTCGTCCTTCAAGCGTCTTTATAAATTGCTTCCATATCAATAATAGTAAATTTATACTTTAGCGCACTCGATAATATATTCCAGTCAGGTGCAAGGCTGCAGTTTTAGATTCCACGTATTCAGTAGATGTCTGGAGTTTCTTATAGGACACGTAAATGGATTTGAAAATTATTGCCTATGGTTAGTTCTGATGAATATTAGGCCCATCGAATCTTGCAACTCCAACCACACCGAATAAGCAGCCGGCATGCATATACACATGCGCAGACACTACATCGAAATAAAATTTTGACTAAAGTTTGCAAAAGAGTATAAAGCTTAATTAAGTTCTCATCCAAGTAGGTACTTTCATCGCAAAAATTATATGCTAAGAGATCTCGTGAGAATAGAATATTTTTGAGGTGCGAACGATAGACGATTTATCTGGATTTAATAATCCCATTATAAACTATTTTGAAACAATTTTTAATCAGGTCTTCTCAGTGGGTAGTTTATTAGATTAGTGATAATGCTATAAGCGAATGGCACAAAGTTACTTCTTCCGAAAGCCCGAAGAATAGCAAAATAAAGGTGTTCATTGGATCATTATGCTCTATCGATGAATTAAAAATGCTTTTATTGGAATGAATTTTACAGGTGAGGATATGAATGGCGATGCAGTTCTCCAGGACATTATTTTGCCCATCGTAAACGAGACACTGGAGAAGCGAGTAAATAAAAACGAAAGGATTATTTCAGGCACAATTAAGGACAGCACGCAGTCCATAAGACTCGGTTTGTTGATGATATTTTTTCGTACATTTCGAAGATTTCCTTTAAATTTTGAGCAGATTGTTTTACGCCAGTATTTGAAATAATAGGCCTTCATATTACAACTTAACAGCTGTGATCTTAGCGCATTGTTTGCACTCATGAAAGATGTTAATGATTGTACAGGTGCACAGGTCTAATGTACGGATTTATTTTAATGACTGTATGGGCGTGCGGGTGTGGTGTGAAGGTTTATGATGCGGAAAAGCTGTATGCGTTCTTTATTCTTCTTTAAGCGAACAAAACCTTATATCTACACGTATAAAATGTTAAAAAGAGGTAGTGAGACATGTTAATGATTGCACTGGTGGCATGTACAGTGTCCAGGTTCACGATACGGAAAGGATGTCCAAACTATTCATTCACTCATAACCGACCAAGAATTTATATCACCATCCCTAAAATATTGAAAAGAGATAGCAAAGCACATTAGCAATAGCACAGGTGTACAGGTAAAATGTTGAAAAGAGGCAGGAAAGCATGGTAGTGAATAAATATGTGAGAAAATCATATCGCTGCAAAATAAATCATCAAATAAATTACGCTAATATGTCTTTATCCTTGAATGTGAAAATTTTCCAGCGGATGATGCATCAGCTTATCGCCATTCAAAGGAACAACGTACAAAACGAAGCGGTGAAATACCGGCTATCCTTCTCATCGCTATTAGCGCTTTAGCGCTTGGAATTGCTCTCACTATTAGTTAGTGGTTGTTTTTTTCCGGGCTAGTTTTTCTACGGATAATTCATAGATTTTTTGCAATTTACGGGTCGAATTTTTTGAGCTAAACATTCTCCTGTTTATCTATAATTATTTTTATGATTTGAATTGTTTAATTCCATTATGATTAGAAAGGTAAAACGATATATGCAGAAGAAAAAAATAGCAAAAAAAATGTGATGTATCTAAATAGCTTCATAAATTATGTCTAAAAAATTTGATATATTCACAAAATTCATTTCGAATTAAATTCATATAAATAATATATAGCATAATATTAATTTCTTTTTATTTCAGCATTAGCTTCTTTGATTTATCATCGACGACGTTCGTCGAATTCATCCCAAAATACCGATCCACGATCTTCGTTTTATGCTGTTGATAATGAGCCACGCGCATGGGATAGTCTCTCGTTTAGTCAATCTATCACCGATCTCTCCAATAATAAAGTTAATGTTCGTTTGTTTTTTAAATTATATATAAACTTTATATCTAAGAGGATTTCCTCTTTTATTATTTTTATATAATTGAAGATATTATAATAGAATTCAGCGACAAGATTATTTCCACTGAAGTAATTAATGCAATTTATATAATTTGATTATCTTTATGAGATCTAATAAATATACGAAGAATTAATATTGCTGAGGTATAGTTCATCAGTCGTCGCCATCCATTAAATAAGCACGCTATCAATTGAATGGTTTTTCTTCTGATCTATTCATGATAGGGAATCGTTCTCTCACAATACGATGTCGATTTTAGCATCTTTCGTTATGCTTAAAGAGCCTACTTACCCAAGTCATTCATATTTTATTTGTGTTATTTTCTTATTAATCTCTGATACTCTTCGTTTTCTATTTCAATAAAATAGAAACTCTTATATTTCACCTTTAGGCAACTTCCGATATGTATGTACATTTGATGCATTCATTCTATTTAAAGTTGCAAATGCTTTAAAAATCCTAATTCACATATGTACTTACTCTAAACCGTTTATTTAATGTAAAGAATGAGGACGTATTCTATTTAGCTAATTGTTATAAACAGAGAATGTCCTCTTCGCGCTGTTTTAATTAGTTATTACAAACCCTTCGATCTTTACAAATAACCTGCAAATGGTTCCTTGCTGGTTGCCTAAGCACCAAAAATAATTTTCATCTGATTTTTTGAAATTTTCATCGAAATCGTTAGAATTGAGCAAAAGTCTTAGGAGTGTGCAGTGAGATGGTCACATCCGCAGAATCGAATGCGGCGAACTGTAGTCCTGAATTTATACGGATCCTAGAGATTCGAGGAATTGTCAGGGTGAGGTTGGGGGATAAAGTTGTCGAAGCGCGATAACTTTTGTGGAATTGACGTACAGCTCAGCAGTAGGTGTTTTAATTCTTAGCCACGTTAACTGTTGAAAATCACTTCGGGATCTTATTGTGGCACTGCTTTCGAGCTCAAGAGTCGACCTAGCGTTGACGGAGTCGGCATGCAACGAAACAATCAGTGTCTCAACTCTTGGCATACTGAACGTTTTGAAGTTTCATGAGAACGAGGCCAAACGGTAGGAAGATCGACAGGTAAAAGGCCGAACGGCCAGTACTTATGTGTAGACTTCATTAGGCATTATAACGTTGATGGAATTGTACAATATTTCGGCAGTTACTGCCACAATCCCTGATAATCGTTAAAAGATCTTGATAGTTTGTTGCACTTTCTGAAGGGTCACTCGTTGTTGTTTAAACCACAGAATATTTGCCATCATTAGCTTCGTGCAGAATTATTCCCAGGAAAATTCCTGAAGTCAGATCAAGGCGCGTAGTCGACTTAATCTAGGAATTTATATACTGACTGTTATCGAGATTTGTATTGCTTCAACAATAGTGTTATTTCAAGTAATTAAGTTGCGTTTATACAACTGTAACTATAATTCTTATTCATTGCCATAATGATAAATCAGCCGCAATGATAAATCAGCCATAATTGCAAGTCGCCTTTTTTGCCCGCGATAAGCTCAGGGGCAGCTATTTTATGAATATTTTTCAGTTTCAGTCGTTCGAATCACTATCGGATGATTCGTATATCAATAGTCTGGACGAGGCAATCAATCAAAAAGCATCAATTATTCACGCTGCATCGAAGAAAGGTCGACTATCCTCGAGAGCGCAATCTGTGATAACGACCAACAGTAGGCCCTCAATAGTGATCAACGAAATGAACGCACAGCACGACGAAACCTCTCTCAAGCAATAGTTGATTCTCTTCAAAGCATTTTTTATAGGTTATCATCAATGGTTTTATGGAGATTTTATTGAATCAGTTGTGTGGGTGGTGATTTGTCGTTTAGAGTGTTGGTTATCGTGTCTTCTGATTAGTCATCACATTAACCACTTTTTATGGCTATTATCCAACAGAGCTACGGTGAGCGATCGTTGTAAACTTCTAATTTTATAAGTATATTTGAAATACGTAATTTCAAATTTTTTATATAAGACACTGAGGTGATTTTTCCATTAGCAGCTAAAAAGATTGAAGAATTTTTCCAGAGAAGTGAAAATTTGCTGCTATTATTCATTCTCTATATGCTAGAATAAGGATTAGCGCCTAATCGTTGAAATGATATGATCGTGGTATCTAAATGATTTGAACCGATTGTTGAAATATTGTTAGCTCAGAAGCATTTTGTTAAAATTGAATTGTACAGAAAATAATCGTTTTAAATTCAATATTAAATATGATTCAGAAACTCTCATTTCATAAGTCGTATTAATTCTGGAATGCGGGAAGCCGAAAGTTGCCGCTGAGAGGAAATATTTCAGGTGTTTTCTTTTTTTTGACAGAATGGCATCAAACTTAACACCAAAGCTGGACTTTTGTTACTTTAATTCCGGACACCGCTATCTTAGGATATTTACTATTCCTAAGGGAAGGTGATCCACAAATCCTAGATGCTTTGAAGAGATTTATTGAAATTTAACATTTTTCGAACAGTTAACTTCATATTCGAGTGTTTTGGATGTTGTGATTTCGTTAAATACACTTTTAGATTCATTAACGATTTTCAAAATCGTTACCAATTTTTAAGTTACTAATTTTATTCTATCATTCAGCTATAATCCTACTCAACCATCACAGCAGATCAATAACCCAATCCATTCTCTGTTTTATGGTTGAGTTTTTATCGCCAATATTTTATTCCTGAATTTGGTACAATTTATTTTCCACTCAAAGTGAAATCGTTTCTCAACGAATTGCGTATTCATATGATAGCGGTGCATGATTTAAGAATCTTTCCTTAGGAGGGAGGGGAGGGAGGAGGAGAGGATGAGAAAATAACTAAGGACTTTTGAAATAATTGAATGAATGGGTTCGGAAACAAGTAGGTTACAGTTAAATCATTTCACCTGAAATTAAATATTCACCCTGGAATGTGGTATGTAAAAAGAAGTCCTCTGTTTTTGTGGTGTAGGTAGAGCAGAAATTGATGTTTTTAATTTCATTGCCTAACTGAGTCAAAGCAATCACCTCTTTAAATTGTTTTCTTCTCGTTCAATTCGCTTCATTAAGATCATTAAAAACAGGAACATATCAAAAACGAGCTTTTACTAATGCTTTGGAATTAAAAAAATAAATTAAATGCTCAACCATGATTTCTAGAGAAGTGAGGCAAGCTTTCAAGTAAGATCTATATGAGATGACAAAGAAATTAATGCTTACCACTGATCGATTTTTTTTTTCACTTTGTTTTAAAGACAGTGATCTCAATTTAAAAGAATGTTTTTAAATTATGCTTCCCAATATTTGGCGTATTACGTCATCAAATATGTTACAAATCCATGAGAAAAGGTTATCGAGATATAAAGGATTTCTCCTTTCTGCCGTTGATTTAGATGGTGATTTACTGCAAATGATCAGTTTGTATTCAATAATAATTGATATATATCTATATCCATATATATATAAATATATCCAATGGATCATTCCATTGGATCAGCAACGTACCCGCCTCTCCCGTGATATATATAACGCGAATTTTAATTATCGCGAAGATTTTATTATTTCTTTAATCATGTTTTAACGATTTTGCACAGAAGACTATCAGGTATGTAATCAAATTCTATGATTCTCGTGGCCAATAGGTGGAGAATTTAAGAATCTAGCAATCTATGAAGAAAATCTAATTGTTTAAATTATAAAATTATTTTTTGTGGCCTTTCAATTATGTCTCTACGAATTGACTTTTAATTCTTTCTTTTGAATTTAATTTTTATATCGCATTCATGTCGGATATTTGTTTATTGTTTGAGATTTTAAAGAAATAAAAGAGATAAAACTTCCGTGCATTTGATCGGTTTATATGGCATTGAATAAACGAGAAAGCAATCCTCATAAACACAGTTGTTTTACAGCATCCCAAGATCACCTATTATACTAAATTTCATAGGCATTAAGTTCTCGGCTATATAATTATGTTCCGTACTCAGGATTATTAGTGCTAGGTGCTAAATTTTTTTAATTTTATGAGCGCCTCCCGATACTAAAGGAAAGAAGAAAAGCGCATGGTGCTAAGGAATCGATTGTATGATAAAATGAATCCCATCTTAATAAGGTTAAAGGTTACATTGACCTTCAGTCTGCTGGTGATTAAGTCCTTTTTTATTAAATCATCACCTGGGATGGTTTGTGAGAGTATAGCAGCTATAACCTGCAGTAAATCACCTAAGACCCCTTCCTCCCTCCTTAGCAGATGGGCCTACCAATCTTCCTCATGCATTACATGCACTTGCCGGACCCCCAACGTTTAATCATGCTTGGAGTCCCTTTTTTTTCGACTTCTCCGACCTTTTCGTTCCAAGACGCGAGAGCAGGCAAATACCATGTTGCTAGTTTTGGGCTAAAATGAGACATTAATTTAGGATGATAAAGAAACAGTAACAAATCGCTATAAAGAAAAGTTAACAAAGTAGATCTGAATAGTGAATTGCTTCCCTCCTGGTGCCTTTCGAGGGAGTTAAATGAATATTCCTACCTTCTCTCTGAATGGAGTATTATTTTCTCTTATGAGCGACTGTGTTACCATGGAGTAAAAGAGAGCAAACACAAAGAGAAGTTCTGTGTTTTCGTTCAGCTGAGCGGTTTCTCTTTATTCTTTATCCACAATGATAGTTTCGGGAATATCGTTCAGCAACACGTTGTTTTTGTTTAATAATTACCTCCGTCTTCAATTCCGCATTCGCCATCATATACTAATTGTTTCCGCTGGAAACTCCACTAAGTAAACTGAATTCTATGCCGATTAGCTGTACAATACATCTATGGCGACATTTTATCAAGACACTTTAAGCTGCATTTTAAGGCGTTTATATAAGTGAGTATTTATTACATCCTTATGAGCGTCTTCGATATCGCATTGAGAAAATGAGACAGGTTCTAGAAGAGGAAGGATCCCGATCCAGGTCAGGCTATCCGAACAGATCACGTGATTGCGGTCGAGATTAGGCCCTTGCTCAGACGGGAGGAACAAATTTCGAGATTTCACATGGAGGTGTTCTTTTGTCCTCAAGAAGTTCCTCACTTGCTTTTAAGTCAAAAAATAAAGTTTAGCAAATGTGTTTTGTTTCCTCTAGCTCATTCTCTGGTCGATATCTTTTTGCGATTTGCAATTTATGAGGAAATCTGAAAATTCAGTTTCGTGATGGCATTTAGGAGAGATTCTATTCGCCGACGATTGCTTTTCAGCAGATTTTCTCACAACAACTTGAACTTATCGACTTTCAAGAACAAGTAAACACAATTTAGTCCCTATAAAGCTTTATTGACACTGTTCAAATGCAATTGAGTATATTCTAGTGAAATGAAATTATAGGCCCAAATTCGATCGATTCTCAAAATATGGCAAAATGGAGTGAAGAATAAGTATAAAACTTCGAAGCACATTGAATGGCACACTGAATCAATAAGATCTAGTAAAAACGTGCTATAGGAAGAAAATTTAGAGTTTTACTTTTATGTATAAATATGTATATATATTTGGTTTTTCCACTTTTATATCAACTTTTCCTCCTATATTGTATTCATAATTTAATTTCATATATATGAATTCAATTCAAAATTTCATTGCATTATCGAATTACTGGGATGTGAATTAACAAATGACGTAGGTTGAGACATGTTCAGCGATGGGAATGTTCGCTTGATGAGATGCTTGCTGAATCGTCATTCAGAGAAGCTCTTTCGGCTCCGGCCCATAACGGGCCTGTGAGTGCCGTTGAAGTGAGATCTGCTACCGACAGTGCCGACAAAATGCCTTTCATCGCTGGTTGAGATGACCTAAAAATCATATAATATTATTTTTCCAGTTAACTGCCACTCTCCTTTGGTTATTAATTACAGTAATAAAAATGAATGTTTGACAGAGTCATCAGAAAAATTTGTGCATCGGTTACTTTCATCATTCTAGAACTTCTTCTTCCTGAGATAAGCATAGAGGTGTTTCTCAGAGCCGCTGTCTGCACCCCCCAGTCGGTGCACCATTTTCTTGTGATTACCATCAACATCGACACCTTCGCTACTACTAGGATATCATGTCATCCTGTATCGGCGTTTCAACTGTAAATGATATGTGATTGTGGTGGGACTTGTATTTTTTTGGCACGAAGATATATCATTTTTCTGAGGAGACTCAGAATGTTAATGAAATAAACAGATATAACTAGTTCATATTTCAGCCATTTAGAACGCAGAAATTTCTGAAAAAGCTCGCCTCTCATATTTATATAAGAGATGTTATATTCCTCTTAAAATGAACCACTGATTTTATTGAAATGAGAGGGTTTAGCGGTTCAGTTTTACGAGAATGATATATTAATAGGTCCCTTAATTTCAGTATTTATTTAAAGAATATAAAAAATAGAATAAAAGTAAAATACTTTATGATTTATTCGAGTGATGCTAGGACTAAATAATATCACTATAGACTACTCAAATTGTTATCAATTGCAAGCTGTGTCAATGATAATCCAGTGTCCATTTGAAACACATCCATAAAAAATCTGTTTATTATCCAAAAATTATCATTCCAACAGCTTACAATTACATATTTGAATAAACGAATACAATAAAAGTCTTATGTAGATAACTGTGTAAAATCAACGCTTGCCTTATGAATTGCCAGTTTCCTTGTTTGCTTCTCAATGATATTTCCATTGTTTGTTGTTGCGAATATTGCACTAGCACGCATTCATAGAATAAATAACATTATCAGAAAATAACTCAACAGATCATGAGTAGATTTCTGGTTATTAGCTCAATAGTTGAAATTACGCCTCAACAGAATTTCGGCACGAACTGATGCTGCACTCACAACAGATTCTCTTGAATTCGATGATGCCATACTATCATAACTAGGCTTTCGATGATTTGGATCAATGGGATATTCTTCACCATCTGATTCCATTCGCTCAATTGGAGCCCGTAGGCTACCGAATCGAGCAACAAACTGAAGTCGTAGGCGCTCTTCTTTCGAAAGGTTGGCATCAAATGTACCGTCATCACGCTGCGAGATATCAGACTGTTGTTGTTCATGTGGACGTTGGTAAGGATTATAGAATTCCTGTTGGTCTTCAGCCAAATCTTGAGATTTGGCCAGGACAACCTCGTTTGACGGAATAGAGGGCTGCGATGACCTAGATGCAAAGTCGATTCGCGATGCATCCGAATAAGCATGATTTTCGGCGTATCGATTTCCTTCTTTTATAACATACGACGTTTCATAAACAGAACCATCATGATGCTTTATTGTTGTCGATTGTAACGATGGTTCATTCGAAGTGCGGACATGGAGAGGTGTAGGTTGCGAAGTTGATGAACATATTCTTGTATCAGGGATACTTGAAGGTTCCTTCGTTATATCAACTTGAGCATGAGTTGCTGGGGGTTCTTCAACTATAGTTGAATCATCGCTACCCTCAACACTATCATATCGTCTTTTCTCCACCTGCCCAGTGGGTGTTGATCTACGCGTTGTCATTCTATTGCACAAGTCATTTGCAGTTAGTGCAGTTTCTCGATTATTAGCATGTTCACTAAACGGTACATTTTCATAATATGATGTTTGGAGTTGTTCCATATTTGCTTCTGATTCGAAAATTTCCACGCTTTTGTGATTATCGACAGCATGCTCCACAGCGTCATTTTCCGGTGATATATCGAAATAGCCACTAGCTGATCTTGGCATCATCGGAAACGACGCTGTCGACGAAGAATGTGAGGAAGTGTTATGAAGTCGTGACATAGATCCAAAAAGTGGTATCCATTGATCATCTATGTAATTTTCATTTTGCAGTTGTTGTGTGTGCTCATCGATGATTGCTTGACGAACACTTATTGGTAAATTTTCCAAAGAATCGTACTCTTCATCATTGAAGTATTGTACACGATCAGGTCCATAAATATCTCCCTCGTAAAGAGTACGTTGTGAATCAGTATAAATTGCTGCATGCATGTAATTCTGTTTTTGTGAATCGAGAGCATTCTCTTCAATAGGTGAAGAGTCCGGGGTTGAGGAACTTGTAAGAGGTGATGATGCATCATATGCCGGCTTTTTATAGGATCTTCCTTGGGATACCGATGTTCCGGTGTCTCGAAGAGTTAAACTGATTCCGTTGGAATTTCCTTCTTCTTCCTCCAATCTTCCTTCATTATCTTCGCCCCTATGAATATGGTTATATTTTAAACTATCCTCGTTTAATGTGCTGGCTTTGATATCCTGGTCTCCAACGACTTCTTCAGTGTTTGCACTTATCTGTTTGCCTCTCAGTTGCCTTCTCGGCGAGATGAGTGGTCTAAAGAAGAATCTCTCCTCTTCATCACTTGTTTCGTCATTATTCTCTAAGTATTTTTTATAATTCGAAATATCCTTCTTTTTCTCACGTCTTTCAATTTCTGTCACCTCGACTCGATCCGAAAAAGTGACGCTTTTATGAGAAAAACAGGAAAGTCGACTTGATTCGCTTAGCGATGAATCGCGACGATCGCTAATTTCCGGCCCAAGAGAAGACGGTGAGCACGCTTGATCTTTGAAAGTACTTCTCTTGGCTAGGACACCGTTAACATGCGTTGATATATTTTGATTCGGGATAGAGCTACCTGAAGTCGAACCTTGCTCCGACTTGACTCCATTGGTTGTTGCAAATTGAGGCACTTCCGTAGTTCTGTCTTGCTTGTAAGTTAACTCTATTTGCGGTCTTACATTATTGTTTGGTATTTCTTGTTGGTCACTATTTGAGCTGTTTGCAGTCATATGTAATGCTTCATCAACCCTACCATTAAGCCTAATAGGTTTTGGAGGTGATCGGCAGATGGAGTCGACAGATTTGACGTCACTTCCGGATGGTTGTTCCTGCTGAATTTGTTTCTGTAGGCCTTCCGATGCAGTTGTGTCGTCCGGGGAGACTGCTCCGTCTTGTCGCGATTTTATCTGCTCTTGACTTTTATTTGTCATATCATCTACGGCATTCCGCTTTCGCAATTGCTCTTTTTGCATTTTTGCCAGTCTAGCTCCTCTTCCAACCACACCAAGTTTGGTGTTTTCGGAAAGTACGGGGTGCACAACTCGTTCCATTCCAGTTTTGACTCGTTGGTCATTACTAGTAGTACCATCCCGTTGCAAAGCAGTTCGTGCCTTAGACCGATCTAGAGATTTGCTGATTACTTGATCGCTGTGCCATTCAGGTGAAACTGACGTCAAGAAGTCTTTGAGCTGTATTTCGTTGGATGGCTGTTGATTCTCCGATCTCTGATTGACGCTTTGCTTTGATAAGTCCTTAACCTGGCTACGTTGCTCTCCTTTAACGCCTTCCCACTCTTTCGGCTTAAACCCGGTTCGACCATCATCGTCTCTATACCATGCTGGATTAGTCATTACTGATCTATTCATGATATCGTTTTCATCTGCACTTATGTTCCCCATTTCTTTCTTCAGCTTAACACTTTCCATGCTTGACGCTCTAAATCCACCGCAACTGTTCTTATCGTTACCAGCATTTTCCTGCATTACATTCTCAACAGCGTTCGTTTTCGCGAGCGGTGATGGGGGAATATTCTTGGATTCTTTTGATTCACGACGAGCTGCCACTTCTGGATTCATGCGATTGGCAATTGCTTGCTTCAGAAGCGATGAACCTCCACCACTACCTCTTGGTCGAGCATGCAGTGATGAACCATGAGAGCGTTCAATTCGCGTCTCACCAAGACGACCTGAAGAAGTATTTCCCCACTTCGTAACCGTAAAAAGCTAATCAGATTTTATGTTTCTGCACAAACGTATAAAGCCATGATGTTCTGTGAGTCAAAGTACATATAATACTCTCAGAACGACAACAGTTGTCTGCTATACAGCAACACAGTAGTGAGTGAATCGCGCACACTCGTAACGATAGCGATCGGGAATTTCCACTCTGAACAATAGCGTCTTCATTGCAAACGAAATGAAACGAGGAGAGCAGCGGCGAGGCAAAAAAGCAAGAGAAAATAACTATAAATAACTTTAATTCTAGGAACTTTGGAAGAAAAAATTAAAATTGAAGAAACATCAAGAAATAAATCTATTTTCATAAGAGCGCAATTAAAACTTGACGTTTAAATAAGTTTGGGAAAGCACGACGGGGAAAGCGGAAGGGAGACGTGAATATAGCGTCTATCAGTCTGAGACTCCTCAATGGCAGATATTTTCACTGGCAGTGGATGGGATAAATGAGGGTATTTGTTCGCTTTCCTTATCCGTATTGATTAATATTTCATAGAGTGACTTCTCACAGCTCCCGTCTTCTGCTTGAAATCGCCACTCAAAGAAACCAGCCATTTTCCCACAGGAATGATCTAACATATCAGTGCTAGTTCCTCCCTTCGCTTTAATCCCTAGCAGCCTTTCAAGGTGCTCTGCAAGGCAAAACCTTTAAAATAGCTGTTCCCAGTGAGACTCGATAGGAAATCGAGTTTCTGGTGATCTAGTTCGAGCTGATATCTCAAGTGTTTCCAGTTTCGACAGCGCCAAACATTCCGACTAGCCAGTTATCTTCAATTTAAGTTGTGCGATATTTACTTTACCATATTGTGCAACGCAAAGAGAGGTTATCGTTCACTGAAGGCGATCCGTATTATGTTTGCGGAAGCAATTCTTTTTGGCCAGCTCAGTCGCCTGCCGAGAAATGAAGGATAATGAATTTCTTAAGTGCAGTTTTGCAAAGGCAATAAATGTAGTGGAAGAATGGGTACTTCACAAATAAAAAACTATCAATCAATCAATGATGCTTATTGCATTTACTTAAGATATAAACAAATCGTCATGATTGTACGTATTTTCATCTGCTCGACTAAACGACGATCTATTCATTAGTGAGAGTCGATGTGGAACGAATAAATATAGACCGATCCTGCAATCGTTGAGAGAACATACCCGGATCGAGTTGACTGGGAATCGAATTTCGCAGAGGTGGTGTTGTTGAACTGCTGCTTGAGCCGTGAATTGGTAATTGAGCCTCTCTCATACTGAAAATAACTATTAAATAAGCGAAAAATTACTTTTTATTAATGTTGCTTAACAATGTACAACAATGGATAATACAAAAAACCATCCAGAAAATTCGAAAAATTACTTGGAAGTGAAAAAAATCCCTTTTTCTGACTTTCTTGCTTCATGAAATTCTCGCCGAAGATCAATATAACCTCTTAAGCAAGTGATATTTAATCGCTCGGATATGTACTGTTTTCATTCAAATTTCATCAACTATGTAAACTGAGGGATCTTAGTCTATCCATAGTCATGACTTTATTTGATCACAACTTTATTTAACTAGGTCTTTATAGCTTTAAGCATCCGTAAGATGAGTATGGGATTCAAAATCAATGTCAAATTTCAGAATTTACGGGCCCATCCTATTACTTACTATTGCTGTTCTTATTATTTTTTTAGTAAAACATTTCTATCATTACTTTCGTTATTATTATTATGCTTACTATTAATCTATTTTTTATAGGTCACTCAGTTGAGTGTGTAATTCTCATCATCTGCCTTGAATGTAATTCATGACGAATACGCTACATGTTAAAATGCTGACTGATGGTAACTTCTTAAGCATTCATTATCATTGAAACACCTATATTCTCATCAGTTAAAAATGCAGCCATACTTTTGAAATGAACGCCTATAAAGGGCATAAAGACATGGCAAAATAAAGTTGTAATCGAACGGAGTCAAAATATCCTCTTAGCATTTTTTTAAAAAATCATGCAATGATACATATGATACATCAAGAAGGCGAAATAATATTAGTCTTTCTTCGTCACAATACCCAACGAATGCACTGTGTAATTAATCAAAACGCTATTATTTAGTACATTATGCGATAAGCATAGATATCATCTAATTATGTGATGCAATTTCAGTTTGAAATTAAAAAATCTGAATTTTGTAATTAGTTTACTGATCAGCTCAAAATTACTACTAAAATTACTTTAGATTTCAGTCCGTGATGAAAAAAATACCAGTTAGAAACTTTGATAATCATTTTTATCAGTTCACTTCGTAGGATATTAATTCATCATGAATAATTTCCTTTGGAGGGACAACTAATAATGATAGTAATTATCATTAATAATAGCGTAATTCATTCATTAATAATAATAATAGTAATAATGATGACAATAATCAAATTTTGCAACAAATCCGACCAATAAATCTCTGGGTCTCTGGATTAGTTAGATAAGGATTGTAAAAAAAAAACTTTTCCAGACATCCAGAAAAAGAACTGACAGAAGCATTGTTTGTGAATTTATGATGCAATTCATTGAAATGAAACGTTCGTTTATTCTCGTCAAGAATCCATTTGATTTTTCGCATATTGCACATCGTTCACCTCAACTTATTTGCCGTGGAAAATTCATCTCCTCTATAGAATTAATTCATAAATGCAAATTTCTATAATAGGTGAAGCGTTTATTCATAGAATTTACTCCTAATTTTTCATAATTACTTTATTTTTTATTTTGCAAAATTAGAATACGTTGAAAAATGTTCTCCGAAAAAAAACCAAAGAAATTCGTTATTATAATAAATGAATATATTGAATAATATAATCGAATTAACTCTCACTGTAAATGCAATGAATCCAAAAAACAATCGCCGAATACCCCTCTATTTCCTCCATTCAATAGGAAACTATTTCACTGTGCTAATATTTCTATTCATAAAATCACATAGATCTCAAATAAAATATTTTCTAGTTGGGAGTGCAAAAAGTGCTTCCTTCACTCAGCAAAGATATCAGCACGGACGTCAGTTGGTGTTATATTCGGATTTGTGGAGTGCAACGCACGAGCCTTCTTGTGCTAGCTCAGGTTACCGTTGTCTATGCAAAAATAGGCAGATAACGTTACCCGCTTCCACTAAGTAGTTTAATCAATAACACAATGCTAAGGAAAGTTTCGACAGATAGCTTATGAAGTTCACATTTGCTTTGACGCTGACGGAATTCACACACTTAGCGAAATTTTCATGGGATTTTAAGTGAGCATTGTCTCTTACGAGAATTCAATTTCTTTATAAATGAGGTGGTTATATGTTACTGATTATTGATTTTTGTATCGATCCAGACAAGAATGAATCATTGATGTATCATCAGTGAACTTTTTTTTGGGGTGGGGGGGGGGGGGGGGGGGGAAGGAGGGAGTGACGAGAAGAGGGGATTATGAAGCTGCACGGGCGTATTCGATGGGTCTGTGATAAAAATCAGAAAAATACTACTCATGGAAACTGTTCGACCGAATCGTGAGCAAAGATTAATTAATAAAAATTTTATTTATATTCTTTCATTGAAGGTTTCAAGAAAAAATTAAGACTCGGCAATGCAACTCTACTCGTAAAAATTCCAAACTCCTCCCGACATCGTTAGGAACATATCAAAAATCGAACATACGCGGATGGACATATTTAAGCGCCAACATTCTTAGGAACATAGTAAAAACGCCGGCATCTTAGGATACATTCGATAGCATAAAATATTAACTCGCACATTCGAAAGCCCGACATACTTGAGTGGATATTTACGGTGAGGATATTTTCATCACTGAAAAGCACTACTCAAAGATCGGTGTTAATTAAACCCCTATAGGAAAATTTTGCACTTACTGGAAAATATCACAGAGAATATGTGAATATCGTCAACGAATCGCTAAAATTTTCATCACTGATAATAAGTTAACTGAGGCTGATAAAGATATAAAAATAGGCAAGATATTATAACAACAGGATATGGAGAAATGTCAAATATAGATTTAAATAATCTGAAAGAGGTGAAGGAAGAGGAGCAGGAGGAGGAAATCGGATGAGGATTTCGAATTATTCCTAAATGATTCGAAATCTATTTGCAATGATTTTTGCAAAACAACGAATATTTATTTAAAGCATAGATAAAATGAAATTTTTAATATGCCTAAAATAACGAATCGAGAAGAATATACGAAATATTACTTATGCATTCATTTATGGATATCATGGATATCATTTATGGACAATAACGAATATGCAAATATTTTACTTTATGCATTCATTTATGGATATCGGAAATGAATTCATGAATATCTTCATTAATGCGACAAAAATCGAATAAAAGAGACAAAAGTGGTTGAAATGAGGCGAGAAGAAAGATTTTCTTATGAAGCATTCCACTTAGATAAATTGCTTGAGAAAATCACAATTGCCAAGCGATCGATCATTAAAGCTATACTTTTGTGGATCGCCATTAGTTTTCTTTTTAGTTTTCTCCATTTGCTAGCGAAAAATCCGGTACTAAAAGTGCAACAAATATAGTGAAATAATGAATTCGAAATTGAAATACAATAGAATTAATAAGTAAAAATTACAAATAATGAAACGAATTGATAGCAATTAAATGAATGAAAACTCATAAGATCACACATATGAGGAATAACGTTGAAATAATTCCAATATGCAAATATTTCTTTTATTGTTATATGGTGGAAATTTTATATTTATACTTCATTAGTACTGATGTTTACTAGAATAGTTTATTCTATTACGTATGGAAGTATATAGTAAATTACTTTACTCTAGAAGGAATTTTCATAGTACTATGGCTTATTTGATACTATTACTAAGTAACGCTTACTCAACTGTGATGGAGATTATAATGTTTTTTCCATTGTTTATGAAAAAAATATTAGTGATTAATCGATATAATAAGCATTTTATAATTCGAGCAAATAAGAATTTTCGTTGCAATGAATTTGAATATTTACAAGGTTGAGAACTAATGAAGTTGGATTCGCGTTCGATGTATGCAATTGGGATTGCAATATTGCAATCGTTATCCTTAGGGAGGTGGGGAAGTTAATTTAAACCAACTCAATTGCCATTTCTTCAATTCTGCAATCAAAAATATCGAAGAAAAACATTTTTCTTTTCATTCTACTCACTTTGTACTCTTAGCGATCAAAGTGAACACTAAAAAAAAATAAAAGAAATGAGAATAAAAAAATTTATTTTCACCTTAGAGATAAAGCTTCCTTTTATAACGCAGCTGTAAAATTCTATGAATGCACGACCATTTCCCGGTTATTTAAAAATGATGAGAACAGACGAGTGTATAAGTTAGATCTATAAAACGTTTCCAGTGTCATCAATCTTATGTGGCATTGGTTTAAACGCAGTGTGAGTTCGATCCCACGAAGCCTCAGATCTTATATCGGTGCCCTGAGGATTAAGGTCTTAGGTGGCTAAAATTCATGTTTTCTCTTCTCATCCCTATAAATTACTAATTCTAAATTTTTGTGATTACTGCTTGTGCTAATTAATGGATCAAAGAAGGCGTCAGTAATAAAATGACGGTGATAAGAGCTTATTATGAAGTTGATTAACACAATACCTCACCAGAAAAGCAATACACCTTACGAAAACAACTGTATCACAAATACGTTTTCAAAATAGGATGAAAAAATGCGAAAGCAGATAAGAGGACCACTAAGAAAAAGATATTGCTCGTAAATGATTCATCAACGATCACCGCTAAAGAAGCCTAAAACGCGATGATCAATCGTTGAGAATCAGAGTGAAAGATGATCGATGATGGTGTCGCGAGGGAAATGTGATCAGAGATTAGTGCATACCATTGAAGTTCATCTTCGCTTATCGGAATAGTTTTTGCATCGAATCGAATACACAACGAGCACAAACAGTTCCTCATCGATGGTTTAGGCTAAGAAGCTTTAACGCTGCACAGCACAATGCTCACAAAATGAGCGTCTTTCTATTGTTCGTTTGCAAAGAAAGGGCGGTTCATTACACGAGAAATATCCACACTCAACCAGCCGCTTAGTTCTTTAGTAGATCCAGAGATATGTCCCCTAGGATACCGCAGACGCATTTTGTTGCGGTCAAATCCAGAGATTAGCATGAAATCGATCACTCATCTCTATTTGTTTGTTTAAAACGCATTTGACACATTTGAAATGGCACTCTTCGAACGTCAACTTGATGTTATGAAAGCTCATCCATTATCAGTTTTTCGGCTTCAGGTAATCGTTTCGACAGTGCAGAAACTAGCATAAGAAAGAAGAAAAAACAATCTAATATCACTGAATTTGTTTATCTCGATTCATAAGCTTATCAACTACCAATAAAAAAAGAAAGGGAAGTCTTTGGAGTCGTTATCAACTCGATTCATCCATTATTAAATGTTATATTAAAATGGCATATTTTAAAAAACTTATGTCTATCTGCTATTAAAGCATGCCTCTACATTCATTGTGGTGTGTCTTACTTTCCCAACAAGTACGATAAATAATTTCATACTGCAAAACCTACAAATTTCTTCGAAACTAGAGAAGTGTGGATAATTTTTGAGGGAATGGCAATTATGAAAGATGACAAGAGAGGGAAATACTGAGCGAAAAGCATATATGATGTACGTTGCAAATAGAACATTTTCCCTTGTCAACGTAGAACTTTCACCCTATTTAATGAAAATTTTGCTATTAACTTAAAGCTTTCCTATTTACTTGTAATATTAATTTAGAATTTAAGTATATTGAGGGAGTCAACGCAAAAAAAGGCTAGTTACTTTATGATTTTTTTGTTGGGTTAGCACCTGCTCGAATGACGAGATATAAATAGCTAATATTCTGAGGGCACAAATCGACTAATTTTTCTCTCAACTTGAATGACTGACAACGTCATAGAGCGTAATATAAACCTCGACGAAAGTGACTTGTTATGTAAAGCGTGAATTTCATCACAATATTTCATAGGTAAGCAATACAGAAATTGCAACAAACAAATGAAATATATAATTTAAAAATAAGCGAGAATAGGTGAAGAATGAGAAAACGAACTTAACGATATGCGCATTTCGACTACACCATCATACCCCAACCGATAGCATAGATCACTAAGAAATATCTTCGTATATCTTAATTGATTTGACCATTTACATAAGTTATTGTCCACAGAAAGATTTTACATAAATTATTGTCCACAGAAAGATTCGTTGGTCTCTAATCGGATCAATGCTCAATAAAGAAACCAAAAGTTATTAAATTCACTTTAGCAGTAAATAGTTGCAATTGTTTCGAAATCAATGGATCAACACAAATGATGCTATTGTAGATTAACTAATATACTGATGTGAACTAATAAGCAGCAAAATTTGCTTTGATGCATTGATTCCAAAGTTGAAAAATTATAAGCTGTATAGACGGAAATGAATGACATTACCATAAAGCGTCTAAATAATTTAGACTAATAGAGCGCACAATGAGGAATAATATGACTATTAAAATATTATTTTAGAGTGCTAAATTATATGCAAAATTTTTATTGTCAGTAAGTCGAGGTATTCAAATGATATCGGTAAATACCATCGATGAGGTGCTCATATAATTGCTTTACAAAAATAGATTGCAAAAGGTTGCAATAAGTGTCTGAAAAGTTGCAACAAATATCCCATACAACATTTTAGAGGATGCGGCAATCGCTGAACACATACCTCAGCTCTATTTGGAAAATAAGCTTTGCAAGAAATTACTATAGTCAAAACAAAAGTGCTTTCGAATGCAGTATGCTAAATTAAATTAACTGAAATATTAAGGCGGAAATTCATTGAGATTTTATAGATGAAGCTGAATTAATTGAATTCATTTCAAAGAATAAAATCCCTATATATATTTGCGCATATTTAGTTTGTTGATGCAAATAAATGTGCTCAATCTCGCATAAATTTTAAGGTAATCAGAGAAGAATGATTGCTGAAAACAAGGAGAAGCTTTTGTTTTTTTCAAAACTGTCCAAAGAAACAACATTAATTTTAGTTATACGTTTTAATATTTGTTAATATAAATCGGAACAACAAGTCACGACGGAATTTCGAAGAGGATTTACACGGCGCTACTTTATCTGGTGATATAGCATAAGTAAACCATCATCAAGTAAAGGTTTGCGTGTGGTCTGCTGTTTTTTCATCATGTCTTGCATTACAACTGCTCAACCTCAAAGGTAAATGGAAGTTCTCGGCTTCCCGAGGCACTATTGCCGCTCATAATGAAGTGGAATTTTAATGGTTTTCTTTTAAATAGGATAGAAAATGCGCAAACCTCGTGAGGAGCGGCGGTCGGCCACTTGTGAAAGTGGTGCTCGGGAAAGAAGCCCTTGAGGGGAGCGCTGGATGGGCGTGACTGTGTGGGGTATGAACCCCGGGTGATGATGTTTGAGAAGTGCCGACCATACTCTGAACCCATTCGGGGTATTTGTACAGGCAGCATGAACGGATTTTCTTTGGTAGTGGTGGTGGTTCTTCTCTGAAATAAGCAATACTTCTTACTTTTCATGGTCGGCAGAGCAAAAAGTTCCAAGCCTAACCCGAATAGTCATTCCACTCGAAATGCTGCAGAAAATGTATCTCATCACTGCAGACATTATGACAGTTGCCAGGATAGCTTGATATCCTTTTCAGTCCACATTTCATTATGCCATTACTTTAGAACTTATATTGTTTATATCAAGTGATTTGTAATGTAGCCTCCATTCTATCACCTGTAATTATTGTTTATTCGACCATTTATATAAATGCTGTTAATTCGATTGTTTTTCAGCACCGCCCATCCTCACATAACCTATTTTTATGTTTTATGAGTTCGGCCTGCTAATAATGCCTTTGATCGCATTTGCAGTTTGAAATTCATTTCACTGAACTAGAATTGGTGATTAAGATTTCCTGAAGTATATTTAGCTAAATTGATTTCTCTCTTTTCTAACATAAACATTGAATGGAATGATATGTCAAAGCAATTTATTTATATACCAACAAATAATCCATTATATTTACTATGGAATTATATGATAAACAGAAATTTAAATATGTTATATATGAAGCTAAGAATGGAATATCTCACAAATGATGAATCATTATGAAGAGGAAATTCTCAATGATCAAAGTTTTTTTAGATATTATCCAGGAATAATTGTTGAGGTCGTGTAGTAATTGAGTCATTCGTCTTTTCACTTGTTAAACCATTCATTCTGTCTTCTGTGGATTACCTTCTATCTTTTAGGAAATATTACATTCATTTAATGAAGATTTCATCCTTCTAAATAATCCTCCCAACATATATGAAGGAATTATGAGAGGAAGGTGGGAAGAAGACTAGGGACGAAAGGAAAGGGAGGAGGAAATGTCTAACATAGATTCTCAGTAGTTTTATTGACCATTTGCGGCATTGTTCTAATACTCGATTTTCGGGATTTACGTAAGCACTTCTAATAACTTTACGATTTGATTATGAGCAAGTCTTTAAAGATGCAAATTACTTCAAGATAACTATGACCGTAAATGAATATTAATTGTTATGAATTGTTTCATGCTATGATCGGCAAATGTGATAAGCTTCATTGTTGATAATCATCGATATCGAACTTTGTAAAAATGATATATGCACTTTTGGAAATGAACAACAATTGTGCACTCGTACAGATCAATTCCGTTGATTTTAACGTTTAAAATTGTATAGAATGCGAATTCAATGCTTTTCCCTATAGGGGCTCATTATGGCGCTCATTCCTATGTATCACTTCCTAAACTGTACTTTTTTTGGGAATCATTTTTTGGTTTTTTTAACTCCAATCGAACCATATTCCCCTATATCACTATTTGGAAGTTTTGTAAAACCTTAAAGCCTATAACGTCACCTTACTATGTGGTGGGAAGGAAATTCATCGGTCTCGAAAATGATCGTGTTAATGAAAGCTTAGAACAACATAAAGCTATATGTTAGGTGTCCCCTGACAATCATCTAAACGCTACAATCATAAATTTGGATCATCTAGATTGTCCCCTGCCTTTCCATCAGCAATGCTGCTGATAAAATTCTCGAAAGGCTTCGAAACTTTCAGATGGATAGTCATGACTCTTTTTGTTCATTATCCTTTTGCATGAGTACACTAATTTTGCTTGCCATTTTGAGCGCTAGTATCGTATTTAAATAGTTCGAATATCAAAGTCGCTAAAAGGTAAGGAAGAATTTCCACATCTTGATCATGAAAATGAAAGTAATAAAGGTTAGGAAAAGATAGCGCCAATGCGGTAATAGGAAAAAAGCCTGTAGAATATGGCAGAACCAATAAGCGAAAAGATGCCTCATACGTTAACTTCATAAGTTGTAAGCGAATATCTAATATCACGCAACAACATCTTCATATTTCCGTTAACCTAATCGCTTACGTAAAGTTTCGATGACACTTTTCCTTCTCTAATCTAATCGATGAGGAACGTATGCACATTTATTTGTTATGATTGAATATTTTAGCCTATATTATAATCAGCAAATGTTGTGAATTAAACTTAAATGGCTCCCCTGAGCTGATTAAGGGCCAAATAGATGAATGCATATGGAAAAATGTACATGCACAAGAGCGCGAAGCTCTAAAAATACACTTTCTAGTAAGTAAATAATAAATGCAATTTCGGAGTGCTTTATATTTTTGAGTTGCGTGAGAATAAAACAAAATCAAAGCCAATGAAGAAAGCAAATAATCCAATTCTTACCACACTCATTCACGATTAAAGGGTGAATTCGAAAAGCAAATTATAAAAATGAAATCTTCGATAAATCTTTGAATAAGAAAAAAGACGACTCAACGTCTTCTACTTATATACCAAGATTTTCCTTATAGTTATATATATATATATATATATATATATATATATATATATATATATATATATATCGATGTGCATATACTGAAAGGACAGTGGAAAAGCTTTAAAAAAAGAAGCTAGTGTGCATAAGCTTGCAACATAACAATAAGCAACAAGAATCCATTGTGTGAGAACATTAAAGTGTAAAGCATAAAATAAACAAAAGATTCCCATCATAAGCCATTCAATTAATTTGTACAAAAAAATAGATCGTGCAAATCGAAGTATTTGCGGCCAATGCATTGTGTGGAAATTGCGACGATTAGCTCGTATGATTCTTAGCTGACACTCTGAAACAATGATTTCACTTCAATAAGGAACAATTGAAAAATCCAGGATAGACCCATAAAGACTCCCCTCTGACACTGGATACTTGAACTGCTATCCCCTATATACCCCTCCAACATTGGGCACCTTTCTAGAACTGCTATAGATTCATCCATTCACTTATTTCTGAAAATTTTCACTTTACCCATTCATTTATTCTTGGAAACTTTATTTTTTTTCATTATGGAGGTGTAGAGGTAAAGTTGATGTGGTCTGCTAACGATCACACATTGAACAAATACTCCTCCTCCTCAGTGAAAACGACAGCAACACAATCGATTCCATTCTATCCACTCAGCAATTTTGCTATGATAAAGAAACGTCGCTTAAAATAAAGTGATCCTTTTGTCGATAAAATTAATTGAATATCTGATCGGACATCATCAATCCAATATCATTTACACTGAAGACATATTATTCATATATTTACATGTTAACTTGTAAACACTTTTACTTATATTTTTATTTTATTAACATCACTCTTTACTAACACTTTCTCCTTAATTTTTTCCACGCAATACCTTCCCTGGAGAAACCAAGAAGATTATTATATTCATGAGGATTCTAGTCGTTAATATTCTCCTTAAATATAGCCTGAAATGCTTTCGCTTAAGTGAACAATAAACGATCATTATAAACGAGCAATAAACTCTAAATTAAAATCACTTAAACGAAAGAGATGAAAATAAACGATAGAAATTTGGCTTACACCTTAGGAGCGGTATGTTGAAGAAATGATGATAAGAGATCAATCGGAAATGGAAATATTATTGTTGAATTCTTTTCTGCACTGCAAAAGGAAATAAAATTTGCACATACTGAGGTAATATTTTTGTAACTTGAAAAAGCTTGAGCATTTAATGTCTAACTAAGAAAAACCATCTGAAGATGACAAACCAAACAGAGGTAAGAAAATTTCAGAAATAAACGATATAGTGAGATACTTGCACCTTACAACAGAAAAGAAAAACGAAACTACAAAAAATTTGGATTTTACTACGGGAAATAAGAATCTTATTTTATTTTTTGAAGAATATGGAGTGGGAACATCAAACATTATACTATAAGTCATATTCTGAACCATTTTCCCCCATTCTCGTGAACCTCTTCCCCTTCCCTTAATTCATTTATTTCCGATTCTTCATCTACGAGAACGTATGAGGGACATCGCAAGAGCTTATTCAAATGCACTACATATCTTGCATATGCTTCACATTACAAAAGGGAATACTAAAAGTTGTGCTATCTGATCTGCGGCAAATTCTAAACTATTACGCTGGAACCTTTTCTCCTTTCCAAAGAATGCGGACAAATCCTAAGACGTATACGATGGCATTTAAAGAAGAATGGAAATGAGAGCAATTGTAACAAACTTGCGCTCAGCAGCCTAACTCAAAGTGACGAGCGCAAAAAAAGTGAAAATCCATTTCCCACATATCCGAAATCACTCGGTTAAGTGATTTCCTTACAGTTATTGTAAGGTGAAGAATAAAAATATCCCAGCTGAAGTTTAAATTAATATCTCGACAGAAAAAATGATACATGAAATAAGACAGAAACCATCTTAAGGTTTTTAAAAATGCCTTCAAGTGTAGCGATCAAGGACTGAATAACCCGTTCAATTCACTTTCTCTTGCTTATGATGATCACTGAGAATGATCTATGATCACTGGTGGAAGTTGTGAAGAGGTGGACATTGCGAGAATATCAAAAAAAAAATAATTTCAACAAAATACCTGATCGAATTCAGTGTTTGTAGATATCGTAATTGTAATGCGGAAGGAGATTCGGCGATCACTTCGGCAGCTTCTTTTAACGCTCTCGACGCTTTTTGCTCTCCTTCAGCAACGATCACCTACATTTACTCCAATATAGATATTATTCTCGAGAAAAAAAAATGCTTTAAAAGATTCAAATATTTAGGACGCTTTCGGTGAATAGCGAAATTAATGATATTCTATACCTGTCATCTCATTTTATTCTTTACTTTTTATTATTCCCTAGCTGAAATTTATATGCTTATATATAATCTCCTAATTAAAGATGTAATAATGATATTGGAGAATGTCACATTTTTTAAGTATTTCTCTCTGCTAGCCAAAATAATGAACTACAATTGGACATAACGCATCAGTGTGAAGTTAATAAGTGCTCGTTTTCGTCGGCTTCCCTTCCCTGCTCCCATAAGACCCTTCCACTGATCGCGGTGAATGGCTTATGCTAGTCGTTAAAGTAATGGAAGCATCGTTACGACTTTTCACAGTGATAGTTCAACAATACCATATAACTTCAAATAGAACCTTGAAGGTAAATTTTTTTTGGGCTGTTGGTGATTTCCTAACTTTAAAGAGGCAAAACAATAAAGCTCTTCAAAAACCTGAAATCAAACCACTCCGAAATCTTACAACGAGAAATGATTTATTAGAAGAAAATGGAGGTGATTTCCGAGAAAATTACAGATGAAATTTTATGATGGAAGGCTTTAAGACGTAGGTGTTCTAGAATAAGAAGCCCCATCGAAAACACTTCATCTAAATGCTTTGGAATAAAAAAAAGCTCATAGCGAAGGCAGCGAGGAGGGAAGATGCTTTGTATCACTGAGAAGTCACAGTTTCTCGATGACGCTGTGATTCTGTCACCCCCCTCCAACTTTTTTCATACCAACAATTGTCCTAAAAAGACTGTTTTCTCCTGCTGTTTACGGGAAAAATATTCCCCCGTTAGTGCAATTCCAGACTAATTTTTCTAAAAAAATTTCACGTCAAAGCTATATACCCTTTTTAAGAGGGGAAATTATCTGATAGCAAGAAATTCAGCTTATCAAAGGATTATTCATGACGGCAAAACCCATGCTCCAGATTTGTGGAAGTAAAACTGGGCCATAACATTTCGTACATGCACATGCATATCCGCTCATTGCACACCGAGATCATTCAGGCAACAAATAATTAACGCTCCAATACGTTATAGGAACAATTCGCCCTTCCGCAACTTCAATTTGAGCACGAACTATAACCAAGATCGAGACCTAGACTTGAGCTTGATGAGATCTTTCTGTGAAACTATAAAGCCGAACTAAATGCAATGGTATAGTTTAGTATTCTGTGGACAGGACGGTACACTCTTCGAGCATTTCCAATGAGTACAGCAGAGCTTTAAGACTCTGTTTGCGAATCTGCCGTAACAAAACGTCCGACTAGGCCATGTGGAATTGCTTCTGCTCTGCAGAAAAACCCCGTCTGCTCCTTGACTAACGCAGGAGAACTCTCTCTTTACCTCTCTCTCAACCATAAGTCACTCGTTTGTTGTGGAAGCTTTGGAATCATATTAAAGTAGTAGTCATATTATTAGATTACGACCAAGAACAATAATTTCAGTGATCAAATATGAATATATAAACAGATGCGAACCTTTGCACGAGCTTCTCTAGCAGCTTCAGCTTCGGACGCCATCGCCCGCTGTAACTGAATCGGAAGCCGTACGTCTTTAACCTCAACTCGTTCTACCTTAACGCCCCAGGGCTCTGTTGCCTCGTCCAACGTAGTCTTCAACAATGTTGTCGCTGGTTATGCATAAGAGATGGCACTTAATTCAATAGAATACCTGTCCCTTCAATCAAGATCAGCTCAATAATCAAACCTCAACTAATACTGCTAAGTCAAAAAATCCACGAAAATCGATCACTGTGGATACGAGATCAGCCGTAACTCGAAACGGAGAGTGATTCAAACTACGAACATCCTCAACCACTGATAAAATGAACATATCTTTGTTTTACTGCTACACTAGAAGTAGTCATGCCTAACAGACATGAAAAATACCTTCTTAGTTTTTTTTAGTTAAACAGTTATTTCTGTAGCATCAGTGGCGAAAATATTTTCATTACCTCGACTTATATATATATTATGCGACAGGCGGAATTTCCTCAACAAAGTATAACCAAGGTATCTAAATGAGCGAAGTAGTAAGGTATTTAATGACGAGATAACAGCAAGGTACCTAAGTAAACAAGCCATACTTCGAAAAATATTCGAAAGTCAATTAAGGCTTGAAATATAAATGAAAAAAAGGGTTTATTACTTGCATTTGAAGCGAAATAGCTTCTCTATCAGAGAGCATTTCAGCGAGTGTTTTTGTGCCAAGAATATTGCGTAACGTCGTTTGAGCCAGTAGTTTTGTTGATCTTAAAAGAGATTATCATTGTTGATAAAAATTAAAAATTCATAGAAATAATATCACTACTAGAATATGAACTTACTTTATATTACTTTATATCAATGGAATCCAGTAATTCCGCTTCCAACGTAGTCGCTAAGTTTAGGCTAGTGTTCAGACAAACGGACATACACGAACGCAAGGTCTACACAGTACGCAAGGATCTACACAGACAAACATAGATCCTTGCATATAATAAGACGAGGATCACTAATATGCTTTACAAAGGCAAAAAAGGATAAATTTATGAGCGCATGAAAACTGCCACCCTCTGGCGACTGTTATCCACTGCCCACCTCCCGCATTTGCTAGCAATTGTTATCTTCCATGATTTAACGATAATATTACTGTTATATTAACTAGTTACCTTGCAGCATCTTCAACGTTTGTCACCGAAATAGTTGCATTTGATATACGAAAATAGACAACTGCATCGACGGCCACCGTCACCGAATCTTTCGAGAGAATCTTAATGAAATATTTCGTTTATGGATTTAACGCTAAAGCCTTCACAAAAGGAAAACTGCATTCTGGAATACTTTCGCGATAATAGCGAGTGAAACAGAAATGCCATCAGCCATCCTGAAAATACTAAGAATCATGGGACAATTTCAGCGGATACAAATCGCAACACATCTAAAGCTCTATCAACCTATCCATACAGGTGAAGAATGAGTGACAAAAGAAAGCAACGAGATAGAAGTCTCTAACATGAAGTTCAAGCATGCATCAAGCTAGCAAAAGCGGTTGGTTAGAAAGATAGTCAACTAATATGAAGTAGGTAGAGAGGAGTATAGAGGTATGACGACATAACGGAACAAATAATAAACGAGTTCACCTCTTGGGGAGGCACCTCAAATGAAAGCACGCGAAGATCGACTTTGCGGTAGGTGTCGATACATGGCACTATGAAAAAAATCCCTGAAAATAATAACTATCATATAATTCCTAATATAGGCTAGGGCTCTAGAAATATTATGAATATCACAATGGGAAGTGAAATTTCAGGAAGTTACCTTATTTCAGAAATTATTGGTCAGAAAGACATAGTTGAATGAAGAGAAATACAAGAACTAAGCAAAAATGGAAACGAAAATGATCGAATAAAATTCGTATGAAAAATGAGACTATAAATTTGTATATAAAAGATAAGTTACGACTATAAAGAAATACCAACCAGGTCCTTTAGCGCCACCTGGCATCAACCGACCGAGACGGAAAATGACCGCTCTCTCATACTCTTGTACGACCTATAAATTGAGGCTTTTTCGAATATCACAAAATGTGACCTGAATTGGTTTCAAGGATAATAATATCTTTGAAATAACGCCTATTATTCAGTTAAAATATGAGCATTAAAAGAGATAAAATGTGACCACGATTGATTGTATGATTCGATAGTTTCAGAAAAAAAAAAATTAACTAATCAATTAATTAAATTGATTAATTAATTAATTAATTAGATAAATGAATACACAAACAAATGAACGAAAAAATAAATAACTAGATATGATATGATAAAATAAAATAAAATAAAATAAAACAGAAAAAAAAGAAGCAGAGGATATTGCATCATTAGCATCCACCACATAATCGATAGATCGAGAATGACATGAATATCGGGATTTTCGAGTTATAAAAACGAAAACGCTGTTGAAGTGAACGATTTTGAAAAAATATTAGTTCCATAAGAAAAAGATTGGTAGTAGGAATTTCCGCAATTTATAATTATGCAATGACCTCATCTAAGTGACCACTTTCATTAGTGACCACTCAAGAATAATGTACGCAAAAAAATAATGCACTCATATTTGAATAGAATAGATCACACGATCAAATTCTTCGTAAATAACCACCTGCCCTTGAAGCTGACCACTATGTGAAAAGTAGAGAAATTTCTGTCAGTATAACTGCGTTGAATGTTGAAGGAGTGAACGTCACATATTTTTTAGAATGTCAACACCAACTTTCATTACTCGAATATTTCCAAGTGGGTACTATATCGGAAGATAAACGCACCCCTAACAGGATAACTTGAGTTACTCTATGGGGCTACCGGGGTCCAGTAATCGAAATGGCGGCGAAGATGCATAAGTTGAAGAAAATGCTGGTCGGGAAAATCCGTCCATGAAAGAGGTATGGTGAAGAACTGGCGTTGGTGGCAGTGTTCACATTTCATACTTGTTGGTTTAACGCTAAGTGAGGGTTACTGCCTTTTGTGATGAACAGTTTGGCGATTTACCTCCCTTTTCCCCTTCCCCCTCCCCCCCTCCCAACTCCTCTCCCAATTAAGGTGTTTCGCTTTCATCAACGACTGCTCAACTCCCTCACCTTGAAGACTCCTAGCGCAACATTTCTCATTGAATAAAGTAAGTTATAAGCGAGTAAGCAATATTGACATAGTATACTTAGCGAATGCAAATTTTAAAAAGGGTTAGAATAATAAAGATAAATAAGTAATAATAAAGGTGTAATGAATTACCTTGATGCATAGGCATGCCGAAATGGGTAGGGTGAAGAAAATAAGGATATAGGAGAGAATTGTGAGAATCCAACCACATACGCCAAATTCATTTTGAATATTCGCTGAAATCACATTGCATATTACTCAGTTCCACATCGATCATCAGCACAGAAAATTGAAAATTCTTTCTTCTAGCCAATAATATTCCATTCGAAAATATCACATTTAAGAATGCCAATTTTGAATTCCTTCCGATGCCCATCAAGCGTTGGCCAGATCTAATTCTATCGCCGAAATGGTCATATGCTAAACACATCTGTGGCGATTTTCGTTATGAATGTCACGCATCGATAACCTCTTTCCACCTCTATATCTCCCTTTATTTCATGTTCAGACATACAAATTGGAATAGTGATATTTTTGTTCACTTATCGATAACGTTAAATCATTTTCGATCGTTCAAGCTGGTGTCGAATGCAAAGCGCATAAAAGGAACGGTAGTGGATTGTCGTCTTGAGCGTTGTCCAGCACCTTTATTCTGGATTTAAGACAATCATTCGCCTGCAGCTGTAAGATCTCAGTCCGGCTTAAGAAGAAAACTTTTAGGTCACCTTTTGAGCATGACTTTGGCTAACCGACGATTCGACGTTACAAGCTTATTTTTACTTCACAGCAAAATGTAATTAAACAGACATCCTATATTTGTGAACCGATATGAAGTTGATCGTCGAATAACACCGCTCTGGAGTGCCAATAAAAAGGTTCAAATGGCGATGCCGACTGACGACTATTGACGGCGTCTTTGTGCAGCAATGTTAAGAATTGTTACCATTTACTATATACTGGTTTGAAATGTTTTTAGAGGATTTCATATGCAGAAACCATTCGAAAGGTGGCTACTCTTTAAGAATGGAATATGAGAATTAAAATTAAACATTGATCTAATTACACAGGTTCCACATGTTCTTCTGCTAAGGTTGAAGAAGTTTTCGTTGATTTCATTTAAAAACGCATTATATATATATATATATATATATATATATATATATATATATATATATATATATTTATTTATTTATTATATATTATATTATAATTTATATATATATATATATATATATATATATATATATATATATATATATAAAACGTCAATGATAACTGACCCTCCTTTACTAAAGGCAGGGGATTTATTAACCACACGATTGAGATATGATATCCTTTTCAACCTGAAAGTTATATTCTTCTAGTTAGTAGACCGATCCAATGCTTTGAATAACATGTAAGATAAATATCTACAGCTGTATGCGTTGCGGAAAGCAAGACCAATATAGGCACAGCAGTCTTCATCGGCTGATTGAATTAGGTGATGATTTGCATGCGATGAGTGGTTGAGAACGACGCCATCTGGGGTCTACAGCTGAACTCAAACGGAGTCACTTTTGTTTATTATTTAGCGAACAGACATATAGCGGTCTTCTTGTTGCATCATATCAACGTCTTGCTTTACACATTCCAACGCCTAGGAAAAAGTGGTAGGAAAATCTATGCACGTAAAAATGTGATTTTAATGGGTCTTTTAGTAGGTTTATAAGTTGTAGTAAAGTAGAGTATAAATGATCATCACAAACTAGGACATCAAGAGTGCAAGAAGGCAGATGCAGAAAATGTATAGGGCATCGGCCTCGACCTCCGGATCATGGCTATCGGAGCCCATTTTGATGTCAGGCGGTGTTGCTCGGACTGCTTCCTTTGAAGCGTTCTGTGCTAATAGGCTTGAGATGCCAATGCTTAGATGCTCGTGAAACTCTTTTCTTACAACCTAACATCTGTGTCCTCCTTATTTTAGATATATTTATGACTGAAAGTCGTTGATAAAAATAAATATTTAAGTAATGCTCGTAATAATGATTATGTAGATGAGCGATTATGAGGGAAATTTAGGCGTAAATTGTCGGTGATGTTGAAGAGGTTCATTTATGCAAATGTGATTGGACTAAAAGTCCGAATAGCATCGAAAAGCTTTCGTAAGGACCTTTATGATGTTTATCGCGCAAATAAATGAGAACTGGAAATAGTCCACACGTGCAATTTGATGGAAATGAATACCCGCAAATATCGTTAAAAGTATCCAGGTGACCAATCATTAAATAAATAGCGGATGGGCCTCTCATTCGATTCAGAATACAAGAGAGAGGGAGAGAGAGAGACGAAGAGAGATTAGTGTTGCGCACTTCCTGCAGTCTTTTCATGAAATGCAATATAGCAAGTACTGAGCCATCATACAGAGGCGTGATTAGTTGCTGCACGTTACGCTGTATAGCTATTCTCGAACTGATAAGGAAAAATAGTGCGAAATCATTTCAGAACGAAGAAGTAGGAAAGCACATTAGAGACGATCGAACGATATGTGTTTTTTGCATCTCATCACCACAGCAATTGACTTAAGGAATTGCCAATAAATAATAAAGCATAAACGTTAACGTATTCATTATATAATTCATCAGATCGCTTGTAGAGACCTTCCTCAAAAGGATTTATTTCTCCGAAGAGATCGGCGTGAAATAAAGACTTGACAGTTCCGAAAAGGACGCTTTTCTATTCGTTTGGTGCTTCAAATTCTCATGCTGTTACTTGACTAAGAGATCATTGTGTGATTTAAATTTATCGACGTTTTAATTCGAAGTACCCACACTCAATTATGTGACCAAAATAAGGCGACATTACGATAAAAGATAACTGAAATAAAGTGGAAAATGGATAAAAATTGGAAAGATTATGGGCGCAAAATTCATAGCAATAAAGGAATAGTTTTGCAAAAAACTTCGCTAAATAATGCATAAATAAAGCCAATAGTGGGAAGAAGATTAAATAGAATTAAATGCATAGATATATTTGAAATATGACGTATATTTGGAATTTATTAGGAGAACTTAGCCTATAAACAGAAGTTAGCCTTCATCTATCATAAAAAATAGGACATAGCCCTTGATTTTATAATGCGAATATAATTTATCCGCCACCAAAGTGGCCCCTTTTCCAGATACTTGAAACAGAGATCTCTCCAGCACAAGGTGATAACTATCAAGGTATTTGCATCGAAACAATGTTAGTTGGTAAATCAACACACCGCAGCAGCAAGAACTGCTTCTACGATAGTCGGCTGTCAGTAACATGACTACGAAATGAAAAGATGTAATTGAACGATCATTGTTTAATTCGAGGATTCTAATGGCGCATCCAATTATTCCTAGTGATTACATATAAGCATTGCACTTGCAGCGCCAATATCTCATCTGGAAAATCTCTTATCCTGTATGTAGGCTACTTGGCGATTAACTGAGGTCATCAACGCTCATATTGCATAAATCTTTTTGATCAGGGCTGCTAAGTTTATTATAAAAAAAACTTTTTTTGGATGAAAGCAGCTGTCTATAAAGATAGCATTTAATCGTTAGAAGCCGTTTTTGTGGCAATAAACAGATTAATTACAACTAAATCAGGAAATGAAGGCATTTCACAATAGACGAATCTATATTTCGTGTGGCTCTATTGGATAGATTTGTAGCATTATTTATGATCATTGAGGGAATACGCCACAACTGGTGAAACATTTAGTCAACACAGCATCATTTCTGCATGGAGCAATACACCTTCTCATACATTCACATCATTTGTTAGACGATTTGTAAGGGAATCTCTTTTCAATGGCTACATTCGTGAAGTGCAACGTCACTAATGAGAGTGATTTTAGCCGAAAAACGTCGCAAATACTCTCAAAATTGAACATCGAACAATGAAGGCTATGTTCATGATGCACAAGCGTATAAAATGAATTTCAGAGCAGCGGACGCAATTCTTAGGGGAGGGATTGTTGAAATTAGTCCTGAAATATGCAAATTTTGAAGAATTTTTGCCTATTATCGTGCTATCAAATCATACAATTATGGTACCTATCTAATGCAAACAAATATAGCAGAATAAATCTGTCCCAATATAAGATTTCTGAATAATCCTATTGCTAAATTTCTCTTCAATTGTCATTGATGGTACTTTTATTTCAACGGTTATTTGCAATCGTCGATTTAAAACCATCGCAGAGATATTTTAAAGGAAAGAAAAAAAAGTCGATGTGCAATTCCACAAACGCATCATCTATCAAAGCAATAATAGTTTCGAAAAAGTAAAAGCGCTTATTAATTGTAATCAATTTAACCACTCATATGAGCATTTCTATAAGAGAATCATTTTTTCCCACTCGAGACGATTATTAAATATGATTTACTTTACTTAAATTCTACTTAACTTATAACCCAAAATATTAATTAATTAAAATTAAAATGAAATGTTGATTGATTCGTTAAAAGGGTATGCAAAACAATGTAATTTTTTTTTCATATTTAAGTGCTTCGAAGAGATTAACTTGAGAAAAATGATCGAAAAGTATAGATCGTATCTTTCAAATTTCGAAATATCAATTTCCGACAGCTCTTCGATTATCACTTTTGCTTAGTTATTTGGAGGAAGAATGTCTTTTAGACTATTGCAAACTCCTTTTCTATATTATAGGTAGAAACGGACTTGTGGAGAATAGAGTTCATAGAAAGGGCAACGTGAATTCAGTTTTTGAAAAAAAGTTTCTCATCCTCAAGGCTTTCTCTCGTTCGATGACCATTTTCAAGGTAGACAGAGTTAGCGAACTGAATAAAGATGACGCCTCTGGGCATCATTGATTTCTACGTTCAGCGCAATGATATCGGTATCATTCTTTATACTTTCCTTCCTGATCGCATCTGCTAAATACAGGAGTGCTTTAGAAAGTCACTGAGCTCTCCTCACTCACGCGATTAGATGAAGAATCCTTATCAAAAAAGCATCCTTAAAGGTAAGAGAGAGTTCTTTCCCAACAAATATAGCGCCATCGTGAGCAAAGAATTAGAAGCAATAGCTCCGAATAGATAAAGTTTATATTTGCTTCTCCGTCACTTTGTTGTGTCAGAAACAAGGCAAACCGCCCTTTCAGCGTCTTAGAGATTGTCAAGTCTGAAGAGTATGCTCAGCTGTCACTGCATAACTCAATTAAAATAAGCATTTGCCTACTCGCACATAGCGTTGAATCTTTTATGTGCAATCGTAAAGTGCTCGATGAGAAAGCTTGAGCTCTTTGAAAAAGATCAACGCATCACTGATTTCTACCTTCAGCACTGTCATCGGCATCATCCTTAACACCTTCCTTCTTGACCGCATCGACGCCATCCGGCTGTAATGAAGGTCCTCCGGCCTTGCCTTCCGTTACACACTGTTTCTCACTCTCGGCGCTCGCCGATGATTCTTTTATCGATGCAACAGACTTGCGCTGACAAATATAACATCAGTAGATAGAATTGGTCATCTGCCCACTTGGAAGAGAAATCTTTCACCACAACCGAATATCCCTCGAGGACGATGCGCCGAAATTAAAGCCCCTCCACTTCTTCCAGTAGGATTTTGTAGAAAAGTGCCGGTTTTCTTAATCTTATACAAGGAATGAGTGAGTCCCACCATGTAATCCTAACTTGAAGCACAAGCAGGTGATAGCATTTGTAGCAAGTGAAGCCCGTGAAACACAAACGAATACTTCAAAAACACAAAAGCACTTTTTGTAGAAATATATCGAAAGTATGTGGTGTAATTTTTAATAGTTTCATTTACTGGTAGTGAGATGAACAAAATGTTATCAAGGAGAGGAAGAAAATGATAAGATATAGGTCTCCGTCATAAATCATTGCCTATCAGTAAGTAGGGTAGGTGAAAGGTACAAATTTGCTTTCAGTTACAAATTTTGCATTTATACAATAAATGTTAGGTCATTTCGGTGACGGATTTTGCATTTTAAAGATTTGCACTTTAAGTTTAATTTAAGTTAGCCGATGGAGAGAATGTCGATGGTTTAATGGATTATAATGCTGGAAATGAAATTACTCAGCGTTCATCACAGTATAAATTATTGGTGAGCAATAACCGGCGATGGAAGCGGTTAGTAATAGAATGGACACGATCGGATTAGCCTAAACGGCTCATTACAGCATATTTACTCGCAATCTAAGGTAACTACGCTAGTGGTGAAATGCACGCATAGAAATAGAAATTAAGTTTAAATGCTAAAAAGAGAAAACAAATGTCGTAAATTTAAGTGCAATATTTGGGCGTGCACAGTAAACTATCGAATCTGGGGTGAAGAGGCCTAGATGATCCTTAGCGATCCGAAAAGAACAAATGATTTTGAGTTCACCTTCTTCACTGTACAATGACCACTATTTAAGCACGCGGATGCTAAAAGTGAGATAATATGAATTTTTGTAAGTTTCAGCAGAACTTAATTCGAATTCTGAGCATGAGGTTTGCTAGAGACACGATTACCTGCGTTATGCAATTGTTTAGGTCAAGTATGATCTGTAGTAAATACCCTAATTTATAGAAACTTCTTTTTTCCTATGTAGCCATCTTCTTCGGAAGCAGAGTAAAAGTAATGCTACGAAAAAAAACACTAGCAATAGAACATGCTTATCATCTGAGGAAGCTTTGAAAGTGCCCGAGCTGTAGCATCTCGTCCAACCTGTTCGCTAATGTTGTCGAGAGTTTGCATCGCTAAGGTCTCTACTTCGTCGCTACTTTCACTGAGTATATCGTCGTCTTTTGAACTCGATGAAGGTAACATTGCTCCCTCATCGACCAATCGAGTCTCGATACGATTACTTCCATGATTGTCTCTTGAAGACGCCATAGATACTACTGATTGTCTACCTGATGTCGACATATTTCACCTTGGACTATCAGCCTTTCCCAAGTAAGAAAATCACAGCTGCGAATATCAAATTCAAATTCTTCACGGCTTTGTTTCTTGTTCAGCTAGTGAACTACAGTTGGACCTTTCCACTACGACCACAGCAGCGATGATACCTTCTGACAATATCAATCCGCCAGCGATACACTTGAAGGGAAGAACATATGCCGGACAGTGTAGCAAAGCTTTAGTAGCTTTAATTTTTGAAGTCAATTCCAGAATCCTTTTATAAAGATTCGAAATTATTTGTGGAACTGATGACGATAGATCTACGAATTCAACAATATCAAAGACGCCAACTGTCGGAGAAGTGATAGATAGAAGAATGACGATAAAAGAACTACGTGAAGTAGAGTGCAAGCGCCAAGCTAAGCCTTGGATTGCTTTGAAATGCATGAAGAGAAGCGCAAACATACATGTTATCATTTAGTGGCTAATGTATGTCTAACGTCGTATCATACATTCATACATAAATATCGTTTCATAGCTGCATCTCTTCTATCCTTACTGGAAATGGCGCAAAGAAAAGGGCACTAAGTATCGATCAAAGGAGTCGAGTTTGTTGAGGTGCGAATTACTTCGATTTATTGAAGCATATTTCTTTAATAATAATAACAAGAAAGCAGAATACAAAAAGGATTATTTTCATCGATACAATTTTCCTGAAGCCTTCAAATTGTGGAAATTCTTTCAAGGAGGGAATAAATTCGAAAAGAAACACAACAATCTATTGAATAATCGACTTTATAGACCTTATTAGGATGATTGATTGGGATCCCATTTTGAAGAACGTATCCTCTCATGTATTTTTAAGTTTTCAGCAAAGAAAAGAAAAGAGTTAGAAAAACTATGGTCGACGTATGTTTGTAAACGAATCTATAAATAGGTCTTCAAGAAGCAGTAAAAAACCACACTGCATAAGTATTGACTCATTAAATCAATAAAGCATTTATCAAGAGTTAGTGTTTCTTTCTATCGCTTCTACTTCCGTTTAGGTGAAGTTGTACAGCAACATTAAGGTTAGGTATAATGATCGTCTTCAACCCACAAGATGTTGACAAGTCGATCGACCATCGTCTAGCCTAGGATGATGGTTGATCGACTTTGTCGCGATAAGGATGATAGTCAGCATGGCCTGACATGACGGAGTCAGAGAACTTAGCCAAAGTCCTCTTACAGCTGCCGACGCAGTAACCAACACGAAATGTTATGGAAATTTATTATTCGGCTATAATGACCGGTTTTATTTCAGGCGATTTTTAGAAATTTCTGGGATTGCTGTTTTGAAGTTTATAATTCAGGATAGCGCTATTTGCTATTTTGAAGTTTATAATTCAAGATAGCGCTATTCAGGATGGCTCGAAAATAAATGAAGGAAAAATTATTGAGAATCACAATTATTTCATAATTTCTTTCTCAAATAAGAAGCTGACAAGATCCACGATTCTCTGGAAAATACTTCGAAAGATTTATTTACAACAAACAAAATGAGACATTCCCTTTGGAAATGCAAAATCTCATTAATATAGTTGAGTGTAAGTTGATAATTAGTTTACTCTCCTTTGGAACAATACAATTATTAATTAATGCAGAAAAGTTCGCATGCGAAAGGCAAATTTAGCGAGACAAATGTACAAAGTTCCTATGTAAGAAGTGAATTTAACAATGAAGTACACAAGGCATTTCATTAGGAACGGAATGCACTAAGTGATCGGAGAAACAGAAACCCGGAAATGCTAAAAGGAATAATTTCTCTTTGATAAAGATTCGTAAGGTGAAAATATACAAATTTTATTTTTCGTCGACAATTTAAGGCATAAAAAGAAGAAAGAAGAAAGAAGAAATTCAAAATGTTGAACTTAAATGCTTTTATTCGATGGTAGATGTGAGTTAATGTCTGCATAGATTAAACAAGGAGACTACAAATTGAAAAAACGCGCCCTGCGCTTTTGTATTTCAATTACCGAATCAACCGCATTTTATGAACAAGTGGTGAAATAAAATCCGTCCAATAAGCCACTCAAATGAAATTTAAACGAAAATCAACTGCATTAGAGACGGTTGCAACAAAATGCGTGAGTTTTCAACACCGATTACCTTCTAACACCTAAGAAGGTAAGGCAATGGATTAAACTGAAAGTAAGTACGGAAAGTCTCTTTACTTTACATCATAGGCAACAAGTGTTATACTTTCAGGTCGCGTGATTCCGATATTAAGACTCCATAGACACAGAGACAAATATAGACGCGTACATAAAAATGTGCGCGGATATGGAGATAGCCATGGAGATATTCGCATATGTAAATTTACAAAGGTATACCTCGATAAATTCACAACGACACATAGTTTTCATTGTATTGGAGTAAAAATAATAGTTAATGCATGCACGAAAGTGATTATTCTCTGATACAAATAAATCAATCTAAGTGGTATGTGAGGCAATTTATAGCCTCGGGTTAAAAAGTACTTAGACTAGCTTTAACGACGTTTTATGCAATCTCCTTTGGCAGAGCTTATCGGCCAAATATGGGAAACAGAATAAATTTCTCTTATTCACGCTATAAAGATAGAGAATTTTAACACCGAATTATAACAAATGTATTTCTGTTGAATAGATATAGAAATGAAAGAGAATTCCTAAAGGAGAATCTGTGTTATAAATTGGAATAGATCAATACTTAAAGCACCGTCACAAGCATTTTCACTCGACGATACATTGCATTGATTAATGGTAGCATTTCGATGAAATATTCGTTCTATACGCTTCCTAACTTTGGATTTTGGTAACGAATATTAAATGAATTTGCTGATAACTCGTCATTTTATGCATATTATGGTCAATTATAACAGTTTTTAATGGCAAAATTAAACTTACAACATATTCTTCAATAAACCCCTTATGAGGTAACGGCTTATCACTAATAATCACTAATGTTAGTTAAGTGGTCACTAAACTTCTTTACTTATTCATTTCTGTAAAAAGTATAAACAATCAAAATTTTCCTCAATATATGAGGCGAAATGATGCGCGAATGATGTCAAAGTGCAAATGATGTCAAAGTGCTCGAATCGTCAGGAGCTGCGTGAGAATTTAAACGATTCCCTTATCCTCTTTCTTTTCGCTTACCCACTTACCTTCTTTCCCTCACCTAACCCCCACCCCATGTCTCCCCTTTTGTCGTCTTCTCTCATAATATTAAACAGTGGTACGTTATACATGTAACTCTCTTCTGCACTATGATTTTCCATGCATCTCATTTATTGAAAAATATAAGTTTGGTTCTACAAATAACCTTCATAAATTAAACAATTATTGGTGGAATTATCTATCGAAATATTTATTACTTAAATGTGTCATAATAATCTTTCAATGGACGCATAGAGTGAAATTTATTGAAGAAAGTTAAGAAGAATTTGGTAAATTAATTCTGCATGTTTATATAGCAATAATGCACATATATTCATGAAAATAGTGAAAATAACGTTAAAATTCATTTCTTTGAATAATAAATGAGATTGTATGGTTATTATTGATATTACTAAAAAGTGCTAATACAAATTATTTCCATATACGGTGGGAAGTAAAGAAAATTCAGGCTTTAATTCAAGCGACGGAGATGAAGCCTGTATGGGTCTGCTATAGCCGTATACAAAAACAAGTAAGTTAGACGCAATTTTGACAATAAATAAAGACCAGTCAAGTTAAGAGAGACAGAGATTAATTACCTGAAACATGATCGATCCTTGAACTTAAATGGGGATTATGAGGGATCATCGATTCTTTGCATGATTCCTCAATCTCATAGGTGGCTTCCATGAATGTGCGTGGCCGCAATGAACGCTTACGACTCGTTGCACGTGAACTAACATCATAAGAGAATTTGCGTGAGAATCTACGTGTCTCTTCCATAGGTCGTGATGAGGACTCAATATCAGGTGGCAACGTCTCGGTAAATTCTGATGTGGTAACCGTTGCTTCCGGGGATGGCAATTCCTTGAATTCAGCATGCCCCCCGGAAGTACGTATCGGTCTACTCAATTGCAGTCCGACTACCGTTATTATACCACCTTCAAAATCCTCACTAATTTCGTGCTGAATTAACGCACCACACCAATTGCGCGCGACAGCGCCAATGAATGGCAACGCCAGTGTGATAACGCTTGTGGGGCGGGCTATACCGCCGTTAGCGTAACTGATTCAGAAGCAACCGTTGATTTCAGACGAATGTTAGTGAGGTTCGTTGAGTGCTCACAATTCGTATTTACATATTACTCGATCCACTTTTAATTGCTTTACATCATATCGCCAACAATCGCTTCCGTTAGGTAGTATGTAAATATTCCATATCTGTCGTCCATTGGATTATTCCGTTCATTCGAACAAATTTTAGATGCTTCTCATCGGTACAAATGAACGCAAAATAGATCCTCTTCTTATGCAATATTGGTCGAGCTGAATGACCACTAGTGGATCCTCATCAGAGACTTCACTCTTTCGGCGAAATGGCTGTGTATTCATATGCAGAATACATATGAAAGTGATCACTGCAATACGCAAATCACATGCGCAGCTCGCTGCATTTTTATCACTGCAATAACTGTGGATTACATACTCCACTCGTCTTTTTTCCGGATGAATTATTCACCTCAGCGCGATTCGATTGCACAAATCGATTCACATTATTGAGGATTTCAAAGAATGAAAAAAAAGCATTAAAGGATACCTCACATAAAAGTGCCAATAATAGAAAGTACACTTGGCCCATAAAATAACCTAGAACAAATATGCCTAAATTACTGGGGTCTCGCGTACTACGGAAATTGCTGGAAATTTTCTCATCATGAACGATTTATTTTAGGCATTTAAGCAGCCAAATATAAGCTTCTATTCGTGAAAATGTACTTTTTAAGTGGCACATTATAAGGGAATTTATATCCACTATGTACGGAAGTCTCAAGAGCATCGTTGATTGTGATATTTAGTGATGTTTACGCTAGCTTTTCGTTCGCCTATCTCAAACAAGTACCCTTCGCGTGGAAACAATTCATCGCCTTAATGTCAAATGAATTTCGTGTTCTTTATCCAGGTGATTGTAAGTGGACAATAATCGCCTTATCATTTCATAAACACACCTTCAGTGCTGCATTAATATCCACAAATTTATTGGCCCTGAAATATCCACAGATAAACTACTCTCTATTAAATAAGCAAACGAAATGTTTCCAGCTTAACTTAATGAAACAAATTTTTCTCCTCTATATTAGTGCTCTTAATCTTTGAGACGCAGATTGGAAATTGTATTCTCCTCCATACTGTTATTGATGTAAACTCCAAAAACATAATTTAGCATAGTGCTATCATTTTTCAACTTCGAAATTACGTAATATTTCCGAAGCAATTTTCTCTTCAATATATAGTAGGATGTCGCTAAAAGTGAGTGGAATTTATTGCTCATTTATTGACCAATCGAAGGAGTTTCTTTTTACGGTTTCATTTTGAGCGAATATTTCCTGCAGAAATAATATATTTTAAGTAAACGCGTTTAAATTACAAATAATCAATGAGCTGAACGCTTTCTTGAAAAATTTTTGCAGCATAAATCGATGAATAGTAAGCCATTTAACGAATCGAGTGAAATTCAAAGCTTTCATCATCCAAGAATTCACGAATCCAGAAATCAAGTAATATTCACTTCAAATTTTGATGAATATATCACTGAAGACCGCAAAACAGCAACGAGTAATATCATTTTGCTGACAACAATAACCTCAAATCACCTAGGTCTTTTAGATGCTTCAAGATGAATGGACGTAGTTTTCTGGATGCGACAGCGAAAAAAAAGAAGACAACGCTTAGTTGGTCACTCAATGCTAGCACAGCATCCACTCTCGCTCAGATTTTATGCTTCATGCACTAGCTAGCATCAATAATCTCTAATTTTTGTTTGCATCTCTGCATTCATATATTTTGCAGATGTTGGCAGTTCGTCCTCCCGTAGTTCCATGGTCATTCATTCGAACACTCCTTTGCATCGCAGCGTTAAAGCAAAGTATAGCTGTACATGCGTGCGGCCTAGGCTATATGAACGACGACAGCATTTCGAGGTCGATAAAGCCGATTGGTGTCCATATAGCGACCCCGTAAAGTAGTTTCTGGATTCATAATAGAAAGCGGAAGGAGGGAGAAATCGGCATATTTGATTATAGCGCATCCGTCATTTTAGAGCTTTTCCACATTGAATGCCAATGTACACAAATATTGGACTACCTATAATGAAATGTTTTTTTGGATGCTTTATTTATCAATTTTTTACGATCCCTTGGCAGATATCGCAGTCGAGGTGGTATTTTTTCTATTTAGTAAGCTATCATTTTGCAATTGCATTTTTCAGAAAGCCCAATTTTGTTTGCATCGATGACCTAACAATGTGAAAAATAAAATTTCCGGAACTATAGTAGAAATTTTCCCTCAAATTTAATATAAAATGGAGGAAATATAAGAAAAAGAGAGGAAAAATAACCTATTAGTATTTTTTACATCATATGAGTGGGCAGTGATTCTATTTTAGGAATGAACTTATTTAACATAAAGGTTAAATTTAACATCACAGTATTATTATATTCCATACAGTAAGTAGCGGGTATTGGCAATCCACTTAGCAGGGAAATAATTAAGTTCCGCATAGGTGACAATAAAATGCAACGAATGGAATATCTGCAACAAATCTGAAAATTTTCTATAGACGTTCAATGCGACATTCTAGGGATTAACACTTCAAAGCCATTATGCTGCTTTATAGCAGCAGTTCGTCTGCAAATAGAGAAGCTAAGTGCTAATTCATAAGCTATTTCAATGAAACATCTCTATTAAATTCATGACTACATCAGATTCGTATATCAATAAAATCACATAGACTGACTGATAAATATGTGAATATTTTATTCTTTGTAGGAATTTTTCATTTATTGTATAAATTTTTATATGAATTTTTATTCAGAAATTCCTTATTTTAGAAAATGAATATGATATAAATTTCATATAAATTCTAACTAATGAATATTATTTTCAAATAATATATTTTTTAATATATATTAAAATATATTTTTTAAAAATATATATCAAATAATATATTAATATATATTTTAATACATATATATTATATTTAATATAATAATATATATTTTTCCATTTAAAGAAATTCTAGATCATAATATTAAATTATTGTACAATGATAACGAAGAGTTATATATTTTCATGTTTCGTATTCATACATTTATTATGAAGAAAACGATTCATTAAACATGTGTATCCTCTCTTCACAATAATCGAATTAATGCACTCGAAGAGTGATGATGCATAAAACTTCCACTTTGTTCATCCACTGTTTCCTTTTTTTGCATCTATATATTTCTTCCTTCTCTTTTCTCAACATCCTAGTGAGCTTGCACTTTCTGGATTAAGAGCTCACTTAACTAATCTAGTGCAATGACCATAAACGAATATTCACTCTTACGTTGAACGCAGAAATTTGTAAAATTTGTGAATAAAAACTACTTTTCTAAATTTAAAAAAAACGATCATTAGCAAATTTATACGAAATAAAGAGGAATTATTACTATCGAAACGATAATTTTCCGCGAAATTGTTAAATAATCTTTAATTAATTTCGAATATTTGAAGATATTTCAAGTTGGATTATTTTATGATTTTACGCTTACGTGTTCGAGTTTTTCATGGTGAACGTTTGATTTCTTCTTTAAAAATCGAAATAGTTAAATTTTTTCGAACATTATGGCTCATATTTCCCATCCTTAAAGTCTAGGAACTTTCATTAATAACATGGAATATAATGAAATATCCATCATATTTTATTGCAGATACATTTTTCTTTAAGAATGCGGCCAAGCATATTAAATTTTAACAGAACTTCTAATCATTCAAGGAATTTGTATAATCCAGACCGCTGTAAGCAAAGCATTATAATAACGATATGAGGAGTACTAGCTCATTAAAATTGATGAACGGAGAGAAAATAAAGCAATCAACAACACTTATTTACAAATAACTGACCATTAGTGCATCCACAAATATTCAGTGTTTGCTTCACTCAATATTCATGATTGCTATGCTGCTTCATAGCAATCATGTCAACGTTCCTCCTTATATCTCAACCCGAACAACCAATGACAAAATACGGCAAAATGAAAAAGAAATTTGCGAGAATATAGAGAAAAAATTATGGCCAATAAGACCATCCTAAGCAAAAGCATTTTTGAATATCAACTGCCATCTAGATTAGGTTCAAGGGTTATGCCATTCAACTAGTATAATTTTGAATATGCCAACTACAATTGACCTTTTTCAAGTTCAGCTTCAACGAGCCACAATTCAAATAAGCTGGTAGACGCGAAATGCGCAGATTATAGGATGCAAAAAGAGATGTTCTTTATCATATTGTTGCCACTGTCGAAGCTTTTGTTCTAGGAATGTAAAGAGGTATGAGTAATTTCCCTAGAATATCTTAAGTTCCAGAAAAGTTCGGAAAAATAAAAAATATATCCTTGAAACATAGCGTTCAAAGGGAAAACAACTGTATCTTGAAATCTTTGCAATAGAGAATTCATGAAGGTATATTTTCAATAAAATAAATATGCAAAGAAAGGAAAAAGGAATTGTTACCACAAACAAAGCATGCAATAATGCGTTGAAAACCCAAAAGGAAGTCTCCTCTAAGCAGCTCTTTAAAACATTACAAATTACCAATCAAACCATATAAAAATATAAAAATTTTTAAATGACTGGAGTATGAGAAGCGAATAAATTCAGCATATGAGTTCAATATGCGAAGTTCCCTTCAGTATGAAGAGGATTTGCCCACGGGTACAATAAAAAGCTTTGTATTTATTAGTGTTCTTTAGCGTACACTCAATCAAATGAATCCATTAGCGATGAAAAATTTAAATATGATTTTTTAAGAGAAGGAAGAAATCTTATAGTTAGCTGATGGCTTTAGAGAGAAAAATTCTCTCACTTCTGCCATCCGATTTCCCATCATTTTCTTTTCTTCCCTCGTCGAGAGTGTGCTTTTAATATCAATGACTTTTTCTTACAATTCGTAGTGCTACTGAAGAGACTTTTATAGATTTCTCGGTAATATAAGATTAGAAAACAGTCGCTAAAAAATCACATTGCGCCATTAGTGACAAATAGCACGGATACGTCCCATCAAATACGAATATTTTAATTTTCATTGAAGCCCAAAATAAAAAGGATACAGATAGTTGTAAGATGAGTCCATGACAGGCATTGACGAGATGGGTTGACGACTCGGCGCTAGTAAAGTGAGTCCATGATATGTGGAATTATATAGTTTGAGCGCTAGACCTTTTGAAGTATAGATACATTGCAATATTGATATGTGCAGCGTCATCACTGCTAGAGGCGCAAGTGATAATCAACCATATCCGTAATCAGTACAGAACAAAACAAGAATACTCCACATTGTCCCTATTATCGTGCAAAAAAGTCGATATGCCTAATATGGCGAAGGCGCAGTACAAAGAAGGAAATGACTTAGCATTGATGGAAATGACGTCCGACAGACCGGAATGGTGCACCCTCAGTCCTCTCGGAAGGCGCCCCAGCGTTAATAAATAAATCTCATTTTTAATCAAGTACACTCCTAACTGAGCAGACAGAACATTGAATATCATAGTGCAAGCTTTGGATTCTTTATGGAATACCTCGAAACGTCCCTCAGCTGTCACCAACAGTACTCGAGGTATAACGCCACCATACCGGTTAAAACGGTTATAAAGGGCATTTAATATATTTACAGCGATAGGAAATGCAAATATGAGACTTTTAACCATTGAGTACTCTTTTGAAAGCAGATATCATTAAAGTACAAAGCATGGAAAAGAAGACTAAGGATACTGGATGAAATCATCTTTCTCTGCCATCCATCTGCAGCATAGAACACGAACAACGCGATTTATAAGCCGAAAGCCGATTTATAAGAAGTAGCGCGTATATTTCGCAGTAAAAGTTGCTATCAAATAATATTAAAAGAGCACTTCGAAAATATGCATGCTATCAAATTTCAATTATCTCTCTTGCAGAGTTTATTCATAATTCGAACAAAATGCTACGTGATACGGTCAGACCAACGCGATATATAGCATTCTAACAGATTCACTATTTTAGGGCAAACTTCAGATGAATCGATTGGTCGTTAAAAACATCAGTGTGGTAGAAAAAGAATCTGACCAGGAAGGCTGGTTTGAGCTAGCGTGGGCCAAAGATTCTGGCATGAAACAAAGGCTGATAAAGAGTTCAACGAGCAAAATTTGAGACAAGGTGGGAATTAAAGCAGGATAGATTACGATAAATCACAGTGCCTTTTGATGTATAACCATAATGATGGGCTTATTTAAAAAATATACTTAACTGTCGGCATTCCATATCGTCCATACCAGCGGTCAAATGCGCCCGTCGAGAGATACGATATGACGTTGCCTTAATTCAGTGCGATTATAAAAAGCGTTATTCCTCGAAGATCTGTTTGAATAAAAGATCGAGAGCGATAAAAAACTTGATTATAAAGTCATGTATAACGAAAAAATGAGATCTGTTCATGAGAGAAACATATATAAGGTTGGCTGATATCACAGTCGTATATCAGTTAACAAGTTACACACATGACATACAGCTGCATGAACTGAAGAACTGCTGGATGGCTACTAATCTAACGAGCGAGCTATAGGTCTTTCTTCCTTCATCCTCTCGCCACCTTCCTCTTTCCTTCAATTTCCCTTCTATTCACCAGGTTTGTGTCAGATGAGCGGTGCTTCTGTCAGTATACCAAAGCACAGGTCCGCGAGATGGATAAAACTGCGCAGTTTTTGAAAACGATAGGAAAATGGCTGAAAGTAGTTGCTTATTATTGGAATAAAACTTACTTTTGCTTAAGTGACGGGTAGTAGGGTAGAAACGAAATGATTCGATGCGAATTTCAGGACTTCCGATGACCATTTGTACTAGCCGATATCATCGGCTGTAAGGAGGGTGCAAAGTGGCGAATTCACTGATCAGCTTCAGAATAAAACGCGCACATAGATCAGAAAATAATTGATATCACTGTTAAGTGGACATGAAAATTACTGCTAAGAGAATCCATATTGTACATATATGATATAAATTGTATTGTATGACAGTATTTTAATGAATGGATCCATACGAACTTGATGGTTATGCATTCAGCGAACAATACTACATATAACATCCAATCCTGGACCTTAATACTACAGATTTGAACGAAAATATTTTATATTCTTTTTTCTAGTCTCTACTCGCTCATCGGTAAAATTTTATCTGTAAGTTGAAAGTCTACTGATATAAAACTATTTAAATTAAACACAATATCGCAAGCAATAGAAGATAGTATATATGCTAATGGTAATGACTTTTGGCACCAATAATTGGCCTTGCAGAATGGAAGTACGGTCGCAACGTTTAATAAGACGATAGCCACATATTTCGTCATTACAGCGACATCAATGGCAATCGGATTCCTTTGCTCACTCGTATGCCAACAAATTGGGCTAAACGAACGTCGTCAGCTTGCAATCAAGTTAAAAAAGTACGGAAAATCTAGTCCTTAAGCAAGTTTTATTCCATATACGGATGAAATTATCAAGCAATCGCGATCGCAGTGACTGACTAATGTTTTTGTTGGAACAAGGCTCATTCTCTAATGAATGTAAATAATTCATTGACGCAGGTAAGCTTTGGAAGCAATGGGGGTGGCGCCAGCCTAGAGCTGACGACGCATCTTTCTCTCAATTATGCGCTGATATCTTCCTAGTTCCTATCGAGACATTAGATTAAGCTGCTCCGACCAATTGTTTACACATCAATTATCGAAGTAAACTATAACACGTTAAATGCCATCTATATGCTTCAGAAATTTTTAACACATGATATTGTTGTAATGACTGAGACATGACTTGGAAATGATAGCACGGATTCTCGGCTTAGCTTTAACTCACTACAATCTGTTTTTTATCAACTTCCTCCTGAAAAACCCGGAGGAGTTATCGTTTTGGTAAAAAAAAACATTTCACCATATAAATTCTTTGCAGTGCTCTTTTTAAGTAAAAAGTTATATACACTGACTTGATTTCCAAGCGTTGATTGATGGCAACAATCTTTTGCGCCCTTAACTATTATGCCGCTAGAAGTGCTGGAGCTTGTAATTCTTCAGGTGATATTCTCAGTGATTTAAATATTGCAAGAGATCACAAAAATGAATTGTAATATCCATAAAATCAGTTTCATAGCTTCTTTTCGATGAAGTAGCCTTCTCAGTTATTTATTTGAATGCAAACGTAGTGGTAACAAAACCACTAATTTCCTCAGAAATGACCTATATATAAATAGTGGTGTTTTTTGCGGATCGTTATTTTCGAGCACCGATCACAATTTCATTGACCTTTCCTTCAAATATTCTGGCTAAAATTTATTTTATGAAGGCTTCTATAAAATTTTGTACCCAATGAAGGCCTATATCTTTTTTTGCCTTGGTTCAAAAATTTCAGGCATATTTGCAATTAGTTCGTTTAGGGTGGTGAGTAAATATTTGAGAAAAGGTTTGTTTACCATAAGAGTTTAAAAAAGTGCAAAGATATATGGAAGTTGTTTACTATGCTCTATAAGCCTGAAATCATTATAGTAATATGCTAGTAGAAAGAATTTACTATTATACTAAATAAGAACTTACTATTTGATATTATTAAAACTAATAGCGGCGTTACCACCACTGATTATTTCGCAAAGATGAATTTATTTGCGGAATATTTCTTAAGTACAGAATACGTTACACTCCTAATGTCATGACATCTTCCTGAGAGAATTTTTGATGGTCTTTGTTTCCTTTGTCACTTCTTTTTGAAAACCTCGACAAAAAACCATCTCAGCACTTTTCATCTGAAACATTACAATAGTCATTCCGTTAGTCAAGAAGAACCTATTTTCATATAAAATTTCCCATTAAATAGGCATTTCTTTAAAGCGATCGATGTGCAAAATGACGATAATTACTGTTATTCTATTTAGACGGAATTAATCAAATTTGTTAAAAGAGAAACAAACAGTTTTTGAATTTTATTGCAGTAGTTGCATTTCATTATTGTGTCGTTAGTGGCGTTCCAGAAGGACGCCACGTTATTCCTAATGTATATAAACAATGCCATGAATTCGTCAACTTTTTCCATATGATTTAAGGATTTATGGACTGATTAGTGATCTTTTACCTAGAATTTAGTGAAGTTCGGTGTGACTTAAATGCAGATTGTTTCGTCCGACGGTCTTTACCGCTTGACGTTTAAATATTAATAAGGAAAAATGTCGATTGTTGCATACTGGTATACAGCATGAATGCGCCTTATGAATCTTTAAGGTTTAATGCCCACTGTCATCTCCGGCAAAGATTAACGAATATTCGTTCGTTCACAAATCTTTATATTAGAAGATTCATAATGAGTCTGTGACTAGAAAGTTTAGAATCGCGGACTGCATTCCATGGGCAGTTCACTTTGATTGCGTCCGCCATTATAGGAAGCCATTCATTGCTGATTGTTATCTTCCTGAACAATACTGTCAGGTTGATAGCTATTTTTTGAAAACGAAAGCAACAGGGTTCCTGGGAAAATACAAACGCATAACACTAGAAAAAAATTTCGAAAAGTTTTTCCGGATCCATACAATGAGAACTATGAAACTCGTCTAGGTATTAGGCTTTAAAATCGTTTCAGTATCGCCAGCCACCTTTATTGAGAACTCAACGTTCAAAAATTGTTGGTGGCTCCTCTGATCCTACAATTAATATCATTTTCTTGCTCTGTTCCACATTTGTTATCATACGCTCATACTTTTTAATCTTTTCCATGGGTGTTAACCCTCAATTCAGCCCACAATTCCCCTCGTTTTCGGGTCCTCAGAATGTCGGATGGTCCTCCTGTCAACATCGTTTCCGTATTAAGCATTGTTGCTTTCTCAATCGCCGAGCATTTCACTTTCGTAAAATATTATGTTTAAATGGAACGAGCTTTTCGATCATCCATATGGGATGCACGTCAGCAAAAATCATCCTATAGGCAAGAATTTAGATCTTCTTTTGTTCGCTTGATATTTGGAATGCTTTATTTGTAAAATTTAACAACTTTGCAGTGGACTGTGGTCTCTCATGAGCCACATATCATAAACTGAGGAAGTGGGTGAGGGAGAGGGGAGGAATCGAGGGACAGGCCGGAGAAATGAAAGATGTCACAGCCCCTCATAATTTCTTTATGTGATCGCTAACAATGCCGCTGTAACAGCGAAATAGGCGATCATATGCACGTAATGTGTTGTGTCATATGCCTTTAGGCAAACTGTTGTTGCTAGAAAAAAGAACATTCAACGGTGGTCCGTACTCAGTTACCCGTTACATAAAAGAGTAAATAAATCAGCAAACGATAAATAAATAAATATGTAAATAAATAAATAAATAAATGAGTGCTGATATACGCAATACACCGGAGGTCGAAGGATAAACGTTAATGAGATTTTCAGTTATTAAATTCAACGAAATCTTTGGAATATCCTCCACTGAGACTGCCTATAAGTCAACATTACTTCTTTAGAAAAGAAAAATTTGAAAAAAAACTCGGTCAGCTTGGCTTTGTTCGTCAAACAAGCATTTCCTTGGCCCATAGAATGCTTGGAAGACTGACTACAAAGAGAGGAAGTAGACCCACTAACAAGCCTAATTAAGCTGCGCCTGGTGAGAGATATATACAAGAATAAACGATGAAAGTTTTAGCGAATGTTCATCGCTAATTGTTGTTTACCAATATCCCGAATTGACACAGTACAACGAAAATAACAGCAGTGGCTTTTCGAGAGAGAGAGAGACAGAGATAGACAGGTAGAAAGAGAAAGAGAGAGTGAAAGAAAGAAAGATAAAGTAAGGGTGTAACAGAATTCATTATTTCATTCAAGGTGATGAAAGCTTTAAAAAATTAGGTAAGAAAATAAGCTTCACAGAATATAAATATCACATTAATAAATGTGACATTTTATACAAACAATATATCAAATAAAAAAATTTGATTAATAGAATAAAATAAAAGCAAATAAATAAAATAAAAATTAAAGAATTTTCTACTCGAATATGTAAAAATTAAATTTTGAAATGATTATAAGAATACACTCATTGATTGATAAAAAATGATTCCAGCTCTTAGTGTAATCCTCGAATGATGTAATCCAGAATCCTGAATCCTGAATCCTTAATCAACTATGTGATACTCATCAACGACATTATCACGTTTAGGTACTATTATTTTGCACTGCACGTTTATAATTTCTTCAGAGCGAAATTTTTGATTCAATGTCGGTATTACTTTTAATATTTGGTCGAAAATTCTGCGATAATAATTAAAATGGCAATAATAATGATAACGATATTAATAATAATTAATAGAAATCGTTAGTGATACTAAGTAGTTAGAACAATAATAATAATAGCAACAATAATGATGATAATAATAATAAGTAATAACAGTAAAAATAATTTCAGATGACAATGGATACGTAAATAAACGAAAATAAATAAATAAATAAATAAATAAGTAAATAAAAAATAAATAAATAAATGAATAAGTAAATAAATGAATGAATAAATAAATAAACGAGTAAGCAAAAAAATAAATAAATAAATAAGTAAATAATAAATAAAAAAATAAATTAGAGTAATGATACTTATAATAATAAATAGCAACAATAATGAACCAAAAATCAAGGAAAATCATTGCGACAATGAATGATAATGTACGACATTTTAAAAAATGGGAACAATACTGCCAAAATGATAATATTTATCATATTGATATTTTGAAAATTAGCATTTTAAATTCCTCCCATTATATTCGATAATCGAATACGCATAAATAACTTGGTTTTTCATCCTCGTTAAATGAAAGTAATTTTAAGCAATAGTATGCGGTTCTCCAAAGTATCGAATTATTATGAGCACATTTACAGCAAATAAGAAATTTTGCAAAATAATTTCCTGCTTAAAAGTCCATCAATTATCGATAAATCTAAATGCTATATTATAAAATTGAAAATATAAATATTATTTTTCGATATATTTATGCTAAATATGCAAAAATGTCGTCGTCGTCGTTAAATGTTAAGCGACGATCGCCGACGATGGAAGAGATTATTTTTATGATCGCGATGGAATTCAACTGAATGAGAGAATTTACGTGCAACAACGAAAATGTTCTATCGCTCTTGTTAGTGGACCATTTTAAGTGCCGTCACTCGTAAATTAGATCTTCCAACATGGTGATTCCGACTTTTTTTCCTTCTTCTTCTTTCTTTTTTTTCTCTTTTCCAAATATCCTCAAAATTAGTGACTTTTTTTCTTCGGAATTTTCAAAAATTCCATATAAAACTATCCAATATAATTAATTGTTAATCTTAAAATTGATGAAATTTAAAGTGATATTATAAGGGATAATTTTAGCATTTCAAATAATATGGCGATCATTTTTGCAGCTAATTATATTTCGAACATCCGGAGAGCATGATTTACGAATACGGATAATAAATGATAGATGAGCACTTACTCTGATCAGCAACTACACTGTACTGTGTTATGCAATACAATAATGGGAAGAATAGTGGGATGTGATGTAGTTATATATTGTTCATATTTACTATAATAGAAAAGCTATTGATATGAATAGAATTAAATTATAAGAGTATCATCGTGAACCGTATGAACTCGAATCACGAAACTATGCAGAAACATACGACATTTCACGATATTCCTCATAATTGTTTGAAATATTCTAAACAACGTTAACACTTATTGTTGTAAGCAAACGCAATTCATGCCTAACAAGAGTCCTAAAAGAAGCTCGAAATATTTCAGCAAATATAAACATTGGCGCAATTTCGTCGATAATCAGTGACCAAATCCGCTTTACATTCGTAAATGCTATTTTAAACAAAGCTATTTTTCATTTAAATAGCTCATTGGAATGTATTTAACTACCTTAACAATCTGAAATTCAAGCATAGACTTATTCGACGTTATTTAACGCCTGTATATTAATTAAACTATAATATAATTTTATGGGCTAAAGAAACTGTACACTGAAAAGACGATCGTTTTTATTAAGAGATGTCGGAAAATTTAAAAAATGGCTCATCTCATTAAATTTCCCTGGTTTTGTCTGATAGATGTTAGGGTATATTACTCGATACGTTGAAATAATTTACTAATATTCTATTACGTAACGAAAACATGCTTGGAAGTATGGTTGAAAAGCCTAATTATCTATTCCACAAAGATTTACCCTTTTTCTATCTCCTTATCCTTCATAGTTCTTCTTTTCTTCGCCTCATCCTCATCGAATATTTTTGTCATCATGAAAGTTCTTATGGAATCATATTTCACTAACTGCCTAACATAGCTCATTCACCATCAACACGAAATCATCGTTAGTAAGTAAAACCTTAGATAGTATTGTTCGGTGAAGGATTACCTGGATTTGATGATTAAGATCAAGAGAAATGAGAAGTTGCTTTGGTTTAAACGAAAATTGAGAATCAGTGAAAAAATCAACATGGAAGTGAAATTTGAATTTCGATAAGATTTAAAATCTGAAAAAGTTAGAAAAAATTTCGAACTTTTAATTCATAACAATTAATAAGCACAATTCTAAAATTAACTTCTAATATTGAGGGTGATAAAGTTGGGAAAAAAAGTAATTACTTGAAATTTGTCTATGCAATAATCCTTTTATATCAAATTATGAGAGTTCTAAATGATAATCGGAAATATATGAAAATGATGAACTCTAAGTAGTCCGAAAAAAACAACTGAAAATTCATAGAAAAAATGAAGTAAATAATTTGAAATTCGAAGTGGGAAAAAAACTTAACTATTCAATGGGTAACTATCGATTATTGTAAGCACCTTTAATTGCGTATCTGTGATCATTCGGTTAAATATAAATATACAGTTTGATAAAGTTCTATAAAATGATGAGAAGTTGAGATTATATTGAAGGCGACAGTGTAAAATAAAAAGCGAAAAAAAAAAATGCAATCAAAAAGATGAAAATAGTGTGAAAAATCGAAGCAAAATAATATATATTTAAGTAATTAATTATTTGATTAATAATTAATTAAATAATTATTCAAGTCTAAATAATTGCAAATCTATATGAATGATAAATCTATGGAGATTTTCTACAAACAATCAGAATACTTAATTAAGGTAACAATTAGGCAAAATTAATTATTGAAATTAAAGTTTTATTTGCATTCGTTTAAGTAGTGATTTATTGTGATAAATTTATAAGGTTTTTTTCAAGTTTCGAAAAAATAAAGTGAAGAAAAAGAGGAGAAAAGAAGACGAAAATAGATGTAAAATAGGACATATGAAAATTGGTAAGCATTCTCAAAAGTGTATTACTCGATTCGAGTTTCTTATAGAAGAGACTCTCTAGTAGTGCAAAGGAAAAAAAAATCAGAGATCTCGAAGTATCTCAATAAGTCAAATTTTCAATCGTCGAATTTACTTTAACTTTAAAATTTCATCGAATAATGAATGATGGAAATACAATTTATTATAGGAATTACAATCGTTTCCGATTGATTTCAATTATGGATTTTAATAATTACCTATAAATATTACCTGAATTACCTTTAATTAATATAAAGCGGAAATAGTTTAGATACAAGAAGTACAAATGATAATTTAAAGAAGAACTATTTACTTTTTCTTCTTTCAAATTCTTTTGTTAAATAGAATTACTAATACTAGAAAAACTTGTTTATCACTTCGCATTGATGAGTCGGACATTTGATCGACAAAAACATTCGTAATGAAATCAAATTATATGGCTAGTACTCAGCTGAGAAAATAGATACCTTTGCTAATCACATTTCGAAAGGTATAGGAGCTGGAAATAGAACGATGGCTCCTTCATCAAGAAAACAGAAGCAAATCCTGGAACGGACGACGTATTCCACTCATTATTTGCTGAATGTCGAACTTAAGATCAGGTTGCACCTCGTCATCAAGTACTTAAATATTGTATGTTTGAATAGAAGTGGAAAGCGACTATCTATGCTATATTTTAATTGCGTTTTTTGTGCAAAATATGCATCGATAACAAAGTAACTGAACTTAATAAATCGGTGCTGTAAACTTTGGGATCAATATACCTTAAGTTAGTGCAACATACCTTGAGCGAATACCATAGACTATCAGTAAGACTGATTAAATAACAAGAATTAAATTTATAAAATATCAGATCATATTAGCTCAATAAAAGATTTGTAGCATTTTATTACAACTTACTTTACTACAATAATTGCATAACTAAAATATCAATAAGATTACTTGTTAAATATATGCTTAAAGAAGCTTTATTCAGCGCAGAGCGGAAAATTTACCACTATGAAAATTGAACATTTCTGTTTTCAAATTCAACAAAATTCATTAAAATGAGCTCCATTGGTCGTTTATTGAAGTAAATATGATTAAGTTTAAAAATTATAGGGCGATAATATAAACATGCAATAATAAAAACTCCACATTATTCGGCTCAGAGTGAGGAGATATTCAATTCGGCTAAAACTGGAGTGAAAACGAACATAATGACTTCGAGAAAAATGCACAAATGATTTGTGAAGAATAAAGTGCAAAGCTCGTTTGTCACTTCTTTTTCTTTTAAACTATGGTTTATTCTTTGTTTTCGGTTGACTTCGATGGGACGTTCACTTCCGAAATGCAATGCCCTTTAAAGTTAAAAGTATGAAGGCGATAGAAATTCACATCGTAACCTAGGTAACAGATACACGAAATCTTACTGCATACTTTTCATTAAATCCACCGGATTTTCCTTATTTTAAATTCCCCTTATCTTCTCGAGAGAATATTATACAATCTTCGGGTCTATTCAAATGATATAGAGAATTCACACTTATTTATCTAAAGGATTTCTCATTTCACTTCACTTGTGATTGAATGCTTATAATGAATAAATAATGAGTCTTCTACACCATCGATCAGGTAGATTGAAACGAAAAGACTGTAGTGAATGAATAGTTATTTAGAGAGGAATATGAAAGAGACGAAAAGAAACTAATTTGTTACCTTATGTTACCTGTCATTTATGATGTTACCTATTGTAATTCCTGAATAGCAGTATAATTTAATAACAAATCAGCCATTTATATAATTATTTCAATATAGTTTTATTCGCACCGTCTAAATTTCATTATTGCATCGCGTTTATTTCCATTCATCGAAAAAATAATTTCCAGTAATCGTTTATTTTGTAAAACATCTTCTTTCATCCCTTCGATAAATTGAGTGATTTACCTTTCTAATTTAGTTCTATGCGCTTATATTATAATTCAAAACGACATAATACTCATACTTCTTAAACTTAATTACCCACTAAATTGATGTTGTTGTGTTTACCTGAAATTATTTTAATTTATTGCAAGCGACATTTCATATATCGAAATTTCTTAAACCATTATGGGAAATTTTTTCTAGGTCTTTTTTCATTCTCTATGAATGATGATGCCTTGATTGTGATCGTTCTCCACAGTTACACTTCCTAATTTTCCCACTCGGAATTCGAATAAGAAATTTTTTTAAAGCTTTAAATAATTTTCATCATAAAGTAACAAGGACTTCATCATAAAGTAACATTATTCTAAAAACGTGGGATTTTTTCACCTATTATCGATGCAATAAAGAAATTTTCCTAACAATTATCGAATAAAGAGTTCAATCGTTAAATATCTTCATACAAGAACTTTCATAGAAAATATATTAAACATATATTTGCAAAAAATTAGCATTTTTAAATTCTAATTTAAATAATAATTCCTCGGAAGTGATAAAATTATAGGAAAAAATATTCCGGATTAAATCCTTAAAAAAGTGGAGCATCCGTAAAACGAGAATAACTATAAATTAGTTTAACGCAAATCATTCGTATCGAATATAAAACATACAAGCTCTATTTATTAAACATTTCCAATTACTATATGCTAAAAGAAATAAATGCTCAAAGATCACACCGAATGAGGAAAAAATAAACCTCCAATATGTATATGATAATCTCAGAATGTATATGTTTTCAAATTTCATTATTTAAAGTGCAAATGAGACTTACCATAGAGAATATCTTGCCGGTAATATTACCTATGGATGTGAAAATGAAATATGGATTTTTTTGTTGGATATAGTTAATCCATTGAAGGAATAAATTACGACATTTAAGTGGAAAATTCCGAAAAGTAACTAAAAGTAGATAGCTGTCAATAGCAAATGACTTTGTACGAGTTCACGGTTGATTAAATTCGAGCGGAACGAATTGTTTTAATGTAACCGCAATTTTACGAACGACAGGTGTGCTCATTTTCTTCTCATTTCTTGATTGCTCCCATAAAGCTAGCAATCTCATGGATTACATCCAAACACTTTGCATCAATCCTCATTGGCTGCCTTCAAATGACATTTGCAAATATCACGTTTTCAGGTAATCTTTAATTATTCTGTTCCGTCGGAATACCAGGAATTTTGAAAATATTCATTTAAGTGTTAAAATTAATGTAAAAATAAAAACATTAGTCCATTTATTAAGTATGGAGTAAAACAGTGAAGCATTAACTAATGAGTAAATGAGCTGTTAGCTGAATTATTTCACCTTAACAAACGTATCCGAAATCGATAGGCGCAATAATAAATGCAAATAAGATTAGCTATAACGAACGTTGAAAAAGCTATTGCAATAAAGATTTGTTGCATTACAAATCACTATTGCAATTTGCAGTTCAACTTTTGCAATGAGATAATTTTCAAAGAGGAAATATATGAAACGAAAATATGACACTACGAGATGATATTTTGTCGTAATAAATAATAACTAATAGTGTGCAGAATAATTTCATCGATTTTTCACCATTATTTTAGTTAAGAAGAGTTTTTCTTTTGAATAAATTTCACCTCAGTGGTTTATATTTCTAACGCTTGACACATAGAATGCTTCGTTTTTATTGAACTAACATAAGAGGATCGCGTTATTACAATTTCTTTGTTACTCACTCGCTTATTTACTTATCAGTAAGAAATCTAAGCTCTTCCACATTTCCAGACGTCCAGAATTCTACAATATCGGGTTCCAAACTCTGCTCCTAGTGCCCTTTCCTGACATATCGCGCCGAAACTTTGGACATCAACGACATTATGCACCTTCACGTTAATTTTGCCATTTAAGGAAAAGCTCTGGCTGAATAAGAAGCCACCCAAAGCCTTGCGAGTATAGTTGAAAACCTCAACTCGGCACTCGCTCGAAACAAAAAATGAAGATAAATTTGGGATCAAGAAAGCACAAAAATATTCTTTTAAGAGCTTATGCGCATACTTGATGAGGTTAGACTCAAGCAATATGAATATTCCATCTTTATCATATTCGAATACCCTTAAGAGCTCATGTAGAAACCTATAAACGAAGAATGCACCCATTTGGCAATTGAATAGTGCCACATAACTGCTATCCCAGAAAAAATAAATGAAAAAAGTTTTGCTATGAACCATAGGTGATGAACGACTCGAAATTACAAAGTGTATATTTAATGGGTGGAAATTTCAAGATTACGATAAAGGATTAATGGAATGGAAAAGATCACCAACAGTAAACCAATAGAAAAAAAATGCACTTGATGAGAAAGCAAATATGAATTGAATAATATACCGTTATAGTTAGAATACTATGTAGGATCTTGAACTGCAATGAACAAGTGAACACTAAATGTTGCAAACAATCGAGGAAAAGGATAAAATTCAGTGAATTAATACGAATAAACGAAGGCTTTGTAGGAAATAAGTATTTTTAAGATTTTGGAATTACACTTACGAGTAACTTCCTTTTACCTGTTTGATTCATAAAGTAATAATGTGTTCATGAATTACAGGTAGAAGCATGTCGGAGTGATACATTTCTTTTGGATAAAGAATTGAAAAAAAAGACTGAAAACGATCAGTTAGTTAGTTCGATCTCGATAAGAAGAATTTAATGAGGTCCTTAATAATGATCTTATTCAATAATACATTAGTCATCAATAATATCTAACTAAAACATAAATGGTAATAATGTTTTCGTCAATCGACATTCGAATATCAAAGAAGTAGTGGTATTCATCAGCGATATTAACGCTAACTCTGAAAGATTACTAGACTGCCAATATATAAATTTATATGAGTATATAAAGCTATTGACCTTATTGATTGTTCACTTTTGTTTACTATACCTTCATTGTCACTTTACCGGAATAAACTGGAATAAAATAGAATAAAATAAACCAGATTAAACCGGAATAAACCGGAAAAAAGAGTTCATCTAAGCGGAAGATGTAAACCATATGAAGAGAGATTATTCGCAGTGAAAATTAATTGAAGTGAAATACAATCAATCTGAAATATATAAATCAGATAAATAATTTAATATAGAAGGATTAGGAAACGTTAACAACGATCTTGAGAACAAATGATATGTGTATAACATAGCGAAAATAGAATTATTTAAAATTAGTGAGAAATTAAACAGTCATAGTTAAATTTATGGAATATAAAAATAAATCTGCAATCGTAGCATGTTATATCCGGTTGAGATTTCTAAGAAATTAAGTGATATTCAACTTGAAGAGTTTTTTAGGGCACTGAACTTGATAAAATGCACTTGGATAAAGTTCGCCTCAAAAGCTGCTCAAAACAATAGAAACGAAGCGAATGCCAACTTTGGTGAACAGCTCCTGTAAGACTTCCACAATTCTGTTACTGTTATATGTTTAAAATAGCAAAAACTATATACCATTACGAAGAATAAGAAAATGAATCTAAATAAATGCTAATCTTCGCAATGCCTAGAAGATATCAAAAACGACAAAAACTTTTTCCCAAACATTCTGGGGGAATATGAAAAGAGTAAGTAAATGGGTTATTTAGACGTTGTGCAAAGAATACCCACAAGAATTGGTAGGCAGCGAAAAGTTTTATGGGTAAGAATCAAAAAAAAAGGAAATGTGTCCAAGAGAAGTGAACGCTGGTCTAAATGAGCAATGAGATGGCTTAAATATGACAACGATCGCTGTTGCTAGTGATGTTTCTAATGATTTCACTCTCGACGAAAGGCGGAAATATTTGAGACGTTCAAAGACGTGCTAGACGGATAAATTGAAGTGGGTAGTGATGCCGAAATGTGATAAGAAAAGCGTTTCTTGAAAAATAAGATAGATTGCTTATGCAGTAAAATTAAATAAAAATCAAAACAAGAATAAATTATTATTTTGTCTCAGTTTAAAATGGATTATAAATGCGAATAGTCCAGACACATTCTAAATTTACGGAAATATATCAAAAGTTCAGCAGCTGAAAATAGATAAAATAAGGTAACGAATTGGTACAAGCAGATCGCGACTCGAAAGGAAGCGATGATTTTTAAGTGTTCCATGAAGTACCGACCCGGCTCAATGATAGAACGCTTTCAGGCACCTTATGCCAAAAATGCAAAACTTCAGTAACGTAGACGATGAGGAAATGCTGTGTAGTTATTTATGGCGAAACTTTTTACTCTTCGCTCTTTGCATATTAATTAATTCGACTCAAACGAGACAAGTTTATCTGTGGAAATAAGTCTGCGTGATAAAGATGGATATCATTAGATTTTTTGTGGTTCTCCATCGTGTACTATCTGTGCGAAACTTCTTGATATGTTAGGGTTACCTCAGCAGCCAACTAAGGAAGTAATCTATTTACCTGAGATCATTAGTCCTGTATATTTAAGGAAGCTACTTTGATGAGTTCACCTCAGTTTAGCAATATCATCTGTTAGCCGGGTTTTCAGACTTTTTGAGGATTTTTAAAGAGTTTTAGTTTTTTTGGCGTAACTTTTATCTCTTATGATTATTTGTTTTAGTTAGTTTTATCTGCTCTCTCGTCCTCAGTAAGATATTCTATTGCTCGGATGTAGTAGAGAGTAGCCGGAATATATTTTTGATAGAATGCAACTGAAATATTTTTAAAATTATGAAAAGTTGCCAAAACGTTCTATCTTAGTCCATTTTATTTTTGTACCAAATGTGATTATGAGTCTCATTTATATTGTTAATTGTCCAACGAATCTATCAGTTGAGTATATCAAAACCTTCATTGAATAGTTCACTACTACTTAGTTAAAGAGTAAGGAAAATAATTTGCACTATTTAGTTAAAAAGCAAAAAAGAAATATAATAGTCTATTTTATGTCCCATATATCGGTTGCATTTTCCACAAGCAATAACGTTTTCTGGGCAATGAGCTGAAGGGATTATTCAGTCATTTTATTTTTTATTCTATTCGATTTCGTTTTTAAGAATTCCATTCTATTTGTGATGCAGCGCTAAGAATTTCATGTATCCGCCGCCTTTCGCAATGATGTTTCGTAAGAATATTATTGCATAGCAAATTTTTGAGTAGATATATTTGAATGGCAATTTGAAATTCGAACTAGATACTATAGAGTTCACTTTAAATATTTCGTCTATAGAGTATCGATAAATGGCGATTAGATGTTTGAGGTTGGAATTAACTTAGTTTCATCAAATACTGGAATTAACTTAGTTTGGAGTAAGAATCCTGAAATATAGGAAATTCATTGAAACAATATCGATTATGATGGAAACAATTAAAATTAGTTTATTTGTTTCAAGAATATTAACGTGATGATTTATTTTATACATAAAACGTGACACTCGATGAATCGCCGAATCAGTCGAACCGATCAAATTATAACTGAACGGGATTTATCATATTGAATTTAAATGCAGTGTTATTATTGCGATTATTGACGAATAATAGTTTAGATTTGCGTTATCGCGTAACCACACAGAATGAGAGGCAAAACCCTCAACAGTTGACCATTCATTGTGATAGCAGAGTGCACGATAAAGGGCGGAATAATCAAAAACAAAAAGAAATGCAACGCATCGATGAAACTAGACGAGCAATACATAAACGTGAGAAATTAAACCGATGTGATAACAAGCAAGATACTCGTGGGCGACAAGCATTTACCCCACTATGTAGCTGGGTGTTGCTAATTTCCCTGCCAGTATAATGATAACACTTCAATATAACTCAATTACTGCACCCGTACTGAAATTATTGTAGTAAAGCTTGACTTACCGCAATGTATCTTAACCATCAAGCAATGAGATTTTTTTTCCTAACATAGAGTAGTCGTTTTGACAGTGAAATCGATTTGAATGAACATAATCCTGAAAGGAAACTGAAATGATACACTTACCTCCGAAAATTTCGTTACCATTTTCAATCGCATACGATCGAGCCGTATATTTATTCAAATCGCCTCCTTTAAATTCACTAAACGTTTGCTGTGTTGGTGTTCGTTTCTTCGAGATAAATACCTAAAAACACCTTCCATTAAGGATATCTGATGCTACATTTCCTTGTGTCGAAAAAATTATTCACATCTAATTCCATAATGCAAGTTTCGAGGTAATATTTGACCTATAATGAGATTTTGTTGATGAAATCCTTCACGGTGAGTGCTAAAAAAAAAATCGAATAAAACGTTAAAAAAGCTTTTACTACCCATGCAATCTTGTCCTCGCATAGTTCTGCATTGCGAAATATTCAAATTAAAGTTCCTAATGAGGACCGCTGATTTCGACTAAGAAATTATGAAATATGACAACTGTATACGGATAAACCATCGAAGGGCAGTTTAATGATCCCTTAGAGGAGCTCACCCGAGAAGTATTTACAGCTCCATGAAATTTTGCAAATGACGCTTTCATCCTGAAGATGAAGGAGTAATTTCATGGTCAAAGTTTTGTGAGGAATCTAAATGAAAATTATTTTAATTGTTATTTCAATGATAGTCTTTTAAAGTTCAATGTGTTCTCATGACTTCACAGTAACATATGAATTCTTGGAATATTTCGCAAATAATGAAGGCAATTTTTTCACTGATGATGAGAAAGAGTAATTTTTTAAACGAACGGTTATATAGGAAAGGTTCATTTTAATTGCATTCTGTTATCAATAGTTTGCAGTTGGAATGCAACGCTCAACGTAAATATGATGGAAGAGAAGGAAGACCAAATTCTACCTCATGAAAACCTGAAATGCCCGGCTAAGGGCACCGTTTTTGATATCCTGTTGGCTTTGGAACCCACATTTTGCAAGATTTCGTGCACTTTAAAGGCAAAATTCGAGAATTTCCCCACAAAATTTCCCACCACCAATGTTATTGCTCCCATCCCACCAGCAGGGAACCACTGTCAACAAAAGCTTTTGTTTGGATGAATCACGCTTTTTAAGTTCCAGCTCGAAATCGTTCATTTGACGTTTGCCGTCATATGAAGAATTAAGAGTGCGATATGATCGGAATTAGTTCGCGATCGCATCACAAGTTTATGCCCAGGTTCATCGGTTATGTTATTTAGCTTCAAAGCATGGACTGGAAGATGAAGTTCAATTAAGTCCTCCACTCCTTAATATACTTTAAGAACCATGCGAGTGGTTCGAACAAGTATATCTGTAGAAGTAGCCAGTGTAAAACAATAACGGCAAGAAACATTTGGCTTTGACGTGATTCGAGTCTGCATCTCTTGTACTAACATACCATCGTATCTATGATAGACTGCCATTAGAGGTTAAACTTCTTGTGGCGCGTTTCATAGGAATTATTATAATATATCAGTCACAACGATGCGCTGGTCAGGTGAGTGAAATGCAGCAAGTGGGAACTATATGGCTCACGTTATGTAAGTTCGGAGCTTTTTTTTGCTCGATAATGATCCTTCCGCAGGTTCACCTACGGAAACCTTGTTACGACTTTTGCCCGGCTCAAGCCACTGCGATTAAGGCGGTTTCCACCAAAGAATCTCCACCTCGAAAGGTCTCGAAACAGCAGTCCCCGCTTTTCTCGAAACGGCTCAGTCCCGGGCAGCGACGAGCGGTGTGTACAAAGGGCAGGGACGTAATCAACGTAAAGCGCACTTACACTTACGTGATGTGGTGAGGTTGATCCACGAATAGAACGTCCATGCAGAGTGCAGTTGACGAAAAAATCACATGCAGAGATTGCCAAATGCTGCAGTGGGTAGTGGCGTCTAAGTGCACCTAGACAAGGTTGTCTCGGTCCCGAATTAATGGATAACCTATTAGTATATGAAGCATGGGCAACTATCTCGAGTACTCTTCAAGCACACAATACAAAATCTGTTAACGTACCCAAAAAATAGTTGCATTCATTGAAAAATGATGCTGAAATCATTTGTGAGTAACCTCTGTTGTTTAATTACCGGTATGGATCCGTATTGTTCGCGATACATGCGAAGACGAAAGCTTCGATGACCTTGATAGAGTTTGCTTGCTTCAGATAGTTGAGCTAAACCAAGACTTACACCACCAATCGATGCGGCTGGTTCAGCAGTAAATGCTTTAAGACCCTCTCCGAGCGAATACTCTTGTGAATGCCTCTCGAAACTAAATTCTTTCGATATATTTGAAATATTATCATTTCTATTTGAAGTGAATTTTTGCTTGAAATATTCAGAAGAACTAATCTAAAATTTGCAATTTTCAAACAGAATTTTCTTTGGTTTGAAAAGAAAATTCAAAAAATTTTTGAAGTTGTTTAGAATATAATAGGTAATATTCGACCAATTTTCAATGCTGAGCATAAAATAATTGTAAATATGAGAATTTAATGTTGCGATAATTACCTCTAAAATTAATTAGCGACGATAAAAACAAATTTTAACTCTCATTCCCTTAGCGTTCACATTTTACTTTAAATAAAATCCATCTCTCGAGCGCTTAAGGAGAATCGTTCGATCACTTATATAAAGCAAATGTTGCGATATTTCAAACAATAAAAGTCGGCTCAATATTTGAAAGTAATTGACCTGTTGAAAATAAATTTATGCTTATGGATTGAGTCAGTTGTGACATTAATCGATGATCGAGAATTCGTTTGCCCCATAGTATGCATCCTGCCGAAATCTTTTCTTCGTAGGCTATAATCCTCAAATGAATCGCATTTTCGCTGCGTGGACGACGATCCATTTGAATGATTTCTACGGCCTTTTTTAAGGCTATGATTTTAGCTTATTGCAAATAATAACTGAGGAAATTTTTCGATTGTTTTGAAATTAATTTCATTTCTTTTAAGTTGTAACATTGTAAAGTCATTCTATAATTACGTTAACAATAGCGATAATTGAAATATTAACGTATTCACTGATTCGATTTTATCTTTGTTTATTTTACACATTATTTTATTTCCGATAATAAATATGAGCTCCCTTTATTATTAATTCGATTATCACCTCAGCAATTCAAATCGATCATTATACTAAATGATTTTAAAATTAGAAGTGAATATATTGAGAACGCTAAATGCATACGAAGTCAACAATTCTTTAGAAAAGAAAGCAAATAATTCCGTTTCTTTCAACACCGAAATTTTAAAGAGGAAACTGAATTGCTTTCTGGAGGATTGAGTTCGTGAAGGAATAGGAAATCAGAATAAATGAAGATAGGCAAAATTCTATTTTTAAAAAACCGGATAAATTTTTCTCTTTTCCAGGAGGAAAGGGGAGGGCGTGAAGGGGGTGAGAGGACGCGCACACGTACAGTAGCTCATAGTTAAAATAAAAACCTCGCAAAACTAAACATATTAAAAACACACATGTGAAGTTTCGTGCCGACGCCATGGGAAGTGATGCTTGTTATCGACTTCTCTTCTGCCGCCGATCCAGGCGCACTTTCTGATTTACTCGCCAGCTTCTATGCAGTTGAGTAAACAGTACTCCTATCACATAATCTCAGATAGAACCGCTAATTAAAGACCACTCATATTTTAAGGACTAGAGGAATATAGGACGTGATTGCTAGGTGGAACATGAGATCCTCGAGATTATAAAGTCAGTGAGAGTTTGAATAAGTCCAGAAATACCAAGCAATTGACAAGGAATGCAAATTAAAAAAAAGCACCATTGTTTTTGAAGTGAATCAGTGTTGGTAACCATAAACGAAATGACCGTTCGAATTTATGAGCCGTACCAGAGGTGCATCCAGTTGAAGGAACGTTGAGAAACAGCCATGGGACTTTTGCTAAGCTCTGCGATATTTAAGGAATCCCGTTTATGCGGTTCACATAAAATCGGAGAAATAAAACATAACCATTCCCCGTCTGGGAATTTTTCCTGAATTTCTCTTCGGAAATCTTCGGAAAAAACGAAAAATTAGTGTCCAGTATTTTTCCGGAATTTTTAAATCATATCAGTGATGTCTAAGAAAAGCTGTTAGTTGCCTCATATCTTGAGAATTACTTAGATATTAGGAAATAACTTGAGAAGTACGCTAAAAAAACTTATCCTAGAATTTGAGTATTTCCTTTTAGAAATCTTCAACTTTTCTCCGAAATTCACTTATCTTCCTGAAAACTACTATAGTTGTTCCTTGCAAAGTTCATTGTTTTATGGATCTGGGTTTGAATTTTTATGGATTTTATGGATCCTTCATTCTATGGATTTGATCAAATGAAGCGCTTTTTTTTTCATTTCAGCGCCACTGACAGCGATGATCTTCTGCGTAAAATTTTCCTTTGTAAAAGTAATATGTGAAAAATATTTGTCACATATGAAGGAACTCTCGCTTGAACTATAATACTGGTAGCATATACTTTAAAAAAATTTTTTTTCTCACTTCAGAAAACGCTACTGAGTTGTTGTTTGGTGAAGAGACGGATGGTCATCGTTTGCGAAGTGACTGGGGACGGTCATCATTAGCAAAAAAAAACGAACGGTTGGAAATTCTCGGAAAATTTCAAAAAAAAAAAGTTGGATGATTGGAGAAATTATGTTGGAAGAAAATATGACGACAATCAGCAGCATCCTAAAAGATAAGATATGACGACCTTGATAGCATCATGAAACCGTATAAAGTTCATCTGGCTCATTAAAGATGATTGCCATGACAACGCTTCGATTCTGATCATCTCATTTCAGCTTCCCGTAGGCAATAAGAAAGCGCAATTTTATATAGTCAAAACAAAGTTAATGCATCAAAACTGATGTCGCCTCAGTCCATTATAGTAGTACTCAAATAAAAACATCATTTGAAATGGGGATTTCAAAGAAGAATGTAAAGAGGAGTGATGTTCGGCACAACGTTCTCATAATTATACAACACTTATGATAGACTTTGCAATTAATTAAACATTTAAATGTAATTAAGAAAAATTGACAGTGCGATGATGTGATATTATTCTAATCATCGTGTGAAATTGGACTTTACCTTTTTTAAGAGACCATTATGCAAATGATGCAAATTACAAGAACGATGGATGGATTTTCAGAGTTTAATTCAAAGAACCCGATCGATCCAACAATATGTGCATATATTTCACATGACTCTGGGAGTCATCTGCGTACTACTTTATACGCACGCAAATTAGTTCACTGATATATTAAATTTCGTTGGTTTTTCCTTTCTAAAAGCGATTATATCGACAACGTTAACTTCGTAAAATAAAATTGAAATTATTAGTTCCGATGAATCGATAAATTTTTTTTTTGCATTAAATATGGATTAGCTCCCTAATGAATATCTATCTGCTGCTATATTGAAGGTATACTGAGATCTTATGCGATTATTATTCAATAATATGTATAATAACAGCTCATAAATTAGAAGAATTTAGAGCAATAACGGATACCAAAGGTAATAGGTAAAACTCTCAATCAGTTATTCAAATTCGAGCACGTAGAGATACTAGAAAAAACCCCTCACTGTAGATGAGCCTCATAAAACGACCCACAGTCACAGACAACACAAACAGGACGGAGGGCAGGAAGACACAACATTTATTCCATATCAGCACCACTCGACTATAGTGCTTCATAAGGTTAGTGCATAGTGTTGCAACACATTACTGCATCACTGAATATCTCAATCACAGCATGCATAGGTGAACTTGCAACGACATGATGATACGAACATCACCTGAGATTGCTGCAGGAAAATAAAGCATTACGTTAGGCTGACGAAGACGTCAATGGTGATATGCAATACATCGCATATAAATAAAGATAGCTCTCTTATAACGCAAGAAAAAAGTTAATGGTCACCTCCCTCGATTAAAAAATTTATTATACTATAAGATAAAAATATAAGTATCATAGATGGGTGCAGTTGTGCTGATAAGATAAACTTTGATAGCGAATTCATCAAGGCTGACCGGCTCGAAACCATGTTGCTCTTGAAACATTCGAAGACGAAAGCTGGCATGAGCTCCTTTGAATCCACGTGCGTAGAACGATACTGGTGGTTTTGGTGGCGTTGATACGGACTGACTCTGCTGTGGTATCAACGCGGCCGTATCATCTGTTGGTTGCGTCGCCTGAATCAGGGTGGCCATTGACGTACCAGACCGTTCAGATGGAATTCATTACGTTGGAAACATTTGAAAAATACAACTATTGAATTTCAATAGCGTAAAGCTTAGGAACATCTACAGAATTAAATATGTGATCAGTTTATGATGAAAATATTCGGGATTTTGTTTAACACTACTATGGTGAATAAGAGAGAATACAACTACACCGTCATACTTATTGCCTGATATTGTTTAACATGGTGCTATGCTAGCCCAGCAATTATGCTGCCTTTCATAGTATAAATACAACAAAAAATATCATCATCATCAATGATGAGTTAGAGGAGCTTAACAATGATAACAAGCTTTCATCGTGCCGAAAAAACAATGGTTATATATTCTATGCAAAACGAACCGATTGCGATGTGTTCGACATTTCCTCTTCTGTTGTTGACAGCCGATGAGCGTTGAAACTTCCACAGAAAGCAAGTGATGAGTGTGATGGAGAAGAGGGCTTACCATCCGACACACTCATTTCTTATAGTTTTTTATTGTTCCTTTTCAGCTTACTAGTAAGTGACAAACCTATAAGTGAAATAATCCAAAAAAGAATCGCCACATAAATTATATCGTTTAAAAAAAACAGTTTTTAAAGATTACGTAGGAATGAAAATAACTAGTAGAAAATAAGCGATCAGAAGAAATGAAATATTCGACACCACTTGAGTTCGAGTATGCCTTTAAGAGGAAACTTGAGTTCATTGAGTTGCTGATAGCGTACGTTTACGACAGAGGTAAACAGATATATATCAACGTATAAATGAAGAAATCTGAAGGTAATTCCAATTTTACACTGGAAAATTCTAATTTACTTTCGACTTTTGAAGTATTCAATAATCCTCTTTTCTACTATCAGATCATATAATCGAAAAAAAAACTTAACATAAAAAAATAACATCAATAGCATTAATGCACAAATCCATAATACCCGTTAAAAGCAACCAGCGGCATTATATGTATAACGCATATTTATTTGTTCTTTTGATGCGAATTGCGATCACAAATGCATTGAAAAGGAATTGTTTAAAGAGCGCAAACCTGACGGACACCTGTCAACAGGTGAGATGATAAAATTATTACTAATTGCTTCTATTAATTAGCAAAATATTTTGCAGCCATTGTTGCGTTGTTTCTACAAGTGAAGAAATTTGCGCACCTTTTAAAGCGTACAATTTGTATCGCTTCCTAAGTGATAGAAATTAGCGAGAAATATACAAAAACACCGAAATCGATCTGTCGGCAGCAATATGAAATTTCCATTGGGAGGAAATCATTGTACATGTAGAAATACTCACTGAATTACTTCCCACAATAGGTATTTTATAGATATGTTCGCATCATTTAGAGGAAAATAATATATGCAATTTAAAGAAAAAATATAATTGAAAAAAGGTGAGTACGATTATATAAAAAGAAGGCATAATTGGGGCCGTTACTAAGTGAAACGACTCAATCGCATATGCAAACCGTTAGAACTATAGCGTCACGCTTAAGAGCCCTAATGTGTCGACGCATGTGAATCCTCTGCGTCGTTGATCCCAGAAGCCACCTCCTAATTAAATGGCTTCAGCCAGTAACGTCAACGATCAACACCAACATAATTCGCATTTTCGTATCTAAGAGTTCTTCGGCTAATTTCTTTGTCGATAAAAAGTGATCTCGACGAAAGGCTTAACCTTAAGCTTCAATTTACATAATATAACTAAAGTTTGCATAAGGTGAGCTAAGTACCTCTTTGTTTTATCGTTGATAGTGAAGTGCAAAAAACAAGAAAAATAAAAATCGATGGATGGGTTCACCCGAAAAAGGAAAATAATTATAAAGTCCTAAGAAAGAAATATATTATTGAAGAATTTTATAAACGACGTAAAAGATACCTAATAATTGCAAAATTCGAACTAAACACTGAGAAATGCCAATATTATTTGAGGTTGTTGAGGAGCATGACCATTGCGCTAATTTTCCAACACTAAATCTGACACTACAACCTCTCATCACCTTTCAGTTATACACCGCGTTGGAATCGCATCACTTGGTCGGCCTCTTTAGCTCTGTAATTTGTAACATTTGTTGAGATGAAGCGAAAAATTGAAGTAATATTTAATTCAGAAAAGTTTTCCTTCAGGGTATTCATCAAAAGAGTCTTACTCGATTTAACAAATGTTCTGTTAAGACAATAGTTACCTCCCCCCCCCCCCCCCATCGTCCTATTTTAATTCCAGGCCAATAAGGAAATATTTCGTAATTTTAAGAGGGATAGTGAAATCCGCTATGCAGTTGGCGTTGAACAACGCTTTAAACAATACATGATGAGATGACTTCTTTTACTACTTAATTTTAAAAATTGAGGCTCTGTGTTGAGATAAAAGCATACAACAAAACGCTTTGCTCCGATAGATGATGTAATGCCATTCGGGAAGCTTGAATAAGTCCATTCATTAGAGATAAACATATCTGCTGATAAGCTGATTTGTGCTTACGAATCCTCATTTCTTAGGGTTCATTTTATCCCAGCAAATAGTTTAATATACGTTTCATTTCCTCTCCATTTTTCTTCGAATATGAAATTAATTCTCATTGAGTAAATGCATCATGAATTCTATAAGGGCTCAAGTAAACTCGATAAATTTTATTGGTGAATAATGGAAGAAATTTGTATTTTATAACTTTCATTTTTTATAGCTCATTATTCATAGGTATTCAGTCCGGAAGGAAATCGTCACCATAACTCCATCATAGAGCTTTTCTTTCTTTCTCACTTTCTGTTTCTCTTTGAAAAATACAGCAGATATTTTCTGAAGTTGTACTCTTAACGACGCATAAATTTTGATATGAAAATGTTGAAGGATTTGTTCTAATGTGATGAACTTATGATGAAAATAGCATCGCTTTTGCTTGTAAACGTGCATCTTATATGCAGATCAACGATATTGTGAATTGTGAACCGGCTCGACAGCATCCGACGGGGCAGGAGACGAACCCATGGATTAACGTTCATGCGACCTACCTGCAAGAAGTTGAGACCGACCAGAAGGCCTCAAGAGCCAGATGGATTAAATAGACACTGGATCCGAGCAGATGGCGGATGCACTGTTGACGTAAGGAATGCACTGTTGACTGAAATAAATAAATAAAAATGAATGGCGCATGCAAATTAAGGATATTATTAATTGTAATGTCTACTCACCGCATTTTATTATTTACTTGGAAGAAAAAAATGATAAAAATTAAATTTCTACTGAAAATAACATTTTTATACAGCAATGATAGAGAGAATTCATTGATAATTCACTTTATCAATGTATTATTTATATAATTTAAAAGCGATGGAAATTATTAAGTACGATAAAAATGAAAGACCGCGTTAGTGGAAGAAGTTATCAACTACATATGAGGATAACTCATTGACGATAAAAAGATGAGAGGATAACTAACATACGGCACTCCTAAAGTAATATACTCGAATCAGTGCATGTCAAAGAAAAAAACTCATTACAACTCGTTCGTTACATTAATCAACATGCTGTTAATTAAGATCAATTGCAAATTAATGAATACCTGGCTAATTAATTGCGTGGGTGAGATTTTCTAAGCGACATTTATTTACTGTTTCATTACATTCTGAGTGTGCAATCATAATATGATGCATATGCGAACAAATAAATTATCCCTAATTGCAACCCATATGCTATACTTTATTTCACATTTTTTACGAGTGTTTTTTTTTTTAATTTAATTTGCAAGTTTTTTCCACAAGATCCATGAAATGTCGCATTATCTTATTGAAGACAGATGATTAATGTTCCAAAAAAATCTGGAAAAGGCAATATGAAAACGGCTATACACCAAACAGCACATATATTCATGAAGATGGCAAAATCAATAAATTAAGGATACTGCCATCACAGTTTTCGATCAGAACGTTTCAAACTACAGCGTTAATTCTGGGACGGAATTTAAATAGTTTTACATTCATTGGTTAAAAAAAGAAACGTCTTCTTTCACAGATATTTCAGCACCATCGTAAAAAAACTGACTAACTAACAAACAACCGCTGATGCTTGCCTATAGTCTGCCACGAATGGTGCACGGCGCCACCATAATCATATAAGTATATCACAGTTACAACGTATTTTTTCAAGTTTGATCAGTCGTGTTGTTATTTCCTAAGCCCTCGTAATTTGCATAAAGGATGCTGCGTTCGTCATTTCGTCTCGAATCCCGCGCTATTACTAATTTATATATTCGACTCTAATACCGTTGATTACTAGACTTTTATGTTGTGTTACCAAATTCTGCATGATCAGATCTTGTTCCATTATCCGGACAGTCCGGATGATCCGAGGTCAACGAAATTGAAAAATGACATGACAAGGTTGACAACAAAGTTGAGCGGAAATGAAATGCATTCGAGTGTCATTCAGAAAAATCTTTATTTTAAATTTTTTCTCAACAGGAACTTATACCGGAAAGCAATTTCTTCGTTCAATCATATCCTTTAAATATAGTCGACTTGCAATCCTTTATTTTTTCATTTAATGGCATATTTAACAGCAATTTTTTCTATTCAACGATTAGAATTTTGATTTCGTTCCTTTCTTCATACAAATTTCCGTAAAGAATACTTCGACGTGAAACTTTACTGCAAAACTTCACTCTAATAATGCAAGATGAACGTGATTACCTAACAAAAGTTATGATATATAAAAATCGAAACATTCGAAGAATTAAAATTTTCGTTGCAGTTAATCCTCAACATTGGCGCATATGTCTGATTATCTTTTCATAAGGTTCTTAAAGAACTATAAATAGAAGAAATTCGTCTTAGTCAACGAAATCAATGCGGTTCTAGAAGAGCAAAAGAAGGGGAAGGAAAAAGAAATGGAAGCGCGGAAGGAGTACAGAATGAAGGAGAATCTCTGCGTCTTAGGCTCAAAAAAAAAGTCTATAACATCATCGGACATGAATTTGCTAGGAAGTGTTTCAGCGAGAAATTCATATCGGCGAATATCCTCATAAAATTTTCTTAGTCGTCCAATATGAATATAAAAATCTGAATATAAAAACTTTAATAACTGTAACAGCAATGACTTTCTATTATTGAGCGTTATGAGTTCAACAGATTAAATCCTTCTATCGATTCTCTGAGAACGAGTGTGAAAATGTGAAAAGAAATGAACCAATCTTGCCATTAAATATCAACGTTTTAGAGGCTCGGGAAGGGGTGACGCTTATATATAAAACCTGGAATTCTAAGTTGTGAGTGATCCAAGCGCCAATGACGATCTTCCATAATGGATTCTTTTTTTTTGTGGCCGATGTAAAAACGTGAAACACGACTGCTATAAGATGCATGCGAAATTTTCCATTTCAGGTTTATATATGCTTTTGGATTATATGTATCAACTCTGCGAATGGTACAAAAGGTCACTATACGGTATTCATTATACCCCTTAAATTACGCTAAGCTTAACTTCTATGCTTCCTGAGCTGATGCTGCAGAACACAGATAGGCAGACATTGTCTATCTGCCTCTGTCGTGTCGTACATTGTTTGTTCGTCTCTATGATAGTTCGAGATTGCCTTTATGCAATAAAATGGTTATTTATAAAGAGCGGATATGAACTGCTCGAAGGAAATCTGAATGCTTCACTAGCAGTTTCCACGTCGAATATATGTGGACATGCGGTGTGGATTTTCGTTGCTCATAGCAACGGATTATTCGACAATCGTATATTGGCCATTAGCAGCATCTGCTCTATTTAGGGAATATTATAGTGCCGTTGAATTTCAAAATGTTTGTTTATTTGAGCAAAAAGGTTTGTTGACTTTTCTTTTTTACCGACGGATGTTTCCTTTTTTCAGTTTAGTGGCTTTCGGAAGAAGAATATGCTCATAGAAATAAAGAAGATTAAAATATAAATGAATCGAAAGGCGAAAAGAGGTGAATATGATATTATAGAGTGATTTTATAGTTTGCTAATTTGTTCGTGATAATGACTGTTAATTTTGGAGAATTTTCACTTATTGCGGAATTATTTCAGAAACCATCGCTCTGGGGGTGATATATTTCTAAAATTTTTCATTGGCCTACAGATCATAGGGATATATAAACTTTCCTTAGCAAATTTCTAAACGATGAGAACAATAACATAGGCAAATAATATCATCAAAGAATGAAATATCATATTATGTGGAATGAACGTGATTGTGTTTAATTGGTTGAAAGGAGTTTGTCAACATTTATTGAGTGCTCTCGCTACCGGAAATACTTTTCTTTCGACAAAAGCTATAAGAAAAAATAAAATATATTAGAGTAGTACCTTGCAAAAGAGCTGTGAGCATAAGGCAACTCTAACTCATACTGAATATAATGAATAATTTAGTAAGTAATAAAGAGAATCGATTTTAGATTTCAATTCCAAACAATTCACAGCTGCATTGTGTTTCATGGATGCAAAATATGGGCTATGTTGCAACCGGAGGTACAGACGGTGTACTCAAAGTGCTTAAACTAGCACCTACAACATGTTAATATTTATTTTCTTTGCCTTCCACTCGTTTTTTTGCTTAACTTTGTTCCCGCTGTATATTTTATTATTCTTTTAGAAGTTTTGCTATGGAAATTTAATGCGCTTTCCGCTAAACAAAACAGGATTTAAATATTGACGTCGATTTTTTTCTCGTCAACTTGTCCAAAGTTGATCTGGAAAATTATCCTCTACCATATGGACAGTTGTGGATTATAATTGCGTTTTTTTGCCTGTTATTTTGCAGTTATCTTCTGCAGTAATATTATTTCAGATCCAAAAGCCTCATCCGGTCCAACTAATCTCTCGGTTAATCAAAATCTGGATGGACATAGCGGTGAGTCGCAATATTTTCAGCATTAAGTTTGATCTCTTTGCGTGTGTGTTTTTGCATTACGTTGATGTTTATTTTAAAATATCGCTGAATTTATCGTAAACCTTCAAAATAAAATGTCGGCATTTTAGGCTTTTTACGATTTGCTTACTTGTTAGAGGCGAACGAAGAAAGCTTTTTGTGTCTGTGCTCGCTTTTCGTCGATAGTTAAAGCATTCGTGAACCACTCGCTCCGTCAAGTACCTCTGAAAATGTATTGTTAAGTACCGTCAAAGACGTCAAGTACCGTCGAAGCGATTGAAGTGTTGTTATCTGTTGAGCACAGTGAAAGGGAAATACGGCCATTCCGTTTCGTATGAAGTATAGAGTTATAAATTGCCAACTTCTTAAGAAACTTTGTAAATATGGGAACTATATCGGCGAATCAATGAGTCGAAAATATCCCCTAATTTCTGAAACATTTGTCATCACCTGCCTGTAATTTCTGAAACATTTGTCATCACCTGCCTGTAATCACTTGTCGGAAGTTAGAGGTTTGGAGGGTGTTGATTTTTGTTTGTAATTGAAAAGCGCCTCAATTTATCCGTGAAGAATGTAAATGACCAAAATTTGCGTGATTATATATTATATGAGTCAGCTAGCTCTCAATAAATCGTGCCATTACCGTCAAAGAATGTTTTATGAATTTGTATGTGGATTAATTGGTGGATAAACGACTTGATATTTGGAGTACTTTTCGTACTAATTAAATGAATCATAGTAAAGGTTTTAATGGTAAAATAAAGTGTTTCACCTTAATTATATGAAGGCAATCTGAAAGTGATGAGATATGATAGAATTTCCGACAAGCAAACTCATCATAAATAAGTTGAGATGTTTCATGAAAATGAGACCAGTATTTATCAGTGAAAATGAACCAGTGATTGCTGATGAACAGTTGTGGATATGATAGAAAATAAGGTGTTAATAAAAACAAAACTTGAGGGATTCTCCTGGTTCGTCTATATTAATATTTGTAATCCGCTCATTTTCGAATTTTCTGTAGAGTCGACAGACATTTGCCATCTCCAGAGCTGAAACATTCAGCTGAGAATTGTCCATCTGCCTTCCATATTCGGTTGCACAACTGCGCTCACTTAGGCGAGTTACTTATTTTGTGATGGCAACGATTTCAGTGCATCGTTGAGTAATTTGCTGAGGTAACTGCAGGTACGGTGCAGGTAGCTGCATGGAATGAACCGTACCAGAAGTTAACAACGAGTGATAGCAACGGATTGATAATTGTCTGGTTAACGCAACGAGACAGTTGGTACGAAGAGATGATCAATAATCGAAATAAGTCGGTGGTTGTTGACATGGCTTGGAGTCACAATGGGACCAAAATCGCGATCGCTTATGAAGATGGTATATACTTTTTCTCTCAGTATCCTTGACGTGAAGTTAGCAAGCACTCATCTGAACGATAAGGCAGTATCCTTTGTCATATAGCAGATTATGCGATTTGGAGGAATATAAAATAAGATTTATTCCCGAAACTTGATAACCCTCTCAATTATCAGTATGGTTTAAGAGATTAGATTCACTTTTCACTTCAATTTTTCAAGGATTTTTCTTACAACAAATGCAATTTCTCCACTAAAGCAACTCAGTGCGAAAACTTCTATTAAACATAATTAAATTACGTATTTGTACGCATCGAAAGAACGAAGTTTAGTTTAATTTATGTGCTATTCATATTAGATAAGCAACCGCTTTTTTCGATAAGTAAAATAATTATTGGTACATTTTGAAGGTTATCTTTCAAGTATTGAATAGATTTATCTATGGCAAATTAGCTAAGAAACTAATTACAGGACAGGTTATTGTTGGTTCGGTAGATGGGAATCGGTTATGGAGTAAGGATATCACAGGCAATTTGGCAGCTGTTTGTGTACGTTCATTTTTCGCCTTAATTCATCGTAATAGAAACTGGAGGACTTACATTTGGAATTTTTATAAGCTATAGGTCCATCTCAACGAATATAGAGCAAAGAGGTTTTTAGAGAATTTGATAGTCATTGAATTATTTTTGTTGAAAATCCACGCATGGAAATTTGAATGTTAAGCGTAAATATCCGACCCTTTGTTCTCTTTTACTGTCAAAGCACTCTAACCTTTCAGGTAATTACCATTGGGTCCTATGAAATCGAGCCTGAAAATTCGTCCAGAATTTGTCTTGTAAGGATTATTTAACGCAATAGATATAAATGTTGACGTTGCCGTTATCTGTAAATCATTTTCAAACTTCCTAACACCATGGGGAATTTCGTAGAGCTCCATGGATTTTACCTTCAACATTTAACCGCAAATTGTTGAGGGAGTTTTTAAAGACTCTTAAATCGGATGTCAACTAATAAGGCTCGTTTCCCGATAAGGCTGCGCTTTTGATAAGGTTGCGTTTCCTATAAGCCTAAAACTTTTACGAAGTTCTCTGAGGCAAGCCCAAAGAACCTCTCTAGACTGTCCAGTGTATGCGCCAAGATTTTTCGTTGCTTTCTTATGTTGGCTAGCCAATCATGTGCTTGGGGGTAGATCGTTTAACTGCCTCGATATAGAGAGTTAAATATTTTAATGAGCAATTGTTAATAGATAGAGAAATTTTAATAAGCATTAGTAATCGCTTGTAATTTTTTGTTAGTTCGGCTAAAGCTCGTTTATACTTAAAAGATACTTCATCTTATGTGACCGAATTCCATGTGAATATAGCTCCGGAGAGGATAAAACCACGATTGTTCCACTCTGTCATCTTTACTTAATATTTTAAAAAATTGATATAAGTATTCCTTTTCACATAAAGAAAATCATTTTTTCTTCGGAATCTTTCCAGTTAAAGTTAAAATTGGTGATACATAAATGAACTAAATATGATGACCGTAAATTTTCTAAGGGTTTTAGTGGTCGAACGATTCATCTCTCTTATTATTTGGAATGGCTGATGGCGAGGTTCACGCATATGACGCAAGTGGTACTTTCGTACAAAAAGTGCATATGATATGTCTCGAGAATGTGGAACTTGAAACGGCTCTTACAAGTTGGCTGTTTACTAAGTCAGATAATAATAGTACAAAAGAAAGAAGTTTAACAATGCTAGTGAAGTTTCTTTACATTCTCCAGCCCTCCCTCCACCCCTTCCCTCTCCACTTTAGCCTTTCCTTATTTATAGTCAAAGTTGGAATAAACATTATAAAGTACAAAAAGTGGAAAATCTTTTATTGCGTTTATTTTCCCGTAACTTTTTATATTGACTTTTGAACCTAAATGATATTTGTTGATTCGGTATTGTTTCAAAGTTCTCCTTCTGAAAGCTTCGTAAATATATACTTCACCATTAATATTTTTTTATTTATTCATTCAGAAGTTTTTCCTCGCCTTTGAAATTTATTATGAACGTTTACTTGGAAATGTGAAATAAAAGCTTCCGTCTTAGTAGTGATTCTCCTATCCAAAGAAAAATAACGAGTCCTTCTTTGAGAATCTTACGTTGATATCTTCGAGTGATGAACAAAATTTCAAAGAAAAAGTTATATTCTTTGTTTCATAACTCAAAAATGTAATATTACTTCACCTTTTCTTCAAATTTTAGAAGATTTGCGTCGTGATTCAATCATATCGATGCAGTGGTATGTACCAATACTTCCATCTAAGGTATATGACGGTCGTCCGAGTGATATAGGTACTTATAATCTTACTTTATTATATTTTAATTTTTAGGTATGAAATCTATCGCGAGATGCAGAATATGGGCAATTGAGAAAATATGCAACTTAATGCTCTAAAAATGAAAAATTGAAGATGGATTTCTTGCTATCATCCGAATTTCTGTTTATTTTCTTATCACTAACATATTTTCTATATCCGAGATTCTCTTATAAGGAGAAGAAGGATATGAGAGAGGATCATGGCCGAGCTATTATATCATCTAATTTAGAAATATGGAGGAAAAAACCACTGTGGAGATTCATAAGTAAAAAATATACGCGATTACATTCTCCTTAGATATTTGATGTTTCTCAAAAATGCTCGTATACGTTGATTTGAGTGAGGGTATCGCCTAGTCTGAATTATCACCTCGATGGCATATCGCAGCTCGACCTCACTTCGTCGAGGGTGCCGATCAGTTCTGCGGCTAGAGTGTAATCGCATAGCGTACTGCTGAGTTTTGCTTGCATGACCTCATTCATTGATTGAGTTATGGTCATGCTGCAAGCTGGATGTTGATGGTGGATAATGGATGGATTTTATTATTATGGCTAAGATTTTTGACGAAGTTGGCATTAACTACTCCAACAGTGATTTTTTTGGCACGCACATAATCATTCGCTTTTCACCTACTGTTCTCTGTGCAGATTTCATTCGCCGTACGTTTCATGAGGTGTGACGAACTCTTTAAAGTGATTAGATGAATTCAGGTGAAGGTAAGATGAATCGATCGAGCATAAGTCGTCTCACACTCGAAGCAGCCGCCCATCCATTATCCCGTGTTCAACATGTACCAGAGGATCGACCAAGATTTCTTGTCGCTTACAAACATGGCATAGTACAGTTGATGCGAAACGAGAATGACGCAAGTCAGCCATTAAAATTTTTTCTCCACCTCACTTCAGGTAAAGAGAGAATCTGTTCAAGCAATCAGTCTTTTTTGCAGATTCAATTGTGATCAAATTGCCGAATATGGTGTTGAGTAAAGCACGTTGGAGTCCTGATGGTTCATTGTTGGCAATTTGTGGTCTACAAACAGATTTAGAAGACGAAAAATGCGTCGTACATTTCATCACCGCATATGGAGAAGTATGTTCATTGTTTCATTTCGCTAAGAGAAGGATTTACTTCAGTTGTACATCTGATCGGTGATCGGCGCTTTGCGCTTATCGTTGCTAGAGCATGATATTATTATCGCTCAAATGTGAGCGAGGTGTTAATAACTTCGTTATCATTGATGAATCTCGTCATTCGTATATCCAAGAAGGTGGAAAGGGTAGAATAGAGAAGTGTGCTGAAATTCTATTCTAATTTGGCGGAACAAAACTGAAGATATTTTTATGGATTTCCCAAAAAGTACTAATATTTTTAAAAATAAAGAAATCTAGATTTGATAAATGGAAGTCTACAGTTGCTAGTTAAGTAATTATATATATATATATATATATATATATATATTCTATATAGTTATAATAAATTAACGGGAAGATCCGTAGAAATAGCAGCAATTCTTAAAGTGATTATCCAGGTAGTTGGTTCAAACTGTATTGTTCGTTGCTTTTAAAATCGATAAATTGATGAGTTTGCCCTTTGGCGGAGCGCATCTCTCAGCTTTACCACTCATATTTCCCGGAATTAAACCTCCCTCCTGCCTATATATTTCACTCTTATAATTTAAGTACAGTTGCAAAAGTTGCTTATTATCGAAACTCTTGTCCTGTTGAGCATTCAGAATTTCCAATGATCTATAGTCTCAGCGGGTTCTTTTATAAGTGATGCGATACTCAGAGCTCATTTTATAGTTCTGAAACTTAAAGTCAGTAATTTAAGAGAAATTAGAATGTTTGTCACAATATGATCTTCATTACTGCTGATATTTGCATATAAACTGTTTATATAGTCGTTTTAATAGTTGATCATGAACATTGCCATCGAGCATTTTTGAGTTCTTTCGCTGCTTTCTTTTTTGCAAGAGTGATAAATGTAACCGTTAGAGGAAATGGTTTATATTGTCGAAGAGAATATAAATAATGATTTGAAAAGATCAGTTAGCTTAAAGTTGAGAATTTGTAAGCATTTCAACATAGCAATATGCATATGTAATTCTTTTGAATGAATAAAACTAGGAGAAAGATAGTACCATAATATTCAGGTAGAGGGGTACCACTTATTATATTCGAGATAGAACTTATTAAAGTTCCAAAGGATTTATGATATTGGGAAATTATGAGAAACGACGGCGAGAATTGATCTTAGCGATAAATGTAGTAGTTTTTTTTTTTGCAGCGTCAACGTGTTCTTCAAGTTCCCGGGCAAACAATTTCCGATCTCACCTGGGAAGGAGGAGGTCTACGTATCTGTATGGCTGTTGATACACATCTCTTTTTCGCAAATATTCGCCCAAATTACACTGTTTGTTCTTTACTTTATTTATTTTTCGTCGCAACGTTACCTGTTTAATCAATAATATCCAGGTAAATGATGATAACTAATGAGAGTCTTAAGATGAGCAAATTATTTGAGCGGCGATGGATTAGAGAAATATAATATTTCACGTTATATATAAAACATAAAGACATACCGAGTGCTGGCATTATCTTCGAACTTTTTCTTAATTTTGAAAGCGATGAAGAAAAATAGATAATTTTTAAGTGGGCATATTGTGGACAGACGGTGGTATATAGTTATGATCGTTCGGAGCAAAACGAGCATTGTGTGGTGTTCTTTGAGACGAAACTTGAAGAATCCTATCAGAAATATGTGAAGCAACTTCTTCATATCACGGCTTTCGAAGATCATTGTGTTATTGTCAGTCGTGCCGACGATCAAGCAGGAACGGTAGGATTTCATTCTCTCCTAAATTTGGCTCCTTCTTGAGATATTCTTTACCTGCTATCACTTCAACCTGTTCGTTTCTTCTTTTAAGGGATAGGGGTGAATCAGAACAGAAATTTTTTAAAAAATGTTGCAGTGTGAATGAGGCAAAGATTTATATGACAGGAAGTTTGCAAATATGAAGACTAGATGATGCACAGGACTTTACTGAGGTGAACAACTCCAACTTAAGTTCCAACTTAGGTTGAATTTAAGTCTTCAGTTTTTATTAAATTCAAGCCGAGAGATATTAAAATTCTTCAATTTTTGAGAGAGTCTAAATGCTAATACTATACTGGAAAACTTTAACGATCGTCGATCTCCACCGTTTAATTCAAATAGGAGAACACATATGCAGCATGCTAATTGTGAAGGTGGGTAAAGTGCTTCTTCCATCATTTCCTGTAAGATTTTTATCTCATTTCATTTCCAGTAGAATGGTTAAATTGCAAGGGGTCTCAATGAAATTTTCAACATTTATGCAATTTCGCAAATGACTTCAACATGCATTTCAGTATTTTATGCAAATTTGCAATGGAATCGGTACACCAGTTGATTCGAAATACACTGATTTGGAGCCGAAGTTTATAGCGATGAATGCCTCTGAAGTACTGGTTGCAAGCGCTGACGCCTTCTTTCTATGGCGTTATGTGATACCACGAAGTTCGTTCCGTGAGCCTTTGCCTATGAGCACGAACACAAATGATTTGTAAGCGTTATTCTTTCGACATTTAGAGATGCAATTCTGGAACTTTATATCTAGACACAGTGCTAAAGGACAGAGACGAAGATTGCTAAAAATGGTGGGGACACTGGTCATAACCAATAGATGGATCCGAGCAAGATGGATCTATCTCTGATGCTTATTTCGTCAAGATTCGGTCCCCTCCTCTGAGCGCTTTCATTCAAATGAGATATCAGTAATGCCTCAAGCGTCAAATCTAAGAGAAAACACGGCTTTTGTTCACATTAAATTCGTCGGTATTACGCTGAGCGTCAATTTCCATAAGTTAGGTTATGTTAGTTTGAATCCCGTCCAATTAATCTCTAAAATATAAAAACTGTAAGAGGTGTTCAGAAGCGAGACATGTGCAATATTCGAATCTGCATTTGAGAGGAGCTTGATTTGCGCATAGTTGTTCTTGTTCGCCGTTTAGCTTTGTTTCCCAATCCATTCGAAGTAAGAGACATTATTCGATGTGGCAAATAATCTACTAGCCAGCTTTGAAGTTAATGTGGCATTGATTTATCATCTTATGCATTTACAGAATATATCATGTTGATGATGTCAGCTTGAAAGACACGAAATGTGGTGACACACAACGTAGACCTCATGTGAGTGCTTTATTAGTTATTCTCTTATTGAATTCAACGGAAACTCTCCCTCTCCCTCTCCATCCGCTATCTTTAGACTATAGCCATTGGACGTGAATTCGATGTGCTTGTATTTCCCTTTGAAGTCGATCTACAAAGCGATTTAGGTTGAAATCAGCTAGTGAGGATGAAGAACATGTTTGAATGTTGAATTCGCCTCTATCAAAAATGCGTACCTTTTGACCGTAGTTGTGAACGTCATAACCGGAAGAAGACTAATCGATAATCATAAATTGAAATATCTATTGAAATTAATAAATAATTGCTAAAATCGATAATTACCTACTGAATTTGAAAGAAATAAATTCCCCTCATTGTAATTTTTCTTTGCAATGAAGAAGTCTCCTATGAGAGAGATGTTAATTGAAGATGAATTAATTTTCAGCGTCAACACGATCTCATATGTGCACTAAGCATCTCTGAAAAGTTCTTCATCATCGTAAGCATTTTTTTTGGATAATTCTTTCTATCTTCCTTATTGAATTATTTAATATATTTGCATACGTTGAAAATAATAACATGAAGTTAAGGAAATTTTATTCAAAGCTCTTATTATATTGTAACGATTATTGAAGATTGTGGGCTCAATAGTTAGTTTTGAACAGTTATGCGCTAATTAGACCTAGCTTAAGCTAAGAAGTTCGCGAACTTTTGGCTTGATGCTGTATTCCACCAGAAGTTTTTTCCCCACCTACGAAGGACTTATATTCGTCAGTTTAGTTAATTGTTATATCGGCGAGAATGACTGTCAATTGCTAATAGGCTGATGATTCGATATAAATTGAGATGAATTGGGCGAAAATTCTGCAAAAGACGAGATTTATCTTTTTCAAAAAATATGGCTAAACTTACGATGACGTCGCAGTTAATATTCAGCTTGGCCATTTTGACGAATTCCATGTGGGCGGTGACGGTACTCCCGATTTTTTTACTGTAGTGGAGAGGAAGGAAGAGGGAAGTGGTATGGGGTGAACTCGGACGAGAAGGGTTTGCCTAACCCCTCGGGAACTGAGCATCAATTCGATGTAATTTTCGAAAAATTATATATATATATATATATTTGAATTACGAAGTAAAAGTAAAAACATAGAATGTAAAATTTAGCAGCCTATACATAAAATGTTCATAAAAATATATAAAATTAAGAAAATATACAAATTAGAAGGGACAAATAATATAAAATAGAAAATAAATAAAAAATATATAGAATTTTGAGTGCCTTTTGCATCCTTCTATTTCTCTTAGACTAGCACATTATCAGAAACATGCAAATTATGTACAGCATTCAATATTTCGTTTCTAAGTAAGTCATCAACCCGAATATCATTCATCGAATCACATTCATTTCGTAGATTTTCATTGAAAAATTCATCGCTTTTAGTCGAAACATTTCCTTCGTTTCAATCGGTAACAGCAATTCTGACCTAAAGTTGCAAACCTGCCGACATCTTTTCTTCGTATGGCTTCTCATTGCCGAGCACGGTCGGATTGCCAGCTCTCCTCATTTCCCAGCACGGTCGGTATGGTAACTCATCTAATATTGAAAGGGAATGACAAAGCGTGGAGTTAGCCATTGGAATTAAATCACATTTTCTGTGATTTTTTTTTAACATATCGAAAGCAATAAACAGTGGCATTTTAACTTCAAATAATGGTATTTATGGGTTTCAGTGCCGTGAATCTGGTACAGTGCATCGTTATTCGTTACCTCAGGTCACACTTCAAGGTACATTCACGCTAGGTTGTCATATTGAAAAAATGGAGCTGAATTGTAATGGCACACGATTAGCCGTTCTCTCATCGCAAGGCATGAAACTATTCGAAATTACTGAAAACTCTGCGAGTGTTATGAATTTTGATCGAAAAGATGTTTGGAGTATCAAATGGGATGCGGTTTGTCTTAATTTCTTTCTCTCTACATTCTCCACCCTCTATCCCCTCCTGGAGATTCTCTAGGGAATCCTAAGGATTTTCCTTCCTAAAAACGTTAAAGTTTATCAAAATTATATGATTTTTTGGATTAAGGGGGATTTTTTTCTATTTCACTGAAAAAAATGCATTAGAAGTTTGTGAATTTCGAGAAATAAGAAAACTTCAATATTTTAAACTTTTGCAAATAGAATCGCTTTTGCTTTAAATTTTTTTGCTCTTCGCTCATATCGATAATAAAATTAAAGTTGGAAAATCAATTCCATTATGTATTGCGCATATAAATTAAAAGGTATCCGGAAAAAATTCCGAGAAAGAAAAACGGAAAAGAAAAATATGCGAAGGAAATTATTCACTGAGAGGAAAAAAGAGAAGAGAAAAAAATCTATTAAATGAAAATAAATCATATCGAATCGATAGATATTCAAATTGTTTAATTTCTTCTCAAATGCGCTAATTATTGGCGTTGAAATTTGTGATAAACGACCCTGGAAAATATTCAAAAGATTCCTGAAAAATTCCAACTTAAAGCTATTTACTGGAGTCAAAAAAGGGATATAGTGGAACGATATAGGGGCACAATTAGGTTGAACTTCATAATTAGGTTAAACTTTAAGCTTATTTACAAAATTCCTGGGAAATTCCAACTTAAAGCCATTTAGCGGAGTCAAAAAAGGAAATAGTGGAACGATATAGGGGCACAATTAGGTTAAACTTCAAACATTATACGACCTTTGAGTTCGATATATTGGAACTTTATTGCATCCAAAGAATGAAATAACTTAAACATTATTCTATAATTCATAGCGGAAATTCAGTAGTTTAATATGTGTAGAAATTCTCATTCACTATTTCTTTGAATTTCGACAAATTTCTAAAATATTAAAAATTCATTTCATTTCATTTTTATTTATTTCCTTTTTTTCGAATGTTATTAAAGCGATTTTTTTTAATATAGAAAGAAATTTATTAATTATAATTGTAGGAAATTATAGGCTGCAAATTTTGTAGGAGAAAGAAGATACAATTGCGGTAATGGAGAAAACACGAATGTTTGTGGTGAAGAATACGGAATGCGAAGAGCCAATCATCAATTGTGGATATATTTGTTCGTTCAAGAATCTTTCTATACGAACCGTTCTACTCGATGAGATTATGAAAAGTCCCGAAAATCCAAATAAATGCTATATTGTCGATGTTGAAATTAAGGTTTCTATTGAGTTATTTAATTCTGTGAAACACAGATATAGAAGATTTTAAGATTTATCGATAGGTTATTTGTAGAGTTTGTTAGATGCGCTGAATGAACACAACTTCCTTGAACAGAGTAAAACAACGAGAAGACATCGATTTAGGAAATTTGCTTTACCTGAGAAGCAAATTACGACACTCTCATTGCAGAAGATCGGTCGATGCCCGTTAGTCTCATTTTTTTGTGGTTCTAGCCGTGACTGTTTGCGCTAACCAGATCCCACTTCTTCTATGTGATACGTCCGCCTATTTTCTTATAAGTAATCCCTACTCGAACGGTACTTACTTGACGTTGTTACTATGATCTATTACTTACCAATCACTTATAACTTATTATTAACTAACTCAATGTTTTTTGTAGTCGTTGCGGGATGCGAAAAATCTGCTGGAGAAGATGAAAATTCAAGAGGCATCAGCATTCATCGAGAAAAATAGTCATCCGAAGTTATGGGCTCTACTCGCCGAAGTGGCGCTAAGTCGTTTAGATACGGTGACCGCAGAACATGCTTATGTGATGCTGAAAGATTATGCTGGTATTCAACTTATCAAACGTATCAATAGCATTCAGGTGATTATTTAAATGAATTTGAATTCATAAATGGAAATTTCTTAGAGAATTTTCTTTTGCAATTTCTATAATAGATTATTTTTAGTTTAATTAAATTTCTTGAGAGAAATATAGCGAAGTTTTTTGCATAGGGCTGATATTTGCGATCACTGTATATACAGCATGAAAGGCAAAAGAAGCCTGAGATATATTTATTTCTTTACTTGTATCTATTTATATATATTTATATAATACGTACATAGGTACGCATATTAGACGGTGTTTTATAGCACCTTCTATGTGAAGAGGTTTTGTCAGCGAAGCTCAAATTATATTCGCACGTCCAATGATGCCATGAAGTTCTTTAATGATCGATTGAATTCGAAGGTTCATTCGGTTGAATCGAACAAATGAGTAATTAAATGCATAATTGAAACTTTCAGCAAGAGGATTTTAAACGAGCTGAAATTGCTGTTTTCTTTGGTCGAATTGATGAGGCGGAAAAAATCTATATGGATCATGATCGTCGTGATTTAGCGATCGCCGTACATCGTAAAATGAATGATTGGTTTCGTATAATGGAAATTTTACAACATAGCTCAGCACCCGGTGATGATCAACTCCTTAAACAAGCATGTAATCATGTTGGTGACCATTATGCAGATCGACAAAATTGGTACGTTAAGCATTAAAATATTTTTATTATTGAATATAAAAATTAAAATTAATTAGTGTATATTCGGAAGTGATATTTATTGAATTTGCTAATTTTGTCGTAATCGTTGATCCGCTAAGTTTAGCGGATATTGATTAAAGTTCAGAGAAGTTATCGATTCATATTTATCCAAGGATTACTTTCTCAAATAACGAAATAATCTGTATGGAATTTTTTCAGGATAATAAAGAATTAATGATCGAAAAAAAGATAATAGTTAATTTAATGTGAAAATTTCGATGATTTCAAATATAGGAACATTTTTTAAGCTGTTTATAAGATAGAAATAGAATCGCCTATTGAGGAAAAGTCTGAGAATTATTTCACTTATATTGTTAATTATTTCATCCTATATATTTCTCTCAATTATTTAAATTTAAATAAGCTGAGTTTTCTCTTACGTTTTTTTAATGGGTCTTTCGAAAATATTCATTAGCGTTGCATAGAAATTATTGCTTGCAGGACTCAAGCGGCTATCTATTACGAGAAAGGCGAAAACTATAGTCAATTGATTCGTTGTTATTTGATGAATGATAATTATGAGAAACTCGAAAACCTTTCGAAGCATCTTCCCGATGGTCATGAAATGCTAAAGGTTTTTCCTCAAATGTGTCGTTTCAAAAGTCTTTTTGGGTCTCCGTAAAGTCATCGTCGGAGGTCTAATTAATTAAGTTTCACATAAGTATTTAACTATTTCGCGTATGAATCGTGATGATGTGGAAAATTATTGAGATTATTGCACATCCATATGTGATATTTGTGAATAATCGTTCTTATTTTTTCATTTTTCCACTCTATTATCCTCAAAAGTCTTCCCACATATTATGAACTATTATAGCAGAAAGAAAAACGGAAAATCTCATTGATTAGTTCACTTAAACTGTTATAAATGAACTTTGAAGCCCCAATTAGTATTATATCTGATAGGATGGTCTAGGATCGCCCGATATTAGTGCTGAATAAAAGGTTCTCACTTAATAACAATATAAATTTCCGGACCTGATCCAGTAAGGATGATTTTCTTTTTGTAGTTCAAGCTTCTCCGCCAGCAGCACTCAACCTGGATCCGTTATTTAAAAAAAAAAATATTCCAAGGCAAAAACGGGAGAGGAGGTGGGGACGAGACGAATTTGCACCCATCCTATTCATTGTCTTTATCTTTAATCGCTTCTGGAGACAAGGTATACGCTATCATCTTGAGCACATTTAACGTAGATGATTTTCTTTGCCGATTCTGAACGGATGAAGGTGAACGTCTTTATCGATCTTCCTTTCACATCGTTTCCAAGGACATTTCTGAGGAAGTTGGCCAACGAATGGGCCAGTACTCTTCAGGATGAAATATCGAGCGTGGATCATTTGAATGATTTATTTATTCGCGATGAACCATTCAAAGAGAGTTAACGCATCGTGATAGATTTTTGCTAAGGCGGGTGCGGATTTCTTGATTCTTTGAAAATATTGAAAACTTAAAATAATGGGTTTAATTTATTACCTCTGAGCAAAAATGTTTTTCTTCGAAAAAGAAAGATGTCACATTCCCTTATATTCTAATTTAATTGTTAACTTTGTTTTTATATATGTGTTTTTTTCAATATTTGACTAATTTCAGATGATTGGTGAGATTTTCGGTGGTGCAGGACTCTGTGAACAAGCTGTCAATTGCTATTTACGGGTACGTTTGCAACGACTTATTTGATGTGCTTACCCTCTGCCCTCTGTCCCCTCCCTCTCCTCCATCCCAGACCTCATTTTGGGATTTATCCTTATCTCAAGAGGAATTCTCGATCCTTAAACTGCATGTTTCTGAATCGCACTCTCATTTTGTCCTATTTCTTCTTTTGCTTTTGTTTTATGCGAGAGGATATTTAGCTGATAAGATATGATTGTTGATAATGTGAATATTGATTATTATCATAGATCGTATGTTTGATGTTTTATTTCGACCTATGAGTGTTCCCTCTTTACTTCGGGTTCACTACATTCTAGTGGAGAATGGTAATTCGTCGCCTGTGAGAGCACTATGCAGATTTTATTTTCAGTTATAGAGCCATATATGGATCTGTGAAGTTAATTTAGTGCTTTTTAAAATATTATTGTAGACATAGTTGAAGATGTACAAAGGTAAGGAGCTAGAAGACTGACTGTAGGTCTAATAAAGACATTTACAGTAGATATACCACATTTGGGAAGCTGCATCTAAGCTTTGCTAAATCAGTCTGCTCATTAAGCCCCTCTCTCTCATTTTTAGGTTTCATAGACTCCTTCGTATTCAATGCATGGTCGCCCAGATAAGGTCACCTACCGACGGAAACTTAATGAAGTCCTTTGTTGGCATCAAGTTTGTCTACTTATGCAATTGGGGTTATCAGCAGTCCTTTGTTCGAAATTTTACAGTTTAAAGATTTCTCAGCTATTTCATTCCTCCTCGTAAAAAAACATGCAGAGATTCTTAACAGGATACATTTAAACTCTTTTAAATTTCATAATCAACGTCAAGTTTGAGGGCGAAAGAGATTCCAACCTTATAGGAGAGGGAGGTGGAATGGGAAAAGGGATAAGATCCAACCTTAGCTCTCTCTTCATAGTCACCGTCAAGTCGGTGATATCCGATCGAGGAATCTTGCAGTGCGATATGCTGAATGATGCACTCGATGTGTGTATTCAATTAAATCAATGGGAGAGTGCAGTGCAATTATCAAAAACACATAAATTACGCGATGTCGATACATTACTCGGGAAATATGCCGAACAACTGAATGGTAAATCTTTTTTTAATTTTTAAAGTTCGTCAAAATGCTTAATTTTTAACCTCAAATGATACTACTACTCCATTTTCATATATATACTCTTTATTTAAATTGTTTTCGATCTTTATATTTCATAAGAATATATGGCATAGTCGGCTACATTCGGAGAAAGTGCAAAGGAACGTCCAATCGTTTGATCATTGCAATCGATCGATAAATATCAATAAAGGAGTTCATATGATCGATACCTACATGAAAATTAGCCATAGCAATTGCTTATTCATTGAAATAGAACGTCTTAAAAAGATGACGATATCTCATTAGTGTTTTACCTTCAAGTATTAGGTATAGCTTCGCAATTAGCCTCGAAGCGAATGTTAAACCTTTAAGTCGATTGGCAGTTTGCTTTCCGATTATTTATCTTTTTCTTATCATCATCCATAATAGGTATATTATAATTTAAATTTATTAATCATCAGTATTTTAATTTCTCATATGTTTATGATATGCTGAGAATTATAAGTAATAGTTAGCGATGAAATAAAGGAAAATTTTTCAGGTAGCAACGAGAAGACATTGGTTGCCGTTCAATTATATCGAAGAGCTGGGAAATTTCTTGAAGCTGCTCGTATTGTATTCGATGTATATATCTTATTTTTAAGCATATTCTTTAGAATAAATGGAATTCTTAGATTATTTTTTCTCATGAATAGAGAACTTTTTGCATTAATTTATTCGAAATTAAAAATTCCACTCAATCATTTTTTCACTTTTTTCATTTATAGTTAAATTCTTTGTGTTATATTTCAAATGAATATAATTTACTCTCTTTTTAATTGTTAGGTAATTTCATTGTTTTTATTTTAGTAAATATAGTAAAGTTATTGGTAATAGAATACTTTTAATTTTAGGTCTTTAAAGTTTATTTTCAATGATTTCTATATATTTAGCAAGCTAATTGAAAGATTAATTGAGAATTTAGTATCATCGGAAGTTCTTCATTGGTCTATTCTCGCTTATTCTCGTTTATTCCGGTTTATTCTGCTTTATTCCGGTCTATTCTGGTTTATTCTCGCTTATTCTGCCTTTTAATTTTGCCTATAGATTTTTAATCAATATCCGCTTTAATTTCATTTATTATATTTGCTGTTAAATAATCTTTATTAATTTTCATTGATTATATATATATGTGGAAATAAAATTTAGATGAGGAGAATAACAAAAAAATGTTTCATTGAAATTTTCAAATTCGTTAATGATTGAGAAATTCTTATGAATTTCGAAAAAGTGAATATTTCTTTAATTAAAAGAAAGGATTAATAATAATTTAGATTGCTAATGATGAACGCAAGAAACAAGCACAACCATTACGATTGAAGAAACTCTATGTATTGGGCGCATTACTCGTTGAGCAATATCATAATCAAAATAAAGCGGAAATAGCGAAAGATTCGCATAATAAAAGTGGGGTATGCTATTACTTCAATTTTCATTAATTTTCTTCACGAATTGAAAAATTCACTTAAAAGATGAAATTTTCAAAGTTTCATCTGCGGAGTGACCGTCGCTCAAGTCATATAATGGAAGGCATTTACGTATTCGCCGATTGGATTGATAGGTGGGACTGACCGCTCAGCCGACTTGATTTCAAATGAACACAAGGCAAGTTTAATTAGTGGGAAGGGAATGGCGGCAATAGGCTTTTTTGTGTGAGAGATAAATATATTTATGGATATTTCCATTAGAAATTTTATTTTCCCATGATCGGTGTTGGTCGTGGAAAAAATTTTGTCCCGGAGGCTTTCAAAGGTCAAAGTGTTTACTGCCAGCATTAGTGGCAGCCTTATGCGATATGCATTCCTGACAGCTGTAATAATTCAGGCAGAAGTTGCGTTGAAAGGTCTGCTCGAAGAGGACAATGCATTATCACTTGCCGATAGCTCACTTATCGATGAAGCATGGCGTGGTGCGGAAGCATATCATTTTTATATGCTAGCGCAACATCAACTTTATCAAGGTATAAAAGCTTTGAGTGAACGATCCTTGAAGGAGAGTGGTCGTTCTCGAAAAAACATTCATTTTAGCACATGAATTCCTAAAGTACCTGGAGGATATGAATTTATTCGTTTAAAGTAAATAACAGTTGCCATTTCTATTTCGAAGATTAAATAGTACGTACTTGATGAGTGAATATTTTGAGATTTCATATCTTCTTACATTAGAGAAGATTTTTTAACGATACATTTACCGAACACATATATGCTAGCTTGATATTTTGTGAAGTATTTATCCAGTGGGGAGCAAGCAAAAGGAATTTCCTGACAGATCCCGGAAACTCGGATGAGAGGCAGTGGGAGTTTTTTTCCTTGATCAGAATAACAAAAAAATTTCAACAGAAAGGATTCTAGGATCAAAACTTCGTCCACTCTCCCAATTTCCGTTCCTTGAGAAGTTTTTCTGTATTCGTCATCGAGATTGCTTCTGCAGAGTTGAGTAGCTATGCATCGGTATCTTTTACAGGTGAAGTGGATGCCGCAATGAAGACCGCATTGCATCTTACCGATTTTGACGATATTCTGGATGCAGTTGAAGTATTCTCTTTGCTTGGTATGATCTCAACTTCTTTTTTAAGTTCTATGATTATTAATTGCAATGTTTAGCTTGAATTGCAATGTCATCTTGCAATTTGCAGTTGAGTGCTTTTATGGCGGCAGATTTCAGTGGTAATAGGAACTAAAGAACATATTCTCTCGTTTCATTTTTCTGAATCGCTTTTTTCTGCTGAATCATGTTGTGCGGCCACCATTTAGACCTCTAAAGCATGATCTCTAATAAGCATGAGATGACACCAAAGTTGGGGAGGGTTACTGGAAGCGGGTAACCGGAACTTATGCGGAGACTTTAGGTCGACGAAGGTTTGTTGGTACTGAACGCTGGCTAGATAACAGCAAACATTGCTTAGTTATAACGTGCCAGTCGTTTACATGGTTTTTACCATTCTACCGAAAATACTTTCAGCATTGGCAAGTTGTGCGGCCCGGCAATTTTCAGTGTGCAGTAGAGCATTCATTAAACTTGAAAGTCTTACAACGATACCACCACAAGAAAGAGACGCCTACAGCAAATTGGCGCTTACTATATTCACGAAGTATGTCATTTATTATCCTCATTTTATCACTTAATTTTCAAAGTTACTTGGCGGGTTAATGACCAGTTACATTTAAGATTGATGCTAAAAAGTAGACTCATTTTTTAGAAAGTTCTGAGAGTAAAGAAACGATCAATTTTGAAATTCCTGAAGCGGTTCCAATTGCTAGGGAGAAAATTCTCTAGAAGCCTCTTCTTTTTTTTCAAAGTTTAAACAATTTCAAATAAAATACGATTGGAATAAAGTGATACTTCATTGGAAGTTAAACTTAAACTTTCTAGCTGTTAGACAAATCATACTCGGAAATTTCCACCACGGTGGTATGTCACTATCCCGGAAAATGATCCGAAATGTTTTGGAAAATCCAAAAGATATTTATGTAGTTTAAAATCTCATAATTGCCACCAACGATCCAGATAGATGGCAATAAGTCGAGCTAATTGCATAAACTGATGTGTATAGGTGGCGGAATTTTATAGACATTAATAGAGAAAACACGAAGAGAGACTCTTTTTTGCGTTTGAATAAAAGGTTTTTTTGCAGTCCGGCTTCTGCGCATCAAGAAGTACGGCATTGTCTACTGCAAAAAATAATATGAAACCTATATTGTTTTTTTATTATATAATATTATAATATAGTTCTATAAATAATCTTCATTCGACATATCAAATTTAGCAGATACTCGCAAATATGCGCTTCAAAATTTGACGTTATACTGACTCATCGAGCTATAAGTTAATAAGGATAGGTTTAAATTTTACGGGTTTTTCGGATCAGTGGAGGGGAAATTCCAAATCTTGTTTTTCCAGAGGGTTTCAGTGGATGCGGACGGGCAGACACAAGCAAACAAACTGGCTAGGGCAGCGATATGTCTCACGTAACAATAAAAAAGTCTATAGAGCCGGAGAGGTTATCAGTAAAGCCGAATCATATGAAAAAGTTTAGCTCAACTTACAGATCACTTATCAAAGTGCAGCTCTTTATTCATGGTTTATTATTTTATCTAAGGTCTATGCGACAAATGTATGAAAGGATGTGAATACGCATTAATTTTTCAGATATCCTCCAAAAGATACTCGTTTGGTTGAAGCAGAATGTATCGGTTGTGATGCTCATATACCTGATTATTGCCAAATGTGCCCGAATTGTGATACGAAGTTCCCGACATGTATTGTGAGTGGACGACCATTACTCGACTATCAATTCTGGTTATGTCCTACATGCAAACATCGTGCTTACGAACAAGAGATCAATTCGATGCGTTTTTGCCCACTTTGTCATGGTGACGTTTAAATGAAAAATATATGTGATTTTGCAAAGATCTCATCGAATGAAGCTGATCTTCGCTTAAATGATGAAGTAATCTCATCATATATAATTGTATGCTATTAATGTAGTGATAAGCCTACTTACAGCATATACTGATAAGCCACTGATATGGCGATAAGTCTATCTCATTGTTGAAGTTCTGCTCATTCAAAATGCAGACTGTAAGGGAACATCAGCATGTCGATAGGTGGCAGCACAGTATCTCGGCAAACGCGCACAGTAGTGTTTGCATATGAGAGTGAGCAATTCCATGGATGTGGGTTCGGAAGATTCTGAATTGCACCAGGAATCATGACACAGAAGACATCATGATTGTCCCCTTTAATTTTAGGTTTTTTGTGGGGCCTCTCTGACCGATTAGGTCTCACAATCGGGTATTCACGGAATAGGGAGATTTTTGCCGTCGTTGACCGGCTGCCACTAGATTCATTGCATCCCTCTCATATCACGTTTTCCTTCTCACTTATAGAATCCGGAAAGAGTCGGACCTCCATCTGCAACGAACAATAAATAATTGCCATAGAGAAGTACTTAATGAAGTGCTCATCACCCTCCCCACTATTGTAGCATACTCTATGAAAACTGGAACTTAGTACAATGTGTGATTCATTGAATATTCTCTAATGATCGAAGATCACATCAACTCGATTTATGTGAGTTTGGAATGTCTTACAGTAGTGCTCGAATAAAACCCCGCCCTTGCAAATCTACAACAACGCTGCCTAAGCAGTCGAATGCTCTGCCACTGAGCTATGAGAGAAGGTGCGAGGCGCTTCTATGCTCCACGAATTAGCTCCTTTGTTGACAGCTAACCATTAAGCAGTTAGCCAGTTGGTCGATGCCAGTTCAGTGCAATTCTTTCGATTAATGAACAAATCAGCATAGGCGGCTATACTACTGAATAATATCAGCACTTATAGTAGCAAACAATAGCAGCAATATCGCTAACATTTCGACTATCAGCGCTCTTTTGTACTGTGGATGTTAGAGGTTGCTTTGTTATCTCGTCTCTTGAAATGCCTATCTTTATTCGCCCTTTGCTTTCACTTCGGGAGTCATTTATATAATTAATTTGATAACTTTTAAGGTGCTCATTAAATAAATGAATTACTTATTAACCAATAAAAATATAATATTTTCACCGATTTCTCATAGAATCAATCGTATCGGAAATTTAGATGAGCGTTAGGATTATTTAAATAAACGAATATATGCATTGTGCTTTGTACGTGTTTTTATTTTCTTGTTAATTTATGAACGCGGTTGGTCTGATGAAAAAAAAAGGACAAATAGGAAAGCCTATTTTGTGACATTTTCTTGTTAATTTATGAACGCGGTTGGTCTGAAGAGAAAGAAAAAAGAGACAAATAGGAAAGCCCATTTCGTGGCATTTCTTTTGCTTTTCTTCTCCAAATTTTTCTTACATTTCATTTACTTATATTTTTCTTTATCTTATCGATATTTAATCTTAATGACGCATTCGTTATCTCTTCAAAGAATGCGCTTGAAATATTCAGTAATTTTCCCTCCTCTCGAAAGTGATCTTCATTGTTTTTCTCATTTTCTGAAGATGTTAGGACTGAACTTTTAAAATCGAGTTAGTGCTTTCTTATAACTTACTTCCGGCTCCGGTCGGATACACTGCTCACGTTTGCAATGTTGGAACGGCAATCATCACCGGATTTAAAACCTCCCCGCATGGCAACCGGCTAAATTTAGCTGCAGTGAAGCGAACGGTTTCGAGACCGGAATGAAATCTTGGCCAACTTCACGGCGTTTCCATATGAGAGTCGGTGAAACCTACAGTGATTTCCGCCCGCGGTCGACATCTCATTTAACGCAGACCAATTCGAATGGATAATACACTGTTTGGTCCTCATAGGTGGTATAATTATAATCAAAAAAACTTTTAGCCAATAGGTAGCTGCTATTGTCCATAATTTTTGATAGGAATTCAACGCTCAGCGTTAGGACGAGAAATCCGCTGAGGCCTGCCTACATTCATATCCGATAAGACCCTAACCTTGGTTTGCCCCTGAAGTGCTCGCAAGAAATCCGGGAAACCGATAGTTTAGTTTTTCCGGATTCTTTAAGAAATGATTTGACGAACTGATTTCCTCAGTATTTGCCTATATATTCTATACGGTACTTTTGGCACGTTGACAGTTCTTGTATGCGAAAAAGTTAAGAGGTGAATGTAACATCGTCATTTTTTATTCAGCGGGAGGGGAGTCGGTGGTTGGAGGCGATACATGAGTCTAGAACGAGGAGAGATAGTTGAGCTTTTTTCTAGAAAGGTTCCCAGGTTGTTATGGAATAATTCAGATTGCATGGCTATTCTCGTATAGCAATATAATTAATTCTTTGTTTTTTCTCAAAGGTCTGGATTCTCGCGACAGCATCGGATTTTTTGAATTTATTGATGTGATATCCAGCCTCGTAGATCCTCCTCTCTTTCGGCTTATTGCCAATCAGCAGTATTCTATGAAGTGATAATTTTATCATATCATATAAAGGTGCTATTAAAGTGATGTGCAATTAAATAGCTAACCTTAATGCAGTTGTCTTTTCGCCACAAATAAACCATCTCCGATTGACGTGAACCTCAAGTGCGCATTAGGCTACATCCGCAACGAAATGCTCGGGAAATATGACGTTTGCAATCGATGCCATCTGGTATCTGTTTCTATGGAATCTCACGACTATATGAACCCTCTAAATGGACTAGTGCCATGAAATTGGGTGACGATTAGTAGTGGGGGGATAAAACATCAGAAATTCTATTTATTCAAAAATGCATTTTATTATTTAGAGATTGGGCATCGTCGTATTGATATTGAATGTGCTTTTTGGTCATCGATGCGAATTTATTTATTTACTGAATCGTTCAAGCGGACGCTAAAATTCGTTACACTATAGAGGAAGTTCTTTACGACGACGAGGAGCAGGGTGAGTCGAAAAATGACAGGTGAAGAGTCATCTCGATCTACAGACGTCGATGAAGCGTCCGATACCGTCCAAGATGAAGCACTCCCGACACTACAAATTGTAATCGTTTTTTTTTTTCATTTCATTGCGTTTTATATTTTGATCGTAAAAATATCCAAATGTATAATTTTCTTCTTCATTTTATATATATATATATATATATATGCAGTAATATAATGATAATAGTAACAATAATAATAATATATAAAAATATTCGTTTTTGTTAAAAAATAGCTTTTTGTCGGAGGTATATCATGTTTACAGATCCGCATATTTCATTGCATTCTCCTCCTCCACGTTGAGGATTTTAGCATATATTTGTACCTTTGAGGTGACGTTTCTTTATTTGGAGTAGGGAGGGGGATGGTGAGAAATGGATCACGATTAAATAGATGTAGTTTCCAGAATTCAAGTTTCATTTCAACATCGCTCGACTAATGAATAAATTCTCTTAACGTGCATATAAAATATGCAGATTTAGTAGGAGGGTTTTGTCCAATTTTTTTCTCACTCGGATGTTATATTGTAATTTTTTCAATTCGTTATGCACAAATGTTTTGTTGTTTCGTTTGTTAAACAATGTATCATGCACGCACTTTAGAGGAAAGGCGGAAGGGGAGGTGGTGCTATGAAAGAGATGGAAGGGAATGAAAAGACTGCTCAGGTAGAAGTCGAGAGAATCAAAGGTAAGAAATCGATGGTGATGATGAGAGAGAGAGAGGTTGGAGCAGAAAAGAGTAATGGGGCACATTCGCATATTTCCATTCTGATTTACTGATTCGATTTCTACCTAATCAAAATTGCATCTATAGGCAGCCGGAAGTTCGATTCTATCAGAGCATCCTCTGAAGCAACGATGGACATATTGGTATTTAAACGATCAACGTGATAGAAGTTGGGAGAAACGACTCAAAAAAGTTTGCACCTTCAGCACTGTCGAACAATTTTGGGGGTGCCGTTTTCCGCTCTTAATTTGTAGCTGTCATTTTCGAGGCTGATACTTGAGCTTTGCCATTCATATTTCCGTCCTCTATTAGGTATCCCTTGATGAGTCCCTTTGCTAGGGAAGAAATTTAGATAGGGATGTACTGAAAATTTCCACTATAGAAAATATGAGCACTAAGGTCCTGCAAACGTCGATTGGACTTTCATCGCTCATCAGTTCCATTATTTAGAAATATCTTTGGTGCAGGAGTCTTATTTCGCCTATTTCTTTTTATTATTTATTGATAATTGTTAAAACTTGCTGATGAAATGAATGACTAATTATCGAGCTTTTGCATATTCCTCTGTGGATAGTTATGTTCACACATGTTATTTTTAATGTTAGATACTCATCTTTACAGCGATCAGTCCTTTTCCTTGTAATTTTCGCCGGATCGACGGGTCTTCCTGTCCGTTGTTCTGTTAGCACCTTATGTTTTCTTTTTATCAACAGGTGGTTGCTGGCAGTTTCATGCTAACTGATAAGTGAGGGGTTGCCGAATATGCAAATTGAATCCCATTTATTTAAAATCCCCAGGAATTATTTTAATTTCATTCCCAGGACATTCCCCGGGGAAATTACGGAAGTGTTTTAGTCTCGTTATTTCGTTTATGATCTCTGTTTAATTAAATTAATTAGTTAATTAATTTTTTTCTAAGTATGTCTACAATCGGGTAGGTATAGGAAGGTGAAGACGCGACTGCCATTTCGCCCATTGTGTAGTTTTTGGTGGTGCTTTGCATCAATGCCCTCTCATTGTTTAATTTTTTGCAGATTATATTTAAATATTCGTCCACCATCAATGTTGCACAATACCTGTGACTATAATGTCTTCAAAGAGAATATCCAGCCGATGTGGGAGGTGCCTGAAAATGCAAACGGAGGACGTTGGCTTATCACCGTAATCCTTTTTTTCAATTTTTTAAAGTCTGATAGCAGTTGGTCATCGAGTTTCCGTTCATTTCGATTTATGCATTGCATTGATGTTTGAATCATATTATTTTCAGCTACTATGTAAAGTGTATACATTCATGAAGGTGACGATAATGGCGTGTTTCATATCTAGAAACCTGCAGGAATTTTCTGAGGGGAAACATTTACAAGTAGGTAACGAATTTCTATAGAGTTCAGAAATTCGATGGTGTAATCGCATTGCCTTATGGCGAGAGGTTTTTCCTCATCTTTGCTGTATGAAATCATTTCGATGTTAAACTTCCCGGATATTCGTTGTGTTCATATTGTGCTTTCAAAGAGGTGCACATAGAAATTGGTATTAGATATCAGTGAGTTGAGAGGGAGGGAGAATGGGAGCGGTAACGCGACACCTATGCGTTATTTGAAGTATTACCTGCATATTTTTAATTTTAGTAGTTGTAGTTATATAGTTCAGTAATTATTGAGGTTTTCACACATGCGCCTATTTCGAAAATTTTTTAATTTCCCAAAATACGATCCGTCCTGTGTTTGTGTGAGGGCGAGTTGACAATGAATCTTGTTTGTAGTCGATAAGACGCCAAAAAAATCGGCATTCAATCCCTAAAGGAAAAACCACTGATTCATTGCCATGGAGAGCGAGAGAGAGAAGTACAAAACAGCATCCGCATCCAGTTGCAATGCGTTGCCGTGCGGAAGGCACATTCCTGCCAGCCGAATGCAGATACCTGCATGCTGAGACGTATATCGCGCATAAGATGGATGTGGGTGACGGTGACATCTGAATATTGAAACGGGTTGTCTTAATATGAACCTGTTTATATGGAAACTTTATTGGTCGTAGAAAGATCTTTCGGCTCAATAGCGACTTCAGCAGCAAGCCCCACGTATCGTGCATTTCATTCCCACCTCTACCCATCCCTTTTTCATTCTTCCTCCCCTCCCCCTCCCCCTCCCCCCCCCCCTCCCTCCCATATTCTCGCCTCTTTTACACCGGCACCTTATTTTGAAGGCAGCGCGTTATGTTGTCTACTAAATTGGGCTTTTTTTGTGAATTTACCAACTTATAGCTATTTTAGACGGTAGGACGATTGGAATGAGGCGTTACATTTGGCTGAAATGATGTTGCAGAATCGGGTTAGGGCTTACGAGTGCATTCGAGAGTTCCACCTGCGATATGATTGCTTTTGTGTAACCAGCTTCTTTCGTCAGGGTTTTAAACATCTGATTGATAAGCCGTGGGATAAGCGCGTTTTAGCATCGTTTTCATAGCGGGTGAAATTGTAATTTTCGTCGACGGTGAGCAGCGCTTCTCGACAGATCGCCTATCATCGACGAGTAACTCCTTCATGTTTTTGCACAGTCATCTCTTTACCTCTTGTAAATTAACAGCAGGGTGGCTGACCGTCTGTAATAAAATTACTGGCAGTCCTTTACCTTTGAGGTGAGTCACCTCCTAATGCAGTTTTTGTTTGAAAGTTGTTTCGCTTCATGCTTCCTCATATTCTGTTATTCCTTCCTCTCCTCCTCTCCTTCTCACGTTTGATTGTTAAAAAGGTCCAAGAATTTGCTCTGCTTCCGTTTAACTGCGAAAAGTGTGCTAACCAGATTGGTTTACGATTTGTTCAGTTTTATTATCGAATGTTCGATTAGTGTGACAGGTGTGTTCAGTGTATTCTTGTGGTGGGTAAAGGGTGTTGTTGCTACGCCGATTTGTCTGGTTGCGTCGAGTTCTTTCACTGAAAAATGAATCACGTTCAGATCGATAAATCGCGTCATCATGATCTGCTTGATGCGGTATGGTTGGAGGTGCTTTTAGCGGTAATCGGAGATCAATTCGGCAAGTATACCGATGATATTTGCGGCATCGTTGTCAACATACGAAACAAAGGCTCAAAGGTATATTATGATGATTACTTTAGTTCATTAGCTCACTTTCTTATTAATTGATTGAAGTTTCGCTCAAATTAGATAATGCGGAATGATTTTTTTTTAAAGCTTTGTAGTTTCGAAATTCTCCTCCGTTGATATCAAAGATCACTGCTGGAGGCTTGAGGACGCTCTTGAAGAAATTTATTGTTTTAATTTTGTTTCCTAATAGTATGGAGCTCAAATTTCTTAAAAAGCTCTCAAGGAAAATTTAACTTTGCGTATTATTGGTACAGAATGAGGAGGACAAGGTGATTGATGTCCACACACTGAAACGTTGAATTCAGTTGAAGGGATATTGTATGATCTTTTTTCTTACATAAGCATGCAGTTAATGCATTCCGCCGTCTACGCTTTTCTAAGAAAATTTCGTTCGCATTTTTTCATCAGTATGGGGAGGAGAATGGGGGAAATGAATTTGTTGATTTTGTAGTAGTGAGATCTTATAAGATCTTTGGTTAATTCGCAGCATTCGATCCATGTAATTACCTGTCTCATTTCGACGTGATGATGTGGCTGTGAATATGCGTCTGGGGCGACGAGTCTGTTTATTGTTTAATAGTTATTTATTTTTAGATCAGTATATGGACGACAAACGCAAGCAATGATGAATCGAATCTCAAAATTGGGTATCATCTTTCATCACCTTTATTGTTTTTGAGAAAAGTGACGTGTTCATATGGGGAAGGATTGCAATTTTCTTTTTCTGCTCTGGAGACGTAGCAGCTTATTGGATGGTTTTATGAGGCGAAATCAAGTGGATATAATGAAGCATAAAGAAGCAATATGTTGTTTATTGTATAGTATAAAGGGGAGAAACTTTATTAGTTAGGATAGATTTGGGAGAGGGGAGGAGAGTGTGGTGAAATATTTCCGATCTGAAATGAAGGAAAAATTTTTAGTAGTGGAGTCGTGGATAAAAAGCCCAAGAGCTGTTTCTTAGCAGGTATTCTGTCTGGAAGTAAAATCCTCGAGTCCTGCTGCAATTTTGCACTGCTTGACTTGGCTGCATTCGCGCTTCTAAACTTACGTGGCATGAGCAAATTACCCGAGGAAATTCAATTTAAAACACGCACATGATATGAAAGATACCAAATAACCTTTTTCATTGTAGGAAAGAAAGAGACTGTTTGCAGGGAGATCTTAAAGCAGAAGCTAATTAATCCGGAAATTGACCAAAAAATTCCGCGACCACTCTTTGACATGCTTCGTTATGAAGATCACCAAGAGGTGCAGTACAAGAGCTCGAGCAGCGTGAGGGCCAAGTTCACGATCTCATCCCAGGAGTGAGGCTCTTTGCTGCTCCTTGGCAGTCGGTCTTTGCGTTGTGCTTAAAGTGACGCTATTTGCGGAAGCATAATTAAGAAGCATGTCCTATGCTGCTTCTGCTTTTTAAGCTATTTTTAACTTGTTTTTTATTGTTTATTGTTTTCAGTAAAATCAGATTTTCCAGTCGTGATGAAGAAATCTTCTCTTTCATAATTTTCCTCATAACTCATAATCCGAATTTCTCACGTTTAATTTTTCAATATTTATTGTCTGTCGGTGATATGGTCATCAATTTCATGATATTAAGCCGCAGATTTCAAAGGTTCCACCTTTTAGCAGCACGCCTCCGTGTTGAGAATGGAAGGAAAAGAATTAGTTGCTATGCATGACGGACAGGATTCTTCTGGAAGAGACGGGAGGTGAGAGAGGTAGAGGTGGCGTTAGGTGAGTAAGCCCGGTTGTCGCAAATAAAATGATGCCGTGGTTTGATTTTTGGCTAGCACAGTTATAAAAACGCATTCACTCGTCCTTCAGTTCATAGAGTTATACTTAGGTGACACAAAAGTTGGATTAGTTCATGCTGCTTGTGGCGGCAAGTAAAAGTGTAATAATGATTGAAAATTGCTGTAGATTGAAAAATACTGCTCTGCATGCACCGTTAGCAGTAATGTTATGGAGCTGTATTTAAAATTTTTTCCGCAATTTGCTTTATTGTTCAAGTTGGGAGAGTCGTTACGGAGCACTTATTTTGTTTAATGAAGATATATTGGTCGGTCAGAAAGGAGCAGTAATGTATTATTGAGCGGTCAAAATAACGAAACATACTATATTTTATTGCTTATTTGAACGTTAACATTGGTATGAGTACGTCATTTGTTGTAGGATTTCATTTTAGCGTATCATGTTTGGAGAGGAGATTGGGATTTATGGGTGGACTTATTTTCTGGAAAGGGAGGGGATGGATGAAGAGGATATACTTGAAAGTGATCAGTAAACACGAGTTTTTTTCTTGTGCTTAATGGCTCATTTTTGGCAGTTTGATGGTGCTGTTGCGTTCTGATGTTGATTTTGATACGAGTATTTGCATCAGTGTGTTTCGACCTATAAGGCGAGCTTACAGGACGCTTGGCTTTGCGGGGTTGTTGTGAACAAATTGGATGATGACTGTTGGAAGGTAGAGTGCTTGAATTTGAGTCTTTCCTTTTAAAATTGACATTTACCGTTAACCTCTGCTCTTGATCCTTTTCAAATTTGATATGTTCATATTTGCAGCATACATGCTTTTTATTGTCATGTCCTCATTGATCCGGAGCATTTTAACGGGGAAGTTGTTAGTCGTTTTCTTGGGAACGGGAGGTTGTGTCGTTGAGGTTTAGGAATATTTATGGGAAATTGATGGCAGTAGTTACAGGAGTCGGCGTTTAAAGCAAGCCTTATTGATTCATCCCTCTGTTCTTTGAAATGTGTCCTCGGCTTTTGTTCATGCTATCTCTTTCGTGCTTCTGGTTTTTGTTGATTTTGCCAGTCAATAAATTTTTTACTGTTGTTATTATGATTTTTTTTTCATATTTTTAGTATTGGTTAATTTTGCCATTAATTATCTGGATTCTCTTCAGGGCTGGTCCATCATACCTGTCTGTCGACCTTTGAACTCACCTGCAAATTCCTCATTAAATCTGGCCTAATTCGATTGGTTATGGTCGTATATCACAAAGTTTTTACTTCAGTTACTTGCATCTTTCAACGTGATGAAAAGAAGGTCGTAAGAGTGATCAAATCTGGAACTACTTAAGAGTTGCGCTTGAAGCAAGGTGCAAGGAGTGGTGCGGACCGCCTGTGGTTGTGTTTGTTCGAATGAAGGGGGTGCAGAAGCACGAAATTTAGGTGAGTATTTGTGCACATTAGGTTTAAAAGCGTTGTGTGATTTGAAGGATTTGGTGATTGCTAATCCACAAGATCAGAGAAGCATGCAAGGGTTGTTCGTGGTGCAAGGCTGATTTTCATGTGCTGCAGACTGGCTCAACAATTCTCCTGACCTTCTTCGGTTGGGATGTAGGATGGGCCCTAGGGTGGGAATGAAGCATGCGAAACGCTCTAAAAGTTATGGAATGATGTTGCAAAGCGCCTTTTCATTTGGGAGGTACTTTGGTTTCATCGGCTTTTCGATGTTGTGTTTCAGAAGTGCCAGTCCGTTAGTCATTCACAAGATTTGCGATGTTGCAACAGGTCACGGCTGTTCATATAAACCTACAAGGTGTAGGTTAGAATCGAAGCAAGCATTTGTTGTATGTACAATCTTAATTGGCGCATTATTTCAACTATCAAATTCCTCACTATATTCACTAATTGGTCGGCATATCATTCTCGTTGAATGGAAGTGACGTCCGTAGAATTGAAGTGAAAATCATCCTTCTTTTGGTTTTTGTGTCATAATTGAGTGGACGAAATAATAAGAGCAGGAAGGACTTTTTTGAAGCAACACGCAAAATAGATGTAATACTTCCTTAGATGTTTCCACGGGACAGTCATTGTTCTAGTCTTGGCTTGCTATTTGTTCAGCTTTATCTGGGAGTATTTTCGATCTCAAGTCTCATAAATGCTTTATACAGCGCTAAACGACCTTTCAGAAGGTTGGGAGGGGGTGGGGTGTTGAAATAGGAGATATTATAAGGAACACTTTAGTTTGATATCGTAGATGGATAGTGTGTTTGATTCAGTTCTATAGGATGTCGTCAATATGGGACTTCATAAAACGTCATCGCGGTAAACTGTTGGTGGGCGGCGTGATCGCGGGTGCTGCATATGCGATACACACCGCCATTCAGAATTTGCATGAGCAGCAACAGTTGATGCAGCAATTCAAAACGGATCCGTTGCGTATACAGGTTGCTGTTTCATACCATTATTGTCATAAACCTTTGGCTTGAAGCTTATATTTCGATAGCTTTTACAGGTGGTAAAAATATTTGGAGGTATAGGTTTTTTATGTGGATTAGACGGTTTTATATAGGTAAAGGTTCTGTTGTGTTGGTTGCCCACATTCGAAATAGTGCATGAGGGATTGTTTTGTTGTTTAATTAATTTTTGCAAACGGTTGGTTTGGTGGGCGGAGCTGTTTTCGTAGCACTTCCAGTACCAGAACATGTTTTACCAAGTTAGGCAGTATGATGTGATTGGTGTTCGGTACAGGTTGATCGGTTTTGTGACTATATTGCTGCGGACAGTATTATAGCAACGCGAACAATCGGCCAGGACCTTGTGCGAATGTTCATAGGTAGTAATATGTTTCCGGCAAGGTGAAGAAAGAGGCTTTCCCTGATGCATTGTTTTATCCACGAGTTTTTTTACTGAAGCGGGATAGAGTCTGGAGAGGAGAAGAAGGTGAAAGAAAGGAGGAAATGTTGAAGAGGATCATTTGAGGCGAGGCGTCATTATGTATATGATACGAATCAACGGGCATGTGATAAGTCGATCATCGAATTGACGCAGTGTGTGGCGAAACGTATTTTGTTACGTTTTGATGTGGAGTCGGCGATCGCTGCGCTCAAAGGCGAGCCGCAACTCTCGAATGAGCAAAGGCTCCAAATATGGAATAAATTGAAGGTAATTGCAGGTTTTATTTGGTCGCGTTTTTGTATCATGTTTGTTTATTTAATAGCTTATGTTCGTGTGTTATTCCACTTTCCCTCCTAGCCCCTTAATAATTATTGTTCTTCAGCCCGTCAAGTGAAGTAGTATGTATGGGTGCACTCCGATCACCATTTCCTTTTATAGTGAGGAGAGGTCGAGCCGGAAGATTGGAAAATTCATGATGGTTTGAGAACAACTAGTCGACGATTTTGGTTCTCCTGTCATCGGATTTTTCTAAGATATCAGAGTCAGCAAGTTGGGACCTAGAGGGAATGGAATTAACGACATATCGCCTCCAGTCTGCTCAACTGGGCTTTGATTCATTTAAAAAGAAGAGCCTCTTTATATTGCAAGCGGTAGACATAAATAAACAAAAGAAATGCTTCATCATCGTTTAACAAATTTCATTGAAACCGGAAATGACAGGAATATATTCAGTAGAAGTCCTTTCCGCCTTTGTGGCACTTGAACTTAGTCGCTTTTTTCCAGTTAAGAACGTTAACAAATCCTTAGCATCCGTTTGAAGTTACATCCTAATTTTATTTTGAACTTGCAGGTACTGGCGGTGGGACGCATAATGGCACTTGCATATTCATTTTCATTGCTGACGGTCGCACTTAAATGTCAAATATCCATCCTTGCGTCCTATATTTGTGAGTCATTCGACCGTGTGGATGATTCAAGCTGGTATGCATATTTATCTCATTTGAATAGCCTTTGCTTGTGGATTGTTGTTTCATAGTCGAACGGTCCGTTGGTGTCATGGTACAGGCTAGTTGGAGGATGATTGATTTTTGGCGCTGATTTTGGAGGGCGTTTCCAGTTTCGAGACGTATTCGCTCTATGAGTGAATTTGAAAAATTTGCGAGCATTCTTTTGTGATTGGAAAGGAAGTTCTGTCCACATGAGGACAGGAAATTTTGCATTTTTTTTTTGTTTTTTTTTGAATATTTAGGTAATATTCGTCAAATATTTTTAGACAAATGGCTTCAGGGGAGACGAGCGGTTATCTTGCTAACTTTTATTTCTCTTCTTATCCCTGGCGGGAAATTTTTTCGTACCTTTCCCGCAAGGATTTGGTGGAGTTTATTGGTTATATTATAAGCACTGATTAACGTCGAGTGCCAATTGGTGTTTACAGGTGGTCGAAATATATGGGTAGTTATTTTGGTAGCGGCAACGATTCAAGTGGTTTTGGGCATACGACTATCGATGCAAATGCCCAACAGATTTTTCTCAAATGCATTCAGTACTATACAACGCAAGGTTTTGCACGTTTTTGTTATTTTCTCTTTGACATGTGAGTACCTTGACAAATTGAAGGGATAGTTGCTAGATGAAAATATTTATATGGAAAGGTTGGTTCATGATTTGAATGTTTCGCTCCAAGTTGCTTCGATTTTTTTCGTCAGCTCTTTGTTTTGTCATTTTGAATGGACGACATCGATGAATCATAGAAAACGCTAAAGGATAATTATATGAACGGTGAAACAGTTCGATATTTGATTTTTTATAAGTTGGTTGTGTTTATATTGGTTGTTATATGCATATAATTGTATTTACAAGTGGTCCAGTTAGAGGTCTTCATGGATTCAATCTTTGTCTATTATGGTGCGAATATTTACCAAAAGAGAGCGATGATCTCTCATATCGTGCTATTCTTTGATTAGTGTAGGTGTGGAAAAGCTCTTGGATCGAATAGAAACGGTCTGTGAAGAGGAACTCTGTGATATCAGCCTGAAGAATGAGTTCGATTCGGACTGCCTTAAGGAGCTCTTTGAAACCATTAAGCGACGAATGCAATCAATTGATACACGTCATTTCTCGTACCTTATTGTACCGAAATTTGCGGACCAGGTACTATTTGTCGATTTCAGGTTTCTTTTTGCCTTTATTTAGAGGAAAATTTCAATTGTAATGATGCTTTTCAGTACGTTGGTACCGGTGGAAGATTTGATGGAACAAACAGAGATCACTGATGAGGTGAAAGTAAAAGATACAAGGATAGGATTTTCTAATTTGAGGTGCACTTCTGTGGGGGCAGTTTTAGAAATATTCTTATTGGTTTGTATGGTTTTGTGAAGTGTAGTGTCTGTGTTGAGGATGCATTCGCACTGCCACATTCTGGTGATCTCCAAGCACTGCTACACCGGCTCATTGAAATGCTCGAATCAACAAAGTGCAAATCAGTCGCGTCGTCGCTGATCGACTTTTATCTTCATGCTGCAGTACATGTCGGTTTGCGTATTTTGTTCGAGTGATCTTTTGTTCTGGAATACGGAAGTGAGCCGATGAGACAAAGGGAGAGGGGGAGAAGGAGGGATAACTGTGAGTTGTTCCTTAGTTCAGATTACAGAGGAGTCTAGCACTATTGGGTAAAAACTCGTGAAAGAACGTTCATCAGTTTTGCGATAATATTTCGAACGCGGTTTCTTGTTTTGGAACATAGTGCTTGGTAAATACTCGAATATATCTTCCTAGCTCGTTCTCGGATTCGTGTATTTTGGAAACATGTTCGGGCTTTTCGTGATGGTGATTTCAAGTCTTAACGAGCTGCTTCACTTCGTGGTTTTGATGTTTTTCCACTATTTGAGGTTAGGTCTTTGATCTGTGGTCATAGAGTCGATCAGAAATAGCAGGTAGAATACAATTTTTTGGTTTTATGACTGGGATCTTGATCTACGATCAGTACAATAATTCTCACATTTGTTTTTGAATTCACTTTCACTTGCGCTTTCTTTTTTAACTTTGGCGGATATTCTCGCACATCTTTCCGAAACGATCGAGTTTTATTTTATAGTAGATTCATTCGTTAGTTAACAAGAAATTAACTGAGTGAAGAGCCGAAACTTTGTGCAGAAGACGCCTCGCCCTGAATTATGCTGTTGGTTAGATGGATTGTGCTAATTTTGAGGAAGTAGCTCAGCTCCCGCCTGGGCTCATTTATTTGCTCTACTGCCCCTGCACATTCAACCTGAAAACCTAGGAACATGGTTGCTGGAATTTTTTCAACCTAAGAACATGATTGCTGGAACTTTTTAAGTGCTAAACCATTTTTCGTCAAGTTATTAGGGGAAGGTTCATCCGCTCATGATGGTAACCGATTGCTTCAAATTTAATACGGCTCTAAGAAATGGAGGTGTTAATATCGATATGAGGGAAAGGGAAGAGAAGTCAAAGTATAAAGAATAATACGGCATACGCTTCCACTCTCTTGTCTTCTTACTCACTTAAATTGATTTTTGGTTCAGCACCACTCACTTGAGATGGGAATATTGAGATGTAGATGAGTAAATAAATTATTCGGTCTTGCATATGTATGTTATGTTGTTTCTCGTCACCTTCTTGCCCTACCCCCTGTTTTCTCTGCCCTTCGTTGGAGAAAACGGGCCTTATATGTCCGTTCCTCCTCACCTCCCTTCTCCACCCTTCTTTTCTCTCAGTTCCTGAAAGCGGGGCTACCACCTCATAGACTCTTTGTTTCGATGATAGTGGAAGCCGAAAATATTGTCTTAATGCTGATATTATTCACTGAATATATTTTTTACCTTGCGCACAAATGAATTATTGTTGTGGCAATGACTTTTTAGCAAATTTATTTTTTTACTTGATAATGCTTTGCAAATTTAGTTCTGTGATCAGCATTCGAACCGAGGGAAGATCCCACTGGCCCGGGTTGTGCCGTTATTGGCCGACTGCTATCCGTCGATTAGCCGTTGCAACGTCGATTCACCTCTTCAGAACAGTCTTTGCTCCACAGAACTACACCAGCTGTGTATATATGTCTTTTCTTTGCCGCCACCTATGTCAATGTCTCATTCTTCAGTGCAGTGATTCTCCAATGCACTTTTTTCTTCTAGACGAGCATGTAAGAGCAAGCAAAATGCTTGTGTTTAGGAGGAGAGGGGATTAGTGCATGTATTTGTCTTGTTTCATTTTCTGGTCATGTGCTTCTCCAACGTAGTAAAATTGTGGTAGTTTGTTGTGTTTGGAGAAGGTACGAGCAGTAAGACGTGGGAGGAGGGAAGGAAAGAATGCACGAAACACAAGCTTTGCCTCATTCAAAAAATGTCTCATTTTAATCTGCCACCCGGAAATTGTTTTCTTTCTCCACAATCGATGCAGCACGCACAAGTAAGCAGAGTTGTATCGTCTAATTCCCACTTTTATACTTTCTGGTTATACGAAAGTTTTGCATTGTGCCATTATATTGCCTGTGATGTACGAATTGTGCTTATAATTGCTAGGGACACATTGCTCTTGATGGAAAGGTAAATTGTGGAGGTGCCCGATATCTTCAGAGGGTGGGGGTGCGTTTATGGAACACTTGATATCTCAGCAGGACAGGATAGTGTGGATGAGGGAGCCAATTGGTGGAGGCGTGCCTCAGAAGTTGCGTCGGCTTGTTTTAAGCGCGATGTGTGGACTGCTGCGACGCATGTCATGTCTAGAGGCGCATTCATCCGAAATTTGTTGTCATTTTACTATCATCTATATTCTGTTGCATTTCCACTGCTATTTTAATAAAAATTTATTGAATTACGTGTCTGGAAACATATTTATGTACAATGAGTCATTTATATGCATAATACACACAGTAACCCTCCAGATAACCCCAGGGACACAGCAAAACTTAGTGATAGTGGACGGTTGAAGGGTATAGGACGAATATAAAACGAAGCTGATTATAGAGAGGAAAAAAGACGTTCGGTGTCTGCAGAAACCATAAATAACTCAGCGGGCGGCTAACGTCAGGATTGGGAATCAAAGTGGTTTCATATATCATATCTGATAACAGCGTAAGAAGCCATGAATGTGGTGTATAATTTGGAGGTTACCACCAGCTTCCGCAAGTTGTTGCGGATAGGAACTGCTGATCTTTTCCAGTTAAACAAAGCTCACTGCCCATTTTGAAGCGTTTTAATGTCTTGCATAGAATTTTAGAACTTTCAAACCTTAAGTCAAACTCCAGGTCAGAATTTAAAAACCCAAAAGCTTATCGTCGAGGCTCAGACAGACCTGCTATTGAAATAGGTGAAATCTTTCGCAATATTCGTTGACATGAATTTCGCCTTTGCTACTATAGAAGCGATGAGAACTTAATAAGTGTTTAATTTTTTAACTAGGTCTTAATGAAACCGAATCACGCGGTGATTTTCTAGGCGAAGGTTCTTATGAATCAAAATAATGGAAATGGAAACAGGAATAGAACTAGAAATGGAAATAGATGTTGAAGTTGAGATAGAAATAAAGGAAGAGGAACCCTGGTGTGTTAAAATACACTGCCATATTTCTGGAGGCAATATATGTACCGGACCACACCGCAAAATTGCGAGAGGTCAAGATGAGGTAACGCTCGGGAAGAGCGGGAGGCGGGGGAAGAAATGAACAGAAAAACCCTTATAGGCTCTGATAATACCCCACCGCACATGCCTCAAAATTTGTATCGGTGAAAAACCCGTTATGACGACAGCGTCCTCAGAAGGCGATTCTCGGTCATTTCTACATCGCAGATTACCTTACTCCATCGATTCCTTTCTAATGCTTCATAAAATTCCTCTCCGTTCGCCAACAAACGATCATTACTCGTCTCGGCGGTTTCATCATCCACTGCTTCGACACCACCTTCCTCCAACGCCACTATAGCACCGCCTTCAACTACCGGATAGTACATCTACAACCAGCGACTGAATAAACTCACTAGAAATCAACTACAATAGGTTTTTCATTAAAATTCAGTTTCCCTGCTGTTCACAGGACAGAATCGGTCCCATCTAAATAGTGTTTGAACGTACAACCGGCAAATATCCTACCTGCTGACAAATACTATCAGCTTATACTGATAAAACTGCTCTCCTCAACGATGAGAGAGGATGAAAGGGGCATCTTTATTTCTACATATTTCCCTTTTCTCCTGACCATCAACGCTCTCTCGTCCATACAAACTTGTTAAAAACTCGATGAAGAGGGCGGGGAGAGGAAGAAGGGTTGAAAACACTTTTTCCTTTAAATCTTTGGTTACTGGCAGCCATCTCTACCCAGCGGGGAAAACTATGAAGTTCATCAGATGACAACTGATTCACAATATTCGACACAACAGAACAGTTAAAACCACTAAAAGCGAAAAAACGGAGAAGTATGAAAATTTCCAATCTGTGCATTAAATATCACAGCCTAAATCATTTTGCACTCTGGCTTCCTGGCTGCATAAAGTCACCCCATTCCCTTCCCCCAACGTCCTTTAAATAAAACTGTGCAAGGTAAATTGGTCGCTTCTTCTTTCATAGCAATCATTACTGAAGGAATCTGAAAATGTGTTTGTTCATATGCTTTTACTCTCTCTGTATTACAGTGCTCATCTTCGGTTCTTATCTCTGTTAGATTAAAACAGAAAACGACCAACCGGTTGCACAACATATGAAGAACTGCCCACTGAATATGCATATTGTGCGCCCTGACCATAGACTTGTTGTTGGTAGGAGATATTCGGGTCATAACAATTCGCTATGCCCTGAAAACATCAAACTTTCAACTAGGTATTTTACTCCTCAGTGCCTCTCCAGTAATAATAATCCACTCCCTGATAAACAGATTCGTGCATCTCTTCATTTCAAAAAAAAAAAAAAAAAACAGCAAGAATACAGCCATGAAACTTTAACGCTTAATGACCTAATAGAGACATCCATCCCTGATTAAGCATGCCTCCAATCACAGTTGAATTAACCCCGCAAATACCCCTACTCAAGTTCATGCGGTTATCTAGTCCTTCTGCTACGAACCGTTTAAATCCTTCGAGTTTAAAATCGATCTGACCAGTTTGTCCAAATTAGGAGATGCGATAAACCTGTAGATATAGAAAACGTGAACCTGAGCATGAGCATAATAAGTAGAAGCATCATAGGCAAGCGGGTGTTGTTGCCGCGCTTGTCGAGGTGCGCGATACTTTGGTTGCGCCAACTTCAGTAACAGCTGTTTCCCATCAACACGATATTTGTTCATTTCCAACTGTAAATAACATCGGTATGATCTACTGACCATTTTGATCTAATTCAAATAAACCTATTTACTCTAACAGTATTCCGAAGGAAGATAGTAATTACTAAAGAAAACATGGGAGGACAATCTGAGGATGCGGGAATGGAGCTATATCCGATAGAATAATATTACATAATTCCCTAAGAATCGATTCAGGACTAAACATTCATGCGACTCCCTCCTTCCAATATTAATCTCAGAGCATATAAAGACCTTCGACCTTAGTCAAGCCAACAGAAGTTCCATCATAAAAGATCATATCCTCAAACACGGTTCGGAAGCAAAATTACTGTATAAATGCAAATAAAACCCCCTCGCAATGACCTCCTCCAATAACCCCCAAAACCCCTAATGGGCTTTGATTCGTAACCCAGTACTTAGGAACGCTAAACGGCTTACGAGAGCTCTTTGTTGGTCCGTCTGATCGGAGAATCGAACAAAACCAAGTCCCTTCGATGAGCCATCCGAATTACGGTACACTTTTGCACCGCGACATGAACGATACCGCTCTCCAAATATCTGAACAATTCTATTTCATGTCTCCTCATATTCCCCGATACACTGATTAAACTATAAAAAGCATTTTCCATTCCTTCTTCTATCTTCTTAGTTCGCATTCAAATTAGCAACTCGAATTTTTAAAGCATCAATTATGGATAAGCCGCAAATGTATTCCTTGCGACGTTCCTATCGCAATCTATAATATTCCATTTTGAAAGCGTCCACTAAACCACTATTGCAAGAAACGATCTGCATAATAGATTTCCCTACAATGAAGGGGAAAGGAAAGGAGAGGGTGAGGAAGAAGGGAAAAAACATGGACGATGAACAACCAAACAACCTGCCCATTTGATTTCATATTTAAACAAATGAAATTAAGTAACAATTCACCTAGCAGACACATATCAGATAACTCTTAGCCTTTTCACATTTATTGGGGTGGGGGATGCGGGAGTGGGGTGGAATAGCTTAGAAAAAGAGACTGAAACTAAAAATGACTGAATACATAACCTACTTCAAAGCCAACTCAAATATTACCGAAGATTGAACTCACCAAAAATAATGCCGCATCATCCATATCATGAGGAACATTATTGACGAATAAATTATATTCCGTATAACTGAAAGAAAAAGAAGATATACCATAAAATTCTATGAGCGATGAAAATGTTCAAATTCAATGCTGCATTTGATTTAATTTCTAAATAAGAACCTTACTTCAATTTATATCAATAACTATTTCAGGAAAATTCATAAAACCATACAATAATATTCCTAGCAATTCCAAGGACCTACCAACAAGTGATGCAACAGTAACGAGAAATTATATTCAGACCGTTCGCAGCAACGAGAAATTGTATTCAGACCGTTCGCAATGGCGCGTGATCATATTCAGACCGTTCGCAGTAGCGGGAAATTTTATTCAGACCGTTCGCAGTGGCGCGAGATCATATTCGGACCGTTCGCAGTAGCGGGAAATTACATTCAGACCGTTCGCAGTGGCGCGAGATCACATTCAGACCGATCGCAGTAGCGGGAAATTATATTCAGACCGTTCCCAATGGCGCGAGAGTAAAGGGCCGAAATTTTTGTGCAGAAGACACCTCGTCGTGAATTATGCTGTTGATTAGATGGATTGTGCTAATTTTGAGGAAGTAGCTCAGCTCCCGCCTGGGCTCATTTATTTGCTCTACTGCCCCTGCACATTCAACCTGAAAACCTAGGAACATGGTTGCTGGAATTTTTTCAACCTAAGAACATGATTGCTGGAACTTTTTAAGTGCTAAACCATTTTTCGTCAAGTTATTAGGGGAAGGTTCATCCGCTCATGATGGTAACCGATTGCTTCAAATTTAATACGGCTCTAAGAAATGGAGGTGTTAATATCGATATGAGGGAAAGGGAAGAGAAGTCAAAGTATAAAGAATAATACGGCATACGCTTCCACTCTCTTGTCTTCTTACTCACTTAAATTGATTTTTGGTTCAGCACCACTCACTTGAGATGGGAATATTGAGATGTAGATGAGTAAATAAATTATTCGGTCTTGCATATGTATGTTATGTTGTTTCTCGTCACCTTCTTGCCCTACCCCCTGTTTTCTCTGCCCTTCGTTGGAGAAAACGGGCCTTATATGTCCGTTCCTCCTCACCTCCCTTCTCCACCCTTCTTTTCTCTCAGTTCCTGAAAGCGGGGCTACCACCTCATAGACTCTTTGTTTCGATGATAGTGGAAGCCGAAAATATTGTCTTAATGCTGATATTATTCACTGAATATATTTTTTACCTTGCGCACAAATGAATTATTGTTGTGGCAATGACTTTTTAGCAAATTTATTTTTTTACTTGATAATGCTTTGCAAATTTAGTTCTGTGATCAGCATTCGAACCGAGGGAAGATCCCACTGGCCCGGGTTGTGCCGTTATTGGCCGACTGCTATCCGTCGATTAGCCGTTGCAACGTCGATTCACCTCTTCAGAACAGTCTTTGCTCCACAGAACTACACCAGCTGTGTATATATGTCTTTTCTTTGCCGCCACCTATGTCAATGTCTCATTCTTCAGTGCAGTGATTCTCCAATGCACTTTTTTCTTCTAGACGAGCATGTAAGAGCAAGCAAAATGCTTGTGTTTAGGAGGAGAGGGGATTAGTGCATGTATTTGTCTTGTTTCATTTTCTGGTCATGTGCTTCTCCAACGTAGTAAAATTGTGGTAGTTTGTTGTGTTTGGAGAAGGTACGAGCAGTAAGACGTGGGAGGAGGGAAGGAAAGAATGCACGAAACACAAGCTTTGCCTCATTCAAAAAATGTCTCATTTTAATCTGCCACCCGGAAATTGTTTTCTTTCTCCACAATCGATGCAGCACGCACAAGTAAGCAGAGTTGTATCGTCTAATTCCCACTTTTATACTTTCTGGTTATACGAAAGTTTTGCATTGTGCCATTATATTGCCTGTGATGTACGAATTGTGCTTATAATTGCTAGGGACACATTGCTCTTGATGGAAAGGTAAATTGTGGAGGTGCCCGATATCTTCAGAGGGTGGGGGTGCGTTTATGGAACACTTGATATCTCAGCAGGACAGGATAGTGTGGATGAGGGAGCCAATTGGTGGAGGCGTGCCTCAGAAGTTGCGTCGGCTTGTTTTAAGCGCGATGTGTGGACTGCTGCGACGCATGTCATGTCTAGAGGCGCATTCATCCGAAATTTGTTGTCATTTTACTATCATCTATATTCTGTTGCATTTCCACTGCTATTTTAATAAAAATTTATTGAATTACGTGTCTGGAAACATATTTATGTACAATGAGTCATTTATATGCATAATACACACAGTAACCCTCCAGATAACCCCAGGGACACAGCAAAACTTAGTGATAGTGGACGGTTGAAGGGTATAGGACGAATATAAAACGAAGCTGATTATAGAGAGGAAAAAAGACGTTCGGTGTCTGCAGAAACCATAAATAACTCAGCGGGCGGCTAACGTCAGGATTGGGAATCAAAGTGGTTTCATATATCATATCTGATAACAGCGTAAGAAGCCATGAATGTGGTGTATAATTTGGAGGTTACCACCAGCTTCCGCAAGTTGTTGCGGATAGGAACTGCTGATCTTTTCCAGTTAAACAAAGCTCACTGCCCATTTTGAAGCGTTTTAATGTCTTGCATAGAATTTTAGAACTTTCAAACCTTAAGTCAAACTCCAGGTCAGAATTTAAAAACCCAAAAGCTTATCGTCGAGGCTCAGACAGACCTGCTATTGAAATAGGTGAAATCTTTCGCAATATTCGTTGACATGAATTTCGCCTTTGCTACTATAGAAGCGATGAGAACTTAACAAGTGTTTAATTTTTTAACTAGGTCTTAATGAAACCGAATCACGCGGTGATTTTCTAGGCGAAGGTTCTTATGAATCAAAATAATGGAAATGGAAACAGGAATAGAACTAGAAATGGAAATAGATGTTGAAGTTGAGATAGAAATAAAGGAAGAGGAACCCTGGTGTGTTAAAATACACTGCCATATTTCTGGAGGCAATATATGTACCGGACCACACCGCAAAATTGCGAGAGGTCAAGATGAGGTAACGCTCGGGAAGAGCGGGAGGCGGGGGAAGAAATGAACAGAAAAACCCTTATAGGCTCTGATAATACCCCACCGCACATGCCTCAAAATTTGTATCGGTGAAAAACCCGTTATGACGACAGCGTCCTCAGAAGGCGATTCTCGGTCATTTCTACATCGCAGATTACCTTACTCCATCGATTCCTTTCTAATGCTTCATAAAATTCCTCTCCGTTCGCCAACAAACGATCATTACTCGTCTCGGCGGTTTCATCATCCACTGCTTCGACACCACCTTCCTCCAACGCCACTATAGCACCGCCTTCAACTACCGGATAGTACATCTACAACCAGCGACTGAATAAACTCACTAGAAATCAACTACAATAGGTTTTTCATTAAAATTCAGTTTCCCTGCTGTTCACAGGACAGAATCGGTCCCATCTAAATAGTGTTTGAACGTACAACCGGCAAATATCCTACCTGCTGACAAATACTATCAGCTTATACTGATAAAACTGCTCTCCTCAACGATGAGAGAGGATGAAAGGGGCATCTTTATTTCTACATATTTCCCTTTTCTCCTGACCATCAACGCTCTCTCGTCCATACAAACTTGTTAAAAACTCGATGAAGAGGGCGGGGAGAGGAAGAAGGGTTGAAAACACTTTTTCCTTTAAATCTTTGGTTACTGGCAGCCATCTCTACCCAGCGGGGAAAACTATGAAGTTCATCAGATGACAACTGATTCACAATATTCGACACAACAGAACAGTTAAAACCACTAAAAGCGAAAAAACGGAGAAGTATGAAAATTTCCAATCTGTGCATTAAATATCACAGCCTAAATCATTTTGCACTCTGGCTTCCTGGCTGCATAAAGTCACCCCATTCCCTTCCCCCAACGTCCTTTAAATAAAACTATGCAAGGTAAATTGGTCGCTTCTTCTTTCATAGCAATCATTACTGAAGGAATCTGAAAATGTGTTTGTTCATATGCTTTTACTCTCTCTGTATTACAGTGCTCATCTTCAGTTCTTATCTCTGTTAGATTAAAACAGAAAACGACCAACCGGTTGCACAACATATGAAGAACTGCCCACTGAATATGCATATTGTGCGCCCTGACCATAGACTTGTTGTTGGTAGGAGATATTCGGGTCATAACAATTCGCTATGCCCTGAAAACATCAAACTTTCAACTAGGTATTTTACTCCTCAGTGCCTCTCCAGTAATAATAATCCACTCCCTGATAAACAGATTCGTGCATCTCTTCATTTCAAAAAAAAAAAAAAAAAACAGCAAGAATACAGCCATGAAACTTTAACGCTTAATGACCTAATAGAGACATCCATCCCTGATTAAGCATGCCTCCAATCACAGTTGAATTAACCCCGCAAATACCCCTACTCAAGTTCATGCGGTTATCTAGTCCTTCTGCTACGAACCGTTTAAATCCTTCGAGTTTAAAATCGATCTGACCAGTTTGTCCAAATTAGGAGATGCGATAAACCTGTAGATATAGAAAACGTGAACCTGAGCATGAGCATAATAAGTAGAAGCATCATAGGCAAGCGGGTGTTGTTGCCGCGCTTGTCGAGGTGCGCGATACTTTGGTTGCGCCAACTTCAGTAACAGCTGTTTCCCATCAACACGATATTTGTTCATTTCCAACTGTAAATAACATCGGTATGATCTACTGACCATTTTGATCTAATTCAAATAAACCTATTTACTCTAACAGTATTCCGAAGGAAGATAGTAATTACTAAAGAAAACATGGGAGGACAATCTGAGGATGCGGGAATGGAGCTATATCCGATAGAATAATATTACATAATTCCCTAAGAATCGATTCAGGACTAAACATTCATGCGACTCCCTCCTTCCAATATTAATCTCAGAGCATATAAAGACCTTCGACCTTAGTCAAGCCAACAGAAGTTCCATCATAAAAGATCATATCCTCAAACACGGTTCGGAAGCAAAATTACTGTATAAATGCAAATAAAACCCCCTCGCAATGACCTCCTCCAATAACCCCCAAAACCCCTAATGGGCTTTGATTCGTAACCCAGTACTTAGGAACGCTAAACGGCTTACGAGAGCTCTTTGTTGGTCCGTCTGATCGGAGAATCGAACAAAACCAAGTCCCTTCGATGAGCCATCCGAATTACGGTACACTTTTGCACCGCGACATGAACGATACCGCTCTCCAAATATCTGAACAATTCTATTTCATGTCTCCTCATATTCCCCGATACACTGATTAAACTATAAAAAGCATTTTCCATTCCTTCTTCTATCTTCTTAGTTCGCATTCAAATTAGCAACTCGAATTTTTAAAGCATCAATTATGGATAAGCCGCAAATGTATTCCTTGCGACGTTCCTATCGCAATCTATAATATTCCATTTTGAAAGCGTCCACTAAACCACTATTGCAAGAAACGATCTGCATAATAGATTTCCCTACAATGAAGGGGAAAGGAAAGGAGAGGGTGAGGAAGAAGGGAAAAAACATGGACGATGAACAACCAAACAACCTGCCCATTTGATTTCATATTTAAACAAATGAAATTAAGTAACAATTCACCTAGCAGACACATATCAGATAACTCTTAGCCTTTTCACATTTATTGGGGTGGGGGATGCGGGAGTGGGGTGGAATAGCTTAGAAAAAGAGACTGAAACTAAAAATGACTGAATACATAACCTACTTCAAAGCCAACTCAAATATTACCGAAGATTGAACTCACCAAAAATAATGCCGCATCATCCATATCATGAGGAACATTATTGACGAATAAATTATATTCCGTATAACTGAAAGAAAAAGAAGATATACCATAAAATTCTATGAGCGATGAAAATGTTCAAATTCAATGCTGCATTTGATTTAATTTCTAAATAAGAACCTTACTTCAATTTATATCAATAACTATTTCAGGAAAATTCATAAAACCATACAATAATATTCCTAGCAATTCCAAGGACCTACCAACAAGTGATGCAACAGTAACGAGAAATTATATTCAGACCGTTCGCAGCAACGAGAAATTGTATTCAGACCGTTCGCAATGGCGCGTGATCATATTCAGACCGTTCGCAGTAGCGGGAAATTTTATTCAGACCGTTCGCAGTGGCGCGAGATCATATTCGGACCGTTCGCAGTAGCGGGAAATTACATTCAGACCGTTCGCAGTGGCGCGAGATCACATTCAGACCGATCGCAGTAGCGGGAAATTATATTCAGACCGTTCCCAATGGCGCGAGAGTAAAGGGCCGAAATTTTTGTGCAGAAGACACCTCGTCGTGAATTATGCTGTTGATTAGATGGATTGTGCTAATTTTGAGGAAGTAGCTCAGCTCCCGCCTGGGCTCATTTATTTGCTCTACTGCCCCTGCACATTCAACCTGAAAACCTAGGAACATGGTTGCTGGAATTTTTTCAACCTAAGAACATGATTGCTGGAACTTTTTAAGTGCTAAACCATTTTTCGTCAAGTTATTAGGGGAAGGTTCATCCGCTCATGATGGTAACCGATTGCTTCAAATTTAATACGGCTCTAAGAAATGGAGGTGTTAATATCGATATGAGGGAAAGGGAAGAGAAGTCAAAGTATAAAGAATAATACGGCATACGCTTCCACTCTCTTGTCTTCTTACTCACTTAAATTGATTTTTGGTTCAGCACCACTCACTTGAGATGGGAATATTGAGATGTAGATGAGTAAATAAATTATTCGGTCTTGCATATGTATGTTATGTTGTTTCTCGTCACCTTCTTGCCCTACCCCCTGTTTTCTCTGCCCTTCGTTGGAGAAAACGGGCCTTATATGTCCGTTCCTCCTCACCTCCCTTCTCCACCCTTCTTTTCTCTCAGTTCCTGAAAGCGGGGCTACCACCTCATAGACTCTTTGTTTCGATGATAGTGGAAGCCGAAAATATTGTCTTAATGCTGATATTATTCACTGAATATATTTTTTACCTTGCGCACAAATGAATTATTGTTGTGGCAATGACTTTTTAGCAAATTTATTTTTTTACTTGATAATGCTTTGCAAATTTAGTTCTGTGATCAGCATTCGAACCGAGGGAAGATCCCACTGGCCCGGGTTGTGCCGTTATTGGCCGACTGCTATCCGTCGATTAGCCGTTGCAACGTCGATTCACCTCTTCAGAACAGTCTTTGCTCCACAGAACTACACCAGCTGTGTATATATGTCTTTTCTTTGCCGCCACCTATGTCAATGTCTCATTCTTCAGTGCAGTGATTCTCCAATGCACTTTTTTCTTCTAGACGAGCATGTAAGAGCAAGCAAAATGCTTGTGTTTAGGAGGAGAGGGGATTAGTGCATGTATTTGTCTTGTTTCATTTTCTGGTCATGTGCTTCTCCAACGTAGTAAAATTGTGGTAGTTTGTTGTGTTTGGAGAAGGTACGAGCAGTAAGACGTGGGAGGAGGGAAGGAAAGAATGCACGAAACACAAGCTTTGCCTCATTCAAAAAATGTCTCATTTTAATCTGCCACCCGGAAATTGTTTTCTTTCTCCACAATCGATGCAGCACGCACAAGTAAGCAGAGTTGTATCGTCTAATTCCCACTTTTATACTTTCTGGTTATACGAAAGTTTTGCATTGTGCCATTATATTGCCTGTGATGTACGAATTGTGCTTATAATTGCTAGGGACACATTGCTCTTGATGGAAAGGTAAATTGTGGAGGTGCCCGATATCTTCAGAGGGTGGGGGTGCGTTTATGGAACACTTGATATCTCAGCAGGACAGGATAGTGTGGATGAGGGAGCCAATTGGTGGAGGCGTGCCTCAGAAGTTGCGTCGGCTTGTTTTAAGCGCGATGTGTGGACTGCTGCGACGCATGTCATGTCTAGAGGCGCATTCATCCGAAATTTGTTGTCATTTTACTATCATCTATATTCTGTTGCATTTCCACTGCTATTTTAATAAAAATTTATTGAATTACGTGTCTGGAAACATATTTATGTACAATGAGTCATTTATATGCATAATACACACAGTAACCCTCCAGATAACCCCAGGGACACAGCAAAACTTAGTGATAGTGGACGGTTGAAGGGTATAGGACGAATATAAAACGAAGCTGATTATAGAGAGGAAAAAAGACGTTCGGTGTCTGCAGAAACCATAAATAACTCAGCGGGCGGCTAACGTCAGGATTGGGAATCAAAGTGGTTTCATATATCATATCTGATAACAGCGTAAGAAGCCATGAATGTGGTGTATAATTTGGAGGTTACCACCAGCTTCCGCAAGTTGTTGCGGATAGGAACTGCTGATCTTTTCCAGTTAAACAAAGCTCACTGCCCATTTTGAAGCGTTTTAATGTCTTGCATAGAATTTTAGAACTTTCAAACCTTAAGTCAAACTCCAGGTCAGAATTTAAAAACCCAAAAGCTTATCGTCGAGGCTCAGACAGACCTGCTATTGAAATAGGTGAAATCTTTCGCAATATTCGTTGACATGAATTTCGCCTTTGCTACTATAGAAGCGATGAGAACTTAATAAGTGTTTAATTTTTTAACTAGGTCTTAATGAAACCGAATCACGCGGTGATTTTCTAGGCGAAGGTTCTTATGAATCAAAATAATGGAAATGGAAACAGGAATAGAACTAGAAATGGAAATAGATGTTGAAGTTGAGATAGAAATAAAGGAAGAGGAACCCTGGTGTGTTAAAATACACTGCCATATTTCTGGAGGCAATATATGTACCGGACCACACCGCAAAATTGCGAGAGGTCAAGATGAGGTAACGCTCGGGAAGAGCGGGAGGCGGGGGAAGAAATGAACAGAAAAACCCTTATAGGCTCTGATAATACCCCACCGCACATGCCTCAAAATTTGTATCGGTGAAAAACCCGTTATGACGACAGCGTCCTCAGAAGGCGATTCTCGGTCATTTCTACATCGCAGATTACCTTACTCCATCGATTCCTTTCTAATGCTTCATAAAATTCCTCTCCGTTCGCCAACAAACGATCATTACTCGTCTCGGCGGTTTCATCATCCACTGCTTCGACACCACCTTCCTCCAACGCCACTATAGCACCGCCTTCAACTACCGGATAGTACATCTACAACCAGCGACTGAATAAACTCACTAGAAATCAACTACAATAGGTTTTTCATTAAAATTCAGTTTCCCTGCTGTTCACAGGACAGAATCGGTCCCATCTAAATAGTGTTTGAACGTACAACCGGCAAATATCCTACCTGCTGACAAATACTATCAGCTTATACTGATAAAACTGCTCTCCTCAACGATGAGAGAGGATGAAAGGGGCATCTTTATTTCTACATATTTCCCTTTTCTCCTGACCATCAACGCTCTCTCGTCCATACAAACTTGTTAAAAACTCGATGAAGAGGGCGGGGAGAGGAAGAAGGGTTGAAAACACTTTTTCCTTTAAATCTTTGGTTACTGGCAGCCATCTCTACCCAGCGGGGAAAACTATGAAGTTCATCAGATGACAACTGATTCACAATATTCGACACAACAGAACAGTTAAAACCACTAAAAGCGAAAAAACGGAGAAGTATGAAAATTTCCAATCTGTGCATTAAATATCACAGCCTAAATCATTTTGCACTCTGGCTTCCTGGCTGCATAAAGTCACCCCATTCCCTTCCCCCAACGTCCTTTAAATAAAACTATGCAAGGTAAATTGGTCGCTTCTTCTTTCATAGCAATCATTACTGAAGGAATCTGAAAATGTGTTTGTTCATTTGCTTTTACTCTCTCTGTATTACAGTGCTCATCTTCAGTTCTTATCTCTGTTAGATTAAAACAGAAAACGACCAACCGGTTGCACAACATATGAAGAACTGCCCACTGAATATGCATATTGTGCGCCCTGACCATAGACTTGTTGTTGGTAGGAGATATTCGGGTCATAACAATTCGCTATGCCCTGAAAACATCAAACTTTCAACTAGGTATTTTACTCCTCAGTGCCTCTCCAGTAATAATAATCCACTCCCTGATAAACAGATTCGTGCATCTCTTCATTTCAAAAAAAAAAAAAAAAAACAGCAAGAATACAGCCATGAAACTTTAACGCTTAATGACCTAATAGAGACATCCATCCCTGATTAAGCATGCCTCCAATCACAGTTGAATTAACCCCGCAAATACCCCTACTCAAGTTCATGCGGTTATCTAGTCCTTCTGCTACGAACCGTTTAAATCCTTCGAGTTTAAAATCGATCTGACCAGTTTGTCCAAATTAGGAGATGCGATAAACCTGTAGATATAGAAAACGTGAACCTGAGCATGAGCATAATAAGTAGAAGCATCATAGGCAAGCGGGTGTTGTTGCCGCGCTTGTCGAGGTGCGCGATACTTTGGTTGCGCCAACTTCAGTAACAGCTGTTTCCCATCAACACGATATTTGTTCATTTCCAACTGTAAATAACATCGGTATGATCTACTGACCATTTTGATCTAATTCAAATAAACCTATTTACTCTAACAGTATTCCGAAGGAAGATAGTAATTACTAAAGAAAACATGGGAGGACAATCTGAGGATGCGGGAATGGAGCTATATCCGATAGAATAATATTACATAATTCCCTAAGAATCGATTCAGGACTAAACATTCATGCGACTCCCTCCTTCCAATATTAATCTCAGAGCATATAAAGACCTTCGACCTTAGTCAAGCCAACAGAAGTTCCATCATAAAAGATCATATCCTCAAACACGGTTCGGAAGCAAAATTACTGTATAAATGCAAATAAAACCCCCTCGCAATGACCTCCTCCAATAACCCCCAAAACCCCTAATGGGCTTTGATTCGTAACCCAGTACTTAGGAACGCTAAACGGCTTACGAGAGCTCTTTGTTGGTCCGTCTGATCGGAGAATCGAACAAAACCAAGTCCCTTCGATGAGCCATCCGAATTACGGTACACTTTTGCACCGCGACATGAACGATACCGCTCTCCAAATATCTGAACAATTCTATTTCATGTCTCCTCATATTCCCCGATACACTGATTAAACTATAAAAAGCATTTTCCATTCCTTCTTCTATCTTCTTAGTTCGCATTCAAATTAGCAACTCGAATTTTTAAAGCATCAATTATGGATAAGCCGCAAATGTATTCCTTGCGACGTTCCTATCGCAATCTATAATATTCCATTTTGAAAGCGTCCACTAAACCACTATTGCAAGAAACGATCTGCATAATAGATTTCCCTACAATGAAGGGGAAAGGAAAGGAGAGGGTGAGGAAGAAGGGAAAAAACATGGACGATGAACAACCAAACAACCTGCCCATTTGATTTCATATTTAAACAAATGAAATTAAGTAACAATTCACCTAGCAGACACATATCAGATAACTCTTAGCCTTTTCACATTTATTGGGGTGGGGGATGCGGGAGTGGGGTGGAATAGCTTAGAAAAAGAGACTGAAACTAAAAATGACTGAATACATAACCTACTTCAAAGCCAACTCAAATATTACCGAAGATTGAACTCACCAAAAATAATGCCGCATCATCCATATCATGAGGAACATTATTGACGAATAAATTATATTCCGTATAACTGAAAGAAAAAGAAGATATACCATAAAATTCTATGAGCGATGAAAATGTTCAAATTCAATGCTGCATTTGATTTAATTTCTAAATAAGAACCTTACTTCAATTTATATCAATAACTATTTCAGGAAAATTCATAAAACCATACAATAATATTCCTAGCAATTCCAAGGACCTACCAACAAGTGATGCAACAGTAACGAGAAATTATATTCAGACCGTTCGCAGCAACGAGAAATTGTATTCAGACCGTTCGCAATGGCGCGTGATCATATTCAGACCGTTCGCAGTAGCGGGAAATTTTATTCAGACCGTTCGCAGTGGCGCGAGATCATATTCGGACCGTTCGCAGTAGCGGGAAATTACATTCAGACCGTTCGCAGTGGCGCGAGATCACATTCAGACCGATCGCAGTAGCGGGAAATTATATTCAGACCGTTCCCAATGGCGCGAGAGTAAAGGGCCGAAATTTTTGTGCAGAAGACACCTCGTCGTGAATTATGCTGTTGATTAGATGGATTGTGCTAATTTTGAGGAAGTAGCTCAGCTCCCGCCTGGGCTCATTTATTTGCTCTACTGCCCCTGCACATTCAACCTGAAAACCTAGGAACATGGTTGCTGGAATTTTTTCAACCTAAGAACATGATTGCTGGAACTTTTTAAGTGCTAAACCATTTTTCGTCAAGTTATTAGGGGAAGGTTCATCCGCTCATGATGGTAACCGATTGCTTCAAATTTAATACGGCTCTAAGAAATGGAGGTGTTAATATCGATATGAGGGAAAGGGAAGAGAAGTCAAAGTATAAAGAATAATACGGCATACGCTTCCACTCTCTTGTCTTCTTACTCACTTAAATTGATTTTTGGTTCAGCACCACTCACTTGAGATGGGAATATTGAGATGTAGATGAGTAAATAAATTATTCGGTCTTGCATATGTATGTTATGTTGTTTCTCGTCACCTTCTTGCCCTACCCCCTGTTTTCTCTGCCCTTCGTTGGAGAAAACGGGCCTTATATGTCCGTTCCTCCTCACCTCCCTTCTCCACCCTTCTTTTCTCTCAGTTCCTGAAAGCGGGGCTACCACCTCATAGACTCTTTGTTTCGATGATAGTGGAAGCCGAAAATATTGTCTTAATGCTGATATTATTCACTGAATATATTTTTTACCTTGCGCACAAATGAATTATTGTTGTGGCAATGACTTTTTAGCAAATTTATTTTTTTACTTGATAATGCTTTGCAAATTTAGTTCTGTGATCAGCATTCGAACCGAGGGAAGATCCCACTGGCCCGGGTTGTGCCGTTATTGGCCGACTGCTATCCGTCGATTAGCCGTTGCAACGTCGATTCACCTCTTCAGAACAGTCTTTGCTCCACAGAACTACACCAGCTGTGTATATATGTCTTTTCTTTGCCGCCACCTATGTCAATGTCTCATTCTTCAGTGCAGTGATTCTCCAATGCACTTTTTTCTTCTAGACGAGCATGTAAGAGCAAGCAAAATGCTTGTGTTTAGGAGGAGAGGGGATTAGTGCATGTATTTGTCTTGTTTCATTTTCTGGTCATGTGCTTCTCCAACGTAGTAAAATTGTGGTAGTTTGTTGTGTTTGGAGAAGGTACGAGCAGTAAGACGTGGGAGGAGGGAAGGAAAGAATGCACGAAACACAAGCTTTGCCTCATTCAAAAAATGTCTCATTTTAATCTGCCACCCGGAAATTGTTTTCTTTCTCCACAATCGATGCAGCACGCACAAGTAAGCAGAGTTGTATCGTCTAATTCCCACTTTTATACTTTCTGGTTATACGAAAGTTTTGCATTGTGCCATTATATTGCCTGTGATGTACGAATTGTGCTTATAATTGCTAGGGACACATTGCTCTTGATGGAAAGGTAAATTGTGGAGGTGCCCGATATCTTCAGAGGGTGGGGGTGCGTTTATGGAACACTTGATATCTCAGCAGGACAGGATAGTGTGGATGAGGGAGCCAATTGGTGGAGGCGTGCCTCAGAAGTTGCGTCGGCTTGTTTTAAGCGCGATGTGTGGACTGCTGCGACGCATGTCATGTCTAGAGGCGCATTCATCCGAAATTTGTTGTCATTTTACTATCATCTATATTCTGTTGCATTTCCACTGCTATTTTAATAAAAATTTATTGAATTACGTGTCTGGAAACATATTTATGTACAATGAGTCATTTATATGCATAATACACACAGTAACCCTCCAGATAACCCCAGGGACACAGCAAAACTTAGTGATAGTGGACGGTTGAAGGGTATAGGACGAATATAAAACGAAGCTGATTATAGAGAGGAAAAAAGACGTTCGGTGTCTGCAGAAACCATAAATAACTCAGCGGGCGGCTAACGTCAGGATTGGGAATCAAAGTGGTTTCATATATCATATCTGATAACAGCGTAAGAAGCCATGAATGTGGTGTATAATTTGGAGGTTACCACCAGCTTCCGCAAGTTGTTGCGGATAGGAACTGCTGATCTTTTCCAGTTAAACAAAGCTCACTGCCCATTTTGAAGCGTTTTAATGTCTTGCATAGAATTTTAGAACTTTCAAACCTTAAGTCAAACTCCAGGTCAGAATTTAAAAACCCAAAAGCTTATCGTCGAGGCTCAGACAGACCTGCTATTGAAATAGGTGAAATCTTTCGCAATATTCGTTGACATGAATTTCGCCTTTGCTACTATAGAAGCGATGAGAACTTAATAAGTGTTTAATTTTTTAACTAGGTCTTAATGAAACCGAATCACGCGGTGATTTTCTAGGCGAAGGTTCTTATGAATCAAAATAATGGAAATGGAAACAGGAATAGAACTAGAAATGGAAATAGATGTTGAAGTTGAGATAGAAATAAAGGAAGAGGAACCCTGGTGTGTTAAAATACACTGCCATATTTCTGGAGGCAATATATGTACCGGACCACACCGCAAAATTGCGAGAGGTCAAGATGAGGTAACGCTCGGGAAGAGCGGGAGGCGGGGGAAGAAATGAACAGAAAAACCCTTATAGGCTCTGATAATACCCCACCGCACATGCCTCAAAATTTGTATCGGTGAAAAACCCGTTATGACGACAGCGTCCTCAGAAGGCGATTCTCGGTCATTTCTACATCGCAGATTACCTTACTCCATCGATTCCTTTCTAATGCTTCATAAAATTCCTCTCCGTTCGCCAACAAACGATCATTACTCGTCTCGGCGGTTTCATCATCCACTGCTTCGACACCACCTTCCTCCAACGCCACTATAGCACCGCCTTCAACTACCGGATAGTACATCTACAACCAGCGACTGAATAAACTCACTAGAAATCAACTACAATAGGTTTTTCATTAAAATTCAGTTTCCCTGCTGTTCACAGGACAGAATCGGTCCCATCTAAATAGTGTTTGAACGTACAACCGGCAAATATCCTACCTGCTGACAAATACTATCAGCTTATACTGATAAAACTGCTCTCCTCAACGATGAGAGAGGATGAAAGGGGCATCTTTATTTCTACATATTTCCCTTTTCTCCTGACCATCAACGCTCTCTCGTCCATACAAACTTGTTAAAAACTCGATGAAGAGGGCGGGGAGAGGAAGAAGGGTTGAAAACACTTTTTCCTTTAAATCTTTGGTTACTGGCAGCCATCTCTACCCAGCGGGGAAAACTATGAAGTTCATCAGATGACAACTGATTCACAATATTCGACACAACAGAACAGTTAAAACCACTAAAAGCGAAAAAACGGAGAAGTATGAAAATTTCCAATCTGTGCATTAAATATCACAGCCTAAATCATTTTGCACTCTGGCTTCCTGGCTGCATAAAGTCACCCCATTCCCTTCCCCCAACGTCCTTTAAATAAAACTATGCAAGGTAAATTGGTCGCTTCTTCTTTCATAGCAATCATTACTGAAGGAATCTGAAAATGTGTTTGTTCATTTGCTTTTACTCTCTCTGTATTACAGTGCTCATCTTCAGTTCTTATCTCTGTTAGATTAAAACAGAAAACGACCAACCGGTTGCACAACATATGAAGAACTGCCCACTGAATATGCATATTGTGCGCCCTGACCGTAGACTTGTTGTTGGTAGGAGATATTCGGGTCATAACAATTCGCTATGCCCTGAAAACATCAAACTTTCAACTAGGTATTTTACTCCTCAGTGCCTCTCCAGTAATAATAATCCACTCCCTGATAAACAGATTCGTGCATCTCTTCATTTCAAAAAAAAAAAAAAAAAACAGCAAGAATACAGCCATGAAACTTTAACGCTTAATGACCTAATAGAGACATCCATCCCTGATTAAGCATGCCTCCAATCACAGTTGAATTAACCCCGCAAATACCCCTACTCAAGTTCATGCGGTTATCTAGTCCTTCTGCTACGAACCGTTTAAATCCTTCGAGTTTAAAATCGATCTGACCAGTTTGTCCAAATTAGGAGATGCGATAAACCTGTAGATATAGAAAACGTGAACCTGAGCATGAGCATAATAAGTAGAAGCATCATAGGCAAGCGGGTGTTGTTGCCGCGCTTGTCGAGGTGCGCGATACTTTGGTTGCGCCAACTTCAGTAACAGCTGTTTCCCATCAACACGATATTTGTTCATTTCCAACTGTAAATAACATCGGTATGATCTACTGACCATTTTGATCTAATTCAAATAAACCTATTTACTCTAACAGTATTCCGAAGGAAGATAGTAATTACTAAAGAAAACATGGGAGGACAATCTGAGGATGCGGGAATGGAGCTATATCCGATAGAATAATATTACATAATTCCCTAAGAATCGATTCAGGACTAAACATTCATGCGACTCCCTCCTTCCAATATTAATCTCAGAGCATATAAAGACCTTCGACCTTAGTCAAGCCAACAGAAGTTCCATCATAAAAGATCATATCCTCAAACACGGTTCGGAAGCAAAATTACTGTATAAATGCAAATAAAACCCCCTCGCAATGACCTCCTCCAATAACCCCCAAAACCCCTAATGGGCTTTGATTCGTAACCCAGTACTTAGGAACGCTAAACGGCTTACGAGAGCTCTTTGTTGGTCCGTCTGATCGGAGAATCGAACAAAACCAAGTCCCTTCGATGAGCCATCCGAATTACGGTACACTTTTGCACCGCGACATGAACGATACCGCTCTCCAAATATCTGAACAATTCTATTTCATGTCTCCTCATATTCCCCGATACACTGATTAAACTATAAAAAGCATTTTCCATTCCTTCTTCTATCTTCTTAGTTCGCATTCAAATTAGCAACTCGAATTTTTAAAGCATCAATTATGGATAAGCCGCAAATGTATTCCTTGCGACGTTCCTATCGCAATCTATAATATTCCATTTTGAAAGCGTCCACTAAACCACTATTGCAAGAAACGATCTGCATAATAGATTTCCCTACAATGAAGGGGAAAGGAAAGGAGAGGGTGAGGAAGAAGGGAAAAAACATGGACGATGAACAACCAAACAACCTGCCCATTTGATTTCATATTTAAACAAATGAAATTAAGTAACAATTCACCTAGCAGACACATATCAGATAACTCTTAGCCTTTTCACATTTATTGGGGTGGGGGATGCGGGAGTGGGGTGGAATAGCTTAGAAAAAGAGACTGAAACTAAAAATGACTGAATACATAACCTACTTCAAAGCCAACTCAAATATTACCGAAGATTGAACTCACCAAAAATAATGCCGCATCATCCATATCATGAGGAACATTATTGACGAATAAATTATATTCCGTATAACTGAAAGAAAAAGAAGATATACCATAAAATTCTATGAGCGATGAAAATGTTCAAATTCAATGCTGCATTTGATTTAATTTCTAAATAAGAACCTTACTTCAATTTATATCAATAACTATTTCAGGAAAATTCATAAAACCATACAATAATATTCCTAGCAATTCCAAGGACCTACCAACAAGTGATGCAACAGTAACGAGAAATTATATTCAGACCGTTCGCAGCAACGAGAAATTGTATTCAGACCGTTCGCAATGGCGCGTGATCATATTCAGACCGTTCGCAGTAGCGGGAAATTTTATTCAGACCGTTCGCAGTGGCGCGAGATCATATTCGGACCGTTCGCAGTAGCGGGAAATTACATTCAGACCGTTCGCAGTGGCGCGAGATCACATTCAGACCGATCGCAGTAGCGGGAAATTATATTCAGACCGTTCCCAATGGCGCGAGAGTAAAGGGCCGAAATTTTTGTGCAGAAGACACCTCGTCGTGAATTATGCTGTTGATTAGATGGATTGTGCTAATTTTGAGGAAGTAGCTCAGCTCCCGCCTGGGCTCATTTATTTGCTCTACTGCCCCTGCACATTCAACCTGAAAACCTAGGAACATGGTTGCTGGAATTTTTTCAACCTAAGAACATGATTGCTGGAACTTTTTAAGTGCTAAACCATTTTTCGTCAAGTTATTAGGGGAAGGTTCATCCGCTCATGATGGTAACCGATTGCTTCAAATTTAATACGGCTCTAAGAAATGGAGGTGTTAATATCGATATGAGGGAAAGGGAAGAGAAGTCAAAGTATAAAGAATAATACGGCATACGCTTCCACTCTCTTGTCTTCTTACTCACTTAAATTGATTTTTGGTTCAGCACCACTCACTTGAGATGGGAATATTGAGATGTAGATGAGTAAATAAATTATTCGGTCTTGCATATGTATGTTATGTTGTTTCTCGTCACCTTCTTGCCCTACCCCCTGTTTTCTCTGCCCTTCGTTGGAGAAAACGGGCCTTATATGTCCGTTCCTCCTCACCTCCCTTCTCCACCCTTCTTTTCTCTCAGTTCCTGAAAGCGGGGCTACCACCTCATAGACTCTTTGTTTCGATGATAGTGGAAGCCGAAAATATTGTCTTAATGCTGATATTATTCACTGAATATATTTTTTACCTTGCGCACAAATGAATTATTGTTGTGGCAATGACTTTTTAGCAAATTTATTTTTTTACTTGATAATGCTTTGCAAATTTAGTTCTGTGATCAGCATTCGAACCGAGGGAAGATCCCACTGGCCCGGGTTGTGCCGTTATTGGCCGACTGCTATCCGTCGATTAGCCGTTGCAACGTCGATTCACCTCTTCAGAACAGTCTTTGCTCCACAGAACTACACCAGCTGTGTATATATGTCTTTTCTTTGCCGCCACCTATGTCAATGTCTCATTCTTCAGTGCAGTGATTCTCCAATGCACTTTTTTCTTCTAGACGAGCATGTAAGAGCAAGCAAAATGCTTGTGTTTAGGAGGAGAGGGGATTAGTGCATGTATTTGTCTTGTTTCATTTTCTGGTCATGTGCTTCTCCAACGTAGTAAAATTGTGGTAGTTTGTTGTGTTTGGAGAAGGTACGAGCAGTAAGACGTGGGAGGAGGGAAGGAAAGAATGCACGAAACACAAGCTTTGCCTCATTCAAAAAATATCTCATTTTAATCTGCCACCCGGAAATTGTTTTCTTTCTCCACAATCGATGCAGCACGCACAAGTAAGCAGAGTTGTATCGTCTAATTCCCACTTTTATACTTTCTGGTTATACGAAAGTTTTGCATTGTGCCATTATATTGCCTGTGATGTACGAATTGTGTTTATAATTGCTAGGGACACATTGCTCTTGATGGAAAGGTAAATTGTGGAGGTGCCCGATATCTTCAGAGGGTGGGGGTGCGTTTATGGAACACTTGATATCTCAGCAGGACAGGATAGTGTGGATGAGGGAGCCAATTGGTGGAGGCGTGCCTCAGAAGTTGCGTCGGCTTGTTTTAAGCGCGATGTGTGGACTGCTGCGACGCATGTCATGTCTAGAGGCGCATTCATCCGAAATTTGTTGTCATTTTACTATCATCTATATTCTGTTGCATTTCCACTGCTATTTTAATAAAAATTTATTGAATTACGTGTCTGGAAACATATTTATGTACAATGAGTCATTTATATGCATAATACACACAGTAACCCTCCAGATAACCCCAGGGACACAGCAAAACTTAGTGATAGTGGACGGTTGAAGGGTATAGGACGAATATAAAACGAAGCTGATTATAGAGAGGAAAAAAGACGTTCGGTGTCTGCAGAAACCATAAATAACTCAGCGGGCGGCTAACGTCAGGATTGGGAATCAAAGTGGTTTCATATATCATATCTGATAACAGCGTAAGAAGCCATGAATGTGGTGTATAATTTGGAGGTTACCACCAGCTTCCGCAAGTTGTTGCGGATAGGAACTGCTGATCTTTTCCAGTTAAACAAAGCTCACTGCCCATTTTGAAGCGTTTTAATGTCTTGCATAGAATTTTAGAACTTTCAAACCTTAAGTCAAACTCCAGGTCAGAATTTAAAAACCCAAAAGCTTATCGTCGAGGCTCAGACAGACCTGCTATTGAAATAGGTGAAATCTTTCGCAATATTCGTTGACATGAATTTCGCCTTTGAATAAGCAGTGCTACTATAGAAGCGATGAGAACTTAACAAGTGTTTAATTTTTTAACTAGGTCTTAATGAAACCGAATCACGCGGTGATTTTCTAGGCGAAGGTTCTTATGAATCAAAATAATGGAAATGGAAACAGGAATAGAACTAGAAATGGAAATAGATGTTGAAGTTGAGATAGAAATAAAGGAAGAGGAACCCTGGTGTGTTAAAATACACTGCCATATTTCTGGAGGCAATATATGTACCGGACCACACCGCAAAATTGCGAGAGGTCAAGATGAGGTAACGCTCGGGAAGAGCGGGAGGCGGGGGAAGAAATGAACAGAAAAACCCTTATAGGCTCTGATAATACCCCACCGCACATGCCTCAAAATTTGTATCGGTGAAAAACCCGTTATGACGACAGCGTCCTCAGAAGGCGATTCTCGGTCATTTCTACATCGCAGATTACCTTACTCCATCGATTCCTTTCTAATGCTTCATAAAATTCCTCTCCGTTCGCCAACAAACGATCATTACTCGTCTCGGCGGTTTCATCGTCCACTGCTTCGACACCACCTTCCTCCAACGCCACTATAGCACCGCCTTCAACTACCGGATAGTACATCTACAACCAGCGACTGAATAAACTCACTAGAAATCAACTACAATAGGTTTTTCATTAAAATTCAGTTTCCCTGCTGTTCACAGGACAGAATCGGTCCCATCTAAATAGTGTTTGAACGTACAACCGGCAAATATCCTACCTGCTGACAAATACTATCAGCTTATACTGATAAAACTGCTCTCCTCAACGATGAGAGAGGATGAAAGGGGCATCTTTATTTCTACATATTTCCCTTTTCTCCTGACCATCAACGCTCTCTCGTCCATACAAACTTGTTAAAAACTCGATGAAGAGGGCGGGGAGAGGAAGAAGGGTTGAAAACACTTTTTCCTTTAAATCTTTGGTTACTGGCAGCCATCTCTACCCAGCGGGGAAAATTATGAAGTTCATCAGATGACAACTGATTCACAATATTCGACACAACAGAACAGTTAAAACCACTAAAAGCGAAAAAACGGAGAAGTATGAAAATTTCCAATCTGTGCATTAAATATCACAGCCTAAATCATTTTGCACTCTGGCTTCCTGGCTGCATAAAGTCACCCCATTCCCTTCCCCCAACGTCCTTTAAATAAAACTGTGCAAGGTAAATTGGTCGCTTCTTTCATAGCAATCATTACTGAAGGAATCTGAAAATGTGTTTGTTCATATGCTTTTACTCTCTCTGTATTACAGTGCTCATCTTCAGTTCTTATCTCTGTTAGATTAAAACAGAAAACGGCCAACCGGTTGCACAACATATGAAGAACTGCCCACTGAATATGCATATTGTGCGCCCTGACCGTAGACTTGTTGTTGGTAGGAGATATTCGGGTCATAACAATTCGCTATGCCCTGAAAACATCAAACTTTCAACTAGGTATTTTACTTTTCAGTGCCTCTCCAGTAATAATAATCCACTCCCTGATAAACAGATTCGTGCATCTCTTCATTTCAAAAAAAAACAGCAAGAATACAGCCATGAAACTTTAACGCTTAATGACCTAATAGAGACATCCATCCCTGATTAAGCATGCCTCCAATCACAGTTGAATTAACCCCGCAAATACCCCTACTCAAGTTCATGCGGTTATCTAGTCCTTCTGCTACGAACCGTTTAAATCCTTCGAGTTTAAAATCGATCTGACCAGTTTGTCCAAATTAGGAGATGCGATAAACCTGTAGATATAGAAAACGTGAACCTGAGCATGAGCATAATAAGTAGAAGCATCATAGGCAAGCGGGTGTTGTTGCCGCGCTTGTCGAGGTGCGCGATACTTTGGTTGCGCCAACTTCAGTAACAGCTGTTTCCCATCAACACGATATTTGTTCATTTCCAACTGTAAATAACATCGGTATGATCTACTGACCATTTTGATCTAATTCAAATAAACCTATTTACTCTAACAGTATTCCGAAGGAAGATAGTAATTACTAAAGAAAACATGGGAGGACAATCTGAGGATGCGGGAATGGAGCTATATCCGATAGAATAATATTACATAATTCCCTAAGAATCGATTCAGGACTAAACATTCATGCGACTCCCTCCTTCCAATATTAATCTCAGAGCATATAAAGACCTTCGACCTTAGTCAAGCCAACAGAAGTTCCATCATAAAAGATCATATCCTCAAACACGGTTCGGAAGCAAAATTACTGTATAAATGCAAATAAAACCCCCTCGCAATGACCTCCTCCAATAACCCCCAAAACCCCTAATGGGCTTTGATTCGTAACCCAGTACTTAGGAACGCTAAACGGCTTACGAGAGCTCTTTGTTGGTCCGTCTGATCGGAGAATCGAACAAAACCAAGTCCCTTCGATGAGCCATCCGAATTACGGTACACTTTTGCACCGCGACATGAACGATACCGCTCTCCAAATATCTGAACAATTCTATTTCATGTCTCCTCATATTCCCCGATACACTGATTAAACTATAAAAAGCATTTTCCATTCCTTCTTCTATCTTCTTAGTTCGCATTCAAATTAGCAACTCGAATTTTTAAAGCATCAATTATGGATAAGCCGCAAATGTATTCCTTGCGACGTTCCTATCGCAATCTATAATATTCCATTTTGAAAGCGTCCACTAAACCACTATTGCAAGAAACGATCTGCATAATAGATTTCCCTACAATGAAGGGGAAAGGAAAGGAGAGGGTGAGGAAGAAGGGAAAAAACATGGACGATGAACAACCAAACAACCTGCCCATTTGATTTCATATTTAAACAAATGAAATTAAGTAACAATTCACCTAGCAGACACATATCAGATAACTCTTAGCCTTTTCACATTTATTGGGGTGGGGGATGCGGGAGTGGGGTGGAATAGCTTAGAAAAAGAGACTGAAACTAAAAATGACTGAATACATAACCTACTTCAAAGCCAACTCAAATATTACCGAAGATTGAACTCACCAAAAATAATGCCGCATCATCCATATCATGAGGAACATTATTGACGAATAAATTATATTCCGTATAACTGAAAGAAAAAGAAGATATACCATAAAATTCTATGAGCGATGAAAATGTTCAAATTCAATGCTGCATTTGATTTAATTTCTAAATAAGAACCTTACTTCAATTTATATCAATAACTATTTCAGGAAAATTCATAAAACCATACAATAATATTCCTAGCAATTCCAAGGACCTACCAACAAGTGATGCAACAGTAACGAGAAATTATATTCAGACCGTTCGCAGCAACGAGAAATTGTATTCAGACCGTTCGCAAATTGAAGGATCTAATTACAGGTTTTTTTAAAATTACAGGCGATGCAGCGCTTTTGCGAAGTTACAACATTAAGCGCTACTATTTTCCATGCTTCAATGGACTATTAAAACAAAAAAAAAAGAATCCGAAAAATGAGCAAAATGTCGCAGTTACGGAATAAAATATTAATCTTAACAATATACTCACATAATTAAATATACGCAGAAACTAGTCCCAATGCACTTATATAATGCAGAAATCTATAATATTAGCAAATGTGGTATTTTCATGACAGAAATGCAACGCACGAGAAATTGAGCAAATGAAACAGTCTCATAACACATCTCATAACAGATGCACCGCTCAAACACACCACATCTCCACCTTACCACTCGAATCAACTGATTCCTGCAGGTCATCATTTTACAGTGTTTCCATGCAATTTTTCACTTTCATTCACTATGGCAACACGCAGCTTCCCACTCTCTCGTACCATCAAGACTGAACTTGCAAACAATCCCCAGGTCTCCTTTCATCGCTGACAGATATCAAAAACCGCACTTTATCTAAAAGTACCGTTGAAAAACAACGCTCAGGTAGCATGGCTTAGATAAGCCATAACACCCCTTCATAATGTAATGAGCAAACAGGACTGAAAGTGCTGAATGAATAACTGCATACTAATGCAGAAGCATACCCCACTGACAGCGACGATGGGGCAATAAGAAAAACATACGGTGCATTAGGCGAATTGGCGAACGAGAGATTGAACGCTGCAGCCGGTTTCGACTTCGGTATAACCTTACCATTGATATGCAACATGGCACGACGAGCTGCCTCTTGATCTGGGAATTCCACGAAACAATAGCCCGCCTGCTGCAAATCTCTTTTGTTAAACAACAAATAAAGTGCGAGTGGGTTACTAAAATTAAGTTTCATCTCACAAAACTGTCTTCTTCTCTTTAAGAAATATTCATTAAAACATCCCGCGGCCGCTAATAATTTTATGAGGCGAATCCACACTGCATGCGAACTCCTCGAACATCCCAAGTGAAAAGAGATGTCAGTTTCGCTTCGCTGTGACAAAAAATCGACCGCAACCTTATGTCCGGTGCGAAGTTCGAGATTCTGCTCAACCCGTCCGTCTTCCCTCCTTCTATTGACATCATCGGCATGTATGCTCTCCCGAAACCTCCAATCTTACCGCACCAAGCTTTTAAGGTTAGATATACTCCAGTAGGCTTGCATATTCACCACCACATCCAACCAATTAAACGAGGCAGATCTGCGCGTTCACTTTCACACCCGCTCAATTAAAGTGAGGTAGATTCGTGCGTTCACCTTTATATTCAGCAAAACTCTCCATCTAGCTTACTAAATTAAGTAACTATGCACCTCAATCCGTGAAAATGCTTGAACATAAACATAACAACGTAATTAATGAATAGCAGTACTGCTGTGAAACAGTTTGATGCAATTGGCCACCTCCAACAGACCGTACTTAGAAACCCTTATATAACTGCAGCATCACGTTGCCATACTGGACTTACCTGCACAATTCACTCCAACCTCAACGTATCCGTCTTGCAGCAAAATGCCAAAGCCTCAGCCACTTCGTCCTATATGGAAAATAACGGCGCGAGAAACCGATTCAAGGACAAGTTTCACAAATATATTCCCAAAATGAAATAAATGTAGCGATTAACAAGTACTATCGAAAAGTACCACTCTTGTAGGCGAACTTACCCGATGTTCTTGTTCGTGAGATCAACTAGTTTTCTCTGCTTGGGGACCGTTCATAAAGTCAAAGATATCGCAGTACACCAAACACTGCATATCATCAGTAAACAGATACTAAAAGGCAACCTTGGTAGTATATTTATCGAAGACGATCTTCACGTTAGTCACTTCTTCACCCATTCTCGCGAATGCATCTGTGATGTACGCAGAATCCCATTCGGGACTAAGATCACCCATCCATAATGTGCGATCCGTATCCTCTGCCGTTCGAGACATCTGAATTCTGCGGTTAGACACTTCACAAACTTCCACGCTTAACTCACGGATGCGGCTGCGGACAGCCAACAGCGGTATTAACCACCTCGATCTTCCACACCTATATTGCTCTAAAGATCCCTAGCTTACGCGAAAGTACTAACTTTCAGTGACATCATATCTGCCTGCAAGAACGGCACTTGAAGATAGTTCGTTGAAGTCTCGATACGTTTAATATGCAATCAAAGCAGCCCAGATCTTCTCCTCACAGTGTCCCTTTCTTAATGAGCGCACCCGCTGTCAGTATCCGCTCTGCTGTCAGACTGCTATAATACAGTTAACCCACAATAAGCCATCTTGCCGTCCTACCTGCATCTATCTCCAAGCTGTACAGACTGCACCTCTTCTTTTATCATCAACTCGAATGTTACGCCTAACTTCCTCACAACACCTTTGCACCATTTCGTTCACCTGCCTGCGACCTGACAGTCTCACAGATAGTTTTCTGGGCAGTCCCACCCTTATTATCACCCACATCTTCACCTACACAATGTTTTCCTGACTCCAGATAGAGTAGAATCTGACCTTCCAATAATAACCTCCAGAACATCACATCACCTTACCATTAAGCTATTCTGATATATGTCAGACTACTATCTACCAAAATACCACCACAGCATGTAGCACCCAATGATACGTATAAGGCATGAAAAAATGGCTCCATTTCTCGAAAATATAAAGATACACTCCAGAGGTGAGTGAAATAACTTGTTAATGTGAGGTGTACTCAATATATACAAATAGGAAATAGATTTAATTCAATACTGATGTGCTATAAATAAGACAATAGCTTCGGGGAACATTCTAAACAACCAACAATTCCCGTCAGATAACAGGAAACCATTTTGCAAAAGGTGATGCGATCGGATACAACCATCGAACTACAATTTATGGTGCTTGCTCAAATTGCAATATCATCTACATGATATCAGACTATCGGCACTTCTGAGTTGGTCCTCCCTAATAATAATTTCAAGCTTCATTTCACATCTTCACATATCTATGTGCATCTTGAGTAACCTTAAAGTGAAATTGAACATGCACCATGCCCACCATCACCGATATATACCGAAGAAAACAAATACCTTCTCACGCATAACAATACAACAATATTGGACAACCGCTTAACAACACAGCTCTGGAAAATAGGACAACTTGAATATGTCGATAAAAACGTGTTTCTCTTTGAAAACAGAAATTAGATGAAGAGGACAAAACTCACTCATTTCGTTCACGTACCTCCGATCGTATGAATGCAGCAAGCTCGACTAGATGCAATCATTTTACCTTGGCTTTCTGCCGCTTCCTGAAGGATGTTTGAAATGTGCAATGAATGCAGCTAAAATCCTTCATCTAACTGTTTCATCGATCGAGAGCCCGAATAAATAAACCCTCAACGTGTCAACCAACTCCAGATCTCAGAGAAAAAAACCACTAATTTGAAGAAAGACTCGTCACCTATAGAATATCGAACTCATTAGTCGTCGATGCGTCCTCGCATACAAACCATATTTACAAAGAAAGTGAAATATAAAAAGAGAGCACAAAATTCGTTTAGAAAAATGACCGATTGAATCGACATCTCCATAGGGAAAAAAGAAAGAGCATCACAGTAGGGCAATCAAGAGTGAAATATTTCCCTTCACAACAATATCCTGCATAATTATAAATAGCATTACAAATATTCCTCGAAAGCTCTTCTTCAGCTAAACAGACCGCTGCATAAGTGGCAAACTCCATCGACTCGAATATATCCCACTCCCTCCCCGTAACACATATCCTGACCCTCGCTCCATTAAGCATTTGACATTAACCACCTATTCACGTTCATGATTATCTGTTTCGCCCACCCTTTTCCAGTATCTGCAACTCATCTGTAATTTCGTTATGTCTAATGTAGAAATTACCTTCAAAGATGCAATAAGTTAAAAAGCTCCTTTATCCCGAAGCAACGAAGTAATAACAAATTAAAACATAGAAGATTAGTCTGCAGCAAAAAAACGATTCGCATGAGCAATAAAATATAAAACGTAACAGATGATAAAAATGCAGTAGTGAGTCGCTTGACTATCATAACAATTTCATAAATAAGATGTAGTACTCCCTGAAACACAGATATTCTTCTCTTGAATCACGTACCTTTCCCATTCGGGCAACTTTGGTACCCCACCTCTCCTTTTTATCATCGATTAGGTGGCCATCAAATTTTTCATAGCGGATTGATGGATAGCAATGCATGAAGTTCGGTCAACGATGCGAATTCGCTTATGCCTGGCTACCACAATGGAAAATAACGAAGCCAACGCTCAAAAAATGGCAAAAATGCTTTGAAAGAATTCGATTGTACTCTGTACAATCTCTCCCATAAAAACCATCAGGTTATATAAGCCCCAAAGTTTATATTAAGTGAAGTGGTAAATACGTTCAGTAAGATAAAGTGACAGCGACCTGTCTAGAACAGATATCGCTCTTGATAGTTTCGTTTTTAAAACGCCGCAGTCCGAATCATCACATCATAAACCAAGAAACTCACTCAAACAGTTAATCCGCTTAAACACGAAAGTTAGCATGAATAAACGATACTTGGGTAATCCCACTTCCAAGCGTTTGTAGTACATAGGGGCTTTAAAAAAAGTGAAAATATCCCTCTCCATCGCTTTAAATGAGCGCCGTTTTCCAGCAACACAAAACACTCGGCAGTATGTGCATAGAGCAATAATCACTGAGCTGCCGCCGCCGCAGTTTCCGTAGGTGATGCATTCACGCTGAACGGACTATCTGCAGAGGCGCTCTCATCATCTAAATGAACACTTTATTAACCTTAATAGTCACAGGTAACAGAAATGCACATATTCTATGACGGCAACAGAGATCTGATTTCCAAACATCAAAATACAAACATAAAATTTATCATTATTAGCCATTAGGCTGTGATTGCAGCACAACATTCCGACAATAATAAAACCTGAAAGATATCGAGCTCAAATTTCCCTCCCACAAGCGCATCAGAATAAAGAAAAACTTGATTTCACAAAGAGGCCTTACCTGGCATCGTAGGTATAAAGCCGAATGATGTCGTTGGTATGGGCATCGTCATCAATGGGACTGGCGATTGAGATATTCTTTGAGTGGAAGATGAAGTCGCTTCATTCAACGGGTTAAAGTACCGCGATCCTTAAAACTACGACTTTATGCGATCATAATGAGGTCAACTCTTAGGCTCTCCTTTCCCTCCTCGAAACAAATACAACTTCCACTACCATAAGTTCCGCGTTAATACAGTTCGTAGGACATGCCTCTGCCTGCGGCTAAGAAACAAATATAAATAAATACATGTAAGACGACAAAACACCAGCTTACCATAAAAGTGGGATAAGTATGTCGTTATTCGGACAAGATGACTAGGAACAATGGTGAGATTTTGTGCGCACTGCTGCAGGAGCCCCTTATGGTTTTACTTCATAATACCTTCCAAGAGATCAAAAAGGGGTAAGGGATCCTGTTAGGAAACTGGAAAATGATGAGACGTATGCATCTGAAGAGCAACGATACTAGCCTTTAACTATCAAATCCCTTCGCGTTACTTCTTTCGCAACCAAAATCCCGGCGTAACAGTCAATGAGATAAAATATGCCGACACAGACGAGAAAGAAGAGTGAACAGAACGATGTACTGCGTCATCTCAATATAGTTTCTACTGCTATCTATATCTACGACATACCTCCGCTAACTCTCGCGGCTCGCAGTCCCCCACTAGACCCATTCGCTGGGCGGTCGAAGACACCCGAACTGGCAGTAGACGGCGGTGGTGTGTTTACAGTTTCTTCTTCTACACCGGCACCTACATACTTATTCAACACCGGATCCCATACAATCTGCAATAATATCTATCAACCACATGCAAACAATATACGACTCTCCAACATTGAGGAACGATACGAGCAACAACCATTAAAAGTTAACCAATAAAAACGTTATATAATAGTCGCCATCTTCGTTCTTCAATAGTCCTATATGCTTGTAAACTCGAATATTCGAGAGCGAACTATCACCTCTATGTTCGCAAAACTGCATACCTCAGCAAACGATCACCAATTTTTAGGAATTCTGCTACTGGTACATTATACTCTTTAGGTTCATGTTTTGTTTCGTGGTAGTCTTGGCAGTAGGATCAGAGATCCTACTGCCAAGACTACCACGAAACAAATTAACTGTATAGAGACTATACAGTTAATTTCTGATCGTGCAAAAGCTCCCTCAATATGGAACCTTCGTTAATATCATCTGGGTGAAAACGAAAAACGTAGCTTCCTCATTATTGAACCATGTTGTAGAAAAAAAAACATGTAATGCTGTAGAAAAACCCATCGCTAATTCGTCCCACTCTCAACTCCCTCTCCCTTTCTGCCCATTAGCTCCTTCCCTCCTCTCCTCGTCACCATCACCTTCTATTATCTACCCCCTCCATGAAAAATAAGTGCGATCAAGCTGCGAGCAGAAACATACCGAAGGATTTTTATCGTCCGGAAGAATCATCTCGTTGCCAGTGGGTATCGCCTTTGCGATTTTCGCCTTCAACATACTCAAAATACCGCCGTGATGTGACGGTCCAGCAGAAGGGGATGCATGCTTCGAGTTCTCTCCATGCTTGCCAACTGGCTGAAATATACGCTTTCCCACAGTACCACTTTCAAAAGTGGCTACAATATGCCTACAACAATGGTGATAAATCATTCAGTGATAATTATACAAAAAAAACAGAAAAACTTCATAATAACAAATGAGAGCAATGAAAAGACTTTACAAAATCGCATCATATAAAGAAAAAAACGCCCTATGAATCTTTCCAAGCGTCGCAACAGCATTCACTCAATACTACATTCGCATCATGGCTTTCAACTAAAGAAAGCAACAAAAACATAAACATGCCAACACGAAGGCCCTTCGATCGCGACTACTGAAATAAATCTATAGTTAAGTGTAAAATTATGAATATTCCGGTATCGAGTCAAATTAAGATACCTTTGACTCTCCCACAGTAGGAGGTGCCGATGAAGGTTGTGCAGATACTGGCGGCATCATCTCTGAAAAGAAACACGCAGTCATTGCATTCATTCCTCATTATTCGTTCAAAAAGTTTAATACCTCAAAAAGTCACGGATTCCGCACCAAAACTCCTAAATGCGAAATGACACTCACTTACGAAACCATCAAAACGCACCAGACAGGCATACTGGAATGACATATTCAAATGACCACTTTACTTCATATTTAAAAAAAAAACTCTCAATATCCATTCCCCTGTCTAAACAACTTTCCATCTGATCACAATAATTCAATCACTGAGTCAGCGTTATACGCAATACAACAATACAACGGTGGGCAATACCAGATGATTTCTCGTAAGAACATGACTGCGGGTGTTTCGGTGGATCGCTCACTAATAAATTGTCCGATGGTGTGCCAAACGACTCGGTTGCCCCAGCTGTGAATACGCTATCGTTCACCGTGGAATAAGAAGATACGTTCGTTACGAGCGTCGCATTTGAATGCTGAAATCTGTTCATTTCCATCTCATAATGTACAAGAGCTGTATAAGAGGGAATGCAAAACAAGAAATGCCTATCCCCAAAGATGATAAATAAATTCCCCAAACAGTGTGAAAAAGATCCATGGGTTTGAAAAATTCACAAGATTTCAACTGAAAAGATATTTGCAAAAAAAGGAATAATTCTCCAAAAAGATTATTCAGAACGGCAGGAAGATTTCTGCTTGTTTTACACAATAATTCAAACGAATTTTACTAATTTCATACAGAGCCTGGATGGACCTGAATTATGCAGTATCACACACACTTAAGGCTCCAATTACAAAGCCTTGGAAAGACCAAAGAGTTGTAAGCTGTCTACCTGCGTCTCGGATTGCCTATTGGACGAGTCGTCGACACTGCTTGAAGCAGTGGTTGCTGACTCTTCCGTGGTTGTGGTGCCCGTCGAGGACTCAACAGATGACGGTGGCGGCACTTCTCCGTTTGGTGTATCTCCTTGCCAAAAGGTTGCCCGATGTGACATCGCTGTAGTATCCGCATAAGAATCACGTCTCTCATCTGCGCAGTATCCACGATTCCCCTGAGTCTGAGTGTGCTGAATGGGCTCATCAACTGGCGCTGGCGACATCAATTCGGGGATTGAAGCTGAGCGCGACTCTCGCTTAGTCTGCAGAATTGACGGCACTTCACCAGTTTCAGGCACCGAAGGCGGAAATGCATAGGACGCCTGCAAACCAATCAAAATTAACTTCCCATGGGAAGGCCACATTTGCTAAATAAGCTTTCGGGCGACGATAACAATATTCATAAAAACCGTACGGCCATAAATGGAACCGAAAATAGCGGTAATCACAAAAAGGAGGTAAATGAGAGGGATGTAAATGAAGCTATATTTCAAACGTTTTTATCAACATAACCTATTTCATAAACACATAAGTTAGCAAATAACAACAGTAAAATTCGACATCTTTATAACGTTTCTGCACCAAAAATTACCACCGATTGAATGAATAAAAAACCTGCTGAATCAAACCCACTAACCTGCGCTGCTGCACTGGCATATGTTGTGCTAGTAGTGACTCGACGTTGCTGAAGTATGTGATGTTGATGACGATCACTACCACTAAGCGCTGAAATATTCTCTCCTCTTATCTTCTCTCATCAACAACAAAACGTCAATAACACACCTCTTCGTGGGTCTAAGAAACACGAAAGTATGAAAGCATCAAATAGATAAATCCCACGTTATTTCAGTGGGAAATAACGGAAATACATAAATGGCCAACTTGTATACATTAATTCACTTAGAATACTATCTTCAAATAATGCAGTTACCCTGTTTACTGACAAAACGGATAAAAAATTAGGGTGCAGCAGACTGTATTTCCCCACTTAAACCTATGTTTCGAACGGTTTTGTTACCGACAAAAAACAATTCGTAACATGGCAGCACTTTGAATGACACACGGAATCGACTTTCACATTTACTCGAGCTTCGGTCAAACGATAGTACGATAGACGATGGCAGGACAAAGATGATTAGCCTAGTTCCGGAAGTTTAACTTTAAAAATGCGTCAACGCGCAAAATTTTATGATCAGCTTTTAAGTAAACGGTAAATGAAACATCTGATTTACTACGGCGAATAAAACGAGCTTCAGAAAGCCCTAAAAGAGTTCATCAAAAGCAAACTGGATGAACTGAAGCAATGGATAAGCTTGGAAGAACTGAACTTTGTGTATTGTAGCAAGGATTGAGCCAGTGTATTTCATGCAGCACCGTTCGCACATATTTTACAACAACTAGTTGAAAGCCCTCACTATTTCACCTCATCCTCAATATGAAGTGATTCATACCAAATGCAGGAGGGTTCTGCTGCTTGGATTCGACAGCAGATTGCTGCTGGGAAGGCGTAATCTCGCCAACAATGCCTCCAACGTGAGCCATTTCAAGCGGTTCCTGATGCTCAGCGTGCCACTCTGCCGCCTCCGAGCTTAATGAAACCGTCCTAGAAACTCCTAAGCAATAACGAAAAAAAAAACAGCTTAGAAACTGCAAAACGCGAAGCAAACCGGAACAGATGGATCTGGAAAATACAATCATCCATCGACAACACAGCAATCTCAGCACAACCTAAAAACCTTAGATGACTGCTTCCCACCTTCGGATATGGTTTTCGATTGTTCTCACGCAAACTGCCACCTTTCTAAATTTGACTCCAACAGCAACTAACTACAACATAAAAATTACTGCAAGTAAAGATATAAACCTTTCTCGAATATGCGTGGCGATGGACTTCGCAACGACATCGTTCGTTTGCCCTGCAGTATGGATGGTCTGAAAGGAAAATATTTTTCACATACCCTGTAAACACAGCGAGTGGAATGCTTTTTAAAATGAGAAATATTCTAACTCTTCCCACATCGCACCTCCCCTCCTCTCCTCTCCCTACCTCTCCCTCTCAGCAACCAAACTTCCATGAGGTGGCTTTTGAAAATCAATTCTTAAGCAAACAGTGCATGAAATCACAAAAAACAATCAATATTCCTAAGATGTTTTACCACACGTTCTACAACTATCGATGAAAGTTCAACTTCAATCTGATTCTTCCAATTTACCAAGGTGATCATCTGTGCTGGTCGACTTCATTTCAGTGACAAACTGAATCTAATTGATGAGACATTCCGGTCGCTGAAATCATCGCTGCTGTCAAACAAACACTCGCAGATATCTTCAGTTAATAATTACTAGGAAATTATTCCACCTGTTTTAAATACTCTTAGTGAGCACTGAGATTGTTAATACTATCAAGCAAACATGCCTTCAAAAAATCACCTTCTCCTCGTGGATATCATATTGTTGAGCGGCCACCTGCTGGACTGTTGCAGTCTGCGGTAACGACTGTTGATCCTCAGGCCGCATCAATGGTGCTTGATCGACACGCTGATCAATAATCGACCGTAAGGCTGGAATCCATGCTGTTTCAGACGCATCCGCTCCAGCAACAAACTGGAGTCTGCAAACGAATCACAGTCGAATACCAATGATCAGACGGTATGTGCAATGAATTTACTTTACCAAGAGATACCATAGGCGGAGAACACCATCAGATTTAAGGGTGCAGTTAGGAATGGCAAGATCCACTCTCCCATGACTGAGAACCGTTATCTTCGAGACATCCGCAGCCCATCAAGTGATCCCAAAAGCAACAAAAAAGCGATCTGTTCCTGTATGGAACATGAGTTACACCGCGACGATCTTTAATCCAGATAGAAACTGACGGACTTACGGTGAACCTCAAGCACTTCACAATTAAAAATCTACCTTCTCCAACAATTTCAGTTCAACCATTCATTACAAACAGAATTAATAAGAATGCAAAATTCAAAAGGGTCAAGAATATGAATTTCATAAAAACCAAAGCTGGTTTGCTGATAAAGATGAATAAGCAAAAGTAAATCAAAAGCCATAAAACAACAGCACACGGAACGAAAAAAAAAATGGATAAAAACTACCGCGCCAGACAATAAGACTTCAAGCAGTATTGTCTTAAAACTACCTCTACCCTCAGCCATCCCGTCCTTCACCGGATCGTTATAACCTTCTAGGGTGATGGAAAATGAATGGTACCTATCAGCTAGATCGCATAGCCTCATAAGCTGGCCACTGCTGAGTTCGCCACAACGATCCCACACTGCTCTTGCCACCTCGACGCAATATCTGAACGCATCCGTTGAGAAGCCACCACATTCGGAAATCAATTCCGCATAGTCCAATTTGCACATCTCATAATCCAATGATCTACCCAACGAAGTCTGCATCGCATTGTTGGCCAATCTTACCGCATACTCGAATATTTCGGTTGCGTGGAGATCGGCCAAAGAAAAGCTGAAAAGCGCACCGCATATTAAATGTTCCATTCACTCCAACTAGCATACAAAAGATAGCATCAAACCACACAATTAGCAAACCTATATAAGCCCTCATCTCTCACAAAGAAGAAACCTATAGCTTATCAACTTTCTCTGGCTTACATACTCAAAATACAGCGAATGCCCTTAGCCCGCATAAAATACCGTTCTAGCAAACAGGGAATTCCCTTCACCTATCATTCTCGACTCCCCTCTCCCTTCTCCCCGCTTTGGCAACAAACGTATATATCTAAATATCTTTATATATAGAACACTCTGCTTTACTCTAACAAGTCATACGCAGAAGTAAGCTATTAAGTGGAATGCTTCGGATGGCAACCTCCCTGCAAGTGCAGCTGCTAATTTTTACTATGATGCATTAGTGGTAGAAACTGAAATCACAGATCACTTATGCTCACATGACGAATAACCAGAGAAACCAAAACATCAAAACATATTATGAAACTGGACAAGTGATGCGAATTTCGATAGGTGGGACTATTTGATAGGAGCAGATAATGTTCAGATATCTCAAGATGATTTAAAGTCGCCTTCTGCATTTGCTGAGCCAAAATACAAAGAAGTCTCAAAAATCAAACAACGAAATGTCTACTCACCTTAGAACAAAGGGTAATTAACAACAAAGTTGGACACCGAACTTAAGAATCTAGCAGACGATGAACCAGAAGTGGTTGGAAATCATCGGACATATTAAATGCAGATCAGAGCCACTAACCGTTAAACAAAATGAGGCGAAATTAAATGGCAGCTAAAACAACGAACCCGCAACGATACACGGCAGAATCAGCTTCGTCGTCGGGGATACTCGCGTGAATAAGTGTTATGTGCTGTCGCACTGATGCGTCTTCTTCACTACAAGAACTATCCATATGCATAATACGTAAACACAACAACAATGTGGGATGGAAGTGACTTAAAGCCGAAGCACATTATTTATTCGCTCGAGCTTAAAAGAAGGCGGAGATTATTCAACATCGATATTCCATATCTAATATGGCAGCTTTCCAATCACGCAGAGAAAAACAATATGAGCTGAACCACTTGCAGGATGAGACAGTTCATCCAACGATTACTTTAGTGAAAACAGCTTGATCTTCTTCAGGAGGAAGAAGTGATAACGCATCAGGCACTGCCAGTCCTCTAATCCCCCATCACTCCACATCCTTTCGAGGAAAATGGCTGCAATCAGATCTGTAGCTATTAATCATCACGACCACTAGAAAGAGTTAACCAAACAACCAACTTTGCAACAACAGGCTGGAAAGGATCGTAACCAGCCAAGAGGTTGACAGCAAGAAAGCAGAAGTCAGCAGCAGCGTGATAATCCCGTCTAGCCAGCACCCGACCGAGGTGATAGATAGTACTGAATGCGGTGGGAGAATTTAGATTCGCCAACACCACAGCCGCGTGTGATCGCCAACTGCCCGAATCATCACTTGGCGGATTCGTCTAAACCCAACAATCAGAACCGATCTAATCCACGACGAACAAATAAGCGCATATTTATTTCCTTTCCCAGGATTTTGCGTATATTAATAAGCCCCTTTCTCCATTGAAAAAAGGAAACTGCAAACAGTCTATCGCCGCCAGTGCAGAAACCAACTCACAAATGCTTCATTTACGGATGATGCTAAAATATTTGTCTTTAAATATTAAAAACGGCACTATTTCTTTGACAATCTCGAGAAAACGCATTAAATCTTCAAGCTGTATTGGCCAGTCAAACAGATTATGAAGTAGCAGTCCCAAAAGCTTACTATAAATCCTCTTTGCTCGGAAGGCCTTTAGTGTTCATTTCAACAAGGTCATGCGCTATTTATCTACCAGTTCAAGTTCCCGTACCGCACTAAATGCATCAGTATATGCACTCTCTGCAAAAACATTGTTTCTCTGAAGTAGAAGGCATAAGCGCTCCCCCATGTTAATTTCCTTTCGCCACTGACGTTTGCTATACCTGAAGAAAAAAATCGAACTGACTGTTAGACTAAAAACAAAATAATAAAAAAATACCAGAATGGGTGCTGGCAGATCATTAGCCACACTAAGCAAAGTCATAACAGGATTCTGCTCCGCACGATGTGTTAGGAACGCCGCCTCAACCTTGTCGAGCTTGCGCGGATCCTGCGCGCATACACGACGTGCCAGTACCATCGCATCTGCATAGAGACCGTCCTTGAGTGCGCTCTCAATCGCTTCCTGTAACAATGTTAGAGTATTCACGAATGCGAAAATATAATATTGCACCTCGTTATCGGTACAATACGAAACATTACATTGTATAATTCAAAAGAAATAAACCAAACTGAGTTTAAGGTCATTAAAAGAAAAATTTACTAAATGCAATGCTTAGAGGCGAATATAGGCGAAAAAACACCGCATTTCAGATCCAGAAAACCCTTCAGAGTTTGAAATCGCAAAGGAATTTATTCTCCTTTCGAATGAACAACTAAGAGAAAACATCGAACAAGAAAACGGCTAACGTCAATATGTCCTCCAAGAAGGAACTGTGTGAATTTCTCGAATGCTCGAGGATCCACACATCGTTCATCAGGTTGTGGTGACAGTGAAGGTGAAGTTCTATCACGTCCATGTGCACGACGTCCAAAACTATGACCGCCGTTCATTAAAAGACGCGACAAATCTGGACCCGTTACGCGCTAAAAACGTCAACATACACCCGTTCTATGTGTATCGGTGCGCTTTAATGTAAAACTAAACAATTAAACTCAATTAGCCACAAGAAGCAATAATTACACATTAACAAATGAACTTCGGCCTATTTATCAATCGTGTGGGCTAGAAACTGAGCCATGTATCACAAAGCAGAGATCAACTTCAATCTAGACTTCAATTACTAATAAGAACACGTAATTGGCATACCAATCCTAAAGATCCCTCCCCTTTCAGGCAAAACAACGATCTAAAAATCAGAACCATAAGCAGATTTCACTTTGCACACGCATTGATTGCAGAGGCTCTGCTGCTAGGTAATAATGAAAATAAAGTTATGCAGACAGTCACTTAACAGACTTGTCTCATACAGCACTTAACAGATGGACAAATATGGTAAAGAAAAACACCTTCATATCACTCGACTTCCATATATGACGCAGTATAAGGCAATATTATATGCCACCGATATAGCTGATATGAACGGATACTGGAGAAATTGCTGTGAAATAAAGCGAGAGAACCAAATCAGAAATTGCCCTAACATCCATTGGTAGTCAACCAGCAGCACTTTTATTGGGCCAATATCAAATGAAGCAAGGCAAATATATGGAACCATGTCGACTTGAAGTCACTTGACGACCAAAATGCACCTAGTGGACATTGTCGGCCTCTTGGGCTGCCAACATCTGCTACCCCTTCAGCTCTCTTCGCAAATGTTCAAATGAATTAGGACCACATGGTTATTACCTGGTGTGTGAATGGAACTTCAATAAACGTTCGAACATTGAATCAACATTTACGTCAACTATACCGTCCATATATATATAAGAAATACTAACTCCTTGTTGCTGAACGACCATCTCGAGAAGCTGCCAAATAAGAAGTGCATCATTCGCATTCCCACCCGATGGATTCGCCCGATATGCATCCGACTTCAGAATATGCTCTATTTGACGCTGTACATATAAACGCACCGAATGAGTGGGCGTGAAGCCAGCCACAAGAGGCCTTAAAATGGTTCAGGAGTATTCGTGAATAAAGTTAACACATCCATATATTAGGATTGTTGGTGAACGTTCGATCCCAATAATGGGCTTTGGGCTTTCGGTATAAAGAATCTGCCGAGGAAGAAAACGCCCACAATCGAGAGGAGACTTCTGGACTTTACAATCTCTCTTACCCCACCCAAAAAAAGAAAGAATGCTTACTGTTGTGTATACCAACCGTTCAGCGGCAAATTCATCCATCTCAGATCAAAACGACTAGCACATAATATGCTTCCTCCGTCTTCGAACATTGCAAGTAATCATCCATATGAAAAAAAAATGACTGGAATAACTTATCTTTGAAAGATTCAGCCGCCTCTACAATACGTCTGGTTTCGCCGTCATCAACAAGTGCCTTCAGATCTCGTATTTCAACGACACTCACCGACTGTGATGGATCCACCACAAGTACTTTCCCACCGATACCAAACCGCACAAACGAATGTGGTGCGCGAAATTTCAACGGTTCTGAACGCAAATAATGGCAGTTAATTCGACTTCATAATTATTCAACAGCAATTATAGGTAATAATCGGGGAACGCTCATCTTATAACAATATCAGCAGTCGATAACCACCAATCCCGAACTAAACTCTCTAACAGAGAAGCAAAAAGAGCTTTCAAAGGAACTTTAATGAATAAGGTCCACTGCTTTCGATATCCCTCTCGCGCAGTAATGTCATCTAAATGCAATGAATTTGCATGAGTGGAGCAATTTTTAAGATGGATGGCAGAGCAAAATAATTAACTTGACACCTCCCTCCCCACCCAAAATAAAAAATCAAGCACTTGAGAGTGGTGAGCGGAATATCATAGAGAACGAAGGAAGAAAAACTAGAACTGATAAAAAACACCCGAAATGGATATAACGCGCAATTCTTTCACAACTTTGAAAAAATTTTCGCTAACGGCACAACAAAACGTCACTTTTACAAAATGTATACTCCTCAAATGCAGCGAATTCCTCAGGTAGATTGAGGTCACTGCTCACGTGCACCTTAATCTCCGTTTCACGTGAATCAACTTAACTCAGGCTTGCTGCTAGGGCACCTGGAACAGATCTTTGGAGAACAAGAAGAGTGCTAGGTTTACAACGCTCCATGCACCCAACTACACACCCTCCTATAACGAGCACTTCACAAACCACATAGCGTTATAAAGCGACTATTCGTTCAAAAAATTCCCTTTTCAACGTTTCTGCACACTGGCGTCACAAAAACGCACTATGACCGCCTCGCATCTATATGTTTAATTCTGTCTGTTCGGATGCCTAGTAGATCCACACTGTAAACCATTAAAGACAAGACTAGAAATTAGGTAGTAAGGATATTATGATGCAGACTGTCTTCTTAGATCGCACTTCAGAGTATCAACTTCGAAAAAGTTGTGCATTTTAAAGCGATGCTTTACAAGATTTTACTTTCTCGGATACATTCTCGAAAGTCTGAAAGTCACTAATTTACGGTGGGAGCTGCAAGGAGTTTTATAAACTATGAAAGGTTCCGGGGTCCACAAACAAGAAAACATGGTAACAACCAGACAGATCGTCATCAAACTATAAAGTAACGAACCCCGGAGAGCCGAATCAACACTGAGTCTGTCGCTATCTTCTTCGTGATCACAGCGGCTGCCACGATCGCTTATTCTGAAACACAGATCACTGAGTATTTTCATTCCGAGAAAACACATTTCGTAAAGTATCGAAAAGTAAACCGAAAAGCAAAAAGCGTGAAAGAGTAAACCCAAATTGCAATATGCAAATGGCGAAGAGAGAACAACTTGAAGAGAAACAATGGTCTCCATTTGCAAAAAAGGAAAGAGAGTGCAATAAAAATTGTTGTCTAAAACAGAACACCCCAAAACACATCTCCAATATCTTTCTCAAGGCTCGATATACAAACTTTTCCCCTCTCCTTTCACCTCATGCTTCTGATGAGGTCGTCAAAGAAATCATTCCAAGTATCCGAAACATTATTATCGAAATAATAATAATAATAATAATAATAATAATAATAATAATAATAATAATAATAATAATAATCTCCTCTAAGAAGGAGCATCGTCTCGAACAGCCAAAGCACAAACCGCAGAACCGAGAATCACGTTTAAGGGACTTACAACGGTTCTGATCTGCACCTCCAAAGACGGTAATCTGGCATCGAGACACTCTGCGATGCAGCCCTTTCCCTAATTTAAATCAGTTTCAATGATCTTATTTGAGAGTCCATAAGAAATGCACCATAAAAACCAAAATTTCTAAAAGCTGAAAGCATGGAAAATGACGTATTAACAATACACAGGTGCGCTGCAAAATGGTTCTCAGATCACTGTAATCACCAAATAATGCATATCCAATGAAGTGAGAGCGTTTTTACCTCCTGAAGTTTCAGTAGGATGAGTTCATTTGGGTTTTATTGCATCCAGTAATGTTTTTCCCTTTCACAGTCATACAGAGAAATTGAAATGACTCAATTTCTTTATCCATGGCCGGAATTTTTTCACATACCTTCGAAAATTTTATTTTCTCCCCACTGAGTCATCTACTGGATTACACCTTCCCCTTTAAAATGACCGTCTCTCCATCTCCCCCTAGTCAAGAAATTGAAAACCCTCAATGTATCGGTGCAACCTATTCCACTTTCAAACTTTACTTGCGCAGCTGCGCAAAAAAACTCCAAACAGTGCTTCATCATAAAAAGCACATTTCATAGCGCATAGCAGACTCGACGGTCAATATATACATTGGTCATTTACGCCAAGCAAATATCGCATGCAATTGACACATTCCTTTCCGGATATTGCTATATTTCCGAGGTGAGATATGAGCACAAACTACGTAGAAAGCCTATCGTTCAGTAGTACCTGCTATCAGGTGTCTCACGATCGTCGCTGAACAACTGTTTCTGTGACATCTCATATGCCTTCAAATGATTCGCCGACCGCTTTGCGTTAAATTCGTCTTGGGTGTGCTTACATATCTGCAATATAGAGTGGATGCACAATATAATTCTACGAGCGTCTTGTCCGCAAAAAAATTTTTCCAAATAAAATCCGCATAGAATGACTGCCAACGAAACGAATTTCAACTCGATCGGTCGATCATGCGTAAAAACAATCTTACGCTTCAAGTTCAGCTTCAAAGCAATCAACTGATGCATAAAAACTACCCGGCTATGTAACTTGCCTTTTAACAAAACTTTTCGAAAATGAAACTTATTCGTGCATGATATTTTAGGCAATTTTAAGCAGTGAATCACTCACCTTCCACAGTGCGACCTCAGATGAGTCACCATCACATGTGTAGTTGTAATATTCTCGATTGAAGCGCTTATGGAAAACATCGACCGGTTGGAAATGACGTCTATACAAGGCGCAATAAAATAAATAAGCGACCTTTTCGATCGCCGGCAAATGAAAGTAACCGGCCGGTGGAGGGTGACGGTAAAGTAACTGTTGGGCGCGATCCTGAAATTAAACCAGTTCAATTTGAGGAACCACTTTAAACAAAAAGTGTGAAGTTGGTTCCATACCATCAACTGCTAAACACCGTCTCCCTCCTGACTGCAGTAAAAAATGACATTTCACTACGCAATCAACCATAACAGTCACCTGAGGAAGCTGAATAACGCCTAAATAATAGCGCTCCTCGGGATCCGTCGCGACTCCTGCTGCTCCCATAGTTCCCATATGCATTGCCGCCGATCGTCGCATCTATAACATTATGACATTGAATAATAACAAAGCAACACTTAACCTCGAAAACCCAACTGACTGAAATCTTAGATAAATCGATAATTCAAAAGTAATGAACCCAGTGAAAATCTCAGATAAATCAATCATTATGATTTCTTTTCCATCAGCCAAACAAGGATCACCTCTAAACAATATTTTCTATAACTCGCAGCTTATATACGGCTAACATTCCTATATTCCCCGCCAATCAACAGCACTATTAAGGTATCTCAGTATCATTAGCTGTGATACATCTCTTGCCAAAAAAAGGATCAGGGCACCGCTAAAATCTATATCACTCAATTTCAATGTATAAATTAATATGAAGACTTCACAAATGACAGACGATACTGCTGAAAGAAGCTCGAGCAAAACATTCAGGTGAACCTTTAGGCTCATTATTTGGCACGCTGATTAATTATTAGTACCTACCGGCTAACAAACACTTTACACAGAACGTTAAACAGTAGTTGACCAAATACAGACCTAAATACTTATAAACCGAAAAATAATTTTTATAGATATAAGAAAATACTTATATATATAAACGAAAGTCCAATCAATATCACTTAGGTTTATCTAATACAGAGGGAACAGAGAAAAACACCAAATTGGAAAAAACATAGCTTCTTCCTTAAACGTCATCCTATAAACCCCTTGTCACCCTATAAAACGGCAGCTCTAACCATCTCTTGCTGACGATGGATCTGTGCCATTTCGTCATCACTCTCTAAACTACCCTCATCGGTTTCCGATGCATTCACTTCCTTCTCTCGTTCGTCCCTCTGCCTTGCGTAGTACGCATCGTAGATCCCGTAGCGAGAATCAGCTTGTTCATATCTTGAAAGTTTCTTTGTTATAACAGTTTTCCACAAAAAAATGGCAAGACCCATTTGCAGTGATCCAAAAAGAGGGATAGCTGGACAGAGGTACAGGTCGAAAACTGGTTCACATGCGGCCTCAATGAATTTTAGAAACCGGCACGAAGTTTTTGGATGTTTGTGACATCATTTCCTGATCTAGCTCAGGACCATCCATCTCACAGCTTAGTTCTTCAAATCTGCTGCAATGCTAAGGCAAAGAAACTAACATCGCACTGACAACACGCGATATGAAACTGAAGTTCAAAAAAGAGGGAGGCCCTAATAAAGTTCCGCATTGACGAGCGACTCCGAAACCAGAATTCTCCGTAAATTCTTTTGCATTGGCGACTTGGGTTTTCTCGTAAGAATCACTTCAACAATTCGTAAATAAAAGTACACTCAATCGCTTTAACATAAACTGATAGATGAATGAACAACTGCTCTCGCAGATGACCCACCGTCGGTGTTTAGCATTCACTTAGAATCCTCCCCACTTCCCCCTCCTTCCCTTATAAAATTTTGGCATACAATCTACGTCTTCTGTTGGAATATAATCTACAAAGAACTGAAAATCAATCAATCTCTGCAAAAAAATTTTCATTGTAGAGTGCCGGTTCCCACTGCTTCTGAAGTTAACGCTCAAACATCCGTCCCATCAAACTGAATAAAGGATTCTAAATCAGCAAAAAACACTGAATCAACATCGTCCACTAAAAGCGAAAGAAAGCCGAGAGCGCATCCCTTCGGTCGGCTACACTAACTAATCAAGAGTTAGCTAACCTCGTCTCTCTTATCTCCTATAAAAAATGTCTGAAATAATCAAGGAAGAAACTATCTGTATGAAAACCACCATCACACTATTTTAAATAAAGAAAGAACACCCATGATAACAATAACAACCTGGAATATGCGCCTGCATCAAACGATGATTGTGGACGACGTCTTATTGTCTGATCCATAGCAGCATAAGATGCGTATTGATCTTGAACGTATCGACCATGTACTGGTCCCAATGAATGCCTTCCGCTTGGATAATAGTTCAATCTAAAAACAATGAGCCGCAAATGAAAAATTTCCCCCAATAATTCACCAATGCCATCAACAAAAGTTTCCGCAAAACTGGCCCTTGCAACCCTTTTCCTTACTTTTCCCCTTTCATCGCACTTCACTTCGCGTTATTCACTACCTTATCCCACTATAAAACTAAAAATTCCGCAATAAAACGAAATAATACATCATATGTAATTCCATATTATCGAAATTTTTGGTCACTCCACTATCATCCCCAATCACTGCACCCTTCAAAAACATTGAAGCATTTCAAAAAACGGAAACCACCGAAGCATAATAAAACCTCTAATACGCAACATTTTCAAAGGCGCCCCAAACACCACTATCCCAATAACCAAATAATCACTTCACAAACACTTCTTCGTTGTTTTCAACAAGGAAAAACTGTCAAAACACCAACGCATAGGAGGAAGATGAATAGGCGGCAGGCAAATCCTCATAAGCATAGAACGAATCTTTGAACTGCGGTCTTGGTCCTCCATAGGGACCGACCTCTCCCATCTCGGATCTCACACCACGCGAAGGTGCTCTCTCACGATTTCGTGCATAACGCGACCTATAAAGTAAATCACTCTTGGAAAGTAATCACTGAATGATAATTTAATCACAGACGAAGGCGACCTGTCTTCTCCGCAGAAGCCAATAGATGGACAAAGAAGACCCTGTAACGCGCTCTTAGAACAATCATAGAACGCTAAGGGGCAAACTGCGAATGTTAAAACTCCTCATGCCACATTAAATACAGAGAACAGCAAGCAACTTATACAATGAGGACAACCACAACAATTATTAGCCTCCGTTCCCGAAATTCCTTCAAGGTGCAACTACGCAACGCAACACATAAAAGCAACAACACTCCTCGAGCGCTAACGTGAATGGCAGAGAAATTAAAGGCGGATTCGAAGATCCGCTCTGATCTACTTCAAAAAAGAAGAAGAAAGAAACTACACCTGTTATATACTTCGACACGTTTTCGAGTGCACCGCTTAGTAAAAAGATTATTCGAAACTTTCTATGTTTACCAACTGGAAAGTCAATATACTGCTATTCATCTTTAAACGAATCAGTCCTAATTATATATAGAAATATTGCGGTCTGAAGGGTCGACTTTTGGCTGAGGTCGCAATGACGATGAAAGAAAATATTCACTCGTTGTTGAAGTTTCAGTAACAATTAAATATTTCCCTACCATATATACAAAAATGAAAGGTATAAATAATGAAGTCTGCAACGATTTGAGAAACTGTGAAGAGGACAAACCCATCGCTACTATTAAACGTCACATAGTGAATAAATAAAAAAACTAGAGAAAGGAAATAAGAGAAATCGGACCTGCGACGGGTGCTCACAAAATCATCACCGTAATATTCCACTTCACGAACTGAACTCCGATCCAGATCCATTGAGTCAGGGATAGTATATGTGTGACTCACTAAAAATTAATTCACAAACACAATTCTTGTAGCTTCTGCCCTCCAACATCGTCATTACTACGCCGCATTCTCGCCTCTAAACTTTCCAATTGTTTTTTCCTGACCGAGATATAACTGACAAGTAGGCGACTTTAAATTGATCTACCTATCACTTTAGTTTCAATAATAATATCAATTAAATACGTCAGCGTCGTTGAGTTACATTATCAGACCATCAGAAAAGGTTATGACGGCCACCAGTTAAATTTCACTAACAAACAACATATATTGACAAAATGGAGTAACTATGCACAATAACGACAAATTATTCAACGGATATAAAATCCGAACTTATCTATAAAACAAAGACAACAGCTTAGGCACGATAATAATAATTAATGGTGATGTTCCCCATTCGATCCCAAAAAGAACTTATTAAGTGCCACAACAGAACCGTAACCACATGTATAGGACACAGCGCTGTGTGGTGATGGGTCAACATCTATATGTCCCATCGTCAACAGCAATGAGTGCAGCGCCGCACCTTCAATGACGTATCATCACTACTACTTGTACCTCGCCTTGTATATGTACCTGTGCGGTGCATACTTCATTTATGTCATGGTGCGTGCATATGCTTCTCCCACCGAACCGCAATGCCAGGTATACCGACCAATAACAACAACAATAACGAAACAGCACTTACTTTTTGAAGCGGGTCGGTCGTCAATTGCCGACACATCGGGATGCTTGAAGACCGTTATCGAGCTTTCGCATTCCTTTGGAGTAGAACTTTTTTGAGCGTTGTCTTTTCTACAACAGTCAAACTGGCTATCTATTGTGAGCCTGTACAACGACGCATCATCTGACAGTCACCGATGCAGACAAAGACCTCCTTCTCAGAAAATCATCCCAAAACAAGAAACCAAGTATATATCTGCAGTGATTATAAAAGATAAAAGTTCAACGGCGACCCGTCGATTTCAAGTTTAGGATGTCCGGCAGCATAATCCATTGCCGAAATATACATAATCCTCTCAAAACCCTCTCTATGAAAAAACCGTCGTATGTGCTACAACATTGCTAACATCTATTACCTTTGTTGTGACTGCAAAATGTGACAGTAAAATGTAAAAGCTGAAAGTAAATGAACTCTGCTCACACGAACGGTGGTATGGAAAGCAAACTCAAGAGAAACATCGGATTCATTAGACACAGAGCTGCGAAACACTAGAAACAGAGCTCCAAAATCGTATAATGAACGAATTTGTCACAACAACGAACAGGCAACAACAATTCAGTCACAGAAACAAGACAACGAACTCCAAACCACCATCCAGAGGAAGAAAAAAGCTCACTAATAGTCCGCCCTGACATTTTTGTTGAATGAAAAAGGAACAATTAAACCAAAATTTACTTCATACGTCAACTCTGAACAGAACAGAAAAGATGAAAACCAACAATGCATTCGTGTTTAAATTAGTGCTCGCATTCACTAGCAGCACGTTCTTTGGCGGTGTTCTCCACTCCAACACACCTGTCGTCTCGGTCCTGTGACGATCCAAACGCTTCATTACTTCCGGATACCTATAAACACCAAATATAGACGACTTATAAAGAAAGTGCTCTCCTCCGAAATGGAGTTTTGCCCTGCAAATGAGAATATCCTTTAAAAGCAACAACTAAGCAAGCATCAGCCAGCTGATAAGAAACCTGATCATATGATGTTACAAGCTGATTAACAGGACATCACTAAGATATTCTGTGCAAATCATGATCACCGTCAATTACCCACACTATTTTTTTTTCTAGACTCCAACACGATTAACAATAAAAGGATAAAACCTGAATATAGCAAAGCACTCACTGCTCTCTAATCCATTTGTATCTCTCTCTAACGCTCTTCTTGGCACTGGAAACTTTCTTTGTCGCCCTGGCACCGCCCACAACCGAAGCGTTTTCATCTTGTGCCGCCGAATCCGTGGAGTGCTCTGTTGATGCGACAACAACATCATTCACCACCTTCAAATAGATTCATTATATGCAATAATGTGGGAATGCACAACACACAACCGCCGTTGTTTGTTGGGAAAAGAGATAAGAGACAGTGAGAAAGGGGAAGGTGAAGTGGACAGTGAGAAAGGCGAAGTCCATAAATCAACATAGGCTCTAAAGTGATGGCCTCTCTTTTCAAACATACTACTAAACAATCAAAACACGACACAAACCTAAGCGTAAGTAACCATGTGGGTTACAATACTACCTGAATGAAAAAGCATAACACACCAAATCAAGATGGCCAAACAAAATAAAACAAACTAGGAGTCAGGGAACGCTCTTCGAAGTTAATGGACCGTTCAATTTTGCAGAGAAAAAGCCGTTTAACAGGGGCTTATATGCATACAAATACAAATGATTTCTATCAAACTGCTTGTAAATAGACCAACAAATCATCTGCTTGCTTTTCTTTGTCATTCCTTACCTTCATGAAGAACCTACGAGATAGCACTACCTTGTTAGACCATCACGCTTATTCTATAAGGTTCTCTATATGCAAATCTTACCTTCAATTCTGTTACCTCAGTTTATCAGCCATCCAATGCTGCAATCTGAACGTACCTTTCTGTCGGTCTTATTGGACGATTTTGTATTCACCGGTGCTTTTTGCAGAACTGTTTGCTCGGCAACATTGGCAGCTTCCTGCTTCATCAATTTCGATTCATTCAGCTCATTCGCAACCTATAAACATTGAAGAATTTCAGCCGATACCCGGAAAAGTATTTAGTAACAGTTCGATTTTACGGACCGCAACTGCCCATTTGTTGACTTCCATAGTTGACGAATGAACAAATCATCACAAAAAACCTCCAGCTGCCTGAAGAAAACAACAAACAAGAAGAAATCAACGAGATGCGAACAAAGTGCTGACACACATGATGGGATCGAGGAGGAGGAAAGACTTCGGAGAACACCTATATCCCAACATTCAACAACACTGCACACAGCATAACTAAACGAATGGAGAGAATGCACCATCAGCACGCATAGAATCTCGCGCTCATGCGATCGGCAGTTATGTAATCTACTATGAGTATGAGCGCAATGATCTTCGACTGACAGCTGATGACGATTATGATCCCCTCCATAATGCATCAGAAGTGATTCCCTCCCGCCTCCCCTCATCGAATTTTTGCCAGTCAAATTTCCTTCTTAACAGTATCGCAAATATTCGTAGCTGCACTACTTCTCAGTCATACCAAGACTTATCAGAAACGTTACAGCTCAAACATTCGTCCCACTCAATCATTTTTACTGCTAGTGTGCACTGTTATGCATAGCGGCCACCGAGCAACCTTCAACAGGTACCCCAAGGTCACACGTTTTTCACTTCGAAGATCATCACCTACATTAAGGAGAGTGGCCGCACATGGGAGATGGAGGTGCCACTGAAGAATGCTCCATTCGATTATTAAATGTTAGCTATTTTAACAGAATGAAGTGAAAGTCACTGAAGTGAAAACCATCAAGAGCTGACACTCAGAAACCAGAGCGACCATTTGCGAATACGAGAGCGAACTAAAGCTCTAAATACTTAATTCAAATCTAATCTAATAAAATTTCGAAGTCTATAAATATTTCTATAGACTTCTAGCATTGGATTACATCAAAAGAACTCTGAAATCTCAGAAATTTCTGCGTTTTTCTTCAACCTTCAAGATGAAAATATAACTTCAAGATCTGAGTGAATGCTCTGACAGCAATCGAAATTAGAAAAAGGAAAACACATCAGCCAGTGAGCATCATTCATCATCACTATTCAATGTCGCCCTCACAATGGGATACGTCCCAATAACATCGATAATGGCTTTTCTGCTTGTTTTCAAACGAATACTTCATAGTCTACGTACGATAAGGAGAAGGAGACGAGAGAAGATCGCTGAGAGAGTCTTTTCAAATAGACGAAACACAAAAATTCCACCGAAAAACTTCTGCGCATATGATGGTTGAATGCGTATTCGTCTGCCCTCGAATATGCAAAAAGTCACTCGTCAATTTCTTCATGTTGCTGCCCCCTCCCCTCCTTTCCCTCAAATCAGCCATTTCGTTGCGACTCCCGTGCCTCTCGCATCACTTCCATCTACTTATGGAAACAATTCCTTTCAAAATGCCTGCTGATGCAATGCCTTGAAATCCAAAATATACGATCCTTTAACCAATTTGACAAGTAGAAAAGCGCACCACGCAGGCGAAAAACGCGCCTTTGCGTTCCCTTCATGCAGCCAACATTCCCGGTTATTCTACTTCAAGGTAACCGAGTGCCGTATGTTATTTCGACCAAATCTGTCAACTTCAGTTCATTTGTTCCCGAGCTAAAAACTACTAAACAGGCAGAAGGCATACACATAGACTTGCGTCTGGATGCATTAAGTCTAGGCAAACTGCTGCAATAACTCTTACATCCGCAATACTTGCAAGGGAGAGCATAAATGAACGAATCAAGACTTTAATGCATGTGAGTGAATGAGCGAAACATTCAACAACGACAGGAAGTGAACATCGAAGAACAGAGGTGAAACGATTCAGCCGGCAGCAATAACCGAACAGCAACTCCGCTGTCGCATTTGATCAATGAGACGATACGATTTTACAACCACAATTCAACTTTAAAATAATAAACCGCAAACACTCTCAGAGCACCGAGTGGAAAGCTCAGCTTCTCTGTTTCATCACATAAAATAAACAATAACATTAAGAACCCTATTTCCGCCGATCCATCACTAAAAACCCTCAAACCCTCGCATCCTAATCCACGACCCCAAAATGAATTCCATATTGACCGACTGACAACTATTCCATGACAAGACCCTTCGTCTAATACTGATGAATAAAATAAACGTGCAAAACAGCAAAAAAATAAAAGGTAGATAGGTTTTATGTAAATGATGTCATAAACGAATAATAAAATAAAATATATCTTTCGCAGTCAACTTTATCCGCCTTATATTTCATAAACATAAGAGACATCACGACGACTAGATCCTTAGAAGTCTCTGAATGCAAATAGAGAACCGATGGAACTACTGAATTTAACAAAGCCAAACTGAATAAATAAAATGATAACCTGTTCAGCTGCTTCACTAGCCATTATGCAAGCTGTCGACGCAGTTGTCGGTGAGCGACTCGCTTCATTTCCCGCAATCGGTTTTTCGAACGTCGATGGAGTTGGCTGCCTCTCTGTCTGTCTCTCTAAAGTACTACACTCTGATGACGTTATAAGTGAATTGCACAACGACGGCACAATAATCAGACACTGCGTTAGTATCGAGCTCGGAAAGAGGAATGCCACTGGGAACTACTGCTCACTTAGTTGAATTTTAAAATTCTGCAATTAATCTCAAGGATTCAAGGAAGCCAAAACGTCGCGACAAGTTAACTCTCATTATTGGTACATACGGAATACGGAGACCACAAAGTGTTATCCCAAAAAGTTGCCGGCAATAAACAATGAGATTAGCAAGAATATCCATGACTGAGCAACAAGCCTATACCTCATTGTCAAACACATTTCCAACAATATTAGCGAAGTAATCCGCCAAATAAAGTGCAAAACTTGAACTTTGAAATATGTGAACTCACTTCAGCAGCATAATGCGCCATACAACAATAAAAGCAAACAGGCTGATGGCCACACAGTATACAATATTCAACTATAGAAGTTTACTCACAACATCTCCACTTTCCGATCCATTAACAAGTTAGCAACAGCGTTTCAGTCTGAGTAAAAAATAAAAAATAAAGAAGGAAAAAAAGAAATATAGCACACCTTCAACTGTTGCAACGCTGATCGCAGATGACGCGAAACCTGTGGAGCATTGTTCCTCAGTTACACTGTGTGCAGTATGTTGGATACCATCGCTCGATATACTATCTGGCTGCCGCTGAGCGAGTTGCATGTGAGGAATACTCGACGCTTAAAGAACATCACTGAGTACGAAAGTCTCATAAACTCAAAAATAAACTGAACGGTCAAAAATTATTCAAAAAGAATCACCGCCACAGAAACATAAAGTGCGTATCTCAGAGTGCTGCAGTGTTATGGCGTATCGCGGAACACAGCCGATGGAACATGATAGGGCAAGATAAGTGAGAAGAAAAAAACATGAGAAAGTAAATGCACATTAATCTTTTCGGAATTCTAACATAAACTGCTAGGCCTCTCTAAAAGGATCTTTGCAGCCGACTTCGACAAACGACGGGCTCCAGCGGAGCAATAAAGCTCGTTCAGCAAAGCAATTACGCCCGTTTACAACGAGCACGCAGGGTTACACGACGCTGAGCAGCATTCAGTAACATACAGAGCAGAGAGATGCAGTCTATTCATGACTTCGGCCTTCGGCTACGGCCCCGTGGGCATGAAAAGTCACAATCTCACACGGATCGATACACCATATCAAGATCAAACAAACGTGAGCAAAACAACTAGTTACACAAAATGACGATTACCACCATCATTGAGATCAGCAAAACTCATTCGATCATCATAGATCGTTCGTTAACACTGATCACTTGTTATTGAATTTAAATATTGAAACAATGAATAAAGTTGAATAAATTCCCTCAATAAAAGAGAACCTTTTCGACAGTCTTTAAAAACCTCACTGATCACTACAGTTCAGATCAAAAACTTCCATTGAGGACGCAAATCAGAGCACTTTGGGTGGGATAAAACGAAACGAAAAATTTGGCATTTCCCATAACCCATATTCCACTTCAATAATCGTTTCCATCCAAAAAATGGTTCAAGTACCGATATATACACTCCCTCTCCCTAGCTTACATCACTCATACAAATCAGAGGCTCCTGATGACCAAAACTCATTAAACAACAAAAGCTTTCACGCCATTATATATCATCTATCGCAAGAACTTTACTTGGTTTTACTTCCAACCGACTGCCGTCATTCACAAGCTCATATGGTTTAACACTCCGATCACTAAACACTTGCAGACGAATATATTGAACTCTCATCAAGTTCCCCTTCTCTGCCTCCTTAACCTTCTCAAAATTTCAAAAGCCTTCATTATTTACTCGGAAGCTTCAAACGATAAAAACGAACTTTGTGATTCTACAGGATGACTCGGTATCGGATCAACACGAGCCACATTCGTTGCCATTACAATTGACGAGATCGATGGCAGTAGCACAGTTGGGGGCGTCTGAAGTGCGCTGTGCTGCTGTACCATTGCTTCCGCAGGTAAACTCTGAGGTATCGGATCAGCAATCACATTTGAATGGCCTGTTGCCATCATCGGGGTCACTTGTGCCACAGCCACTGGTGAGTGCACACTGTCCCACTGAAATACCCTAGCAGCATTCTCAGCACAAACAAGAAAAAAATAACCTCAAAACGCCACAACCCACATCCGCCACGTCCACTTCTGCTCGTCTTTTATTCATCCATTTAATATAGTGTCCTTATTTTGGGTGAGCACGTCGGGGTGGGCCGCGGGGGAGAGGGGAAGGGGAGGGGGATAAGGAGCAAAGGTTGGCGGTTTTATTTGCTGAAGTAATTAGAGTAGGGAAAAGTGGTGTACTTCAAAAGCCTTAGTCCTTCTCTTAAAATAACCTTTATTGTGGCAAGAACACACCTTTTGAAGACTATCAAACCAATAATATATTAAATCCATCGCAAATTTACCATTGCTGAAAAATGAAATCTGATCCATTAAATGTACAGATGATGAGGTCTACAATAGAACTAACATCGGCTTGTGATGCATTATAAGCAGCCTCACTCAAGTGCTCGCCACTCTTCTCAACGGCTTCCACACCTGCAACGATGAAGGAATTAAACATCACAACATAACCACAGCAGGCACTCTCTGAAACAAATTTTATTCTTTACTTCATAGTCCAGAAGTTTAATAGCACATGAAGATATGTGAATTGAACAGCAAGAAGAATCAGAACGTTCACAAAGTTACTGCCAAAGCGAGTGAGTATACACCGAAGTTTTAGATAGCAACGCAAATTTATGTGAGCAGAAGGGGATAGGGAGCAAGGAAATGATGCGATTAAGGGAAAAAACCAAGGAGGTGGGGAAAAGAATCCTCACTATTGTCTCTAACCATTCTGATCCGCTCCTCGTTATTGCTGCCCAAAAATCTAAGAAGTTATCCATCTTCCTCATTTCTCTCAGCTTACAAATTCTCCGTATTAAATAAATATCATACCACGTTGTGCTCTCTTCATCATTTCGAATTGTTTCTCCGCTTCGGCACCATAGATAACGCGCTCATCGCTTGACCCATCAATCTATAATTAAATTCCCTCAGAACGAATTTCTTACAAAAGAACGAATTATTTCTATGCAATTGTTTAATGAGAAGCATATTTCATTTATTGACGTAATTTCCACAAAACCTCAAAGTAAAATACGCACTTTATGCAACTAAAATGAAATGCATTATAGTCGAAACCCTGGGATGACGCTGATCGTAATTATGCTGTAAAAAATTAACTAACTACCTCTGGTACATTTAAAGACCATTGTTCGCCTGCGGAAGGATAAAGCGGCATGTGGCCTCCCATAAGTAACATATCTGGTTGCCCATGTTGCTCCTGAGGCACGCGACCTTGAAGTCGTTGAGATGAGGTACTCCCACTTTCTTCCGTTCTATAAGCAGTTGCATCGGGGAAGATCGGCTGTGCAGAAGCAACTTCTTGATTGCCTTGCGTAACGACCTCACAACTCGAAAACCCTTTCGAGGCTAACCCTCCAATACTGATAATGTCGGGAACTTGTGTATGCATCATTGGAAGCTCCGAGTGAGCTGTCGCAGACTGCACATCCAGCACTGAGCTGCTAGGCTCCTTATGCTGCTCCTGCGCAAAGACTCTCTTTTCCTTAGAGTCAGGATGAACACCATGCAGCAAACCAGTAACCGCCTGAAAAATGTTCCAATTATTAGAATGAAAATTTTTAATATTCGACAGAAAATCGACAAATATTGCGCCGGGATAAAAACTGAAGATAATGTTCGACGAGCAAATCCAAATCCTTCCTTCCCTCACCCGCCTTCTCCCTTCCTTCTACTACGCTTTCATATACCTTGCAATAATACATCTATGAAAAGGCGCTTTTTCCTCAACGGGTGGATCGTGCTTCAGCCTAATTCCTCCGGGCCTGCTCTTCGAAAATCATATATGATATAAACCGCTACCCGAATTGAACGCTTCTCTCCCTCTCTTTACTACCAACTATAAGAGCTAAAAATAAATGGAGAAGAAACCGTGGAGAACCCAACAAGTTCCCCAATATATAACAATAACCAATCACCAACTTCTCGTCGAAAGAGGGGTATTTCTGGAAATTTAGAATTTTACCAGTAAATCTGTAAGGAACAAGTACTTCAAAGAACCACAATATGTACCTCAACCGAAGAAGTGCGTTCACGCTTTTCAGGGCGATCTTTTGCTGACGTCAACATTGATAGCCCTGAATCTGATTCTAGCGAGTTTGGAACGACGTCCCCAATCTAAAGTTAGTATCATTGTGTCGCTCTTTTCATACAATTATGAAACATAGAAATCAGCAGTGATGTTCTAAGAAAGATGGTCATCTTCTATGACCTTGTCACTAATTCCATCACCTAACCATAACCATTCAGTCCAACCCAGATGCACGCCACCTGCACAGCTCAAAGATCAAATTCTTCCCTTAGCGACGCAAAATAATTCAACAATTAACTCGTTCTCCCAAATAACGAGACTAGAGTCGGAAAAAATCCAAAAAAACTTTCAACTTCCCTTGCTGCCACATAATCATTCGTGAAAAGCTAAAGCTTAAAAACAAGGCACCATACCTGTCCACGAGATCCACTTTGTGGTACTTTTCCTATAAGGAATCCATCCCTTTCTTCCCACGAAAAAGCAATAAACTTATTAAGTAACCAAAAAAGATCATTATGCCGAATCCTTCATCATTCTTCTCCTCTCTCTAACTCATTTCCAGGATAACTGTCATTAGCGACCAGGATAACTGTCAGATTAAACGATTTCTTCCGGGAAAGAAAGAAAAGCGGCCATAATACAATAAACTCCTCCACAAAATTTACCGACGCTCTTTACTTATTATCCATATATCACATGTGAATACGTTTAACAATTTCAAACCGTCTACATATAAATCAAATAAGGTGACTCACACTCACACTTTCAATAGGCTGTGATTGTGGTGGAAGAATGGGCTGATGAATGCCGAATGAGTGTTGTGACTGAACAGCACTGGAAGCAGCCGCAGCTCCCTCAGCCTGAGGCTGCTGCTGCGTTTGCAGCATTGTTTGCGAGTCTGACATCATACCTCTTCCATCATCGCACACATTGTTAGCCGCCTGCCCTGCCGCTCCATCAGATATCATCTGAACTGCTCCCCTTTTATCACCAAATCGCAAATAACATCGAACAAATGCAAATCACTGCTGATCGCCTTAACCAGAAAATACATCAACGATATTCTCCTCCCAAATTTCGTTCTCCGAATCACCAGAAAGTATTTCTCATTCAGTGGGGCACAAAATCATCGAAAGAAAAATGCTATTTATTATTCTATTCAATGAATCGGGAATGCTGAGCCTGAAAATACACTAACCTCACCATAAGTGGCAATGAATGGAAGAGTAGACGCTGTAATAGTTACGGTGGTAGGATCTTCAAATGACAACAAGCAATAAACGAACCCTATTGTGATAGCATGCATGCACATCCTCTTCTGCTGTACCATAACAATTGTTTGATTGGTCGAAATAACGATATTGTTGCGGCTGATTTGAAGGATAAGTAAACTGGTAGCCCAAGGAAGAGTCGTTATATCCTTGGAGGACGGCTGCGCTATATGGATCGACGCTCACCTCCTAGAAGTAGAGGAAAAGTACCTGACGATCGTATGCGAGAACAGAAGTTCGAAACTACAAATACCCAGCTAAGCTGCGGATAAAAGGATGCGAAGGTCAAATGCAAATAAAGACCAAAGTGAAAAGGAGGAAGCAAAGGGTCGAATAGACTACATCTTTCCTATGCATCGTACATAAACCATTTACGCAAACCCTAAGGTATCCTAACTTAATCAAAAAAAAAATCTTTTAAGTCAAGAAATAAGACGAACCGAATTATTCTGATTGGGTGATTGCTGACGCCCTTGGCCAGTATCACCAGCGAGGCCAATACTGCTCCAACCATTCCCCTCTTGCACTGCTTCGTTGGGCATTATTGGTTGCTGCTGTTGTGCTGGTTGGAGTGCACTCTGCCAGAAGAAGTGCGACATTTCTGATTGCAAGCATCCAACAACTAGAAGCAATATCAAATAATGAAACCATTCATCCACTAATCACCCCAAAAACATCTCAACAGCGTCAAATCAACCATCCTAAGAACAATGTCATATACCGTTTATGAGACTATAGCTCGTGACTGTAGAACATCACAAATCCTCAGAATACTGCGAAGAGAGATGAGGAAGAATATCGAGGGAAAAGGAATAGCAATCGGGATAGACGATGAAAGGATAGGGCAAGAAGCAGTTCGTTTATTGACAAGCGATAAGGCGGCTATCCACTTGTAGTTCTCGAGAACATACTGCAATAACTCCCCAGTAGGCACTTCTCTAAACAATAAAAACAAACAAACTATACCGATGATCGAATCTGCTTTACCCATCTCTAGAGCACTCTTCACTGCAGCATAATCAAGGTATCCTCAAAACTTATCTGTCCTATTATATCCTGAATTAGAGGCAACATCAATGGCTATGACAAGAAATATAAGTGTGAATAAATAAAAATTCAACGAAAATATGCTAATAGTTACATTTAATCGTTAAAAATCTAAACGCATGCAAAGTACTCTTCTTACTTTGGCCCTAAGAGCACATGAGGGAGAAAGGTGCCAACAAAAAGAGCCAACCTCGCTAATGTGGAGACAATTTCGATGCGCAAAAAAAAGGACACTAAACAGCCACAAGAACGGAACTGTTTACTATCCAGCCTGCATATACAATTCAACAACAAGAGGAACCAGGTCGGCAATGTGATATTAAGGGAGTACCATGAGGGAACTCAGAGGGATAATAAGTTTAACTAAATCGAAGTAATGGACGAACTATGGACGAGTGAATAGCTGAAGGAGGAGACTTTCCATCAGCCTCATCTATATTAACGAGACTCAGCGCTATTACTATCTCGTTCAGATTTCTCACTTTTTCAAGAATCTTTTCACGTCTACACTACGAAAAATACCTCATCTAAATAAAGAATAACCTAATATAAAAGCATTTAGTTCGAAGGCGTTTCAATGGAGGTATTTTTCAGCAATCGTCGACGTGAAACAAGTTTTGAGGCCGAAAATCGATCACAACTCTTTAATATCGCTCTTTCATTCATTCATTTGAGAAACATCTTACACTCTTCAATGAATTTATTTAGCCCTAATTATGGAGCCTACCGCACCATCGATCGCCATTCAATTAACTAATGAGCGAAATAGGACTCAAGTTATTCATAATTCTATCAATGCAAGAGCCACGTGTCATCCGTTCGAAGATCTAAATCACTGTAAACCCCTTCTTAATGACCAGTTGAAATTCACATATTTTGACTGATATTAGAGGGGAATTGATATGCAGATTAATTCCAAAGATGTTTTAGAGCAACTCCACCTGACCCTTCCCTCACCTAAGAACTTTTCCTTCAAGCATCCCTCCCTCCCTCATCTATTCATTTCTCATAAACACATCACGTACAAAGGTGTTAGGCACCTGAGCTTAAAGATGAGGTGATACGATGAATTAATTAGCCTATAGATCGCTTAAATTGCGCTCATTATATATTTCCAATGAATAAGAAACGAAAAGATAGTGGTAGAGCTTGAACGAAGCAAGCGTAATATTCCAACAAATACTCTCACATCGTTGTCGAATATTCAGAAAAATAGCAATTATTTCAAAATTTCTCCATGAATGCCTCAATGATCAAGAACTTCGAGCTCAGGTGGTTAGTGATCTGAAGATTTGTTCGCCGAATGAACGCTAGAAGGTCGATCATCGGCTATGTGACGATATCCTCATTTCATTGCCCGTATACAATACTCGCCATGGATTCTCCGCCTTCCCATATCATGCACAAAAGAGATTCCATGAAAACAGTGTGCTTTCTAATTTCTCTTCAAACAAATCAAGCGATTAGCTGAGGTAAATGTCAAGTTATTAGATAATAAGATGAATATAAACATAGTGAGGGCCAATTTATAGAGAACAATCTCTGAAGTTAAACGAAGAATTCGCCTCTCAGCTTCCCCCACCTGCCGATAAAACGTCGAACAAACCGGAAGCTTCATAGAACTCTAATGATGACGGGGTTTTGCTTCATAGAAGACACCCCGTCGATGTTGTTGGCAATACGCCTGTTGTCGTGTACGAAAGACATTTCAAGTATCTTCGCATTTCATCGATACGGTAGTGAACCGCTCTTTTCAAACAATTCCACTCGACTGGTGGACACTCCACCTGAGCGGAAGTCTTCCATTACTGCTATACTCTAATAGTATTATCGGTGAAAGGGCTAAGAAAGCGATAAGAAGTGGAAATACTTCAACTGTACTTCGGAATTTCTCATCATAATTCTAGAGGGCTGCAACTTCATTGCAGCAAAGTATCGTGAGCAGCCCAAGCACGGCTTCCTGCTAACCAATGAGGTACCGATCCACTGCGCTTGGACTTATTTCACTCCCCTCCCCCAAGCTCATCTCATGGCTCCTTCGCCGGCACAACTGCCCCTCCACATCTCCCTGACGCACCACCGACGACAACAAAACATCTGAGTCACCTGGCTCATTTTCCTCTTAGCTTGAAGAAGATACGAGACTGCTGGGACGTTGGTTCATTCATCCGATTCACGAAACTCGAAAAACCCACCCCATTTTATTAAGCGATCATTTCGAAGAATACTGCAATTTTTTTTTCCGATCGAAACCTCCGACATTCTATCGGACCGGATCGATAAAACCCAATTTCGAACATTTCATAGTAATTTCCGATAAATTAATTAGTTGATCGAACTCCTTCGTGAATATTTTAAACAATAATTAATTAAAAAATGAAACGTTAACTGAGAAATCTTAAAGTCTCTCTTCGATTTTCGATACATCTCATATTCTCATCCATTTAAAACTCATCACTAATAAACAATAAAACAAAAAAACGAAAACAATAATAAATCTGCAATGAAATAATCAGCATACAACAAAATAAAAGTGGAAATTTGCTCGGCATTCACGCTCAAATAGATAACAAACGAAATTCCCCGACTTTAATAACAAACGATCGACACGATACTTGTAGAAATTTTTATTGCATAAATGATATGGTGATCAAAAATTAAGCAGGATTTGAACTTTGACCTCAGGATGTGCATTATTACAACCGCACCTTCCCCAACCTTCATCCTCATAAGTTTTTGCATTCAATCACAGTTGAAACCTTGAAATGATTCATTGAGGTAGCCAATCCCTATGCGTAACGACGCTTTCATTTTGAAATGATACTTCCGCCCAGAAAAATTACCTACCAAGCGGTTGTTTCCGATGGCGATACCGACACCACTCTACTACACCTGAAACCTTCGAAGCTGACTGATATTAGACCTACTGAACGTACATCCTGTAACCACCGGAAGCGTTCCTGGATTGCGGCTATGGTCACATAAGTAAAGATATATGTACACATGGATTTAGTATTATTATTATGTGCTCAGCGGCGCAAATATCCCCTTTAGTGTCTCCGAAACAAAACGATATGACAAATGAGCCTCTCAAAATATCCATATGAACTGATTCCTGAAAAGGAGCAAACTCAACGATCATTATGGAATGACCGAACAAATAAAGCTAGTAGCTTCTGATGCAAAATAGAGAACAATACCACAACAATGGGACAAAAAAGATATAACAGAAAAAAAACGATCAAGCAATAAGGCAATAAATTAATGAAGCAAATAGCAGTTGAAGAAAAAATAACTAAACAAATGAACGCGTTACCCATTTTGAGAGAAAACGCATCCTCGAGAAGTGGAAAGTACAAAATCACTCACTGAAATATTAGAAAAAACATAAGCTACAAACTTATTCTAAACGTGTTGAGCATAATCTAAGCGGATAGGTTAGCATCTTCTTGATTAACCTCAATTTGTCCCCACTCAATAATGAGCCTTTAAAGCTTCCCGAGCATCACCTCCAATAGAATGAACCCCTTCGTCCATATCGCTTAAACCCTTCCAATGATGAGAAAAAGCCCTCTTCGATCTATGTTTCCACTAACTTCAGCAAATAATATCCTCATTTCTCTTCGGCTAAAATATGCCGCAAAGTGAAAACATCGAATTTAAAGCAGTGAAGCAGATTAAACAACGCAGGAAAATATTCTCATTGAAAGAAATGTTAAGGCAACATTTACGGCTTTCGAACAAATCAACGCAATCTCCACATAGATCAAAGACCTCTCAACGTGCTCCCATTTAATTGCTATTTCCTTTAATCTCATTATTCGTCACTTCCGAATGAAGATACTGTCATCTGAAAAATCCTTTAGCACTTTCAAATGAAACACCCATATATACGGACTAAACAGCATCAATTACAATAACTACTAAACAATTCGACAATAAATGTTTCTTCACTGATCTCAGCGGACGTCCCATGAAAGATCCCCTTCACCTCACAAGACACCTAAAGAAGAATCCTCTTCATTCCAGAGGATACTCAGTAAAAAACTCTTTCGTTCTACAACGTTATCCGATAAAGGACCCTATTCATTTCAGAAGATATCCATGAATTACTCCTTCATTTGAGATATTCCATACGAGAATCCCTTCATCTCAGAGGAAACCTTTCGCATGATTCCCTACTTATTTTAGAATTGCAATATTCAGAAAATAAAATAAGTTCCACGACTACATGCAGAGTTTGATCCCAGTCGGGTTCCACAATTCTTATAGCCGAAATTGGCGCTGAAGTGTACAGCGAGAGAGGTGCGCTATAAAGCAAAAATAGCGAAACAATGGTATAACCCAAAGGAACACAATAAAATGACAGCAAAAAATAAAAATCAAGTATCTCCATCAGTGTGACCTTACTGAAGTCGAGACCCGCACACATCGATGCCATATCGGCCTGTGATACAATGCGCTTCAGCTTCATAACGGAAAGTCGGAGAGTTCATCATCAACTGGCCAACCGCGTTCTTTCATATGACGCGATAAGTCGAAATAAAGGCTGCAATAGAAGGATATGTGAGATTTCTCCATTGGTCCCGACATCCTTACAATGTGATACGTAAACGGGCAAACAACGCTTACCGTCTAGCTAAAACACCCCGTAAGTAACCAAAAAAAGAACTCACGCTTCTTCGAAATAGTGTATATGACTGAGAGTATCTCTTTCTTAGAATCATGCACAACGATATCTCAATATTTATATACAGAAATAGAAAGAAGGCCCAATCATTCAATCCGAAAAACCGAGGAAGTGTGTTTTGTCATGACACAGAAGTGCTAGAACACTTCCTGAACTATACCTTATTAAATATCCAAGGAAGCATTGACGGAGAGTTCTTTGAGCTGAGGCAGAAAAAGTTCAGAGCAGCACCTGCAGCATTCTGCATCCAAAGCCACTTCACTCTTTCACATTATCCCTTTAAGATGCGAGGGCATTTCAACAGCTACATGACTGTTTCCGCATGCAACTTATAGTATCCACTACTCGTGCAACCTCCAGACCAGCATTACAAGCTCGCCACAATGTGCAATCCAAGAGAATCCCCACTCTCTATAAGTTGAAACGAATGCATACCGAAGTAAAATTGTTATCAACTCTCCTCCTTTCCCAATTTCGAGAGTTCTTCAATAGAAGCTATGAAAGGAAAATGAAAAGGAAGAAAGACATTCGTGAGCTATACCCTTCTGTCGCTCTCCCTCCCTTAGACCTTGACCCCTCTTTCCATTGCCATGACCCTTGATACTCATAACCTACAACAACACAACAATGCTCCGATTCATAAATAACCTCCTAGACGACAGTAAGGATAGATGCTGAGAAGAAAGTGTAGAAATGTATCAATAAACAAAGAACCAACTCAGTATCCAAAGCGGCAACCGTTCGGCGCACCTGTGGAATCCTCCACAGACGTTTTACACAATCGTCGAAACTTGGAAGGTCTGTTACATTCAGATCGGACGTCGCTGGCTCATCCTTTGAACCTAGACTCAATTCACCTGACACTTCATCATTAAATCAAGCAGGAATTCCCCAATTCACTCTTATCATGCCTGCGAATTTCACAGATAAATATATATATCCTCTGATGAGCAAATAATGAAGTTGCATTTCGCAAAACGACATTATTACCAACCAGATAGAAGATGTGATGCACTGTAAAACTGATAAGTAAATGTTAGTAAACTTTCCTTTAAAAAAAAAAAGGCCACATGGCTCACCCAATGATTCTACAAAAATCGCAGTTATGCTTCTGGAAGCAACTTTGGCCTCATTAAAGCAGTGGAAAGAACGCCTATATGAGATGGTTAAAGACCTGTATCGGTCTCGTTTTGTTCTAATAATCAAACAGATCGGTTTCCTTGTCACTTAATAAAAACTATTAAAAATATTCGCCATTCCTCAGTGGCCATTAATTTCTTCTTCTACAATAAATAAAAAAGAAAACTGCCTTGCAGTTATCGTTTCAGGAGAGGAATATCTAACTGTTTCACGACAATTACTGCAAACAATAAGAAAATGAGAATGCCGTTGCTATAACTTATATATGGCATTTGATGCAATGTATAATTGAAAGGGATAACTCGAAATCAATGGAAAATGGTCACGACTGTTGCTCATCAGTGCACTACCCACAAATCTCCTAGCAAATCCTTCACATGCTTAACATCTTCGAGCAAAGGAAATAACCCAATGTATCCAATAGTTCATCAAAAATTAGGAAGTATTATTCGGTTATGAATGAGAGATGAGTTTCCAGAATCCAGATCCACTCCAGAAATAACCGAGTTATACAGGGTTTCAAGAGCTCTCTTCCGAAACGAAAAAACCACTTTCCTTCTTATTTCGACAAATCAATGAACGAAATCGGTTGACCCTGTCTGCACTAATGAATAGAAGGATTCACAAATGGATGACTCATCGATCATGGAAGTTCCATTTAAAAAAAAACCTACCGTCTGATGATGCTTCAAGCGGAGGTGAAAGCAAACTGTGGATCGGCACCGGTTTCACGGCTCCGAAAATTGGCGGTCCTAATGGGTCATCTTCTTCGGTCAAATTCACCGTCGATGAAATATCGACATCACGTTGTGAATTACTGGCCAATTCACGTCCTTAATATCTTCTAGCTATCCTCCATTCATCACAAATACAATAAAATTTTAAGCAATGGATATCGAATAACTGGAATAGAGTATGCCAGCAACTTTGAGGGATCATGTTACGCTGTTCTGCGCACTCACTACATTTCGTATTCCAGAATAAACGAAAGAGAGAAGGAAATCCCACGAAGCTGTACTAATATAAGAGATAGATAAAACAAAGTGAAGTTTTGTCGAAAAATGAAACAAATTTTTATCTAATGGAAAAATTCCAACTTAATTTTTATACAACCTACAAAAGATGGAAGATTCTGTCTGAAATCCACCAAAGGCAGCAAACTTTTCTCTCCCAATTCGTCCTTCGATCATATCAAAACCCCAACAGTCTCTATTATTTCTTCAGCGTATCACTACAAATCACTTCAAAACGACGCTTTATCTCAGTGTGCATTAAATCATAAAGCGCTCTGAAAATATGCACCTAATTCGGTGATGAAAGTAGCATATAACTCGAGGCCCTTTTCTACGTTCACATGTCGATGCAAGAATCATGCCCATCGGCTCTTAGACGATAGACGCTTTCGCATTCCATTCAACGCTTTCCCTTCTCCACTCATCGGTAAAACAACTGACATTCAATACAACGCCTTCACATTTCAATTAACTCATCCCATAGACTGAATCTTGAAGATCCTTTCTTCTGTGAAACAATCGACGGAAAAGGAAAAATGAACAATGAAATACAGAAAGAGACTATTTTTATCTCCAATTGTCCCCAGCTTGCTTCAAAACCGCTAGATGAAAGCAAAAGGCAACTATGAAGCACCCTCCACCACACTACCAATTTCCGGCACTCTTCTCAGATCGAAATAGCGAGCAGAAATTTGCTTAATGCGCTCATCAAAGCACAATTTCCACTCTACGAAATATAAAATGGACAATTATTTAATTATTTTCCATCGCAGTTCTCATTTTCCTCTACAACCCTTTCCTTTCCTTCACAGAAATGCTCATAAAGTTAAGAAAAAAACTACGGAGAGAAGGAAATTTGATGGAAGATTGCGCTCGCTGAATCGAATCCAGCAATTTGAACTCTGAAATAAGGATCCGTAGTCTAAATCTTCATCAATGAATAAAATGCATTACAAATTTCCTATAAGAAAAAGCAATTCGAACATTTGCAAACGAGCAGAAAGGTAGATGCAAGCAAAGAAAGAGCGAAGAAAACTGTGGGTAACCGCATTTACCTGATGTTTGCACAGTAGAGGCCCTTGAAATATCATGTTGGAAGCCATGTCTGGGCTTGGCAGAAACAAAGGAGTCGACCGAAGAGGCATCTCGCTTCAAGCTTTCAGCGTCACATTCAGCTGCCATTTGTGAATAGCGCGTCGCGATCATTTGTCTTCCATCCTCACATTCTGATATGTTCATTCTTTGGAATCCAGTCGCCGCACGAAGTACTCCCTGATCCACCTTGACTTTGCTGATATTACATCAACCAATAAAAAAATCCCAATAATCTTAATTTTTTAATTACTGAAAGAACTTCCTTAAGCTTACAACATTTTAAAATTTCTACGCATGTAAATATACCTAGACGGATCATATTTCCTGTAGAATATACAATGTGGCATTGATAAAGGTAATGCATCCCAGTTCATACTTACCATCTCTATCCCAACTTCACCTCAAATATAGTCACATTAAGAACGTCCGCAAAAAAACCCATCTATCACTACGTAACGAGCACTCAAATTCTCTGTCAACATAACATCACTGGGAAAGATTTTGTGTCGCAACAGCATAAAACAACTGAAAGTCGAACTGACTGAAAATGATTTCCTTATAACCTCCTCAGTCTGTCAACGTCTTTTTAGCTAAACAGCATTGTGATATATGAAAATAAATATCTCATAAATAAACATGAGGTAACATAGTAACGGAACCAAAAAAATAACAATAACCGATGGATTGTAGTTGGAGAAGGTAGCAGCGAAGTGACTGGTAGGTGGTGACTGATGACCGAATGGGCGACCACTCGGCTGGGACTGCGAGATGACTGACGGCGTGCAAGGATTCAACGATACGTTCGAGAAACGTTGATTTAACTGTTGAGGAACAGTGGCGACTGGCAGCGAATGTCTTGTGGCCGGCGAAACGGCCGTGGAGATTATATCACCGAAGAGCTCCTCAAACTGGCTGCCGCTATCGTCATCACTATATGCGTCCTCTGCTTCCGTGACAGCATTATTTGCATCGGAATTGCACAACTCAAACAGAATAATGCGAACTTTCCATAACACAAAACGGCCAGAAAAGTGGATGGGATTCGGCAATGCGACAACAGAATGAAAAGAACGAAACGATCATGACTACCGCACCTATCTTCTCGAAAGTCCCTCTTCCTTTAATTTCCAGTGCACTGCGAGAAACAAAACCGTTTCTCCAATAATCTCATATATCTTTTCCTCGAATCGAAACAAGCATTCAACCATATAGCAGTTTTCCATCATCTTCCAACACTTTATCCAAAGAGAACTACAAACGATGTGAATACAATAAAGCTTGCTGTGATTCGAACAGCTGTAATCACTAAACACTTTCAACTGATGAGAAATATCCTATAAAAAATATCGAATAAATCCCTATCAGGTTTCAAGAGATGTCGAACCCTTCCCTATCTACATCATTGTGAGAATCGAAAAAAAAAAACAGATTCGCAACTTCAAACGTGGGAAAATGAACCTTATAATAAAGATAACGAATAATTCATGGGTCATGATGTCCCACGATCGATCACTTCTCGAAGCAGTGAAATCGCAGACGAACCTGTTACTACTAAATCAGCGTACAGCCGCCAAGTACCGTTTCGAGAAATGAACTATTCATCTTCCTTCTATGCATTTAAGTTTGCCCTTAACAACTTATGACACCGCTCCAATGCAACTCCTTGGCGAAACATTCATAAAGATATTGCTCGTCTCATTGAAAACCTTTCGTTAAACGTCGAAAACGTAAACCTCACAGTTTTATGAGTTTTACTGCATCGGATCGCGTGGTGTAAGGCTATCTGAATTAAAACAAGCACGTTACCTTAACCACTTCAACAACCTTCCACGCTGGATTAGCACTCGTGTGCACCACCCAAACGAGGAAAACGTCTCTGAAATCGCATATGCCGTGATGATCCGTTAAACGTACTCCATTACTCACTGCCGTTCGACCCACATCATCCGACATCGCCATTTGAACTCCATTACTGCTCCGCTCCACCTCTTTTATCATCGTTTGAACCTTCAAACATCATCGATGGACTTTAAATTTTATTATTACTTTCCCACCGGATGCTGGAGCGGAAGCACGTGTTCGGTTATCATTTATTTACGGGCACAACACGCAGGTGAAAGAAGATCGTGCGCGATCTCCATTAGAGATCACACACCTTTTTTTATGAATTTCGTCGGAAACGGCAGATTTTAGAAGCTATCGGAATCGACCCGAAGAAAATAATTGACATTCTACTATCCGAAGCCGGCCAACTCTTCGAAAAAAGAGTTCCGAAAGTGATCAAAGCAGAATCTTCTGAGTGAAATTTTTATAAGATTGTAATCCTTTTCTCCTTTCCCTACAAAAAATATCCAAGAAAAATTCCCGCTAGCAGCGACTAACCTGGACCTGTCCATCAATAACCCTAGTGGGCAACAGTGGAGCTATCGGCTCAGGAACTCCACTTATTATCAATTGAGACATACTTGCTGCATTCTTGATAGTATAATTCCTATATGACAACCATCGTCCAAGGAAAGGTACAAACGGCCTGCAAAAATACATCAGGTTTCCCAGTAACAGCTAGCTATAAGCAGCAGTATTAGTCAGCCCAACTGTTCCACCCTTAACTCCCTCATCTCAGTACAGGTCCACTCTCATCTTGAAAAATCAAGATTCTTAGTCACTGAATCAACTAGCGACTGTATGTCCCTTCCGCACCTGCTTGTACTCTTTTCGAATAAATCTTCGTCCTTTTAACATGAACAAGTTGCGGGCCAACCCACAATCACATGCCACCCTGCAAATCTACAGCAAATAAGTCTCGGGAGTCCTCATCTGAGAACCAAAAACAACTCATTGAAGAATTTTTAAATCCCTAAAGAAAGAAAGAAAGAAAGAAACTAGCCACAAGAAGCAATACTCCTACAAACCTTCGGAACAAGGGATTTTTATAATTCGAGAAACCAACGCGAAGCAATGCAGCTCCGTCCCTTTTATCAAATCTTTTACGTGCTCTCATACAACAACACTGACTGCTTAGGAAAATAATGAAAGAGCAATCACCACCCGGCCCACTCTATCTATCAGGTACAATCCAACAATCTCACCTTTACAACGAATCTTCTCGTACCATCAGAAAGTTGCATAACTTCTTGTAATTTTCCGATATTATTCAACTAAAAAGATCCCAATAAATAAGAATCACCAACCCGTTGAACTGAGATGAATTACGTAAATTCCATATAATGTCTCCAAATGTATTCGTCCAAACATTGACCACTTCACCGCTGACATTCGTAACGACTCCTAGCAGCTCTTCATCGCCACCAATACGCTACGCATATGCATATATATATTCAACATAATAAACTTCTAATTACTAAGAGGAAGTCAAGAGCATGCCTTATTTCACTCGTTCTACCAGTTAGCAATTCATGAAGCTGCTCATACTGATAAGAAGAATGGCAGAAAGGTATAGATACAATTTACCTTGAAGCTGTAAATAAACTACTTCCTTGAATGTAAATTTTTCTATAAAGAATACATCTATGACCAGGCCGCTGGAAAATACGTCTATGCGGTTGCAATATCCAGCAAAATCTCTTCGCACCTCTACATATTCATGATTCAATCTTCGCGAACAACTCGACTAATGAGGTTTATGCAGCTAAGCAGGTCAGTCGATCTCTTAAGGTGGCGCCACATCCAACCGCAACAATACCAATTTTTCATAATCACACAGAACCGAAACCTCGCCATACTGCGCCCTCCAAAAACGCATAAAAATGAAAATTGCTTAATCGATTTCTTCATTAATACAACTAATTAGTCGATTTCTTTATGGCACGCTTTAATATTGAAGCTAAATGAAAACTCTCCACCTGAAACGTGCAGAACAATTCCTCCCCACTCTCCTCTAGAGCAACAACAATTCGCTCTCCAGTTAAAGATAGCCGGCTGAAAGTTAGTGGTGTCTGCAGCTCAAGTTTCGATGTTGGGATAGAGTGAGCTCATTTATGCCACAAATTCTTCCACTACTCATATTTGCTACTCTTATCATTTTTAAACTCTTACCTGCCCGCCGAATGCAGCCTCTCTAGAAGGCGCCTGAGGGAAAACAGGAGGAGGGTACTCGAAGTTTCCCGTTGTGGGCGGTCCACTTGTTTGGAAACCATGCTGATGCGTTTCGGCCTGCGAGAATCGACTCAATCCTGTGAGAGGCGGTGGTGATAGCGATACCATTGTTGCTTCCTGATAGACCAAAAACTCCCATAACCAAACAGCAACGAGAATAAAAGAAGATTAAAGAGGAAAATACAAAGAACCCCGAGGATATTTCATAGTATTTTCCACTCTTCATAATCACATAACATTTTTATCTACGACATCTCAATGGTTTCATGCTACGATATTACAGTGAAACCAGAGCAACACGAACAACAGCAATAATCTAATTCAGCTACACGTTCATATTATTAATAAAATTTATGAATGATAAAGTTGAATTTACAATGTCCCAACTTCACCTAATAAATACACTCCGCCATACGTGAGATCAACCCTCGTTCATCCAGTCGTCCACTTATTTTTCGTCAAGAGGAAGCACTCTACTATCCACCTGATTCCCTTTCAACAATAGAAACAAATAAAAAACCTCGTTTATCTGTCCATCATATGCTTATACCAAGAATAAGGTGACACTTACTTTCGAATAAAAAAGGTTTTTCACTCACTAATTTATTCAGGAGGCGACTCACCTCATCACTGCAAATATCATCGTGAGCAAATTCATAGAACTTCCAGCTCGCACCAGTACTATAGGTTTTTGGTATTTTCATGACACGAATCTTCAACGTTTGGCCATAGAAGCTGTCACGAAATATTCCAGAAGGGAACTCGATTGGTCCAAGCGTTGGTGACTGCACCGTAACCACATCCTTCCGATGACGGGTCACACTCTCGGGCACATTTAGCAACAGTTCCGCCTCAACGGTGGCACCGTTAGAGGATAACTAGATTCACTTAGGCATTTGACAAAAACGTCGTCAATGCCTTGCTTAGATCGCCTTCTAAGAACCATCACTCTGCCCAGATTCCTACAGATCTCAGTGAACTAATAATAATATTGACAGTTCAACACCTCAAATCAATATAATTTCCTTCACCACCTCACTCAATGCAAACTATAAAATTTAGAATCTAATAAGCTAATTCACTCTCGACTAAGCATATAGTAACAGCAATTCCCAGATTAATACTAACTGTACTTATTAGTATTTCCAGCCACTCTCTATCGCTAATAAATGATCAAATCCCTTTCTGGAGGAGTCTAAAATCGGAGGATCCAATCTTTTCCTTAACCAGTAGCATAACCCACAATCGTGAAGACCCATTAAAAAATTTCCGTTCTAATCTTATTATACCGGAGTTTTCAACGAAACACAAAACTATCAGCAAATGAAACTCTTTGAAAAGGATTTTACGGGGAAAACACAGAAATCAAACAACTTACGACAACGGCGTTGTTGATCTTACGGATGGGCAGTATCGGTGCGATTATTTCATACTTTTTGCCCTCGAGAAAACAATTATCTTGCACACGAATTGCTACTCTGAAATTCAGAAGGAATGTTGCCGTGACTTAAATCATCAGCCGGAGAGAGATTAAATGGAAACAATCAGCCTTGCAAGCTGAAGCGAGGAAGGTCAATAGCTTACGGGCAGAACAAACGACTACCCAGCATACGCCGCGAGTCTAGCCTGAGGCAGAATCGGGAGGAAGTAGAGGAGCTGATGTGATGATATCTTTATTTCAACTTCTCGTATGTTCGAAAGGCCAAGTGGGCACCTACGCATGGCGGTAAGCGCATGGTTGATCGGTGGAAACGAGAAGTTCAAAGTGTACTACGAGATGGCGCCGGCTATCAGAGCTATTTTAGTTTTCCCTTTTATTTGATAAACGTCACAAACAAACATTCACCTTTTACACCTCGTCGACTCTCGACTTGCTCCTCGGGGAGACTTTGACAACCATATATAGCAAAGGACTGTCGACTCTTATAACGATCTCTAAGAGAAAATATTTATCTTCACATCAACTCATGAACCTCGCTGGCTCAATCGTGAATGAAGATGATATGAGATCATTATTAGTTCATTAAAAAAGAAGGAAAAACGAACTCGCAATTGAATCGCATCCAGTGACCAACGACCATACCCTCTCTTGCTCCGAAGAGAAATAGCACTTCACTAATTGGAATTGCCGCCGACCAAACAATTGCGTTGTCATCAACTGTTCGTACCACAACGCCTTCGAAGCAGTCTTTTGTATACTACAAATGACTTCCTTCTTACTACCGTTTAGATGAATCTGCGGGGCAATAATAATGCTGCCTGCTACTCAACAACAAGGAGAGCAAGGAATACCTGAGATGGCGATGAGCATAAGGATGAGGGTATCCTCGCTATTCAAGTAAACAACCCACAATTTTTCCTTCCACCGCAATCCAGCGTAGCACAACCGCATTTTTACCGAGGACAATGACCGCATGAGGACTACGAAATACTGGACAAGCACCTGCCATCATAATCTCCTCTTGGTTCTGTATAATGACACGATCACTGCTATGCAAGTTAAATATTAAAGAAGCATTTTAGCGTGCTCACTCGCATAATTTGCTGGATTCATACTGACGAATGACGCTTGTAAAATCCCTAATTGAAGCACCAAATATGCCGACCTCATAGGAATTGAAGTTCTTATCAACGAACATAAGAGAAGAGAAAATTCCTTTCGCGATTTACAACTAAGCAATCATCCTCAAAGTCTTTAATAGTGAAATTAGATCAACATTGCACTACAATACCATCTATTTCAACGAAACAAATTCGCTGCAAAATAATCCCAATAATTTCGATAGAAATCGGTTATTTTTCTCGCTTTCCACTCTAAGCATTCTCATATTTCAATGGAATTTACTCAGCTATCCAACGGTACCTTTCTTATACGATCATTTCCTTCCATCAACTTACATTCCCACTTCTGAAATCGAATTCACATAGAACAACGATCCCCCCATTGGCGCATAAAAACCTACTCTAACGAAACTAATATACTACAAAAGAAGGGAATTTCCAACTCATTTGTGCTAATATCAAAAGCGAAGAGGCTTTGGATTAACATTACGACAATATTTACGTTTCAGAAGATATTTTCAGCATAAATTGCTGAAATCAGCGATCATCAATTAAATCCCTTTGATATGAGTTACTTTCATTGATTTGCCCCTACTTTAATAGCAACCAAAGCTGCGAATATAATTAACTTGCCTGTTTAAGAAGCTCGCTACGCGGACGTTGTGAAATATGGCGGCGCATTGAACGACGTCGGCGATTTTTATTCCACGGCTGCAATATCTGCTACTTATGAGGCTAGTATAGATTAGAATGCACAACGAAAGTTATAAGACTGAAATGTGGGTAACATATGCTAACCACCTAACGTGTGGGAGAGAGGGGGAACAGCGGACGTGGGTAAGTAAATCTCCACCCCTATGGACTTGGCATAAAAATGATCGACACCAAGAAAACCTATATCGAAAAGGCAAAGATAAAAGTATACAACGCTCAATTCGCAATATCTTTATACAATATCATTCTCACAATGATGATTCCTTCCACCACGTTTGCCTCTTCCATCACATATCCACAAAATTAACTCCACAATGCGCAGTCTTACAACTGGAAAAGTTCATCTTCCTCTCCTTGCACTACGCTGAATTAAACCCCACTTCAGATATACCACCTAGCACTGCATATCCACTTAAACTCCTCCCCCTCTTATTATCACCTTTACGATGAACACACTTCGCACCAACCTTTCACCTATACTATCCATATAGCGGACACCTGCTTCGAGACCCCATCTCCACTACCCTCATTATGCCCACTTATATCTTTCCACCTGATAGTTTTCAACAAATTACTTACATCAATGAAAAGTGAAATAAAAGATCAACAGCATACTCTTTTCGCACGATTCCTCTTATTTTTTGTGCATTATGCGGCAAGAGCTGCGTTTCTTTGACGCAAAAAATACTCAGCCGATGTCCCCTCAGAAAACTCTCATCTAATTGCTCTAATTTAAAGAATCTCCTGCAGAGTACCGCTGCAAAGAGGTAAAGTTGAGGAAAAAAGACAGAAATATACATCCTACTTCAAACACTCGAAACATCACAGCAGAGCACACGAAATTTCTGAGGGTGGAGGTAAACAACTCGAACCTTACTTTGACACCAAACCTAGCTTCCGATTACTTCAAAAAAAAAAATAGGACGAAAGGTGAGGCTGAGAATTTTATCTTTCTCAGCGGCGAAGTTAGTCAGCTTCACAACGGATCGACCAGCGTTCTTTCACACCCAATCCCCATCGTTCCCTCTAACCCAAGCGGTTTTAAATCTCTGCAATGTCATAAGATGGGCGGAATCCTCTGCGCAAATGAGGCTTTAGCAACACTGAACCACCAGGAAAAAAGGTAACTGATCGATCCGGTAAAAAGCGACAGCTGATCGATTTGACCGAAATGGTAATTGATCAACTCAGTGAAAAGACAGTATTCGGATATAAAATTCTGTTGCGAGCAAACTGAAAGAGATACCATTCTGCCAACTTACAACATCAAATATGATTGCATCTATGTCTTCCGTCTCAACGAAAATAAAAATGCATCGCAACAAAATCGGGTCAACGGAACGTCAGAGATCTCTAGAAATTTCATGGATTATTCAGGATTTAGAGATACATACAATCACAGAGAATAAAGGAGAACTTGCAAATATCGTCCTTAACTATCATGGCAATTAGTTGTGCCCTTTCGCGGAAGAAGTTTATTCCTTTGCGCTAAAAATCCCAATATATAGACATCAAAAACCCTAAAGCATTTCCAACACACTCGCAAGTGCTCAACAAGCTCCAGCAAATCCATAATCACATCTAGGAAGCATACCGCTTTGGTGAGACCGAATTGGTCGTTTGGCTCGCTGAGTGGCTTTTTGCTGGACACTTTCCAAACGACTGGCTGGTCCATAAGCGACAGTTGCCCATCAAGTCTGATAATATAAAAGTCAACTCACTGTATGCAAATAAGGCTCATAATAAACTACGAGTGGTTATGGCTGCACGTCGACAACATTTCCAATCGGTAAAACGAAACTCCCAACGAAATCTCAACACGAAAATGACCACTACTATATAGAGGCGAAGATGCAGTAGTTAATAGCGTCTTCTCAATTTCTCGCACCCGAAATTCCCTCTTAACTTCCCTTCAAAGTTCACCCAATAACGCAACAATAGTACCACTGCACTTATGCACTTTCATACGAACACAACACTCGAAAGTAGCAACACTAATTAGTGCCAACTTAATTAATTACTATAAAATAAAACGCTCCCCGTTCATTTCTAGAAATAAAAATTGGAAAGAGTAAACAAACGACACGAACCTCTGAACCCAAGCAGTATACATATGATTGCGTCTTGGCTGTGATATGACATCCGCTTCACACAGCACAATATTAAAGTCAGGTGACCATGCTGCATTACCGGTCAATGCCTCCACACACATTCCATATTGTCCCGTTGACGGAAAGAACGAGATCTGTGTTTCCACCTGGAGATGAACGTTAACACATCACTGATAACACCATATATTCCTCTCATATAACCGGAAGTTGGGAGAAGAGAGATCACAAAAATCGAGTCTACGCACAAAGAGAGAAACGACGGCAAGAGACGATCCGATGTGGAGGGATGATGAAAATATAGAAATGTTGGCTTTCTTAAATGGCCAACAACGCTGTGTGATTCACAAGGACAATTCCAACGCCACACATATTGCTTGAGATGAAAGAGATCGTTCTTTACCCATTCCTCCTATGCATCCTAACGAAATCGCGCAAATGAAGCACTAACTTCGCAAACGATAAACAAAAACAAACCAAAATTCGATCACCATCGACCTCGACTCTCAGCACGGGTTCGGTTTTCTTATGCGAACGCACAGCACTGCCCTCACCGGTCTGTAAAGCAACAAAATCTCCTAGAGCGTATCGGTTTTCCGGAGGTGTGAGTCGTTGGTCGATATACGGATCCGGAAAATAACCTGAAACGAATCTGAAGCTATTTCGCTGGTAAAGAAACTGTTGCGGAACTTTTAACAGCAAACTGCGTGTTCCCCTAACCGAAGTTAGGACTGGCTAAAGCGCGAAGGCAAGCGAATCCACATCGCAATATACAAAGGGAGAAAGGGAGAGCTAATCGACGGAGCCATGGAAAGAAGGAGGAGGGGAAAGGACACTCAAAAGACTATTGGAACACGGGTGGAGGGAAATAAAAAGACTCACCGGCACTCACGGCAAAACAGATCGAATATTCTAAAAGACCATCAGAGGAAGCCACTATCGGCGGTTTCTGCAGGTGGAGCCCTTTCAGCAAAAACGCTCCAGTTCACGAACAGCGTCCATGTATCGCCGTCTCCGCGGGTGCAATTAAGCAAAAAAAGATCAGAGGATCTGCGCACCTCTCACATAATGACGTGCAGCAAATATGGACATTTGTGCTTGATCACAAAAAAAAACAAAAAAACAAACAAACAAACAAAAAAAATGAAAGAAACGAACAAAAAAGAACTAAATGCTATTGATTACTAAGCAATCAGAAGAAAGCAATTATATAGGGAAATGTGAAGGTTGAGGGAGTGGACAATACAATGGCGATATTGAGAGAGAAAAAAGCACTTAGAGAGAGAGCCGCGTGACCAACAGCTAAACAATTGTGGTCGTACGAGAAGTTCATTTCAAAGAATTTCATTTTTATCATAGCGTCCGTGGCGCAAATGTCCGTGCTTAATAATTTATGTGTGCAAAAAAAAAACGATAATAAGAACAAAGAAGGAAAAAAAAGAAATATACTGAAGAAATGGAAAAAAGAAAAAGCACAATAGTCGACCACTGACCAGGTGTGAATACGAAGATGATACCTTCGGTGGAGATTTTATACACAACACCAATACTTTCACTTTCCTCTAAGTCTATAGTTCTTCCACTACCCATCGTCGAGAGAATAACACTGCAAATATGCGTTCATATTAAAATAATAAAGCAATCAACTTAATAGGTTAAATGTCGATTAAATGCTTATTTGAGAATAAAATGGGAAAAAGAGAGCACTAAGCGCAAGATAAGCGGATGGTTCAGCGAGGCGAATGCGCACAAGGCTAACAGAAACAAGGTTCTAGAGAAGCGGAAACGCTCGATCGTATCTCCGTGGCTATCCCTCTCGAATCATCTATCGCGATTGCCGATAGCATCATCTCGATCACCTTTCCTATGAGCTCAGTAATCACTGTCTGTACATACAACGAACTCCAGTCTTTGCACGACTACCCACTCACACCACTTCATCAAGAGCGTAGAAATCCTATCGATTCTGATGTTAACGTTTACCGCTAGTTCTAATAAATAAGCAATTCCTCTCCATCAACATTCTCATCGTCACCTTCATTCTGTCACTGCCTCTGCCACCGTCCCATCACCAAACCCACGTCAACTACTTTCCTACTATTCCCACCCTCTTCTCCGTAGTTTAATGAGTTCGAGGATCGAGTAGAAGAGCTCATGAAGGGCGCTGAAATGAACTCTTTCGCTCTATCGGTCTTTGCGCCAACTGTTCCACGACATAGTCACTGCTTAACCATGTTTTTATCGACCAATAATTGCCCCACTGGACGTCTGTCTCTCCTTGAAACTCTCCTTTAACTATCAAAAGGCAATCACAACTTTTCCGAACGTTTTATGTAGAAGCAGATATCAAATTCAAGTTCATATCGATACAAACTATATGACATAACCTCCAATCAATGCACAACAATGCTGACAACCGGATCGGAGAGGAAATCAAAGAAGCATTCGGGTAAATGCCTCCATCTCCACAAATTTCAGGAACACGAGAACTAGTGAATCCCTCTCGTTAAACATGCCAATGACAGATCGATTAGCCTCCCAGAAGATGATTATTTAATGCCCATTGCCCGGGGCTTTGAAGAATATGAAGAACATGAAGAACATCGCCAAAGAAACGCCGACACAAGATATTTACCTTCTTTTTTCTCACAATGGAAACTTTATAGTTTCATAAAGAAACTCCATAGGTGAACGATAAAAACTCCTCAACAACAAAGCAATGCACATTTCATATAGTAATGTAAGTTATGGTACTAAGAGATTCAGAAATTGTACCCAATGCAAGAAATGGAACTTCGCACATTTCTTAAATACTGCACTTTTTCGAAGAATTAGCGATTTCCCGAAAAGCAGCTTAAATCCCCATCTTTGATTAAATAGATGGAGCGATGTTGCTGTTGCCTATTCTCGCTGAAACGTCCAAACAACGATCGAAGTAAACGTATATTATTTAAGAAATAACACGATCAAGCAAGCATTCAACCATACAGCAGTTCCCTCCTTGGATACTCAATGCTAATCCTGTAAAGATCTCATCCGTAAACGCTATTTTTCAGGATGCGGAAGGATGCAACGCACTCAAGCTCGTTATAAAATACGATATGAAAATAGACGCACTGAAAGCCACATATACGGAATTTTTCGACAAAGGACGACGAGAAACTAGACTCTCGGAAACGATTCCAACTGCAATCATATTCCATCGAATCTAGAAGAAAGAAGTGGACCTGATGCGAGCAAGAATGAAAGGGAACGATGAAAAATTCAACATCCACCATTCGCAACCGCTTTCCGAAAATCCCCCCCATATGAGGTATGAAATGGAGATGCAAGCAGGCACGAGGCATAATCGGGTGGAGGTGGTGAGAAAGGAGCAACGCAACACCAATTCACAGTCAACTCGGCGAGGTGAGAGGATGAGAAAGAGCAAGAAACAGAAAACAGATCACCGAGCTTCAGCAAACCTATATACAAGAGTCTTCAAATACTTCAACGACAATTTAAGTGAATAAAAACTTCTCATGCATATTCCCCTTGAGTAGATCCACTTTCACGAGAACGACTTTTGGTACCAGAAATGAATTAAACGCTCACATGAGAACAGCCTATAGATCATTATTGCTTACATTAATGCCGAATATGGTGAATTTCGTCTGATCATAACAGTTGAAAAATAAATAATTCATACCCCCCTAATGTTTCTTTAGAAACCTTTCCGTAACAATCGATAAGGATCAAACCAATCGATCACAGACTATATTTCATGTAAAATGATCGTTAACCTCTTTCCATCGTTCACATACGAATTCGAAGTACCATGGAATTTCTGGAATATAGGAAAGTAATACATAATAAGCCTTCACCTGGGATCTGTTTCTATAAATAAAGGCTCTCACCTCCAGACATCAACTGCTTGAACATTAAGCATCATATCTTGAAATACCACATATGCCGATGAAATAATCGAAAAGAAGCAGTTCAAGTAGATGCATTCCACAGTGCGGTATTACACCATTCGTGTCACAACAAAATACTACTAAGAACGAGGTCGTGTTTTATTTCGGATTTGTTCTAGCTTCATTTACAGAAAATGGAGATCAAATGGAACTGTAAACCTCTTTACCCATCAGCCAGAAGACCGTAACACCATCCGGATCGAATCTGATATTTGGGCAATGATCAGATGAGACTTCCTCTTCCCGTACAATAAAACAACCAACAGTGAGCTAGATCTCCCAAACTTCAAAACAACCCATCAAGTTCACTCTTATCTCCTTTTGCCCTTCTCTCTCTTCTCCTCCATGATCCACCGACGAAGTCCATTCCGACAATTAAGTTGCAACACCACACTGACATTCTGTCCCACCAATACACCCTGCAACTCGAAGACCACAATATACAAACATGGCTCAAAGCCTCATTTTCTTTGCGTCGACGTCACATTCATTAGACTGCTCCGAGTCGTCGGCTGGCCTCTTGTGCGGTGATATTTGAGATGAACGTCCCGCTGCCTCTGGTGTAACCGTTTCCTCACTGCACTCCTCCTCTTCATCTCTCGTTGCATCCTAAATTCCTCAACAATGACTCCTTTCACATTTACAACTTATAAGAGATTAAGGAAAAATCGGCGCAAATGGCAGCTTAGAAGTGGATCACGTAAAAATATGTTCAAGTTATTCTACACCATCAACGATATTTTTCATTTATAAGGTCCAAGCCGTTTCACAGCACGTGATATCATGTATTTAATGTGCTTTCCTGTTGCTGACCACCTATGCATAACACCTCTCCTATTCCCCTCTCCCATCTTAAAGTGGCAGTATCCGAGCATCAACATCCTATGTAACAAAGAGTCCTTCCCAACAAGGCAGGTTAGCGCAAATGTCATAATAAGAACTCACAGAGGGCGTTCGTTGAGGCACTTCCCAGAGGGCATTACGAACGAAATTGCTAGCTGCCCTTCGATTGAGTCGCGGTGCCGACGCTCGATCCTCAATTTCCTTCAAACGTTCCATGCATTGCTTCGTTCGTGCCTAAGCAATATACAAATTCATTGAGTACTATCAAAAAACTACGATTAACCTCATTCAGTTATGCTCTAAACATCGATTCGACGACCCTTGTGGGTATATAAATGGAAACCTTTGAAGGAATCGAGTATGTGAATATTTCTACAGCACTTTCTGAGTGACTTCTATATTCCCACAAGAGTGGACGAAGAAAAACCTGAGGGGCACTATGCATTCTCATCCTCTAAATACGCTCAAGAGTATTACAGCACATCGATTAATAGCGAGGAGGAGGAAGAAGATGGAGGAGAAAACGGAGAGAAGGAGGCGAAAAAGACTTCGAGGTTTCTCAGTTAAAGTCGATAGGCTAAAAAACCGAGGATAAAACATGAAAGTACACCTCTCTTAAGCATACTTTAAAGAATTTCAACCTCTCTCACCGGAAAAATCGGAAAATCACCCCTAGCAACCTCGTTTATATGTTTATTCATTAAATACAAAGACATCCAAAAATGCAAACCTATAATGGGCCGTTCATAAACTCTTTCCCTTCATTTGGAGCTTTGGAGCTAATATCTTCCCATTTCATTCATAAACTCCATTTGGAGCTCCAAGAGAGCAAATAATAATAACAAATTAAAAACGAGAAATATTCCATTAAAGATCCTGGAACAAATGCTCTACTTCATTTCAGCCGACGAGAATAATCGAATCCTGAAATGAGAGTGAACAACTACAATTCCAACCAGTTCATTGGTGAGCGAGTCGTTTTCCTTTGGATTCTTGCCACGTGTACATAGCAACATCCAATAAAGGGAGTTGATAGCGAACAACGACATCACGTCGACTCGTGCTCTATCCAGAAGGCGCATCTGCAGCTTCTTTACTTTATATCGGCAAAATCGGCGACCTTATTTTCTCCTCATTTAGCCAGCATATAGGATGAAGGACCCAAAAACACGAAAGCGGCAAACTCAGCGGGGAGAGATAAAAGGTGAGAGGGATCGATACGTTGTGGCCACAACAAATAACACTCCGCCTTATTATACTCTGAAAGAGCAATTCACTCAGAGAGAATGCAAAAACGAATAGGCAATTTGTGCCACCCGAGCTGAAATCACTTGAGGAATATGGCGAAGAGTGAACCGATGAAGTGTCACCAACGTGGCTACCCATAGTGCCGAGCTCCCAATTCTGCTTAAACTCACTGTATGCATAAGCTAACTGAGGATGAAGTGCAAGTGTTTCCCCCATGTTCAAATATAGTATAAAGTCTACATGATCTAACGCATATATCAATATGAGATCAATAGCTAAAACCCTCTCATCCCCGGAGCTCAAGAGCTAATATCTCAATGGGTGGCCAAGCAGATAAGAGGTTTCCCACGGAAATGTCAACGACAAGAATGTGCGTCACCTGAGTGTAAGCTTCGAACGGTGTACTGAGGGCACATTGAAGAGCATCTTCAACAACGGCGAGAGTTTCATTGAATCTCCTCAACTGATCAACCACTTCAGCCGGAATCGACTCGCTCATTACGCTGCAAATTCTTCTAAAAATTCATCCGCGGCGGAATTGTTCAAACTACTAGTGCGTACTCATTAAAGCACATCGACTTTAAGGGGGGTGGATTACTAATATAATGGAAGGGGGGACTAATATAATGGAAGGAGCAGATTTGGAAGGGGACTAGGAGATGATGACTAGAAGAAATTTCAACTTTCAGGATAACGAATGGCAACTGACTTTGGCTCCACTGTGGAGCAGCCTGCCACCACAACTGATCCCAACAATGGGTACTTTATGAATACTCACAGAATCAACTTCATAGTGAGATGATAATACTCTCGATCATCTTCATAGGACCTGAGGTGCAAACTTCCATAGCCGGAAACCTCCCGTCGAATGTACAAAAAAAAGTTCGATCCACAATAAGCTCTTCCCTTACTCAACTTTCCAACGCCCATAATATACTGCAAAAGAACTACTAAACATTATAGCCCTAAAAAATGGGAACTCAACGAAGTGATGGCACCGAAGCCTCAGTGACTTCGTCCTTAGAGCAACTTGCGACGAGAGAGAAATCAAGAGGCAGAGACGCGGTGTGGGTGAAAACCTCTTCGAATAAACGTGTCGACGCACTTTGCCATAGGAAACGCAGAGAGATCACTCGATGGTGGTCACTCGGAGAGGGAATCGAAGTTCGAGTTCCAACATAGGAAAGGCAGAGAGATCACTCGGTGGTGGTCACTCGGAGAGGAAATACCCCATAATTCGAAATTTGAGTTCCAAAATTTTCCAAAGAGTATCGAGCGCTCGTTCAGAATCATTAGTAAGCTGAGAGAGAGAGATCGGAACTTTCCCATAAGATGAACTTCTCACAGGACCCGTACAAAAAGCGAATCGACGCTTTCATCGTCCGGCTAATTGCGCTGAGCTAGTTTGATTGCACGCAGCATCTACTCTCCGACATAGAAGGACGGGAAAGGCAGCTTGAAAGTGATACACATCCATCGGCTCGTGTTTATTCCGGATCGATCAAGAAAGCGGAATGTCAAGGTGCTAGCAATTGCATTTTGCGTCGAGCAGTAAGCAGTTCCTCGTATCCGAAGATCCCCATGGACATAGGTTGTCGAAAGCATTAGGCATGGAAAATATCCCCAGAAATAATAACCTAGCCGATGAGACCGATGCATTATGCACTCATATATTGGAGTTGAAAAAATTGCGATGGTGAAACCCCTTCCTTTGCATCGCAACTGCAAGGAACGAACTCAGTTTCTCCTGCGTAGATCCCGTGAAATTCCGGAATAAATCCTGAAATCGGCTTGAATAAATAATACTATTGTTGCCAAACGTTGCGGGAAGATTAACCTTCTTTATGCTGTGAATTTATTGAAAGCCCACTTCAGCGACATTAAATTCTTATCAAACATCAATGAGATCAATATCAAAGTATATGCATAATTCTCTTCGAAAAGCACAACTATAAGGCAAAATTTCGAATCATTTGTAGCACTTCGACTGCAACAAAGAAAGATCGACCATTAACGACACATCAATATCCATAAATTCCAGGAAATAAGAATATTCGCTCTAATATTAAAGGAAATGGCAGCATGCTTCATATTCCGGAATATAAGTGAAACGCCGCCGATTCCGGAAACTATCGGCAGTATAATTTGGAAGATCTTGTCCATAAACGACGAAATATTTCAACTATTCTAAAAATCACTAAAATTTCATTAATACCGATAGGTTAACGAGAACTCGAAAGACTTTCGATTAGTGAAAACGAAAGGAATATTTTACTTAAATCGTTGTTATTTACTTCATTGTCTAAGATAGCAAATCATATGGTATAATCTAACAAATTGGAATCGAGGACATCTCAGTGAGAAGGGCTAATCCACTCATTGAGAAATTGGAAAGCAGGATGGAGGAAAGGAGAAGAGAGAAGCAAAGGAATCGTTTCCGTCGATCAGATTCCAATTTTATTGAAAAACCTTCGTCCACATGAACATGAGACTTTACAGCTGCGCTTGAAACCTATTAAAAACAACACTCATATGAGATGAATGTTCACATATAATTTCTATGGTTATCTTCACTAACTACAGCAAAGATTAATCCTCTAAAATACAAGTGCTATGAACAAATACAAAAAAAAGGAAGTTCCACGTAGCCAGATTTTCCGCAACGGCAATAAGAAACTGACGAGAAGAATAAATTCAGGCAGGAAAAGGCACATCGGCGATTCAAAACATAATAAAACGGAATGTGAACGACGACCAAATAATTCAATCTCTCATATACACTCTATTCAATCTCTCTTTGAAAGATTATAAGCATTGCAGTACACACAAAGGACGTCCTATAAGAATCCTTACCCGTAGGCAAATATCCGCCGATACATACAATTGTATCGTCAAGAGATTTACTTCAACGAAATTAACCAATTAATGGAACAGAGATTATCTTAAGTGTACTTTTTGAGGGGAAGAAGCTTTTCTTTCAAAGAACGAAAAACGCGAATGCACACAACAACAAAATATTCTTAAAAATCCCAAAAATTAACCCATCGATCGCTGTAAACGAAGAAGTGGGAGAAGTCGATTATCCGGAATAATTCCCCTCCTTCTCCTCTAGTAGACATTTTTATCGCTGCATATGGAATGCTTACTAAAGAATAAAATTTTTAACAAAGCAATTAATTCAAAGAGGTAAAGTAAAGCTCATTTATCAACAACTTCTACGAAATACCCATAACAAAGATTATATGAAGATCATATTAAAGCATACGAATATATCCTGCCAGGAAAAAACCAACAAAGGCGTAAGACATGAGCCAATTAAGCGGCTGTACTATCCTATCATCCAAGTGGTTGACCTACTGGGCTATTGGCCGACCATACCGCATAACCTTGATGGACGAGGCGAACATCCAGCGATTCGGAAGACCCATCTAGCACCTTAACAATTAAATTCAAAGTTGTATGCTCAACGTGCCGACAAGATTAAATAAATCAATAGGCAATGATGAAGCTGCAGTGAATGATTAGAACAACCAACTAGAAACGTAACGAGGTAGATTATAATCATCCCCTTTATTAAAACAATACGGAAATAGAATAATAAGTAAACTGGGGTATCAACTTCAACATAATCACAAATGTTACTATCCGAAAGAACACTTTTAGACGACGTTCTTACTTTTATTTAGTATAATCTGCTTACCACTCGAGCCTCCACTTACATATATGACCTCAAAGCCGAAAAATTATAATCTCCTCGAAAAAAAAAAGAATAAATATATGCAATTTTATCTTTGACTGTTTTTATTTCATTAATACCTTGTCAGTTATGCGAAATAAAAAAAAACCTTCAAAGTTAAACCACAAACACTTCGACGGCATACCCGGACATCGCTGACGAATATTACATTAGCACGTCGACACGCGATCGAGTCATAAGGAAGTTTCGAATTCTTCTCTCTCCTACAACGTTACGTCGACATTTCATCAGCTCTAGCAACAAACCCGACAACTAATGTAACGTATGAGATTGCTTTCTAGGATTTGAGGATGATATGTTGCCTTAAATTTTTGATACGATCACGTCTAGCATATGCTCTTTATAGTTTCATAAAGGCGACGGATTAGTTCTGTGGGAAATTTCGATGCAATGTTTCAAGAGCAAAGCATTACTCGTTGTAGCGCTTCTTTTCAAAGTTCAAATCGTGTAGACGATCGGATATTTATTGAAAATCGAAAACGAACTGCCTAAAAGCGGAAATATTTCTCCAAATTCCACTCATTCAGTGAGAAACAAAGAGCAAAATTGATATTTCTTACTACTCATTATACTTATTCAGCGCTCATCTCCTCTTATTAGTAGGCACTATCAAATGTAATCTCCATTTCAACATTCCGCATAATATCTAATGCACATCCACCTTACCACTTTACTATGTCTTTTCCACTCAAATACCTTTTGTACGTATCCTTATTAGAATGTGATCTCCAGTCTAGCCGCATACGAACACTACCACATATTAGATAATCAACACGACAAAACTCCGATCACAAATTATTCATTAAAACGTGTGAAATGTCAAACCTGTTGAGTGTGCCAATGACTTTCAACGATATGGGCACATCCTCTCGCAATTCACGATAGAAATAATCACGTGCTGCAGAACTCCATTCATCACCTTGTGCAGGTTTTATTCCATATAGACACACTTGAAGACACAAAGGAGGTCGTCTGCAGTGTCTGAAATACGTATCGTACAACGCCACAACAATGGTAAAACCCGCATGATGGGGTGCATGGATACTGAGATGTACTATAATGCAACATAGATCGTCAAGTCGCTCTTCAAATACGTTAGGTTACGAAATGCATCAGCTTCTTTCTACGATAGTAAATATGAGGTGGGTTTCGAAAAATTTATGGATTGCAGCCAATCTGGGACAGTTTAATGCTGGTGTTAGAAGGTGCTGATCGATGCACAGAAGGAGAGAGGATGAGGACGAAGGGAAGAGGGCGGAGAGATTGGGTGGAGGAGAAGGGAAGGTCGAGAAGAAAACAAAAGGAAATTAACAAGACAGTTAGTTACTTTTGGGTTATTTCTCAAACGAACTGAAAAACAGTACCTCTCTTGCGGTTCATAAACGAAATACACTGCCAAAACAAAGTTCGCAAATGAGCGCCAACAATATAACCCATCCTCGCTTTCCTATCCTTTCTGCTCCACCCTTGGCATTCAAATGTCTTTAATACGTGACAGCAGAACTCACATAGGATATATATCGATAATTCCGCTTAACAAGCGTATATCGGTACCACCAGAATCAATGAAACGTACACGGCAATAGTATTCTTCCGCTTTCTCGATAGCCTGGAATTAATTTTAGCATTCAACGACATCACTGACGAATAAATGTACAATTAAAAATTCAGAATCCCCAAACCAAGGTTCCATCTGCAAAAGAAAACAAGAAATAAGACAAAACTTCCCGATTTATCAATATTAGATGAGAGAAGTAATGCACCTGCGCGTTTACCTTAAGTCCAATAATCTCCACTCGTTGCCAACAACCCATGAAACGAGCGATTTCACCATCCACTTCTGCGACGCCATAAGCGCTCATACCTTGTTCGAGAGCCTCCTTACTAAAAAAAACAAGCGGAAGGTCTAATATCTGACCTCTTAAGCACATACAACACTAACAGCCCCACCATCTTCTCAACATTTCCCCGTTGCTTATCTGCCTCTACCGGCGCCAATCAGTATATCTAACAACAAATAACCTTATTGGCTATTCTGCAAGTAACCGGTCGTCGACCGCAGATTCTGTCGAAGCCAAAAGCTAAACGAATTTGCATAGTTCGTAAGATTTTACACCAGTGATTATCCATTTAGATATGTATGGCTAAACAAATATAAAACTATTCCATGCCTGTGTCTAGCAACAAACATGACCCTGTGTGCGAGCTTCTTTGTACCTCCGTTCACAGAACAATTAAATAAGCTGGAAAGCGCACCACACGATCGGATATATTTTGCTTCTTTGCAATCTGCTCATTTCAGCAGCCACTTCGGCGAACAATCAGCTGACTCAAATACCTGGACCAATTACTGCGGAGTCCCCTCTCTATGATCGGGTGGTTGCAAAATCCATGGAACTCTTTTGGAACCTTTAAACACCTGTGTTCCTGGATAGTGGATAGCTATGGAAGATGATATAGAAAGGGATCCAATAACGTATATTACCTCCAACAAATTTCGCGACCTTCACTTCAGTTACTTCTAAGTTGAATAAAAAACTCAAGCACATAGATGAGCACAAACAATGTTACAATGAGGCATTTTTTAGACAAAAATTTTTGAGAGCGCAAAGAAACAAATAGCCGATCTTTTTTGTGTTTCGATCTCCTCCAATCGCTTCTGCTTCGAAGCAGCTCGAGTTTGATCACTACTATAATGTTTACTACGACAAAAAAATGATAACCAACACTCGCTGCGAATCGATCGGTCTTCTATTCTTCGGATGACCATAAAAAGAGTTCAGATCATCGACCAATTTCAGAAACTCATCATTGGCCGCAATCATTGCGTCCATTTGTTCAACATAAATATCTGCAGATCCTATACTCTCTCCATGTTCACGGATTTGACCTTCCGACTTTTTCATCAACAAAGGACGAACGTAGAATTCATACGGCGAAATAGTGTACCTCAACATTAATAAACACTTCATTGTTTACCGATGGAACTTCAGGCAGAAGATTTTGAAGGAAATTTAGACGACAGAATCAGACTCATCCCCTAACCCCTTTCCCACCTGTGACGGTTCCTCCCCTTCCCTTCGTCTTTTGTTTCCCGGAAATTCACAAAGTGTTGAAGGCGACAAGTTTCGATCTTACCACGAACGAAACACACAACTAACATACACAAACTTGAAGGACCGGATAGAGCGAACAAGTTTCAAATTATTCGGTCAACAAAACATGTCGCCTCAGTCTCGGTTAATAACTGGTGATTCGACAGAATTATTCAGATCTTTATGGAACCCTAGGTTCGAACTCCTACTTAAAGCTTCAGGCGAACGAGCCACAACTTCTAGCTAAACAGTATATTAACAGTATTCAAGCTCAAAAAACAGTACCTGGAAAGTCGCAAACTTCGTCACAAAATATTATTAAGAATTGTACTATTATTAGAACACTACTAAATTAACCTCAATAATTTTATTGTCAGAAATATATCAAAAATATTTCGTAGTAGAATTATGCAATAGACTACCTGCCCTCAGCACTGACCAGACATCTGCGCTCATTCAAATAGCCTTCAGCATTCAACCAATCGATATCTATGATCTCTATCTGAAATACATTTGCATCACAATCGGCAAGCAGATCCCTCTGTTTGAAATGAAGTTCTGTGGATGAAAGCAAGCTGAAGACAAATTCACCTGAGAGAGATTTGAATCCTGCTGATGCATTACATCGTGATTTGTGAATGTTCATTCCGTTACTGAGCATTCTGCGCTCAACTCAATTCGGTAGGTTTTATATTTTATTCTTGTTGCAAATATCCAAATCTATGCTACTACAATGTGTTCGGCTTTCTCCTTTAAAAGAAAAAAATTCTGTGGACCTGAGGCCCTATACCACACTGATCGTATCCACCACTTTGTTGTTCCATATCACTCGGCTTCTTGTTGCTCCCATTAGGGAAACAATTTTTCCATTCTTCCACTTGAATTTGTTGGCCAATTTTGGAATTACTATCACAGTTAGCCTGAAATTATTTGCCATAACTTAAAGAAAAACGTTTCAACTTAAGAAAAAGCAACAGAAAAATGAACCATCTTAAAGTTAAAGCTCGAAATGGGTAAAAGTTATCGCATAAGGTAAAACATCAGCAAACTGAGCAACGTAACCGGATCGAGCAACATTCAATTCTAAAGAGCGGCTTTCTGCCTTTTCTGCTCTCTATGGAATTTTCATCTATTAAAGAATTTTATGAGCTTCCATTCAATTCTACAAATACAAACATTTATGATATAGGAAACAGCGCACCATAATCAATCTTAGAAGAAAATGAAGCACAGCTCAAAAATGAACAATTCATACTATTGGATAAACTTTTTGTGCAACGCCGTCGAATATTCGCCGATCGTAAATAACCTCTTTGCAACGACGCGCCAACAAATGAGCTATCGAATCTCCCAGTGAATCCCTATCGCTATTTATGCCGATCATGTTTACCTGCAAGATGATTCACATTAACGAGGCAACGAACGTCGACATTAATGACGTCGGCGATCAAAGAATCTCTGAGAACCCTCACGGCAACAATCTCTCATCCCACTGTTTCCTCGTTGCTTAGAATCAATCTTGTTTCAATTTCTTCACTATCCCAGAAAATCTCTGAGTTGCCTCTATGAAATTTTGCGACTTTCGTGACGTTATCCCCTGCTTCCTCTTCCAAAAAAATTGTGTTACATTCCCACATTCACTCCCACTCGACATCCTCTCAATAATTTACCCTCTCGTTTCGTATCCTCAATTAAGAGATGCTATTACCGAAACCGATGGATGTTGGGGGAGGGGGGAGGGGGGCAGAATACAAAACTATGGGCACAGGAAAGCAGAATTATGCGCGAATGTGAAGTGGAAAAATTATTCTATCTAAATCCATATATAACGACCTTTTTCTGACGTAGCGCTGATCTAACTTCCTCCTCTTACCTCTTCCTTCCGTTTCACTTTCGCTGAATTACCGTCCAAATACAATAAGAAATCGTGCGATGCAAACCTTGATAAGATCGCGACAATCATTGCTTCGAACACTGTTCAATACGACAGCTATTTGTACCATTGTGTATTTAGCAAGGATCGTTCGAAGCGTTTCACAATCCTTTTCCGACCAATTCATTCGATTCTTTGGTCTCACCTAACGACAACGCATATCATAGTATAATTAGGCAGTCCTGTTAATACGCAGAATGAATGCACCTCAACGATAACATAAGAGATAAATTCATCGTGACCGGAGGCACCAATAAACTTATGCCGGAACCGCCCAGTGCTCCTTAAAAGTTTTGTCGAAACTGCTGAAAGGTATATACCCAACCGTTGGCAACTGCGCTCCCCCACAAAATTCCTTTACAAAGCCCCTGTTATACTATACTACAAAGACTTGCAGATCCATCAATTTTCATGGCTAACATATTCATTGTTCCTCAAAATTGAGCTGCCTCTATGGCTATCGATAAAACTTGTTAGCGACACCGGAAAACCAATGTAATAATCACAAAATCAACAAAAGAGACGAGTAGCGTAGGTGGAGAGACATCCTTATTGCCTTCTACGTATTTCCTCCTATTTTAGTATATAACAACAATCAACTACGATGGCATTCATAAATAAGAGAGGTAGAAAACGTGGTTTTCTACGGCGATTGAGGCAAGAGGCATATAAAGTAGTGGAGGTGGGGACAAAAGGCATATGACCTAGAAAGTACGCTTAAGAAAAGAAATATTCTGCGAAATACAACTAAAAATTGAGAGAAGCGATAATGATCTCATGAAAAAGGAAGATGTCACCATCGACTCCACCCTCTCCCTCCTCGTCTATACTCTCAGTACAAACTGTTCGACAGAGCAAATTTCCGCATTTATCATCAGTTATCACAGTGAGCGATAAAGCCTATAACATCGACTAAATACCTCATCTTCCACTTTTCGTAGTGAATTCATCCTCAACAAAGCCTCATCTACATCAATTTCCCGTGGCAAGAAAATATTTTAAAAGAAACGCTCATTTAACACTATAATATATGTGGTTTATTTTAATAGTTAACATACAATTCATTGTAATAAACGTTCTTTACAACAGTCGTTTCTTGATTAAGCGATAGCTCAGATCACCCAATGCAGTAAGACAACATGCTGCCCTATCTCCCTCTACCCTTCCCTTCTTAACTGATTCGCAAATTTTACGAATAGAAAACGTATCAATCAGACGAAAAAAGAGATAAAAATAACCCTGAACAAGCAAACAGCGATAGCTTGCCATGGATGGAAAGAAAGCATTTCATCCATTTTTGCAAGACACGTAATCGACAACCACGACGTTGTACCCTCGTCGATGAACAACACTCGAGCATAGACCGTCGTCTCTCTTCGCTGAAATTCCCTCACCGAATTGATGTTTCTTCCGAGTAAAAAAGAGCTCTATTTTTGTGCCCACTTCTCAGCAAATTGCATTCACAGCATTCGATTAGGCTCTCAACTATATTTCTCGTTCCCTACTAAACATTGCTGGTGAGGAGAAAATGCTCGAATAGTAAATTATATGCGCTATTCGCTTAATGTTTGGAAAAATCAATAAAATAGAAAATTCCATAAAAATAACTCTGAAAGTGGTCATTATAAGAGCTTACTGATTTGCTGTTGTTGGCAAATGCTAATTGCACAATTCGTGCCCTTGCATAGAGCCCTTTCCTCAAAGGTGCCATCACATACATCCCTTCAGATATTTGCGTAAGAGGGACCAATGTGCCACTAAAAAAAAACGTGAAATTTTCTGGAAAATACGATTAAACAAGATAATAAAGCAATAGAATAACGGAAAAAGCAGTCCGGCACATATTAAGGCAGAAAGAATTGCCGAGATTCTAAATTAATTAACCAATTAATTAATTAAGAGAATTCCGGACGAAATAGAAAGTAGTACTCATCGTCTATGTGATTTGGCAATTTGTTTTCAATCAAATTGAGGGACGAATTCCATCCTTTGCCTAGCTTTACGAAGAGATTTGAAGAAGATGGCAAAGCATAAGAGAGTAAAAAGTTCCCAAAAGAATTTAATTCAAAGTGTTACGTGAAAATGAGATCCACGCAATCAGGGATCTAATAATAGTGAGCAATTTGCTGAATTTTTTCCAACTTCCCAAACCTCTACCTCATATTGCTGAAGCAAATTCATCAAGCGGCTGTCAGTAGTCATTATGAATCCGGCTGTCAATAGTCAGCAATATTTATGAAGAACGCTAAAGTATTACTTACAGATCGTTGACTTGCAACTGATCGGTGATATGATTGGTAAGTTTCAACCAAATACAACTTGGTGAGGTGATATGTGATACAATACAATTAGCCGTTCGATAGATTTCTATACGATGAACCTATAAAATGTATAGCGATGTGCTCAGTATTTGTGTATAGTAAATGCAAGAAATTTTGTTGATTCTAACATTTGGCACACATTAATTGAGCTCAAATAGATTTTCAGTGCTAGTGGAAGAAGATAAAAGAGAACAATTTTCGAAATTGAAAAAAAGGCAACTATGGGTGACTTCTGCCACCAACTGAAACATTATTGAACGCTAGTTGCAAATACCTCTGGTTTGTTCTCGTATATTGTGGTTTATTCCGGTTTATTCTGGTTTATTCCGGTTTATTCTGGTTTATTCCGGTTTATTCTGGTTTATTCCGGTTTATCATATCGTCTGCACAGGTATATGTAGGATGTACGCCTTTTGTGAACTTATATACTTATGTGTCCCTTATGCAGGTAAACGTAGCCGGTATATTTCTATATGGGGGCACCCATCGTGTGTGCTTTTTCGAGAACTGCTTCAGCTAAAAATTAGCAACTTCAGGCGATAAGAAAAATAAATAAATCGTCACTTTTTTGTGTACGTTGAAAAATCCCTCGGTAGATGAAGTAATCTTCAATAAATAGAACGCACAGGCGGACAGAATCTTGATTTCTATCGTCAAACTACAAAAAGCACGCTTTGTGCCAATAATGGCGCATTTTTCCACTTGTCGTAAATTCCACAATCATGTCGAATTAATTCGTTGTATGAACGCTGCGAAAATTCATGTAAGATAAATACAACCGTGTTGATCATAGCTTCAAGCATGAACTGATAGAGGATGTAAAGGTGCTCTCACTTTGTGGCATCGTCGATCACCGTGTGCGTCGCCACTACGGACCAGTCTCAGCTGATCACCTCTGGCACCGCAAGGTTCAATGGTCGATGATCTGAGTCCATCCATTATAGCGACCTACAACAGAATCTGATCAGATATATCCATGTGACACCAATCACAACGGCTGACGCTAACGTGTGTGACGATGTTTACTTCTGAAGATCGGCCATTTAGCCATTATTCGTGAAATTGTTGAAGTTCCCCAACTTTACATAATGCGAAATATGGGGGAAATCAAGAAATAACACCTATATTTCAGTACCGTTTGAGAAATCCTTTAATGCGTTTTACAGCATTCCCATCTCGGCACTTCAACGGCTGTAGTTATCACCTCCGCTGTTCGTGAATTCGCGAAAACCACTCGGCTATAGATTAAGTGGAATAGAGAGCCTTGCAAGCTAAATCGAAGAAGGTCAACAGCTTACAGGCAGAACAAACGGCTACCCAACATATGTCGTGACGCTAGTCTGAGGCTGAATCGGGCGGATTTAAAGGAGTTGATTAGCTGATGTACCCGAATGGTTTTGATGAAAACGGGGCCTACGGGTGGTCGCAAGAATGCGCGAAGTGGTAGGCGATGGCGAGGAGTTTCGACCGCGGAGCCGCACACGCATTCAATCTCTTCTAGTTTCCCTTCATTTCGTCACCTTACTGTGAAACTTGATAAACTATTCGCACCTTATATCTATGTTGTGTCGCGGTTTACTCGATCATAGCTTGGATGAGCATGCAGGTTCTCAAGAAGATCTGGACGGCTGGACGAGTCTCGAGGAGTCAACCCTACAATGACGGCAGGAGCTGATCCTACGAAAGACGGCTAGGAACTGACCCTTGCTTGAACTTTCATACCACACTACCTACTCGACAGCTCCTCCCCCAAGACCCATCGAATGTTCCTTACCTCGATTAACCGTCTTCCGCACCGTCATTCGAACGCAATGAGTAGTTAGCGACTGGGATGACTCGATTTCACAGCGGTTTTCTCCAATAACGTGCCGCACAAAGGACAGTTTCAGGCGCCGGACGACGAGGTTTGAGACACATCAAAGATGCGATGACTCTAATATGCATGACAACACAATGTTGTCTATTACTCATTGCAAGCAGGTCTCCCTAAGAAATTTTGCACCCGAAAATGAAGTTTGAGTAGTCCTGAAGTCTGTCCTGAAGCCACCTATGGAAATTTTATCGATGCCCTCACCGGGTATATATATATGCATCCATTCGTATCACCGAAGACGTCGTTATTGCCCTTAGCTGGAACCCATCAGTCGGTCACTCACCGCCAGTGAATGAAACTCTCCAGACCGAAAGTGTTAGGAACAGCTAGTACTATTTATACCTTCCAGCACAGCTCAAGGTTTGAGTATTAAAATTTCAGTTCCCATAAATAAATTTAGCACTTTGAAAAAGTTAAATGAAAGGGCTTCCCTTATTCTGCGAGCACCCTCCCAAATTGACAAAATATTTACCCCCCCCCCCCCCCCCCCAACCTTGGTTCAGTTCTCAGATACCTCTGCACTAGTTGCTCTTTATCGGAGTGTTGCATAGAGATCGAGTTGGAGCTAGAGGTTTGCAGAAATTGTAGTTCAGTTCTCAGATACCTCTGCACTACCTGCTCTTTATCGGAGTGTTGCACAGAGATCGAGTTGGAGCTAGAGGTTTGCAGAAATTGTGGTTCAGTTCTCAGATACCTCTGCACTACCTGCTCTTTATCGGAGTGTTGCACAGAGATCGAGTTGGAGCTAGAGGTTTGCAGAAATTGTGGTTCAGTTCTCAGATACCTCTGCACTACCTGCTCTTTATCGGAGTGTTGCACAGAGATCGAGTTGGAGCTAGAGGTTTGCAGAAATTGTGGTTCAGTTCTCAGATACCTCTGCACTACCTGCTCTTTATCGGAGTGTTGCACAGAGATCGAGTTGGAGCTAGAGGTTTGCAGAAATTGTGGTTCAGTTCTCAGATACCTCTGCACTACCTGCTCTTTATCGGAGTGTTGCACAGAGATCGAGTTGGAGCTAGAGGTTTGCAGAAATTGTGGTTCAGTTCTCAGATGCCTCTGCACTAGTTGCTCTTTATCGGAGTGTTGCATAGAGATCGAGTTGGAGCTAGAGGTTTGCAGAAATTGTGGTTCAGTTCTCAGATACCTCTACACTAGTTGCTCTTTATTGGAGTGCTGCATAGAGATCGAGTTGGAGCTAGAGGTTTGCAGAAATTAAGATGCGTTGTTCGTGCTTCGATCTCGCTGTGCTCGAGAATATTACACATGGGAATATTCACTTCCTATTTGGGTTCTTCGAGTGATTCGGTAATCTCCTTCCAGATAACTGTTAAGTGTAGGATGAATATATTCTTCCTTCAAACCTCCCAATGAATATGTGGGAATAACGTTTCAGGATGAGCTAAAGAAGAGGAATTTTAAGAAGAAAATCCTCGCCTTATCATCTCACTTAACGATTTCGTATATGAAATGAGGAAGTTGGGAAGCGAGTGAATAGATTAGCAATAGAAAGAACTAATAAATCCCTCAATAGTTGAGAAATTAACCTCAGTATAAAATGAGCGGCAAAGTTAATATTACTTCTCTTCCTTTTTGGGTTTTTTTCGATGCCTTCACTTAGCTTTTAGCAAATATATCGACGTGTTAACTTCATTGCTAATGGAATATTACTTCCGATTTAATCTTCTCTCATTAAAGTATTTCTTTAGCTCTTTCTCTTTTCATTAATTCATCCATCGGATGGGTAAATTTATCTTTATTTCTCCCCACCCATATATGCAAATAGAATCATCTTCACACATTAATAAAATATTCATTTTATATTCGATCACTTTTTTTTACAATAAAAAATTCCCCTCTCTAAATTACAATTTCATTTACAACAACAATAAATACAAATATTTAGGAAAACGCATCGGATAAGTTTGGCACGTTATGCGCATTTTACAATTCCACTAGAATTACAAAGAAAAAAACCTTCCAAAAATAAGAGGAGAAAACAATTGAGACAATATTAGTATCTAAAGATAAAATGTTTTTTTTCTCGAATCTTTTCCCCACATTCATCTGAATCAACGAGAAATTTCTCTATGTAAACTTGTAATTTAGGAATTTTTAATTCATTCTAAGAAATGAATGAAGAGAATAGAAATGAGGTTACTCGAGGCTGTGCGTTATTACCGATAAAGTTCCATCAAGATCAATGAGATCAGCCTGTGGTATTCTTTTTTGCCGTGAAATTACTCACTCGTTGAATGGAAAATATATCGGCACTATTGTAATCCCTAGAAGAAAAGAATTTATTTCCAAACAATTTCCGATGGAAGTATTTTCCTATAGGTTTTTGATCAAATAAGAGGGATTATTGAAAATGAGGCTCCGTTGGAACCAGATCACTCTTCAAGTCTTTAGAGAATTCCATACAAATTTATTTTCCAGAGGGAAGTACTTTTGAGACCTGGATTCGATTTGAGACTTGGATTCGATACCCTACTGGTGATTGATGCGTTCGGCATTCGTTACGATCGAGAATAATAATTAGATCAGCGCCGATGACATGCCACTATTTTAATGCTTCATGCTTCATCATTGCTTTCCATATGCGTCTTTTTTGGGGATTTTCCATATTTCTCTATGAAAACATAATGCATGGAGAAAAATGAATAAGATTCGGGAAACACTCAGGAGTTAATAAAGAAACAGATCTCACTCAAACAACCTCGAATGCTTAGAGTATCCCCGGTAATTTCCTAGTAGGCCTACTATTATGCTAAAGCCGCCGCATATTCTGGAAAGCAATAATCAACAATAGTGATAATATCAGTACATGAGGCGTTCGGATAATAAAATCGAATGAGGACACAATTGTTGCGGGCGAATTTTGGCATATCACGGATGCGATAGTTTTGAGCGATCGATTTCACTCGTTCACATACGGCAACTAAGTCGATATCATCCTCAGAAATCTGGAAAATAAATGAATACTATCAAGCTATTCATTGAGTTGCTGCTTTAGCATGTTTTAGAGAAATCACTAAATTATAGGTAAATTGAGATCGCTGATGCGATGAGATGGAGTGCTTATATTGACGGGGCTTACAAAGAGGTAAATTTACCTACCTGAGGGTATTGCCCTCAACTTTCGAGGCTATTTCCTTCCGAGTTCGGGAATTATCGCCGTCTGATTTGATGCGGTGAACGCCAAATGGTACGAGTTAAAATTCCGGTCCCATATAGATAAAGAATGTGCCGTAATAATGGTCACGAATAGTTGCTAGGAAAATGAAGTATTGAAGAAGACGGGATTAGCTGAGCACAAATTCAAATTTAGGATTCAAGCGGAAATTCAAGTTTAAATATACGCCAAAAAAGCTAAGATAGCACATGAACAAATACCCTTTTCAGTTGACAATGTGAAACTACTCTAGCGAACCTCTCAAATCGAAGAACATTTCTTGTTTTTCATAGTTTCTAAGCAGCTCCTTTCTAACCCTTACGTGTTCTGGATATGATCCGGAAGTTGTCATTGTATCCAAGAATGGAGTCACTGTTGTGCTGAATGTCGTCGTTGAACGTCGACGAGCTTTTATGAAAATCCTCTTCAGTGGTTTCGGCGTTTTATAAGCGTTATGGAATATAGGTATCCGAACATCGGCCTCCTCCTCTGCGACGTTCTCGATCGTAATGCCACCTATATGTCGATATGTTTGAAGCTGTAAAGATTCCCCACCTTTAATAGCACCTTTAAACAGCAAATTCCATGAAAATAAACGACTAAACGTGAAAGCACATAAACATAAGAAGCACATATATCGCATTTTAAATGAAAACTGCCTTCAACTCCATAGTTTGAGAGAAGTGTCAACGTTTTCCCGAAGAAAATGAATCCAGAATTTGAAGTAATACGATGATGTGTCATAGTAATGTAATCTGAGATAGAGGACATATATTATGTGCAGAGAGAAATTAAACTAGTCGAGTATATGCCTAATTATGAGATGATATGGTGGCACTCCATTATAGATACAACGTTTTCTCCCTTATTACGACGGCGCTAAATGTTCGTGGGGAGAAAATTATTAACTAAAGAAGCCTTAAAAGTGGGTTTATGCAGTTAAATCTGCAAATTAAATTATAATAAAACTCTAAAGGTGACTGAAATCATAAACAAAAAATGCATTAAAATATTAAAGATGCATTAAATGTAAAAAATGCATTTAACTACAAAATAGTGCCTATCACTTAATAAGGCACTACGAAAGCACTGATCTATGACTTATGAAAGATCGACGCATAGAGCCACCAAGACATTACTGCTATCCAGAAGAAGACAATATATTTCTCGATGGTTTAACTGCTATCCAGAAGAAGACAACATATTTTTCGATGGTTTACAATTAGAGGCCATAAAGAATTGTGTGATCGCCTTAAAAAACATGGAAAGCAGCTCATATGATATATGATAGCATTAGCATATGCTAATTTAATGCTCACGATATATACAAATATCATTAAATAAGTACCGCAAAAACTATTTTAAGCGAATTTAAAAGATCTGCTTACTTATGTTAATAAAAGATGAGAAGAGAAAATGCAGTTAGAATATTGCTGAAAAAAGAACTCTCCTCTTTAATAAAGATCTCTTCAATAAAAAGTCCTTCAGCGGATAATATGAAATACGCAATTCTCTACTAACTTCATACTGAAAGCACCCTTTAAGTTCCTAAATAAACGATTGACGAAATGAGGGAAGACAAACTCGTACCTTTAGAGCACAAGCCTCTCTCTCTTAAATATCCCCATTGCAAAATGCAATAAATTTCCATAAATATACGCAAAAAAACTGTCGATTTCTTCGAATTTATGCATTAATAATTTCTAAACAAAAGCGAAAATAGTGAAAAAATAATTGCAACTTTTTTTGAGAATTTTATTTCTTTTAAAAATTCTCTTTACAAGGACAGAAACTAACATTTTCATCTTATAAATTTACAATATCTACTTTTAAATTGTCTCTTTTTTTATTTAAATTTATAGATTATTTTTATTTTTTTATACAATTATTATTTTATTTATGAATTCTTATTTATTTAAAATTATAGTTTTATTAACAAAATTTTTTTTGTTTATATTAGATTATTGTTTCATTTTTTTGCAATGAAATTCAAAAATGAGAAATTCAAATTTTCATTGATTAATCAATACCTCATTATTAAGTTGAGATGATATCGGCGTTCCAGTATCACTCACATCATTCCAAAGGCGTCGTTTCACTCTCTATAAAGTAAAGATCGACCTCTATCTCCTTAAGAAATTGAATTTCTTTGATTAACGCTTCTATGATATTCTCTCCAATATATATGAAAAAATCCTATCATTGAAAAATGATATTATGCATTTCATATATCAATAAAACATTCAATTTCTCTTTTTCTCTCTTCATTTTTACCCTCATTTTTATCTTTGTAAATATCGAAATATCTCCAAAGAGCGACGAAATTAGTGAATAAACGAAACAAACGAATAAGTCAATCATTTATGATTCTCAGTGAACCACCTCCAATATTCATTACTTCCAACGATAGTGAACATAGTAAACTATAATTCTCCACTTATAGCTCTTCCATCAAATGCAAGACTTCGCCAGGGATTAACATAAACTCCAATTTTTTGTAGGCTACCACATCTTTTGAATATAACCCCTCCCTCCTTTGGATCGGTAAAAGAACTTCTCAAACCGCTTGAGCGACTGTGATGAGCATAAAAATAGCAACGATATCGATCCATAACATCTCGCGTTCTCAAGTTCGAGCACTCGCACCTTAGGTTCGTTGGAGCTAAAGCTCATAAATTTAGATACTTTATTCGCAAATCGCTTAAGAAACGCATCAAAACGCATTTGATGAAAGCTCACTGTGAAAGTTTTCGAGAAAAATATGAGTATAAAGGGTGCAGCTGACAGTAGTTGCAGTAGAAACGAATTAACTGTTAACCATATGCCTCAGCATCCCCCTCCCTCCAACCATCTTGTGTCCCCCACCCTTGCCACGAGTCCTTATTTGTTTTAACGACAACATTTTTCTTAATGTTCAGCTGTCGTGATGACGTTTGGCAAATAACGCACTCAACAAATTGCCCTCATTCACAGATTCGTTCGGCTCCTTTCTCCCAATATATGTCACGTTTATAAAACATGACACTAAAGTAAACATTTGCATAGGTGTTCCATATTCCAAATTATTCGCTTACTGAGGCCAGTCATTGCAAGCTAGTGTATTGCCAGAAAGACGGTGTTCCCTTAGGGGTTTCCCCTCCCTTTTTCCATAGGCAAGCAACCAACAGAACGACCCCGAGGAAAAAACGAAATAGCTCGTCGTCCGGTAGAAACCCGTCGGGAGTGCAATTTAACCAATGGGGATAGAGAGGGCGGAGGAGGAGGAGACCGACTAGAAAAACGATTCTATTAAAAGCTGAAACGATTTTTGCGAGGTGAAGCGGTTACGATTTGCCAAAACAATTAAGTTCCACGGAGTACGATCTAGCCATAAAATGGACTCAAACATAAATAATGAGGGAGCAATTTGCCAAAGTTGGCGGACCTTCAAGGACAGCGATTTGAGATGGAATGATGATCTCGACAGAGTACACGAATCGCCCTCCACTTGGGAATAAAGCCTCCGTAGTATACTATTGCCAGCTCGTTTCCGATAAGCGAAATTCAGTGTGACTTCGAAGTGATGCCTAAATAAAATACATTTGAAGTATAGAAATATGAACAAATAAAGATGTGACCCACTTGTAATCAAAAGCATTACAACGCACAAATAAGCATATATGCATATTTAACGGCACTATAAGAGATATATCCACGATAGGGGATTTTAGGCCAAAAGGGTTTAATGAGTGAAAAGTGGTGTTTGTGAGTGGGATTTACGTAAATATCAAGGAAGATAGAGAAATACGTGAAGTGGATGTGTGCTGAATTCACTTGCAATGGATAGAGGACGTGTCATCGAATGGGGTCAGAGAATGTATTCACAGAGTGTTCTCAAAATAGGACCCGCCGCTATACAATGGCTAATGTCATAGGTGCCGTTCATTTACCTGCTCGATTCTTCATATTTACCTGTAATTCTTTAATTCCCCCTAATTACTTGCAGTAATTAATTGTTAAATATGAATATCTTGCGAAAGCAATTATGCTAACATAAAAGACTATGCAGTTAATTGAGAGCAGATTTGAGATATTGCTCGCATCGATCTCTTCATACATATTGCATTTTGATAGTCGAATAATTACATTGAAAAAACGATGTTGATAATTTTCTATTTTTCGATAATCGCTCTTCGAATTTCCAATTTTTTATGGTATTTATTTGCGGAATTCTCACTTTTTATCACTAGTGATCTCAAATGACAACAATACACACGTCGAGAACCATGGAACTGATCTTCATCCTATGCACTCGATGACATCGATTAACGAGTTCGTGCATGAAGGAGGGTGAGGAGGAGGAGATGAAAGGGGAATTTGCTCGAGCATGATTCGGGAGTGAATTTGAGAGGAAGAGGAGCAATTTGCCGGAAGCATAAAAAATGACCTGCAACGTTTAGTTCATTGTAATTGAGGACGGAGAACGTGATTGGAGAACGACTATCGACGAGGCACTCTCGAATTTCTATTTGATCGCTCCAGAACGCCTCCTTAAATTGATAAGAAAATCTAAATGCACCAAGAAGGTTAATGAGGCATTAATAAAGGAGAGTCGAAACGACACTAGAAATGATTTTCTCGTCGAAGCATGAAATTCTGGCTAATACAATAGAGACAACACACTAACCGTTTAATTCTAACTAGAGTTGTTACCTTCGGGAAATCGGGAAACGGTGGGGAAACGCATCTGCCTTCCATCAAAACAGCGAATCATCTCATCAAATTTCACCTGTACAGTTAAGTACCATGATTATTGATTACCCAAATGAGTGCCTATAGGAACATTAACATTATGTAAATTTAAAATTATGCATATTACTTACTTATACATGTGAATTTAATGTAAGAAAGGGGTGATGTGCTTTACAGGTGCATGGGAAGTACCTATATGCACGATGAAGCTATCTACGAGTGTCCTTGAATAAAAAGGAATATCCGCTCGTTAATCGAACACTAATAAATTACTTAAGCCACTCAAATTCATTTGCTCTATTATTTGGAATTCATTTATGCGAATGTATATATTTAAATATAAACAAATAAATAAATGAATAAATTTATAATATATATACATATATAAGAATTTAGCAATAGAAAGTTCTAAATATATGAAATAAGAGAACTATAAATCACAGCTGAAAGAATATCCAACAATAAGGAGAAATGATCATGGAAAAATCGTTTAAATACTGCTGCTGCATTAAAAAGTGCCATAGAACTGGAAATAGAGAGGTGGTTCGAATAACGTTCGAATTCATATGGCAATATCGAGCATCCGGAACATTGAGAGTTCATTTGTGAAAGTGAAATTGGTTGCGATGAACAAGTCTTTTTGTGTCATATATGGGACATATTTCATTTTGTGCTCATTGCCACTGATCAGATAAAGCGAGCGTGACATTCACTTCGTATAAGCTTGATGCGTGATCGACTACGATTTCTTCTCTTTCCTCCTCCCAGCTCAGTCAGTTCTCCTCTTCTCTCCAGCCACGGGAATGGAAATATGCGAGGATTAGAGATAATATCAGAAGGTTTTTCTTATGAAACGAAAAAACATCGCCACTTCTGTTTTGAGGACAAAGATCATTAAGGATAATTAAATGATATTCGAATTGTGAATAAAAGAATCTGAGATATTGAAATGTGCAAAAAAGTGACCATTCAACTAGCAAAAGACTCCAAGAAAAAGGACCTTCCAAAGCGATGGAGGTTTGAGGGAAACACTCGTAGCACCAATTCTCGCATCTGTTTTTTCCTCCATTTTGATGAATTATCATATAGTATAAAATTATGCGAGAAGCAATAAATTAACTTTATCATCATTACTATAGAAAAATATTGTGGAATAATCCTCGAACAGATGGACACTTTATAATCCTTGAATGGGTTGCATGAAATCCTCGAAAAGTGTGAACATTCGTCAACACTTCTCATCCATTTTTATTTTTCTTTCATTTTTCCTCCCTTCATTCGCAACTAATAAGCAAAGCGAAGTATTTTAAACTGACTTCAATTGGTAACATAACAATGCGAGCTCAGGTAACACTCAGAGTGAGGTTCAAGATTACTGGTGCATATTCAGTTAATAAAACAGTAACGGAACGATTGAAATAGTAACGATCTGGCACACAGATCCAGAAATGGCACATAGATCTGGAAATGCGCTCTATATGCATTGCAATATTGGGCTAATTGGTGGAGGTGAGTGTTTATTCGATGGAAATGAGAGTACCCAAGTCTAGTGAATGAGGATTTACAATGTCCAACGGTAGCCGACAAAGGCCTTCTACCTAATACGCGAGTTACTGATGAAGAGGCGTAGGAGAGAAACGAAATATGCAGCAACGATTACTTGTGTATTAAACAAGCAGTGCTGTGATAGGTTCGTTCGTTCACTGTTGCCTTGCAACCTGATAGCCTCCTAGAATGTTGCAGAATAGAAGTACGGAACTTTTTTCGAGCAGTTCCAGGGGTGATCTATAACTCCTTTGAAAATTGATGCATCAGCCCAACTGTATAGGATTACACAGGCGACGAACCGACTAACAGACAAACACAGACACGGACACATGCAGTAACACGATATTATCACAACGTGCCTTGCCGACCTTGGGCCTCAAGAAACAGGTGAGCGGAAATTGCCAAATCCCAATCAAACGACGCAGCAAATCCACTATTGCCATGCGGGTGCTTGACTGTTATTTTTCTGCTTCCGCAGTTCACCGCCCGCTCTATAAAAAACTGCTCTCTTCGACCATTTCGATGAAAGTCTATAGAACTTTACTATTAACTAAGACAGATACATAACATCTGGTAAGGCTACACTCTTTACACTAATACCCTCATTGATCGTCAGCCAATAGTGGGTAACTCCGATGTACCAATCTGGATTATATTAATTTGCATATTTATTTGATGATCGCCCAGTTATTAGAGTTTGATTCCCCGATATTTTGACTTTCGATGTTTACTGCTATTTTGATATTACAGTGGTATTCAGTAACGTGTTCCGAGCAATCAGCTCGTCTAGATCCAGCTAAACTATGAATGAAAATCCTTCCGAGGAGTCCGATTCCGGAGTTTAATTGGTTGTTGCTATCAATTTATCACCAGCATTTCACTAGAGTACCATTTTATGCGATAAAAATAGCAATAATGAACAAACACCTTAACATATAAACTTTAAAAAATATTTATTAATTATTTTATGATACAAATGCGATATATTTCGCTTAAAAAAATAAATATAAAATCCTTGAGTTGCATGGATTTCTGGATTTTCTTTCCATTCATTTCTTCGTTAATCCACTCGATGAAATATTTCATAAAGCGTTGATCATCTTTGAGGCGAAAATGAAGTTATTCAATTGTATAGTTGCATTATACGTTGCAAATCTGCAGTATTCGAACGAATAATAATCTAATTAGTTAATTGATTAATTAATTATTCTATGCAAATTTTATTAAGTAAATTGTAAACTGCAAATTATATTTTGCAGCAAATAATTTTCACTTTTATATATATGGTAAAATCAATAAATAATAAATAGATTTTATTAACTGTTTGTTAATTTTTGGGAAATTCTCAACAAAAGGGGAAAAAGTGTATTTCATGATTATTCGACACTTAATAAAAGATTTACTCAACTATCTGTGAACAACACATCACCTAAATAAGATTGCTTGAGCAATTATTAACTGGATTTGAATTTGAATAGCGGCGATCAGATCAATAAGTTAATTCGCTACGACCTTTAGAACCACAGTCACTTTCACTATTTTTCACTACCTCTTCAGCCCAATATTGGACATATTTTCTCAATTCAACCATATCTAATGATATCTTAGAACGTCGCACACCTTAGTTATCCCTTATGACGTTTACGACGGTCCTAGATCACAGGTTCTCTACTTCATTCTTTAAAGACAAGGGAACTATTCATAGGCTAACCGCTTCCCACTGGGCTATAGTCACTATTCAGCGGGTATTTCCTGATAATTTCTTAGCTTATATATCTAACAATTGATGCTCAGAACGGTAAAGAAAAATTACCGGTGATGCTCATTTCGTGCATGAGGTTATTATCGAGTCCAGAAGCTTTTAACGCCGTTAACCATCGTTGTTTGTCTATATGCATCACAGATGTGAATTTGTTGATTTCGTCTTGCCTCCATCTGCCATCTGAATCCTCGTCGAATCGTCCAAACATTGCACTTAGCGGTGTATGCTTCGAATTTGTATTCAGCACTTGCTCAGGGTCTATAATATACTAGAATTCAAAAATATCGCAAATTTTTTCGTATATTTGAGGGGATCATTCTATGTTGGCGGATATGGCAAACTGGTCAGGAGTAGAAATCTACGTTGGTGCCTTTCGTTACTAAGAGCCCTACTTGTGGAGAAACATGAGAAATACTGAACGAAAAAAGTGTGGCACATATCTGCACAATTTGCACAGAAGAACTTCTCTCTATTAAAATTGCTTTCAGAATGCTAACATAAATATTTGCATTAGTGAAAGATGTTTCTCAGGAGGTTGTTTAGCCTGAATAGTAAGCTTTGAAACCATCCGGTGTGAGAAGCGTATCTTTGTCGACCGCGGCGACAGTTTCAGGATCAGCGCCATCGATATCGACACGTTCGGCAACAAATTTCGCTTCATTTAATTCGATCAATCGATCGTCGGTCTTCTCGGTCTCCGTTAACTTCTCTTGAGCTCTATATTGCGTTAACGTGTTCCCGATCACTGACGCTCGTTGAGCTTCTTAATTCAACTCATTTATTTGACACCTTGTTCTACCTGTTATTAATTTGAATGTCTTTTCATTCGTCGGTTTAAAAAAAGAGTTTGAAATTTCTTTTCAGATTAACCTTTATTGAGTCGAAAGCCATATTCCAACGTTCAGTTTCATTTGCCCCTTTCTCCTTACAAAAGATGACGCCTAAGTAAGTAATTTTGCACGATATCATGGGGCTAAAATGTTTTGAAAAATTGATGCATATCATATCATTTCAGCTCGCGTGTTTTTTCGTTTTAAATGAACAATTTGGAAAAACTTCCTCATAGATGGAGGGCTCTGATTTCTCTAAAAGAAACCTAAAAAACGCATTGCTCGACATTTTGGCATCTATATATGCTAAGCTTGCCTCAAAACTACTGATTACAAAGACTTCAGTTATCGATGAATTTGACGCTAGTGAAATATCAAGTGGAATAAATTTTTGTAGAATTCCGAATTAAAACTGCATAATCAACATTTCAGTGCTCCGCTAAAATGAATTTCTATTTTATTTTATTTCAGAGGAATTGAACGCATTTTTATTTCCTACATTTGTACCATTGACTATTTCATTGATATGAATAGGTATTACTGAGTTATGGACAGGTATTAGTGAGCTATTGAAGTGCTTGATATACCTTCATTATCGAGAAGACCATCTTGATTCTTATCGGCGAGCTTAAAAGTCATCTCGACAATATCACTCGCCAATAGACCGCTTGTGAATGCAAGCAACTATAAGCGATTAGCGTATTAATAGTGAAATAATCGTCCAAACTCGAGAAATTACTATCAAAATATCGAAAAAATGGATCATAATATCAATTTTTCATTTATATTTCACCAAAATAAAGCAATAAATTTAATAAAATCAATGAAAAAATAGAGAGAATTTTTAATGAAATTTTAAATTAATTTAATTTTGTATATTTTCAAATTTTGAGGCCTTAATAGAAAAATTCCCAAAGTTTTCACTATTCTCTTTTATCTTCTATTCAAATATTTCCTCTATTTCTTTTGAGGAATACGATGAAGAGAATTATTTATCACATTCTATGCGTTGAAGTTCTCATCATTTTCAACCACCTACGTTAGAGGTGAAAAAGCTCTTATGAAAGAGCGAATTGTTACTATAGAAAGAGCAAAGTGGAGGGATATGGGGAAACTACTAGTGAAACGAAAGCTCACCTGTTCTAGACTTATTCCTCTTGATTGAATGGGTTTTTGCTCGATTTCCACTTTTTCTATTGCTTCAACGCCAAGCGAATTGTCTAAAAAATTCTATCGTTAAGCGATAAAATGAAGTGGAAAAATTTCAACGAAAAAAGGAAAATGAGAATTTGAAGAAACTTTAAATGAATAACGTAATAAATATGTTGAATTATTATCGAAGAAATTTACACTTTGGAAAAATATATAAAAAATAAAATTTCCAATAGGAATTTTTTCGGTGTATTTTTCGATATTCTCCTTTTTTTCTTTGGGTGGCGGGGAAATTTTTTCATTTTCTTTCTTAAATATATTTCAGTTTGATGCTTTCAAATTTATTTCCTTTCACATCACTTAAAGAAGAGAAAATATTTTGAATCGTTCTAAAAATTTCTTTACGATTCAGAGAATGTAGCGACAATTTATTTCATAGCTCAAATTTCGCATCGTCTAAGACTGCCCTTGGGCATTTCTACCGATCGATTTGTTTGATTAACGATCAATCTCGTTCACTCGGTTGATACTTTCTGATAGAAGTTCTACCATTACACCATTCGAGAGCATCGACTTTTCAACGTTCAAAGTCTTAGTCACAAATAGACCGTGAACTTATTCGATAGCCCTAATTTTATAGATTGCGCCTTCGATTTATTCCGGATAATGGCATGACGCATAAAAATCATTCTGGAGGGGAAATTACTAGCTATATTAAGCTGAAATATAGTAGCAGCCAGATAACTGATCACGAGTGTGCAACTTGCAGTCACTACAAATGTGTGGTACTGGAACCAGCAATTTATTTCAAATTTATTAGCTTCAAAAGGAAGAGATCTCCAAAGAAACTGTCAATAACAAGATGAAGCTGAAGCTAAGTTCCTCAAGATATTCCATCCCTTTTTCCGTCCTCCACCTTGCTTTTTGGCATCACTTAGACAGTCATGGTTTCAAAGGAAGGCCGGTGGACGACTGGGGACACTTGACGATGAACTTCCTTTCCCACTTCATTTATAGAAGCAATCAGGTGAGTCTTTTTCAATGCATCAGCGAAAAATGTCGTATCCTTAGGTAGAAACACTCTGCTCACATCTTGAAGGTATCGATGAGAATTCGAAATGTTGTTCGCCATCAATTAGTGCTGCGATTAACGATAAAATAAATAGGAATATTCGATGCATTGTGATGTGGTTAATTACACTGAAATATTAATCTGAATTTGTGAAGATATTACCGTGAATGGATTGACTTTACGTTATGATTTCCAATAAAAAATAAATAGGATACAAAATACGCAAATTTTAGTCATCAAACAGACAAAAACATTTTCTGTAAGAGATACGTTAATAATTTCCACTGTTAAAAGTATATATTTACTATAAGTGACCTCTACACATTAGGTTAAAGGTTAAAGGTCAAAAGTCTATGCTTTTAAGTATATACTTTTAAATAAAGGCTACCGATATACTTCAAATTTAAAAAAAGCGTAAAATTAATTTATCTGTGTGATTTTTTCGAGAACTTTTATCTTAACAGTGAACATTAAAGGACTTCTTTTGTTCTTTTCTGAAGAGCCTTTAGATCAATGGGTGAAATTCTTTCGAACTATGATGCTTAGAGAAGGTAATTATAAAAATTCAAAGGTTCCTATTCCCAAAAGAGAGAAAATCCTGGAAGCAAAAAATATTCCATAAAACAACGAAAGAGAAAAATGATAATGAAATATAAGAAAATGAAAAATCAATTGAATACTTCATAAGAGAAGAATAAAAAAAAAACGATCGAAAGATTCGTCACACAAATGGCGTAAATTCTTTTTTTGGGCACTTCGAAACGACTCCAATGACAGCGATAAATTGGGACATACATCGGACAATTCATATAGAGCAAACGAGAAACAACAAACTATTCGGAGTGTCATTCGACATAACTAAAGGGAATTAGATAACTCTCAGCAGTGAAATGCAACGATTCCATCGAAGAAACACCTTTGTTTTTTGTCGAAGTTTTTAATTCCCTTTTCGTTTTATAAGTGAGATTTAAGATGAATGAAATCGAAATTAATAAAAATTCATAATTTCAGTTCATCAGACCGCAATGAGATATTATGAAGTGGTGAGCTTTAAGTTTGTCGAATCCTCCCGATTGATCGTATAAAAATTCCGATAAACATTGCAACGAGTTAATTTTGATAGTTCTCATTTATGAGATGAAATTTTTGCAAAAAATAACTTCTAAATTAGTGATGATAAGTCGAAGATCATTGGTTTTCAACGTTTAGCGCCGAGATTGTACTGTATCCGAGATCAACAGTTGCGCGATCGATACGGGGAATGGTGAGCGAAAACTATTAAATAATGTGAATTTATCGGTGTAAACTTGCGAAAAAAAAATCAGTTTGCAAAAAAAATTCCGCTGATTTATCGATCCGTCGGACTGATCACTCGGTAATCAACGTGATCAATCCACTGATATTAGTTGTTGCTCACTTGATCAGTTTAACCTTCCAAGCGAAGCGTACTCGCTACTGCTAAGAATTAAATTCCTTGAACAGTAGCTTTCGTAAACTTTCATTGAGCATGAAGCGATGACTGGGATGAGCCTTTCTTTCTTTGCAAGTAACGACTGAAAAGAACTGATCAAAATGAGTGTTTCACTGGAATTTTTAAATTACATATGAATTTTTTTAATCAGAAAGAGGAAATCGTTAAGGATTTTTTCGACGAATATATTGCAAAAGTGAGAAAAGGGGAAACTTCCGCCCGGAAAGTTGGAAAATGCAATTTTATAGGGCGTTTTCCTTTTAGAAGTATCGAATTAACGAGTCGAAATAAAAGTTCAAAAAAAAGAAATTTCAAATTTCAAATTTTTCATTTCTGCGTTCGAAACTTTTAATTTCCCTTTAAATTGGAATTTAATTTCTTTGAACTCAAAGAAAACGTTTTGGTAAAATAAAAATTGGGAAATTTGAGTAAAAATAAATGATTTTCATTTAATGAATAAATATGGAATAATGAATAACAAAAAGATTTGTAGGATATTTTTTAGGATTTCAGGATGTTTCCTCGAATTTTCGGAAACATTATTCCCTCTTCCGAATTTCCCGCAATATTTTGAAAAGAATCTCATATGACTGGAACATTTGAGAGGTATGAGATGCTCAGATTTCTCCCTTTCTTCATTTCACTCAGATAAACAGACAAAAATAGACAAATCGATGTTTGTGTTTAGAATCACTGAAACATCCACTAAGAAGGAAACAAATGAGAGGATGATACAGATTAATGCCATATTATTAAGTTTTCCATGCGAACTAAAATTATGACGTTTTTTGCCACTTACTCTATATTTACGCAGAATTGTGTTTATTTATTTATTCATTCATTTTAACGTCCCGAGGAGAAATACATATAAAATTATGTGAGTATGAACAGCTAGAACGAGCAAAACATTTGCGAAGCCCACTATTTTAGGCGAAGAGAGCAGAAGCAGCAACAGAGCTTAGATCGAAAAGAATCAACCGCCTCTTAAAAACCTAAATGAGTGGATGCATTAACAATATTGGGATGTTAAACTCGTTGAACGTGAAACCAAAAATCAGTAAGAGCATTGTTGTGTTACAATATGCTCTGACGAGCTGGAACCAATGTGTACGTCGACTATGGGGAGCGATAAAGTGAAATACTTCCCGACCGCAGGATGCCATAAAACTCGAAACAATTTCGCAACAAAGAATGAAGATAAAAATAAATCTTACAGCATTTCATTGATTTCAGGAGGAAGATCTTGGCCTAGTAGTGTAGCGAGGATGATATCGACCACAATAAATTTTATAGAAAGCAATGCGGGTGGAACGTTTCCAAACATTTTCTAGCAAATGGATATCAGAAAGCAAACAGTGAGATCATAGAGGAATGAAGTATTCCAAAATGGGCTGACAAAAGGCGATGAAGACATTTTGTTAATCCTTATTATATTTACGATTATTTTCTCAAAAAATCGATGCCTTAAAGTTAAAATATTCACTATTGACGAAACTATCTGATGTAATGCTTTATTTCAAAGAAAAACTTAAGTATAACAATAATAAATTGAAAAAAAATTTGTGAATAATTTCTTTAATTAAAATTTCTTTGAAAATTTCCTTCTTAAACGTTATAAAAAAATCTCAAATCAAAGAGATTTATTGAAAAATTAATGAAAAATTTCAATGAGAAAATTATCAAATCTTTTATGGAAAATGAAACTGATTTATTGAAAAATCCCATAAAACGCTTAAAAACGAAACAAAATGATCTCAGCTCAACGAAAATAAGTGTTCGAAAGGAAATTCCACGACGACTAACCTTTAGCCGAGTACTTCCACCTCATTCTCTTCCACATCATTAATATGGAGGAATAAATCGATTCCAGAATCGATATTTTAATAAAGAATTAAATTAACAATTAGTGATAGAAAAAAAAACGAAAGTAAGAAATACTACGTAAAAGAAATTAGTATAAAAATGAGCGAACAAAAAAAAAGGTTCCATAGTTTTCATTAAAATTTTGAGAAAACTTCTGCAAAGATATTATTCATTTATTTAGTAGGGAAATTTCTCTAAAAGAAGCTAAAAGAAAGTATTGTGAAGAATAGAATAGCAATACGCTTATAAATAGGATTAATATATAGCAGCAAAGAGGGCAATAAATGCGGGAAAAAGCTGGGAACCTTAAGCAACTGACGTAAATTTGTGATGTTGATTGAATGGGATCTTATCACTGCAATATATTAGCATCGAACAAACAACGAAAAAACGAGAGATAAAGCAGCATCAGCGCTTATTTTTTTATCGCTTAAGAGGAATTCTTTCGTCGAAAAACATTGGAAAGTTCTCGGTAAAAGAAGAGATATTTAGAAGCATTTATTTCTTTGGAAGGAATGAACGAAATTTTCCGATCATATAGACATCAAATGATGCAACAACAATGCAAATGATAAAATCAAGTGATAAAAACAATGATAACTGATAAGTGATTTCAAAATTGATAATAAAAATGAATGAGAAAGAAGCAGTTTTTAGCGTCGTCATAGGTTCCGAAGTTGACGTTTATTTTCACACTTTTCCTAAGCAGTGATGAGCACTTATAAATAAAGACAAGCGCTGATAAGCACTGATAAGTAATGATAAGCAATGCGATAAGAAGTGAATTAGCGACATGATATGGTCACCAAACAAAAATTCTATGCTGCAATAATCCCCTCTTTAGTGAAAAAATATTTGCGTGGGTTTGGGTGGGCGAGGGGACGGGAAGGAGAATGAAAAATATAGAGGGAATTTTTTTTTGCTGTTTAATATGTAGAAAAAAGTTATTTTCGGTAATCAGAAGGTGGAAATGCTTTTTAAATTTATTTGAGGAACTCAGTAAGTTAAAACGAGAAGAAATTTCGACAATTTATTAATGCCGTTCTCACTTTTCATTGTCTTCCAATATATGGAAGTTGCAAATGAGGTAGGCACCTGACAAATCTCATGAACCACCGGATCGCAGCACATTCTCACATAAGCCGCAAATTCCCGGATTAATCTGACGATATGCGAAAATCCGTGAAAATAATAATTCTTTTTCATATGTGGGAAATTTTTTACGCAGCTTTGACGATTATACCGTTATATAATTGGCACAACAATAATTACAGAAAGAATTCATTACAGTAGGTTCTCACTCATTACTTACTGCATACGGTTAAGAAGTAATTATTATCGTTTTGTGATAAACTGCAGATTGATTCGTTTTAGCTTTTCGCTCCTTACTCGTACTATCAGATATATGAATATCTTACCAGTTGTTCCTTTTTGCACGCCCCCAGAGCTGAGAATTCAGCCGTTGTAATTCGATAGCTCTGCTTTTTACATGGCATTATAACCTACACCTCTACGTGGTGCAGTAACTTTGTATTCTGTATTAATGCGTCCTTATCACTGTTACTTGCCATTGTATCTGGCTAATATCTCCATAAATGAATCAGTCCCATCAAAGTTTGCGCTCTAAGTAAGGTTTTCCCAAATATACTGACTTCCTATCGATATCTCTTAATTGATACTTACCTATCGAAATCATTGAACCTCTTCCTCGTTTGTGTAACTAATGGGTGGAAGTAATGTTAATTAAGATAGCACTTATCAACCAAAAAAAAGCTTCATAAACGATTGTAGAGAAAATTTTTAAAGGAATACTGAGTAGAAAGTAAATAGTAAGCAATGAAATATGAAACACAACAGAGAATATTGGAACCTCGAAAGGAAATAATATTTATATTTTCTTTCATATAACGCTTAATAAGAAATCAAATGCAACAGGTGTGTCTCAGAGCATTGTTGCTAACAGATAATGAGCTGAGTAATGTCTAAGGCATAAAGCTTATTCAATGACAAGTCGACGCATTAGACGTATCAACTGCAGCGATAGGTAATGAATGAATATAGGATTTAGTCGACTTTATCTCAAATATTGGAATACATAAGCGGTCCTTCCGAATTTATATTTTGATGTAAGTGAATGCAATCGCGACTGCATGCTAAGGGCAAAGTGAAACCTTCATCTATGCCTCTAAAGTGCTTAAAATTGCAAATATTGCAATTGTGTTACGGTTGCATTGCAACGAATGAATACGCACTTCGTTTTTGTGATCTACATTTAGCACATAATGTGGCAAACTAAAATTGCGAATTTTGGGATGGGAAACGATTAAGCGATACTAATAGAAAGCTGGAGCATCTAGCACCATCTTAATAGAAGCTAACAGCTCCATTTATAGCAGAGCGCAAATATTAACAGGTATTTTCTAATGATAATAAGTAACGGCATTACCACCGGGCTATTGCACGAGCTCAAAACGGCTTATAGTAGCGAGTAAAAAGTAACGGAATCATTTGTCTATGTAGAATATTTGCTGAGTATTTGCCGAGAGGGTTTCATTTTTAGCCATTATAGATTGCGCAAAAAGAAAACGCGATATTTCTAAGGTTGCAATTTTGTGAGTGCATCAATAAGGAGTGAAAAATTATGAGGAACCAATCTCTGCTATTTTGCCGTTCAGTAACTATAACTTTTTAATCGTATGCAGTAAGTAACTAATACGTGCAGCAATGGAGTCAGCAGCCCACTTGAAAATAACTTAAATACTAGCTAAACATTGCAAAAAATAAATCACCTATGCCAATACCTGTTGAATTCACATAAGCGGGGCTTTTTCAGCAGCTTCCCCGTTACAGCGAATATTTAAATGCAATGAATGATCCTCTCTACTCTGCGGACCTTTCGAAAATCATCCTCCCATATTCAGTTCCAACTCAAACGAAGTAGTGAAGTCTAGCCCAATTCGATCTTGCTCGATGCTATGATATTTGGGTGTAAGAGAAGGTGAAAATAAAGCAGGTAACACCGGATGCTCGACCGAGTCATGGCTGTTTAGTGTGTGTGTATCGATGAGGTTATTTGCGTTTACGTGCAGTCGGTACAACCTTGTGACCTCGATGAACAATGCGTAGTATAACACATGCACAATATTTGCCTCCTCTTCCTACCCTTCAGAGGCCATCTTCGTTCAGTAGCAGAAATTTCGTTGATCCAGCTCGGAATCATTTCGATTCGAGATAGAGGCCGATTTCGGGAGAAATGGAAGGGTGAAGAGGAGAGGAGATGGGTGGAAATAAATATTTTTCATATTTTAGATGAAATTTAACACTGTGGCTATCTATTGTTTCTGGTGTTACCAAAAAAAGCTCGAAAAAAGCAATAAAACTGTTGTTAGTAATTATCCGTTACGGACCGCAAATCGATGTTTTTCAGTTAGTTTATGAACAGTTGCAGTCAACTCCCCTCGAGAAATATCCTTATGTGATCGAATTTATTCAAGTAAAAGCTCTTCTATGAGCTGCGAAATAACTTTACTGTGATTGTGCTGAAGGGTGCTAGGGAGAAAGGTGAAATGAGCGGAGAGCAACTTTGATGTCGCCATAAATGAAGAGCCTCCTTAAGAGCGATCCTCCTACTGAAACTTTGTTTTACTTAATACAAGTTGATTTATTATAGCGTCAATGTGATGGTCACATATATTGATCGAAGATCAGTCAATGTTGCTGATGATTAGAAGCAAGCAAAGAAATTCTTTTTAAACTGGGCGATGGTGAAATTTCTCAAATCTTGATTGAATATTGAGGCAATTTTGAGCAAGCTGAGAAAATTCGCTTCATCCACACGTATATTATTGCACTATCAGCAGAATCCACATGACCTGCGGCAATTTTGTTTCATCCACGACCCCGGACTCCTCGCATTACATAGTCCTTTCAGCGTCCATAATCCGCAATACACGACCTTATCTTCACATCCTTAATTCACATCACTGAGATAAACTGAAAGAAGTTTGGGCGGATATCTGTACATAAAAACTGACTTTGCTTCTTTCAAATCTGCATCTCAGGTGCTTACTTGCGATGTATCGTAGGCACAAATCATAGGCAAGTATCAGTGCATCTCGAGCCTGAGTCCTTTCCAGCCTGTAAAAATATCCTACAGCGATTCCTTGCACCGGATCTTAATGCTCCAACAAAAATGCAATATTTTCGATCCCTCCTCACCAAACATTCTTCGGCCTCGCTTCCTACCTAGCAACTGGAGCCAATGCCTCTTATTCATTTCCATGATGAAATTCATTTCCATGATGAACTCCTAAATATATGATAATAAATATAGCCACTATCTACCGGTGAGCAGTGTTCTTTCTGACACTTATGATTTTTATCAGCATAAGCAACGGCTAAAAAATTAAGTCATGAGGTTTCATATGCAGTATACAACGTCGCAACGGTTCCGAGAAAAATATTTTCATTAGTGTTAAATTAAACGTCTACAGATCCAGAGCAGAAGAAGAACTCACTAACCTGGATTGCAGTACATCACACGTAAAAGTTCGACATCTCGGTCGCTAAGACCTTTCCTTTGTCCGATTATCTGATAAAGAGAATTTTTTACTTCAGTTTTGGTTGGTTGAAACATAGCAACGCACTTTGAGGTTAAGTTCAAGCTCATCTTCAAGTTTACAGCAGACTTCTCGGCAGTGGCAGCGATGCATTAGGCAGTTCTTACAGAGGCAGTGGAAAGTTTTCAAATTTCATACGAAATCTTATTGCGTTCGACTTCGATTTTCATCCTATGATGATCGCTGTATGGGAAATATTCTCCTTTGTTCATCCGCTTAATGTAGCGTAATTATGAGGTTTCAGGTACGACAACATTGCCAAGATGAATTCCGCCTTTGAAGCCGCAAAGTTAAGGTCATCGAATTAAAGTTGCAGAAATGAGTATTGGATACATCTGCGTAATGAAGTGCACCATAACATATCAGTAGGCAAAAATTCAACCAGTAGTATATAATAAATTAGAGAGTTACTACCTCTGATCATCTTGCCTTATTATGACATATTTTTGTGGAAAGTAACGTGTATTATTAGCGATATGCAATGCTACTTCAAGTGAATGTATGCGGTTATGAAATTTCCAAGAACTTGCAGAAAATAGAGCTATCCAGCAGGAAGGGAGGCATTTTACATCCCAAATATTCTTTCATTTTGTATGGGATGAGAGCTTGTTCATTAAGGAGTGGATTTTTGAGGAGGCTGAGGTTTTCATTCGAAGTTCAATAAGTATATCGTGTTCGATGATCTCGAAAAGTGAATTTCAATATAAATTTTAGGGTGTTTGATTGACTGACCTTCATGAAGCGTTCAGGTTGCCGTTTTGGAACAATTGTCGGTTTATTGGCGTCCACTCCACCAACAAACGGGTTATAGTGCATTATACTGTAGTAGTCGTATGCGATACCATAACTGAACAAACATCTACTCAAATGACACATTAGTTTTTCAACAGGAACACTTTGTTTTTGACAAAATTCAGCAGCGAATCATGAGAAAAAGGTCATATTTTTTCATTCAGCAACGAATCATTAAATGAACGATTACTCTATATTACGAGGTAGAAAGTAATTACAAGTATATCATTGATGCAATTTCCTTATATGCGGGCATATCATATGGGAATTTTTCATTTCATATAGTTTTTTTACGTAGGTGGAAGAAATTATATAGTGAATTTCCATGCCATTTTTAAAATTTCCATGAATTTTCCATTTCGTGCAAGAACTGGAACTTTTATGCTCGGTGAATTTCCATGCGATTCACTTCTTAATTAAGTCTTACTTCTTCCGAAAGTGAAAAATAACCTCCTATTCTTTGATGCTATATTTGATGCCTGAGAATATATACAGTCATTAGATACATACATAAATATAAACATATATGAATAAAATCTTTATCTGTACAGAATTTAACACACTCTTTCATTAGTGAATTGAAGATGGAAATAGCAAAAGCAAACTGTATGAAATGATTTCGTTAAGCAAAATGAGAAAATAGGAAAGAGAGAAAGAAAATTGCAATTAACTCCAAACTCACAGACCTAGTGAATTGCGAAGTATCAGCGATTGCGAAGTAATCATATAGCTGGGGGTTTATATTATCCCATTGTACTTTGACATAGTCATCGCGATCGGCACGTAACTGCTGATGATTAATACCCAACGCATGCATTGTTTCATGCACCGTCACACCAATAAGCTGCAAATTTTGTCGAAATTACTCTCTGCTGGCGTTCTTAGTAAAAATGTTATTGATTTATTTACCTTCAAGAGTGGTCTCAGGTAAAAATTATTTACCTGCGCAACTGCGTCATTCAACAACGAAAAAATTCAACTTTAGAATTACGGCTTCGATTCAAAGAATTCTTGTTTAGTCGTAACAACTGTTCACAGCTGGGAGAGAAAAACAACACCTACATCGACGCATAGGAAGCTGAGGTAAATCGGATTCACAGGTTCCACACGACCAATGAAACTCAAACCACAACTGCAATATGTAACACCACTTTAGAGCTTCCAATGTAGATCAAAGCTTAGTAGATTACAAGATTTCAAATTTCCCATCGGAAGGTTTACCTGTGCAGTTAATTTTAGGATCATTGCAGTCAATATTTTACTCAAATTTTTTCGCCAAAATGTTGGTTAATTATTTCAATAAAATCATGTCTTATTGATGGAAACAAATTTGAAGAATAAATAAGATGCTAAATTAGAATATTCACATTGAGGTGTCTCGTGCTGGATGATTTATTATAAGAGGACGTAATTGTAAGTTTACAACGAATACTGCTAAAGGCAACTTCCCGACGTGGTTATCGAACTTGGAGATAATACGTGATGAAGAAACAACGAAACCACTGCATTACGCATAATCCTATTCGGGTGGGAAGAGAATCTGTGTGGGGAAAAAATCCCATTCATGAAAATATATTTAATATGTTATATTCTAACTTACAACGCTGTATCAGGATTCTTTATATAATGAATATACTGCGAGCGTGGTCGTTCGGCAACAATCTCGAACCTTATACAGGTGTTTCTCTCGATTGCTCGCAGTGCTCTCTTCACAATTTCCTGATCGTCGCTATCTGCAGGTCTCGACCACCGTCATGAATTTGAAGAAATACTCAAAATGTTCGACTTAGTGCAAAATTTCAATCTGATCGTCGAACTTTCAAAGGAATCATTCAGATTGTTGCCCTAATATTGCAATATTTCAATTGCAACTTCCAAAATTTCTATTTTTGCAATTTTTGCAATATTTTCAAATATGCGTAATTTTCAGAAGAAAAGCTTAGCACTTCAGTTATATGGTGCATTGTTTAAGTTTTATCACAGATAGAGATTATCACCTTAATGTATCCATTTACGAGATCGTCACTTCCGGCAGTGAAAAAAAAGCTTGAATATTACATTTTCTCTAATCTTCGTTAGCAGAAAAACCTATAAGACACCAGTAAGGCTAACGGATGTAAGAGTGATAGAGGTGCATTGTGCAGATAGAATGATATAGACAAATCAAATGAGTCAAGCAATGTCGAAATCCCATCGTTATATGGTATAAAATCTGTCCTCTACACTGATCTCTAAAATTTGGCGGATGACTCAAATGGATGGCCACACTGCAGAGGTGAATATCGACTGATGGCTATTAATTGCATGTTGAGTACTTTATTGATGAAAAAAAAAGAGAGAGGAATAAAAATATGAAAAAAGAAGTATAAAAGAAGAAGAATGAAAAAAAAAATTAAAAAATATGAGAAGAAAAATATGAATTCTTTATTACTAAAAGCGATAGTAAAAAAAGTACCAGTAGCAGCACTTCATTCATCCACTTTCTCTTATTTTTTACTATTCGGTACGGTTAAAAATTAGGTCCAGCATGATAAGCTCGCAAAATTGAAAATAACAATTTACAGATATTATTACGTTATTTAGTCTGACGACTCGATGGGCAATGGCGTAATTCGATTCTTATTTAGTAGGTAAAATTGATTAACGTGGCGATCAATGGCGAGGTGAATACACATGCACACAGACACACATACATACAACACATACGCACAACAGACACTAATAGATGGATGCAGCATTAACTAAGCGTGGCATCGAAGTAGCATTTGATAGGTTCTCCGGTTGGCCATTTCTGCGTAGGCGCATTTTCGAAGAATAGTGAATCACGCTTTCTGCGTCCATCGAGTGCATTGATTTCGTTTAAAATCCAGTTGGATTGAGGCTCCGTAAGAAGGATATCGTCTTGGAATGTGCCATCATCCGCCGCAATCACCTATAACATCATTAATCAATTATTTTTTTCGATCATCGTCGATCTTTTTTGCAATTATGGATTCTCATTTTCGAACTGAGTGGAATATATTCTCCCATCCAAACTATTAGGTGGCAATATCAATCTTCGACTATGAATGCCTACTACGTATAAAAGAAATATTGGCTTATATTACAGCATCAAGATGCATGAGATTTACACTGATGCTAGCTAGAACCGTTCATATTTTCCACCTACTGATAAACGAAAAAGATGGTTCATTATCATAAAAATTGATCTGTTCAATATGCGGGCAAATTCATTCTGGATCATTTAACTTCTTCCCGTAAATTCTGCGGTCCGTTATATCCACGAAAATTCCACAAAAGTGGCAGGCAGACCATAAATGGCAGATAGACAAAATTGTTGACTTAAGTGTTCTCGGAATGAATATCTATTATCGAGGTTAACTATCTTCTTCTTCAAGGCGCTGAAAAGATTTTGTAGAGATAAAAAAATTAAAAGTAACTCTTCAAATAAAAATATAACCGTGGAAAATTTGACGTTTCAGCTTACTCAATTGATCACATTTTTGTTCAAGAAGTATTTGTTCCATGATCATTTCTCCAGCTATTTAGATCGCTTGCCTTATTTGCAGATCAAATAAATCGAGACCAAAGAACATTAATCATTTATCAACTATCAGATCGACTTCAGTCACCTTATCACCGATACCGGCTCGTCGAAGCATTGCTTGTTTGACTTGTTGTGTACGTAGATGTCGTAACTCAACTGAACGCTCCACATCAAATGCATACGGTTGTATCTTTCTTAAATAATTTAATTACTATTTTTCATCATTACTGCAATATAATGAGTAAAGAATAGTAACAATCCCATAAAGTATCATCATCCAAAATGCAGATTTGTATATGTAAAATAAGCGAAAGTTGGGCGTCAACGAAAACTACATCAATTTCCAAAGAGAAAATTTACGACCTTCCGTTGTAGTGCTAAGTCGCTTGTATTTGAGCACCAGTATTGCAGTCGGCATAAATACGAATATCCTAACATTTTACAGAAGGTTATTAGTGATATAAAAGAAAATGAGATGATATAGAAGATAATGCGAGCTAAGTGGTCTCCTCCCAAAGTGGCTCGGCCATCTTTGCATCTGCGACCCGGTACCCTTTTACACTTCTGTGCAACCAACACTTAGCGGGTCTTCTGTTAAGCGTGATGTTTATGATGCAAAGGCGCTGCAAACTCGTAAACGAATCAGCTGAAAGACCACATAAGCGGTGATGAAATCTTGTCGCGAACCTGGTCTCTTCCTCGGATAAATGAAAAATAAAGAAGAGCAACGGATGTCAGAACCATCGGCAAGAAGACCACCCTATGATGCAGCATCAGTCATAACAATGAGCGAAAAGATAAAAAAGAAAACATTTCTGGTTTTCTGCAGTGTGTTGTTTGTCATCTTCACAGCGGCAAAGGCGAGGAGGTTGATGAAGATGTAATGCGTAGTAAAAATCCTGAGACAGTAAGGCCTTATGGTAGTAAACCGGTCCCATCTTGGAACCGGTTTACCACCATATCTTCCGTTTAAAGGATCGATCCAGTGAAAATCACATATTAAGGATTTGCTGGTAAGATAACGTATAGAAATTACACTATTCCATGAATCAGTTCAGATAACAGGTGAACAAGGAGGATACTGTTTCTCGAAAACTTTCACAACTGCAGTCGAAGTTGAACCGCAATATGTGAGGGAGACAGGGCGATTTTGTGTGGCCAGCGGTCGACAAATACTCTAATTGACAGGCGGTGTGTGCTCTTTACAGGAAGCTCACTGAACTCATTAGTAATACGAGTGAAACTGGACTCAAAATCACAGCCGCAAGACGCAACAGACCCAGAATGCATACTGTCCTAGACTTTACAAGACGCCCGAAAACCAAAGCAACGTGTTTACAGGCACCCATGTCTATTTGTAGATAGATACAATTAGACAACGGCTTGAATTTGAAACTAAGCAGTAGAAGGAAATCGAGGTGAATTGCCTTCACGACATCTTCACAACAGAAAGAAGCCAGCGGTTGTAAAAGAAGAAATGAAAACATAGAAAGAAGCCAACTGTAAAAGCTCTTTTGCTATACGAATGCGAAACACTGATTAGAATGGTTGCAGATGAGTGGAGTGGAACTTATAGGTGTCTCAACGTTGCATGGAACGATGTAAAGTGGATATCAGCAAGCTGCAGCATATCACCAGGATAGACCTAACGTTTGGTGGTTGACGTGGAGTATATCCTGAAAGATATGTGCAGAAAAGGACAGCAGAGCTAACTACGTGGCATGGACAAACGATCATCGGCGGACAAGGCTAACTATTGGACGGTGTTCGAATAAAATATTTAAAAAATCCGCCGCTCAGACGGAAGGACCTATACGCAGCTAAGCGCAGGATTGAAATGAATAGAAGAACTGTTACCAAGTGCAGCGATGAATAGAAAAGGGTCGATGATGTCACAACTATAATCCGAAAGTGAATATATAAGAAAATATCCACTAATAAGCAGAATATCGATATTTTTCAAGCCAATTTCTATAACTGAAAAAAAACGGAAAATAAATTCAGCAAGAAAAACAATACAATAAAAAATTACTTGTTGAGAGCAATTTCGTAACGTTTAACGGCGACTCGTTTCTTTGCTGCAGTTTCACTTTGTTCGAAGCAGTTTATCTTACGCGAACATGTTTTCTACAATATCTCCGATTCTTATAAAGCTTTTCGCATAACAATGACGTTAATGAATTCATAGAACATATAAATTCCCCCTTTTCTTAATAATGTTATATGAGGTTGGAAATAGATGAGTGAGAAACAAGTATGCGCAACGATTTTAGATACTTAAATGAGGTGTTCAAAATATCGCTTTGATGTCAGAACGGCTCTTTCCTCGCATTTTGCAGACTGTTTCATTCACTACAAAATATCCGTTGCTAATTTTTCACTGAAATGGGGCGAATTTCAGGAATTTGAAATTGAGACGCGGGGAAGCGATTTCTGTCTTATTTGGTGAAGCTGCATGTGAGGAATTCATGTGATTTCTGATGAAGGCGAAGATATATAATTTCCAATGAAGGCTTTTTTATGAAGGCTGTCTAGCGAGTTCATATGCTGTTTCAGATGTGCGCCGGATTAATCACCCTAGAGATGAACTTAACACCAGAAACTACTCCCAAAACAATACAAAACTTAGTGAAAACAGGGAATTTTCGAAATGACCATCATCAAAAATAACAAAAACAACACACTGATCTGATTTAATGAAGGATAAAACAAAACTCTACCAATATTTTTCGCTTATCTTTATCGTCAAGCATCTGAAAGGAGAGATGCTTCAGTCGTGATCTCAATTCTGATGGAACTCCTTGGAATGAATCTGGTATTTGAATCAGCGGAATCGGTGAGATTGTCGTTGTCGCAATCTGTGAAATGGTATCAGTGTGAATTCTTTCGAAAACGATAATATAATAAATGCTCGATGTCTCAGATGAAATGAATGGACGCTCTTTTAATGAGCAATATATAGAAAAGATCTACTGTTCACAAATATCGATTCTGATATATATATATATATATATATATATATATATATATATAGCGGTACTCCAGCACCTTTTCGTGATGCAAGGCGGGTAATAGGTTACGATGGAGAGGGAGGGGAGGGCTATATCAGCAGAGTGTTATGTTTCGTCAGGTCCTACCACGTCGGAAAGGCTCCCAGTAAGTCACGGGACACAACTGCGCGTCCGATCTTCAGTGGCCATCCCTATGGGCTAGAGCAGAAATGCAGATGGAACTCGACTCATCCGCACCGACCCTTGGAGAATGAACGGGTCTTCAGGTGAATGAATTCGCATAATGCTGCACTGATTCTGGATGCAGACGCTAAATATAAAATGGGGAATGCATCCAACGAGAAACTCACAGTAGGCTGAAGTGTGATCGGAAGAGGCTGTTGTGCCTGCAGTTGCGATTGCTGCTGTTGCCTAAATTGAAGAAATCTTTCTAGGATTCCGATAAACTGCACAAAAATGCAATCTCTCTCACTGCGTTATGCCAAAGGTGTTGCTGTACAATGCAAGTGACGTCATTACAATGTGGCCAAGCCGCCACTGAAATTAGCATGTGAACTTACATGAAAGCAAAATAATTGAGGCTGCAAATTGCTACAAAACCATCGATCGATTAACGGCGGGGTTGATCAACGATCAATGATTGATATTCTTCTGAGCCCCGTCTAGAGTGCTTCATAGTAGAGCGATGCAGCAATGGAGGAATCCTCGAAGTAAAACTCACCTGCACCCATCGTGCGCGGGGAAACGTGCACAGAAGTAATTGAAAGCGTACTCGGTCGAGACACTTGTCTGAAGTCTTGAGAGGTAATTCAGAAGATTGGGGTCGCTAATACCAATCCACGGTGGAGGCGGAGGTGCAGGACTGAAAGGAGGAGGTGGGCGAAGTGGAGGAGGAGGAGGAGGGAGGAGGAGGAGGAGGTGGCTGGCTGAAGTGGAGGGGGAGGTGGTGGAAATGGGGGAGGAGGTGATGAAAATGGAGGAGGGGGTGGTGGTGAAAATGGGGGAGGAGGTGATGAAAATGGAGGAGGGGGTGGTTGGAATGGATGAGGAGATGGTCGAAACGGAGGAGGAGGTGGTCCAAATGGAGGAGGAGGTGGTCCAAATGGAGGAGGTGGCGGAGGTGCAAAAGGATTTTGCGGCTGACAGCTGATAAGCTCCCAAGAAAATGCAACAATCACTCGCAGGAACATCAGTGGAGGCGAGGGTTGTGACACAGCGCAATGCGACGACAGGAAAAGGCGTCTAAACGAGTTTCTAAAGGTGTTTTGCACTGATGCGGCAAATGGATTTCTACAGGTTTATTAATCGATTTCTTTGGTAACCACTGTTATTGCACTCAAGGTTACTGACAACATTTTATGACAGAGTTTATACTATTGCCTCCGTCTACCACCGTCTCATACATCTAATAAACCAGAGAAGGGCACATGTGAAGTGTAGCAGATGTTAATCGAGGGACATTTGCGCCACAGATATGCATTGACTACGGATGCTATGACTTGGAGTAGTTATAATGAGTGGACACCTTTAAAGCGTTGTCATTTTTATTTTTCATTTTTTTGTTGAGTTTTTTTCACACGCTCTTGAAAATTTGAATTGAGAAAGCACATTCCCTTTGTTATTTTAATGTAGAGTTTCTGAATGGAAGGTATCGATGATAGAGGTGACATTGTTGGCGATATTCGGTGACGGCTAGCAAATCGGTGATAGCTGTTAACTAGTGGGGCGAACTGTTCAAGGCGGTCCAAACAGCAGACTGTTGACAACGGCGAATAGATCGACGAATGATCGCAAGAGCGAAATGCTGAACACCTTGAAGCCGTTCTCCTCATATTGACAGAATATCGCATTTTTAACGGCCATGAGAGGAGCTCTCAGCAATTGTCAATGCTCTCTGCAAAAGATGAGCATCGAAACGTCACGTATCGTTTGATATGATTCCCTAACTGTTTGCAATTTCCTATGCACCATTTCATTACTTAATTTTTTCCCATATGAAATAGAAAATCAAAATTTGCACAAATCAGATTTAACGATAATTATGAAAGAAATTCACGACGAGCAAATTTGTTGTTGATAAATGAATGAAAATGAGAATAAAGAATTCCATTTGAGAATTTTCCAAGTTTGCAGTAAAATCCATCGAGCGGACCACCAATCGATAAGGTTTTCATTCAAATTTCGACTCTCTCGATGAAGTTTTTATTAATTAAATTGTCTGGGAAATTTCTTTTTTCAGTTTTTATTCTATGAGAGATTTCCGCCACATAAATCATTCCTTGTTGCTGCAAAACTATACGTTTCGAGAATGATTTCCACTCATTGAGCGATTCACTTTCATATTTATGAATCACTTTTGCAGCAGCTATTCGATCCGACTGCTAATAATCCGTCGTTAAGAAATCGACCACTCTTTTGCTTACTTTACAAACTAAACACATTTCGTCGACGAACAAATGTTTACTAAAACGTCTGCTTCTATCGGCTTTTTTCCCTCATTTCTTTGTATAATGTCTCAGAATTTGTTTCCGCTTACGTTATGATGCTTCAAATTGTGATGCAAAATTACTTTTTTATGCGAATTTTGTTGAAATGTATTGAAAGTTTTGCAGAGAAAATGAGAGAAAACATTCAATTTTTATGTGTATTTCAGAGAAAATGAGGGGAAAAAAGGTTTTCAGGAAGTGATCCTTGTCTCTCCGGCTAAAGGATCATGAAAAATACACTTTGAGATCGCTATTAAATAGAAAAAAAGCAGATGCATTTTATTCACCATATTTCTATTATTACAAATAAAAAGCTAAATAATCAAAGATGCAATGAATATAAATTCATGCAAGTCGAAAGTTATTGTCCTTTGACGCGCAATTTCTATTGCTGATGATCTGTGAGACGTGCACATAGAGCCATTGACGATGCACTGAAGATTTCAATTTACGTAATAAATTGTTTACTGTCTAGCAGCCGGTGAGGCGGTGACACGCCTGTACTTGTCAGTGAGGTTTGCTTGCCCACTTATGTGGGAATTTCGTCTTTATTTGTGGCTTCCCACATTTAATTTTAGAATATTGGGCATAATATAGGAGGAGGGGAGTAAACTAATTAACACAATACGAATTTTTCAACAGTTTTTATGAATTAAAAGAAATGTGCACTTCAGTGAGTTATATCTTGCAAGAAATGTATCTTGGAAAAGTGCATCTGTGTATTTAGGAGTGTATGTCTCAATTTATGAAGCTGTCCTTCTAAAATTAAGGGAATTATTCGATTACAGTCCAAATAATTCTTCGGTGTTTTTGTCTTCGTCGTTCCTCAAAGAATTCTTCTAACTATCAGAAAATTCTTCTAAATTTGATTCTATGTAAATCTCTACAATTACACCAAATGAATTCATTTAGAATGCTGTGCAAAATTTTTGCAAAGTTCTCTTGTATTTTGCGTGTCTCTTTAAGCTGATTTATGAGGTTAATTAGGTTTTTACTGCATTTTTACTTGTAATTTTATGTCTGTTGTTGAAATATTTATATTACCGAATTTTTAAAAGCTCTTCTCATTACGCCTCGTCGATATATATATCTCTATATCTCTATGTATATATATATATATATAGAGATTTTTACTACACATATTATACTGAATGAGTCTGGTCATAATTGCTTACAGTCATGTCTTAAATCGAGGCATAAATCAGCGGACACTCGGTGAGTCAAATTTTAGTTTTCCGCTCGTAAACGACCTGATTACTTTAGGCTATTTGGTGAACAGTTCTCTCACCGAGTAATTCTCTCATCAGAAGCATCGAGTCCATACAAGAAGCAAACTTTACCATTGACGAGTGTTTTTTTATTGGGATCTGGGTATGTGTAAGCCTTACGGTTATCAATATATTTCAATAGCTTATCAAATGTAATAAATGAAGATTTGTTGAATATCAATTTTGAAAATTTACATGAATTTTTCGTAGAAAGTATCTACATGGATCAATGACGTGGGCTATGTTTACGTCAGCTGAACTCATAACACGCCTAAAAGGTTCACAGCAGCATTGCTTTGGAATTAAAATAAATAATTTTCAAATTATTCCTTGTCTTTCGAGTAACGTCCACGAGATTCAGTCGAGTGGATCGGGGCAAATGGCCTTTACTTCTTCGTGCTCCCATTTTTATATGGTAATTTATTAAACCGTTCATCACCTGACGGAAATGAACGTCCGAGAACGAACGTCGCTCTTCATCCTCTGATATTTCTTCTCCCATCATTTGGGACGACTTTGAGTCTGTTGGCCCAGGATGTTTTGGCTCCCGTCTCTTCATAGGAGTATTCCTCACAGTGAAGTCACTGGCAGTGTTTCTTTTGTTTTATTTTGGTTTGCCCATTCGATGCATCTACTCGATGCTTGACATTATACCACTGATAAGTAATGCATTCCTACCACCCATGTTTGTTTTCACAATGAGAATTGCACTTATATCACTCGTGTTTTCATAGGCGTTTCACGAGTTTATAAACGACGTGAGAGCATCGCTATGTCATTAAATATTCATTCGCTTGTATCGGTTATCTGTTTTTCAAATTTGATGTTCGAGAAATCTATCGCGATGAAATTACTTGATAGGTCTTGCTTACGCAGAATTTGACATATCTGCAAATCAGTGTGTATAACTCATGAAAAAAAATTCAAAGAGTAAAACTTCAACGTTATTCGAGAAGCTTGCTAGAGTCTTGGATATGACTGAGAAGGTGTGAATTGATAGATGACAATTTTCATGTAGACTCCAGTCTTATATTGCACATATGCAAATTTCAATTAATAAAATACCTCTCATGTATTTTTAGATCGAACGCTTGTGCTTGCAACACATTATCCATAATTGGCGAACAATAGAACCAGGAAAGTGGGATGTGTTTTCACAAATATGGTTACGTTTATATGCTCCTTGTTTTACATTGAAATTCTCGTCCGACAAATTTCTCATAGGGAATTTTTTGGGACCAGGATGATGAAAGTAAATTTTTAATTAGATCGTCGGAATAAGATATGTGTTCTCCACTCTGAATTGCGAACGTATAGGTCAAGTTATCCAAACTGTCACGTTACATGGTGGCCACTCATTTGGCATATTTCCTTTGTTATTTAAACATTACTGCTGATCCTGTCAAAATTCCCATGTTAAAACTACAGCGAGATCATAGTTTTCCTTTATTTTCTTTCCAAGCGAAAAGATTTCTTATTTTATGTGAAGGGGATTCAATTAGGAGGGGCTATTTCAATGCCTTTGAAAGTGGTGGTATCGATGTTACCAATCAATCTCAGAAATGTGCCAACATTTACTTATCTATATGATAATACGGCATAATACAATATATGAGGCTTTCAGCCGTTACAGTAGAGGTGGGTGATCTTTTATCAAATCAGGTGAGGTTGGCAGCTTTGTCACTCTCACCCTCATAACTACTATCGTTACGACTGAACAGCATAATTACTATAATTTACAAGAAATCTTTAGTAACTGAAATATTGTTTGCAAAATGGAAATGATTTTTTGAATTTTTTATCACTGTGAAATCAATTGCGAATAGTAGCAATATTAATAGATCCTAAAGTAATCCTCGAAATAAAAGAATTCGGAAAATTTCCTCTTAAAGTTACTTTTAACTGTTTTATTAAAATTACCAGTAGAGAATACATTGCGAGACTTATTCAACCTTACTGCTTTTCGCATTCAACGTTCTATTAATTACTTCCAGTTGTAAAGCGCGTATCGCGCTAGCATAAATGAACAACTTCACGAAAACTTTTTTCCAGCACTAGTAGATATTTTCTCCTACATGAAGAGTTAAGGCATTCGCCCCCTCGTTTGCACTTTGCAAAGTGATTCTTGACTATGCCTCTTCTTTGAACTTTCGTATATTACGACGGGAATAGGATTTTTTCCTCACTCTTTGCAAACAGTTCGAGTGATGAACGATTAGGACAATATTTGAGTAGACATAATGCTGAACAACTTGGAACACTAGCGTGCTGTAAAAAAGTGGAAGTCGAGTTATTAGTGTTTGCTAAGAACTATCGTTAAATTCGCTTCCTCTTTCTTAACGAGTAAATACACTGCACTACTGACAAGCGGACGCTCACGGAGGCCTTTTTTTTAGCGAAACTTGAAGGAAAAAGAAATTTTTCTTTACCCAGTGGGAACAAAAAATTGATGAATGAGTGTATTTTAATTTGAATCATCTACTTACTACTCGTTAGGAGGGATTTTTTCTCAAAGCAGTAGTACTTTTTTCGCGTCGCGTCCAAAGTTTGCATTGTGCTCTTTTAGTTGTGCTCTCCCTATTCGATAGCTACGAGGATGCTCTATATATTTTCCCACTTTCATGACATAACGGTGAAATAATCGCTTTAAAGTGATAAAATTACGATGTTGAACATATTCCTCCTCTTCTCTTCGAACTCGCTTTCCCGCTCCCATTGCCTCATCCGCTATTTTCCTCATCCTCTTAGGTAATTCACGTGAAATGAATTGAAAAATCGCTTTGCAAATTCCCCATTTTTGAGCGTCAAGCGAGTGCACTGGGTTCTCATCGCAATAATAAGCGTCTTTAATATACAAATATCACCTCAGCGAACTTGTACTCATATCGTTGTTTTGTTTTTAATTATAAAAATGATGACCAATAACACACGATGTCAACATATTTGTAGTTTATTTATCCTTACAATGGACGACGTCATAATGATTGGTAGCAAAGCATCATCAGCGTTCAGGCGAGACTAGTTTTGTGCACCATTCAAGTCGTGCAGTAAAGTAAGAGATGGCTGCATATTTACCTGTTGAATTCATGAAAATACTGCCTTTGCCTGCCTCATGAAAAAGCCTCACAGCACTGCGATGTACTTTGGCCCAAAAATAGGAGGAAAGCTCGTATGGGTGGGCACTCAATTCTATTTGCACTACACACCAATTCAAGATGGCACTGATCATTCTGTGCAAATATGCACTACGATAGCACACAAACACACGCATATAAAAGGGTTCTCGAAGATAAGATTGAGTCTTGCATGATTGCGCGTAGACGATGCGATTATTCACACTTTTCCTTGTTTCCTTGGATTTACTTCTCCTCATCTATTTTTTTTAAACTTCATTCTCTATTGTATTTCAGTTCTTCCAGAAATTCCTCCGCATTTCGAGTATCTTTGTAAGCGTTTGCAAGTAGTTTTTATATGCAAATCTGTCTGGTTCATGGATTATTGCTTCATAATGCGTCGCGGAATTAATTCAAGAAATGCGAAATTGTCGACTAAATATCCACCATATTATTTCTTTTTTTCATTTTTTTCATCATATGAAATTGAAAAATACATAATAACTTCATCATTGGAATATATAAATCTTGGCAATGAGAAATTCTTGTATATGATAAATCGCCTACAGTGATAATTTCAGTAAAAATTCATAGATCATTCTGAGCAAAATTGCTCACATCGAGTGTCTAAAATCAAACAAAAGCGTCTAAATTTGTTGCGTTCAACAATGAGGAAAAGGCGATCACATTCATTTCAACGGAATTCTCATCAATATCACCTTTTCTGCCAGTTCGTTCTCATTCTACCTGTAACCTGCTAAGATTACCCCGCTAAATTAAGTAACTTCTACGGCAAAAAACACTTCGTCTACCAAAAATCTCATGTTTGAAATTTTCTGAATACATATGTGCCTTCTTTTAAATTCATTTATTCAGTTTTTTAAAATTTAAATGCTTAAATACTTCTTTTACTAATTTGTTTAAATATTTATTTATGTGCTTAATTTTTATTATATGAATAATTTATATAGTGTTGTTGGGTTACTTAGTTATTTGAGATTTTGCATAGATAGGACATAAAGATCCGTTTAGCAAAGTTAATTATAAATGTTAGAATTTTGCTTTGGAAATTAACATACTGTTTTAATTCCTTGATTATATTTAAGGTCGTTCAAGGGGTCAAAAATAGTTTAAGTTTACATTATTCCATCATTGATTATAAAATATTTTTTATTTTGTTGCGCGATGGACATACAGGTGTACTCCTTTTCCTGACTCAGGCGCTCCAAATTCAGGTGTTCCTGGAAATGATGCTTCCTTTTTGCGCCGTTATCACGCTCGCATTCTTCCTTTCCACTGATAGCCCTTATCACATATATTTCCTTTCGGTATCCTTTTTTTACGCATGTATTTGCCTGTTCGAATTAAGCTCATTTAACGATATATTTGCGTAAAGGAACTAAATCATCAGTTACTCATCGATGTGCTGAATTATTTGTCCATCCACTCGATGTTCCATGAACGAATTTCATAGGTAACATTTACAACAAATACTTATACTTATCATCTTGTAGAATAAAATATTCGCAGTAGAATCAATTTCGATCGGTTTTTCACTCAACCGTTTGCAGAGCGGCTTTTTTAAGACCTGTCTTGCAAGTTTGCTTATAGAAGCGCTTGATACGTTCACCATTTTATCGCAATCTATGTTTTATCGCATTATTGAAAAAATTTGCATCATTTCACTTGAGATCGTTATTGTTTTAGAGGATTTCCCTTCCTTGAGAATTAAGATTCCCGTATTTATAAATATTTCAGTTGATGTCAAAAATTACACCAGGATATACGAGAAGAACCACCGATCGAATATGGGAAGGTCCTCTTACGGTTAATCAAACAGGAGCACATAAAGAAGAGAACAGCATAAAAATAATGAAACCTCTAATGTCATTACTTATCGATATACAGGTACTTCTCTCAGTTCGTATGTTCACAGCTTTACTATTATGTGCATGCTTTATTGCATTATCGATCACAACATCGAATCTCGCCGGAACAATGGTGTGTATGTTCGTCCCGAAACCGGAAGCATTTACAAGAATTAAAAGGTTTCTCTACAGATTTTTTTAAACTTGCAAATTTACCACATATTATTTTTTCTCCCTCTCTAGTTAAGCGAAGATTTTCTCTTCCTACAATGAACTGATGGTAATTTCATGATGGATCATCGCTTATATAAACGAATCTTCATGCAATGAGAAATCCGCGCAATTCCGTTACTCTAAAATGTAGCATAGGTAGTGCGATTTATCTCGGCGAACACAGTAGTAGTTAATTATCTATACAAGTTTATTTATTTATCGTTTATTTATTGCATATGTCTCAGGAAAGCGACAAATCAGTGGGCAGAAATTAATTAAAGTTGACTTGGGTCATCAAGTAGAATGCGGGCAGTTGAATGTTTACTGGAGCTTTTTGGAACTCTCTAAGTAACTTCAAACGACCAAGAAAAAGAAAGAAAAAACTCTGCAATTCAACACCTAACGAGTATCTTCACAACTACGTCCATAGAAATGACGTTAAAACAAGCAATATGATATTATAGCATACTTGTTAAAAAAGCTTCTATTTTAAATGAAGAACATAACATGGCAAATTTCATATTCATATCATATATTTCCTATTCTGTTAATCAATAAAAACACATAGTAATGAATCTAATAGAAACGATCATATTTACCTTATAGTTTTTTATTTATATTATATTTCTCTCAAAGTTAATTGCGTTGCATTGTCTTTTTTTTGAGCTATACGATTGATTATTGAGGTTTATGAACGAATCCGAAGTGAAGAAAGATTTCATCGAGGATCTTATGTGGAAAATTGCTAATGAAAGCTCGCAACTGAAAAATGCCTCTTCACTAACACCTTGTCAGTGGTCAGTGATTACAAATGCGATCGAGCAATTCCCAAAATCTGAGGTCAGCAAAGATGATGAAACTGATCCAGCGCACCTGGCACGAAGTTTGAGTGATAATGTTGAAGTACGACCTTGCTATGAACAAGATCCATCTCTTAATTGGACCTCACTACAAAAAGGTATCTGCGCACTCATTTCTGCTTGTACAACTTTTAGATAGTTTGGTAGTGAAACCTGAAAAAGTCACCTCACTTAAAATATTTTTATGGTATTATATATAAAATAGATTTTCTTGGGTTAACGTTAAGTATAAGTTCCTTTAATACCTGCTCTTTCCTCGCTAAAATTAGGTATATTTAACTAACGTGAAGATTTTTTTGTTATTAATGCCGATAACTAATCCATAAAACTATTTCATAAATAGTTCATTGTTTAGCGTGGAACATTTTCAGTAAATTACTTATTTGCAATTTATAAGTGCAAAATATATGCAATTTATAACATATATAGTCCATAAAATACTTTTATTCTAAAAGTATACTTACAGGTTTCGTGTTGGCAGCCCAAAATGTCGGTTCATTAGTGATGTTGATTACGGGTACGCAAGCGGATCGTCTCAACGGCAAATGGACAATCGTTGTGGCACTACTCATCTCTATTTTAAGCAATATTCTGATTCCATTTCTAGCGGCGTACTCAATTTTGTTGGTAATTCTTGCAAGGATATTGGCCGGTATATCGGATGCATTGATGACACCATCTATAAATTCGATGATAACACGATGGTTTCCGCCCAAAGAACGACCATTTGCAATTGGTTTCGTCACTGGAGGAAGGCAGATAGGCAAGTTACATAGTCTGGGTGAACTACTGTTACCTGCATCGAACAGATATCGCGCGCAATCTACACTCGTCGGGGTGTTGTTGAACCTGTTATTTGTGTACTTAATAAGCATTCAGTTGATGTGCCGATCACTCTCAAGTGTTTACTGATTTTTGCTGCTCCTAGACTCCCGAATCCTCTCCACCCAGTTTACCAGGAACTAGAGTACCACTAGTAGTCAGTGGGACCGTGCTATTCGAGATGTCGACGGCGATCTTCCTAATGCCAGTCGTTTTCCTCAACATGTGGGGTTCAGCCGACTTGAAGCTTTGGGCAATGCAAGCGATGTGATACTATCGAGAGGAAGATTTCGGCTTCGCCAGCCGTGAGAATGCTGATTGATAGAATGTCGCAAATGACAGAAAACTGATTATAGCTTGGAACCTTTCGTTCGCATATGGAGCAAAAAGTTTTTGTCAAATTCCGATTTCCTTTTTTCAGAGCGTCGAGGAATTAAAATGAACTTCATTTGCTTAATTTTTTTTATAAAATAAGACTATTATGGACAGGAAAATTATATCTTATATCACAAAAAACCTCAAAGCATATCGAATATTTGCACATATCCCATTGGCATTTATATGTTAAATTAATCATTAATGTGCAAACGACGATATTGCAGGTAATCTACTGATTCTACCAGTATCGGGATTATTCTGCTCACGTATGGATCATTTTGGAGGGTGGAAACCAACTTTTTATATATCAGCCGGTGTTGGTTGTATTATTCTCATCATTTGGCTCATATTCGCAGCCGATAAGCCTTCGAAGCATTTTTGCATCAGTAAAAAAGAAAATGCGTATATTTTACGAAAGATCAGTGAAGAAGCCCTCGGAAAGGTGTCTCTGATTAGATCATGTCAAGGATTGTGCTTTCTAACAAATAAATATAGGTACTAGAAATTTGAACATATCATAAGTTCGTCACTTACTTTGGAGATGAAGTGGCCGACCGGCTGCATGCATGTTGATCAAAAATGTAGATGACTGGTCGTTCATTAAGTAACTTAGCAAACAGAAATATTAATTGGCGAATAAGTTCTTTATTTATTTTGGCGATAAAGTGACCGACTGATCGGATGCATGATGCTCAAAAATTTAAGTGGTCGGTCTGCGATCAAAATACACATCTGTGATAAATACATTGATGGATATCCTGACTTTATATCCTGACTCTATAAACATTTCTCCTTTTTTTGCTCAAACTATTTGCAATGAGTCCCTTGCAGTTCGCTTTCGTTAAAAACTTTGGCTCACATTATCACCATCATTTTCATCAACATAATTCAAGGAATTCAATCATGAGTTGATAGCCGACTTATGAAAATGTGAGGGAATAGGTGGATGGTGATTAGTTTTTTTGCTTAGAGAACGAATTTCCACGCTCATAAATCAGATCGTAATGTGGAGGAGCCAATTGTTGACTCCAAACGAATTGTTTATTCATATAGAGGTTCGTTTCAAACGTACAACTCAAATATTGCATCATATTCAACGAAAATTTCTTGCAAGAAATGATTGTTTGCATACGTTCTAATAGATTAAAATCTATATTACTAAATTGAGGAAACGAATAAGTTAGTAAATATTAAACTTCTTAAGCTTTTTTTAGACTAGTATATTACTCGAAACATTAAACGATCATTAATTGAAAAGCCAATTTAGGGCAGTATTTATTGCGAGATAGCAATACTACAAATTCAATTTTCTACACGAATTTTTATCGTTTTTTCTTACAATATAAACATAAAATTTGACCCCATAGTTTACAGATTACATGTCATTTAAGTGTTAATAACCATTTTCAGCGTAAACAACGAAATCCTGTACCTTGGAGGGCATTACTTACTTCGAAACCATTTATCGTCGCTGTATTCGCTCTTGTTTGTCACGAATATCCTCTTGTTATAATGATCTCTGTAAGTATGCCTTCATCTTTAGCAAAATTCTTTTTAGTACAGTGGAATATTCCCTTTCTGCTTCCGCAGTTTTAATTCAATGAGGTACCTTAATTATCACCTACAATTTGCGACACCAATGAAGTAAAAAATTATTTGAAATACACTATATTGCTAACTTATATGCCTATCTTTTATCACGTGCGATATTTCATAGCTGAAAGAGTGTCATCTCTATATCTACTAAAAATGAACTCGAATTACTTCGTGCCATACCTTAATGTGCTAGCAGTTTGCAGTTGCTGCCCACATATCTCGGCGAGGTATTGGGTGTTCCTGATGCGGCCAACGGCTTCTTATCAGCTCTACCACTGTTGAGCTTATGGCTTAGTAAGACACTTTCCTCGTCGCTTTCGTCGTATCTGAGTGCCCGTAGGCATGGATGTTGTCGTTTGGATCGAACGCCTCTTGTCAAATTATTTAACGCGATCGCCTCAACGGGACTTGGCATATCGCTAGCTATTGTACCATTTCTATCTCATGAGAATGAAGTCCCCTATGCGATATTTGTTATGTGCACTGCGAACGCTTTCGCTGGTTCGTATTTTCCTATATTTTCTGGATCTCGTCCCTTCTTTTCCACAGAGCTCTCCCTATTTTCTTATTCATTCATTCCTTCAGATTTCTTAGGATTTTTATTTCGTAATTCTCTCAAATCTATTTCGCTTTTTATTTCTCCATTTCTGCATCATTCGCTTATGGAAAAAGTTGGTTAAAGTACCGGAAGAAATATAGTTAAATGATACTGGAAAAACTGTTACGACTTCATTTGCATTTAACATTCTTTTCCCATGATTTTAAACGTCTTTTTTTTAATGATCCGAATATTTTCCAACATTTGCGGGTTTCAATTTGAACTAATAATCGACAGGATGCGAAGAGCGATTTGTCTTAGTTTCTCAGATTTCTACTGTTCCATGAAAAGTAAAAAATATTTAATGAAAATTTTCCTCAATTTTTGTGGAGTTTTATGGAATTTTTAGTTCCACTTTAAATTTCCAATTATTTCCTTCGGATTTATCACTCTCTATTGAAAAAAGAAATGCAGTAGGATGAGGTTTATAATTTTAGGTTTGCATACACCGGGCGTACAGACAGCACTACTGCAAATTGCACCTGCCTATACGGGTATTATCACAGGAATTGCCTTTTCAGCTGTCGCCATTGCAAGGTGAAACTTCCCACTGTTGCTAAGAAATTAAAGTCATTTGCAATCCTATTGTTTCATTAGAGCGCTGCTCTCTTTAAAAAAATTACTTATGATGCGAACTTCAGTAACCGCTACAGTGAGGAATTGTACGCATTTAAAGTAGACAATATGAGCGCCCTCTCCCACCGCTTTCCTCGTCCCCCTCAAAGGCAGTTTTATTCCAGTATAATCAACAAGGTGACGAATGGTCTAATACTAGACATCGCCGCTCATAGTCAATGGACCGTGCTATTCGAGATATCGGCGGCGATCGCCCTACTGCCAGTCGTGTTCTTCAGCATATGGGGTTCAGCCGACTTGCAGCCTTGGGCAGTACCTACCACCCGTACACCAAAAACGATCTCGCAAGATATTCAGTTCATGGTCTACTCGAACGATTTGCTTCCGTCCTCGACATAGTCTCCTAAAAACTGCTCTATTAGTTGCGATTCCGTTTTGTTGTAATTTTTGAACGTCAGATAACACTCCTTACAATATGTAACCAAAATTAAAATTGCATGACGTGTAGAGGATTTCCTTTAATATCAGATAGCGGAAATTCCAGAAGTAATTTATTCTCGAACGACTCTAAAAGAAATTCGTTGAGCAGATTTTCTGGATAATTTTCGCGGAGATTTCTCCCTCATATATATTTCTTTTTAGATTTTCCGATAATCTATTAAAAATAATTTAAACCGATAATACACAGAGAAATTTTTCCTTAAATTTTACGTTTATTTATTGCTAAGGAAAGAAAAGAAGTAAAGAAAATCTATAGGAATCAATTCTGAATGCCTTAAATTGCCACCATACTCATCTAGAGGTGAAGAAATTTTCCATTTTAATAAATATGAAAGTATCCATTGCTATTTCGTCAATAATTCTTCGTTCTTCGAAATTCTCCAATTGCCTTTCTTCAATCGATTTTATTCATTTATTTAATTATATTATAATCGATCAACTAAAATTTAGTGATCACTTTCAATAAATATTAATAATTTCAACATCGGAAAAGAGTATTTCTAATTTACTTTACTTTAATATTTCAAAATTACTTCAATAATTCTTTTTCTCAAAGAGTATCTCTTTCAATTTATAGGCGTTTTATTTGAATTAGTTGAGAAAGAATTATTTTTTCATGAAATTTGCATATATATTTTTTTATGAGTTTTATTTCTATCGGATTTTTCCTAACGATTTGGATGAATTTTTCATTTCGCTTCTAAGCGAACGATCAAAAATATCGATAATGAAAGATACGAAAACGTTTTATGGAAATCTCCGTTATTTAATTTTAATCTCTATTCAAACTAACTGATTAGATGCAATGAAATATTTGAGAGGACGGAATATACTGCGCTATTTTTTAGCTCAGCGTGTAATTTTTTAACTGTTAAGCCTTAAAATTGCTTAGTTGTCTTTGAAAGAGATAAGTGAGTGCGAATTGCCGTCGTTCACGAATTTCAGTAATCATGGAGCTGAAACTATTGGGCCCACAGACACTCTCAATGAGGTTATCTTGAAGCAGATCCACAAAAACATTAAAGAGTACTATTGCATTATGAATTTATTACTACTCTTAACTACAAGTAATCGATAATTTGCCAGATGGTCTCCTTCTAGGCTTTTATCATCTCTGACTGTAAATGGGTGCTCTTTAGTTTGGTGTTTCTTTCAACTCTTTTATTCTATAGTACAATTTTTTCCTCTGATCCTTTAATGCGCGTCGCATATTTTCATCCACCACCGCTGTCCTCCTCTTTCCAAATGGGATACTTTGATTTGCTTAGACTACTTTTCCGCTCTATTCTCATTACTTTTTCTTGTATACATGTCATTTTTCTATCTGAAACCATTCTACGTAGCTTCGTTTATCAAACTTTTCGATAGATTCATAGTTGAGGTATGTGTGGCTAATAAAAAGAGCTTTATTTTGTCACCTCTTTATTATTAAGGTTTTCGTCATCAGCGTTTCTTTATCGTTATCAGTTTAGCACGATGAGATGACGTCTTGAATCACACAATCACTCAATGATTGAATCGCCGACTTCATAAATCTGTCGACTTTTCAACGATCACCTATGTTACCTTTCAGTAGTTTATGTAAAGGTATGACAGATGTGGTAGGTTCTTTAGGCGTCAGTGAAGGAAGCAGGTTGCTCTTCTATCTGTCGGCCATTCAAAACATAGAATTTATTGAAGTTGCTTGAAGCCCACTCGTTGGATACGTGGATAATTGTAATTCTTTTTGAACAGCGATCTTCCTACAATTATGCATCTACCTATGCTTGCTACGGGGTTATGTTTACAGTTATATAATACTATTGGGTTATATATATTGTAAGTTTTATTTCATGTAAGAAGTTTTTTCCATGTAAATTAGTGTAGCAGTGGATAAATTTTCTCGTGAGATTTGTTTTACAATACAAGAAATAATCAAACAAAAACCAGATGCTCGTAGTTTATTGAATGAATTCAACTTGGGTCTACTTTCGGTTGTACAGATTACAGTTATTTAATAGAAAGTAATCACATGATTTGACATGGCGCTCGATCACCTGTTATGAATCTAAACATCACTATTTATCAATGATCGGGTTTATAAGTGGATGCTGAAAAGAAAGTGGTGTATGAGTGTTCCATAAATCGATAGGAATTGTTGAGCGAAATGCCAGCCGATCCGTTCACTGATCTTTGCAGTTGCTCAATGAACTTTAATCTAGTACAACAAAGAAAATCTAAGATAAACTTCTAGCACAATAAGCACTAACCGCCCAACTAGTTATATTAAAGCGGCAATAAAATACCCCAAATAATGCTCATTCTATGGGATCGACAGACGAAACGAGAGCAGCAAAAATCGCCGGTCAAAAGAACTTATTCTTTGACTTTATTCAATTGATGGGAAGTTTGAAACATAAATTTTATGATTCTTTTAACTGTCAATAACTTTCGGCTGGTAGCAATTGAATAGCAGTCGGAAACTTCTAGCTGTCAATAATTTGTGCATGAAACATGACAAAAATAGCGATTCAAAAGATTCCTTTAGGTGCAGATGACAGCTGTTAAATTCCATCGATAAAGATTTGTGGTTCTAAAGTTTAATTTGTCGTATATGCAAAAACGCTAATATATACAGTAAAAAACCTACTTTAAACAACAAACATAATGCAGCACCATACACATGGATATGACATAGCCATTCGAAGAAGAGGTTTATGCTAAAAGGCAGTCCAGCCTCGAGTAAAGCTCTCTCTTTTTCATCACACTTCATTTGAGATCTCTCTTCGAGAAGGGTCTCCATTTAGAACACGTTTCTACTCTAACGTATATTTCACGTAATAAAAGTTTGCCTGGAGGTGGTGCCGTCAGAGGATAATATAGGTTCCATGAGTTGCATACTCAAACGAACTCATTACTGAAAAATAACGTTATAGCAACGAAATTTTTGGTTTAGTTATATATGCGTATTTTTCATTTAAAAATGATATATGCTGCAAGAGTGTTACGAAGTAATCCGACCCAAAAGTGTAATATTTCTGGTTCTATTGCACTTTCTATGCCTCAAGCCTTCTGATATCCAGAAAGAAAATGAGACATTCCATGGATGCGTATTCCTGAATTTGCCGCCTCGTTGTTTTATCGACTTCTGTGAGATTTTCGACTACCTTCATATCATTTTCGAGGACTTTGCTGTATATGAGTTGTATATCTCAATTCCTTTCTACATCTCTTCTCGAACTCTCCTATTTCTTTGATCTTTTCGAAATCACCGATTTTTCTCGATCTTAACACTCCAAATTTGTGTCGCACTTTCCATAAAAAGATTCCAAAATCTGAGCCAATCGATTTGCTGCCATCTTTGCCGTACTCTCTGAGCTAATTAATAGTGGTTCCCTTTCCGCAATGTTTTTTGAATGGTGTACCACCGAGTAATACCTTTTAGAAATGCATATCGTATTTGCACCACCTGAATCGGGTATCGTCCATTACGTCGAAGATTCATCATCGTTGCCGACAATATTCGAGGTTTTGAGACAAACTCGTTTGACTGCCTGTACGTTGTGTTCTCTGAGTAATTTATTCACATTCAAGAGCGTACTTTTGAAAGATCAATGCCCACAGTAATGAGCAATAAACGAATCCTTGACGCCCTTTGCCAACAACGACCGACGTTCTAACCGATACTTTCGTGTGCGTCACAATCCTCTCCGTATATTCCTTAGTGATCGTTCTGATGGAGGGTAAACGCTCCCTCAAGAATTTAGAGGATTCAGCTAAAGAGTTGCTCTAGTTGGAATAGCGATATGTGGAAACGATTGTTGGGTAATTTTTGGCGAATTGAACGGAAAAAATCCACAAATATTTCGGAATTTTCTATGAAATTCCATTCAAGCGATCACAATGCACAGCTAAAAGAATATAAAAAAATATGTACGCGCTTTAAATTGAAGATTTTATAAAAGGTATTTTCCTTGTAAATAATAATATTCTCTTAAAATGAGGGAAAAAATAAACAAGATGAAATGACGAAAAAAGACTTCAGATTAATCCATCACATTATTTATGCTATCGGAAATCTAAAGCGCTATATATAACTTCGTTTCCAAACGCCACGATGGAACCTCGAACCGTCGACGTGCCCCAAAGTCATTAATTCTGGATTCAGAACAAATGAAATACGTTTAAGTAGCAAAGCAGTCGGGAAAAACCTGGCGTATATGTTCATTGAAACTTGCTATGTTGCCGTATTTGTTCGATCTTTCCTAAACCCGCGTCTGCACTTGCACCTTCGAATTCTGAACACTGCCACATTGTAGTTGGTGTATGTGCACGCATACACTTTGAAAAACGTCGTGACTTTTTTGGTAGTACAGCATTCGCACCGTCTCCAGCAACCGCTTCGGCAACGCGTTGATGACATCTTGCTGTGAAGAGTGGCCTGTCGACAGTAGTGGCACCGGAAATTGTGTGTGAAATTTCGACGATGAGTCCATTCGGCCATCTTTCCGACTGGACGGAACTCCAATAAAGCCTTTTGAAAGCTTGTCAAATAGAGTCATCAATTTGCAGTTAGCAGTGTTCGCCATTAAATCTTTGAAAATAATGGCATTGTTTTAATGAACGGCTGAAGTTGTATGGAAGGAATGCCGCTGAGCGAGAAACTGTTTGAAGTAATGTGGGTTCTTCGTCGTCGCCATTTAGATTGCTAATCACCCCCGACCTTTCACTTTCCCCGCCCTCTTCTCTCCCGATCCCCAGCCTATTCTTCTCCCCTCTTCTTGCCTCTAGCCAAAAAATTTCATAGAACTTAGATTCGTTACATTTAAATGATTTGATTTAATAGCTGTTAGTTAATGTAGAAATGTGACTGAGTCAATAAACGCCTATAGAATAAGAAATGCGTATGTAAAGCATTTTGCTATAACACCCACACTTTACAACGTACAGCTGTTCGATGGTTTTTCATCGAATTGCTCTCGCGGACAAGCAGCTGATCGAAGTAATTCCACAATGAGCGTACTTCCTCAATTCTCTCACTCCATTTATGCTTGTGCGCCGTTTTTATTTGGCCTTTTCTTTGGGAATTCCTTTCTCACGAAATGACCTCATTTATCCTGAAATAATTCCCAGCCTGATTCCCAGGAATTTCTTTCGTTTCTGGAAGATGAAATATTCGTAGACGAATAATGCGACGTATATTTCATTGAAATACTCCTCAAATATATTAAGAAATGAGGTAAATTTGATCAAATTTACCCTCAACATAATATAAAGCTTCATTGTAGCATTCACATTTTTTATGAATCCCATAACGATCGAATCGGAAAATTTTGCATTTTTCGCCTATAATTATTTCATTTATATTCTATAATTGAAATATTAATATTATTATTATAATAAGTGGAATTTTTTTCATATATTGGAGAATATTTGGGAGAGCATTTTTGCAACCGGCACCCTAAAACTTCGAAATGAATGAAACGATTTTTGAATAGCTCTACCGTAGCATATAATCAGGGCAACAACTATTGCAGGTGACTCAGAAATAGTATATCGATCGATGAGAGTATGAAGTTACGTGCACGTGCTAAGAATTCATGCCTCGTTAGCTGCTGCGCTGATCGCTAACTCATCTCCGCCGATCGAGTGGGTCGTCGTGTCGCCTCCGTAGGTTTAGTGTTGTCTTCCGTTCGAGTGGGTATATGCGGTCTGTTAGCGCTGCAAGGAGATTGCGTCTCGTTGAGTTTTCTCGTCTAATTCAACGCTCTTCTAGGGGCATTTCTTGAACGATCGGCTAATGCTGCTAGGCATTATGTGCTAATTTTATGTGCTATTACTGATGCAGCTAAACGTGACGTTGTTGTAGTTTACTTCGATATCGTTTCGGTTATATCCATTCGTTCAGTCGCCTCTCGTTGAAGTTAGTATGTAAATTATTGAGGTCATTACTCTGAAGTATGTAAATTACGAGATCCTACATCACGTTTAATATAGAAGGTACTTAGGTTGATCGCTGAGCGCAGTTATTTCATCGAAATCGTTGGGAAATTTTTTGCTCTAAGGCAATCTGAAATGAGCGTTTCCTACAGCAGCATGTTGAACGCAGCTCGTGGGTTAGCGGTACGTCAGAGCACTCGTCGAGCTCTTTCATTTTCGGGGCCATGCTGTGCAGCCAGAACGTCAAATATCGCCGAGTACAAGGTGGTCGATCATGCCTTCGATGCCGTTGTCGTCGGAGCAGGTTCTTTTCATTCCTCCGGTTTTTATTCGAAAAACACATTCTTCTAAATTTCACTAGCTATCCTGTAATTTCAGTAGCCCGGATGATGTTTATTTTGTGATTTAGACATGTGCAAGAAGGAATCTTTCGAGTGGCTGCATTAGAACTTAATGTTAATCCTCTTTTTTAGTGGAAAAAGGGGAGGGAGATGCGATGAAATTGAGAATCTTTACGCTGGTAAAACTATTATTCTTGTTTTTGTAATCTTTTAAAAGCTGGTACCAAGATTTTTGCAGCCAGTCAGCTATATTCGTTAAGGCAAATGCCGCAGTCTGCAACAGTACTGGCAAATACTGTTTCTTTTGCTGTCGTCAGCATTGTCTTGGTGTAATTCTTCAAAGCATGCGGTAAGAGGTGCTAAAGAATTGGGCGGAAGAGTTCGACTATCAGAATTTCGAGCTAATTTCTTTAGAGGTCACTTCGTTTAGGGTTTCTGTGTAGTAGCGGACTTTATCGTTGGCGAAAATTGCGTCTAGCAGTTGGGGGAATATTTGCTGACATGAGTTTAAGTAGAATTATTTGTGTGCTTGTTTTGATTGTCAGCTGATTGAACACTTATATATAGTGGTGTAAAGGCAGTTTGTCGCCATAGTTGCTAGTGTTTTGGATTAAGTGCATTTGCGGTTAGCCGTATTTAAGCTAGAGGTGTTTATGTGATATTCGGTGATATTTTATGTGGTGCCGGTCTACGTGCAGCGATGGGTCTGAGTGAGGGTGGATTGAAAACTGCAGTAATAACAAAGCTCTTCCCAACAAGATCTCATACGGTCGCTGCACAAGGAGGCGTAAATGCAGCATTGGGGAATATGAATCCAGACGACTGGAGATGGCATTTTTACGATACTGTTAAAGGTGACATTTTATTCTCTTCGTGAATTGCTTATGATTTTAATATATAGGACGAAGTTATCGTGAAGCTGTAAAATGTGTTCATTTCTAATTCGATCCCATCGCAAGGAACTGGAATATCCTTAGCCACTTCTGGCTTATTGGGGGCAACTTAATTGCTTGAAACGGTTTAGAGCCATTTTTTTAATCTCACTCTAAAACGCTTATTTTCGTGCCACTCCACATCTCATATTCAAAGTGTTGACACTGAGATGTCTAGAGCATCGTGATGAGTCATCGGACAGGTATCTGTTGTCAGGATGGCCTCCACATACCTCTTGTCAAGAGAGCGTCCTTGTTTTTGAAAGCTCCAGATTGAGTGAAATTTTTACACATTCTGTCAAGAACATTACACTGGTTTTTTTCGCTTGTGTGGTTATTTCTTGTTCGCTTATTTTACTGCGAGGAATATTGATATTGATGTGCTATAAGCTTTTAGTGAATGAGTAGAATCGCCGGCGATCAGTTCCCCGAATTGTTCAAGGGAGCAGTGGTTGCATTTTACTTGCTTTCTCGATATCACTTGCTTGTGATTGTGAAACTGATGAATATTTTGCGTTGTTGAGCAGTAAAATTTAGAAAGAGGTGAAATAAAAGATAAAGCATTTGGATTTGAAAAAGATGAAAAATTGAAGGAAGTGATTGGTTGGGCGATCAAGATGCAATTCACTATATGACTCGTGAAGCAGTTCGGGCTGTAATTGAGCTCGAGAACTATGGAATGCCGTTCTCAAGAACAGCCGATGGCAAAATCTATCAAAGAGCATTCGGTGGGCAAAGCAACGATTTTGGACGTGGTGGACAAGCACACAGGTGTAAAATATGTTTGTTGCGTGCACGTGTGTTGTTCAACATTTTTAAATATGAGCGTCATTGAATGAGAGAAAAACGAGGTCGATTTGTATTAGGTCAGTGATCTTTCGTGGAGGAGAAACTGTCGCCATGTTCGGAATATTCTAAGATCGAAAGCTACGCGATTTTTTAAACGAAAGTTTGAAATATTAGATCCCATGATATTTGCGTCGATGTTTGTCGTAAAGATTGAGAGGCATTTATCTGTCCATTAAGAATTTGGACTTGCTAGCAAGGAAGGAGCATCTTCATGTGCAGGGTGATTGTCTTTCTTTTAGTTTAATTTGATAAGCTCGAATTTTGATAGTTGAGTTCAGCAGGCTTGGATTCTGATCTTCGAGAAGTGAAGTACATCAAGCATCTTTACTAAAATTGAATAGGAATTCTTTTTCCGTCATGAATCTTTTGTTGCTTAGCTCCGCTACAAATTTTTCTACAATGATTTTATCACTATTCTCATCCATTTACGGTGAACTGAATATTTTCGAATTTTGGCGTCCGAAAAAAGTAAAACTCGAATTTCTTTTGTTGAGGACATGTTGCGTAGCCGATCGAACGGGTCATTCGATGCTGCACACTCTTTATGGCTCTTCATTGCAATATAACTGTCAGTATTTCATCGAATTTTTCGCATTGGACCTCATTATGGACAAAGGTGCCTGTGTTGGTGTTGTTGCGGTGGATATTGAAGATGGAACCATCCATAGGTTCCGGTCAGTCTTTTTTCTAAGTCATAGGTTTGAGCGTATTTCTGTCTCGCGGATCTGATTCACTCGGATGATGAAAAGTTATTGAGACATATAAGTAATAAGGGAACTGAATTATTTTTTGTTTCGTCCGATTTGCCTATATTACTTTGTAGCTTCCGATTCGCGTTTTATGCAAGAGGAGATCGATTTGAGACGAGTACTTGTCGTTGGTATTTTCTGTGTCTCTTGCTAGCTAGCTCGATGGATATCTTTTAATAAGGATGTTGTGATGAACGGGATACTGTTCTTGATAGGGAGCTGTTGTAGTGATTGGGAAGTACCTCACTGATGTACGCTTTGGGTATGACTGACTTTTTTACAGTATATAGTTTTAGGAGAAGATTCGTTGGAGATGTAATGGATGTTCATTTCCCACACTTTTACTATGGGGAAATTGGATAGGAAAACAGAGTCTATAAAAATTGGGAGTTTCTTGTTCGAGCCGAAAGAGGAAATGGTGATGGAAACAGGGAAAGGAGAATCTATCTCTCCTCCCTTCATTCCATATCTGTCGCAGTGTGCTTAGAGTGGATTATTTATAGATCGAAGAATACGGTGCTGGCAACCGGCGGTTATGGACGTGCGTTCTTTAGTTGTACATCAGCACATACTTGCACTGGCGACGGTACTGCGCTGGCGACTCGTGCCGGTATTGGCAACTCGGACATGGAGTTCGTGCAGTTCCATCCAACTGGTATTTACGGTGCTGGCTGTCTCATCACTGAAGGATCTAGAGGTATCGTTTATATTGCTTCGTATGCCCAAAACAATGCGAAGGTACTTCGAGGTTTTAGCTTGGTCTCAGGTCTTATCCCAGCTTCTGTATTTCGTTAAGAACGTTTGTGGAGACACTTTTCATCACGGTATCGCGCGTCTTCGTGCCACTATCACGTGAATGTGTATGTGAGGGTCGTGTTATTATCAGAGTGAACAGACTTCGCTTGAGTGGCAGCGTGCTGTAATATGCTCTCAAGCAGCATGCTATTCGGTAGTCTGATAAAAAAGATTGTTATCGTTTCTTAAAGATTTGTTTCGATAGCTGCTATTTCAGATAGGAATGATTTTAATTAAATGAGGCAATTCAATGAGATTGATTCATGCTTCGGAAGACATGCATTTACACAACTTAATGTCATCGTATCGCGTTTATTTGTTGCTATTTGTTAAATTTCTTCACTTGATGCTGCTTATGGTGGGTATTTTTAGGCGAGGGTGGTTTCCTGGTGAACAGCAAAGGTGAACGTTTCATGGAACGATATGCTCCAAACGCAAAGGACCTTGCATCGCGTGACGTCGTATCACGCGCAATGACTCTCGAAATTATGGAAGGCCGTGGAGTGGGCCCTGAGAAGGATCACATCTACTTGCAACTGCATCATCTACCTGTCGAACAACTCTTAACTCGACTTCCAGGTAGGCTTACAACTTCAGCACTCTTGACTTAACGAATTACGCATTTTACTGTTCTCTCAGCTGTTATTGCTCAGTCACGTGTGAGAGCGGTACCTACTTTACGTGAGCTGCGCTCGTGCATCCGACGAATTAAGCTGAATGAATAGTAAACACTCAAAATGAGAGTTCTTTCGCAGGAGGGATTCAGGCTGGCTTTTTCTTATTCGGGAAGCAAAACGTTGCGAGTTCATATCCACTATAGGACATTTCTGCTCACTATAACGAATGGTTTTCATTAGATCCATAATGAATGTTGTGCAATCCCCGAAATTGCTATGGTGCACAGAGTGGCTGTTATATTCGTATTTAACGGAAGTTTCGACAAATTCAGTGCTGTTGTCTAACTGAAGAAATGTTCGTGATGCAGTCCGGCGTTGATTGAATAGAAATGGGATGGCTGCCGTTAAAAAGTGAGATGATTTGATAGTGCTTGCCTCCGTGGAACTGCGATTTAAGTTTTTTCTGCTGTTCAGGAAGGTTTTTGTTATGAGAGTTGAATAGCTTATTATGGGACGGCGAGGTGGGCTATCTGCTGCGATCTTTCATATTACTAGTTGATAATGCCCCACCTCTATTAGGCTTAATTGCATGCTCAAATTTTATTTCTCTAGTTATATTAGATTTTTGCTCTCGTATCTTGCTTGTTCCCCAGTTTCACGTTTTCAAAAAGTATTTTCCATTGTCCGTCGTTATTTCAGTTGTAGCAAACGGATTTTTCTGTAATTTACCCGAGCCAGTTAAAGTTGTTGTATTTAGGAATTTCGGAGACAGCTAAAATCTTTGCGGGTGTTGATGTGGCGAAGGAGCCAATACCAGTTATTCCCACTGTACATTATAATATGGGTGGCATTCCAACCAACTATATGGGACAAGTTCTGAAATATACCCGCGCAAAGGGCGATCAGGTATCATTTTTCAATTATCAGCTGTTTTCTGAGGTGATTTTTGGATGTATGTTCGCTGAGTCTAGGTAATTTTCGATGCGCTTTGTCGACTTAAGTTCTCGGTGCTCCAGAAGGTGGAAGTAGGCCACTGGAAAATTCAATGTGAAGCAGAATAATGGAGTAGGAAGACCACACGTTGGCATATATGCTTCGTAAACACGGAAATTTCAGTTGTGGCAACGTGGTCTCAGTTATTTGAAACAATTATTTTATAAAATATCTGATTTGGATAGTTATTTTTTGTGAATAAATTAGTAATCTATCGGAACATAGTGCCACGTCATTGCAAAGAGAGGAATAAACATTGGTGTGCTAAAGAGTCGAACCTCATTGCAGCTGGTTCCCGGTTTGTATGCAGCCGGTGAAGCGGCAGCGCATTCCGTGCATGGCGCAAATCGGCTTGGTGCAAATTCGTTGCTCGATTTGGTCATTTTTGGACGTGCCTGCGCGCTGAGGTCTCTCGTCTTTTTCGCTCTTTTGTTTTTCATTTCCTATAGGTTAAAGCGGTTGTGGAGTCGCCTTTTACATTATAAATGCTGAGATTTTAGATTTTAGCAAGCGACGGGCTTAAAACGAACTTCACTGACAAAAATTCGACTGAGGAGTGTGGAGGGAGAGGTAAACATAGGTAGAGGATTTTTTCATCGAATTTCCTTCAATTGCCGTGGTTTTTTAGAGAAAAGTACCTTTCGTTGACGTCAACACTCACTTATAATACTGCTTATTTGTAGCATTCTGAAAAACACGAAACCGGGAGAGACACCTCCTGATCTGCCTGCGAACGCGGGTGAGGCATCCATCGCGAACTTAGATAAGATGAGATACGCCAATGGAGACATTCCAACCGCAGATCTGCGGTTGCAGATGCAGAAGACGATGCAGAAACATGCCGCCGTTTTCCGCCGCGGTGATATTCTATCCGTGAGTCGTTACCCGCCTCCTTCATTATTATTCACAACACATAGATTGCCGCCGTATTCGATTATGATCTTAATCGTTGCGATTTTTTCTGATCAGGGTGGAGGAGAGGGAAGATGACGAGTTTCAGCAGCCAGAGCCAGTCGTTTAAGAATCATTGAAGTGACGGATGTTTCGGGGATCTGAGCCACATTTCATCCCTAGCTTAATCGAATTCCAACGCGACTTTGCGTCCTTGTTTCCATTTCCAGTCTGGCATCAGATAAGCTTTTAATCCCTTCTTCACTTATTCGTTATACGGAAATCTAGAGGAAAATATTTCACAAGGCGTTGGAGTTTACATTGTGCGTATAGGGTTTAAACTGCTGGAACTTGGGGAAGCAAAGACACTGAATTCTGTGCATTAGTGAGCGATGCGATCGATAGAAGCTTCCTTCTATCGATCTGTCGGCAATATGGCGTTTATGCAGCGATTATATTTTTTGATAGGTTATTGTATAATTGTTTCCTCAGATTTGTCGAGTGTGAGAGGCCGATTGTGCACGGACGTTTTCAAATCTCCATTGAGTTTGCACATCAATGAGTAATGAATGGTGAACTTTCCTATGAAGAGGAACGGTAAAACATCTGAGCAGTTTTGATGTTATTCAGAAGTTATCACTAAATGGAGACAGTGTTTATAGGAGGGTGTTGAGAAGATGAAAGGATTGTATAAGAATCTGAAACATCTGAAGACCACCGATCGGGGACTGGTGTGGAATTCGGATTTGATAGAGACATTGGAACTGCAAAACCTCATGCTCAACGCGATGCAGACAATAGTCGCCGCAGAGAATAGAAAAGAGTCTCGAGGTGCTCACGCACGTGACGACTTCCCTGTAAGCAGAAAATTTTTTTTTCTCGTTAGAATAAAGCGAGGAGAATTTTCAGTATCAGATTTTGTTGCTGAATTGAGGTAAGAAATTTGCGATGGTAGCTCATGCAAGGTATGCAATAAGAGGATGATGACATATGCCAGCTGTCGAATTCCATCACTATAGTTTGGGCTGAACGAGTGCGCGTTGCAACATTTTCCTCATCTTATTTCTTGATATAGAAAAATATCTGAAGAAACCAGTGGGTTGCTCGACGTCATTTTTTGGACGAGTGTAACTGAAACATTACCCATTTAAAGGATAGTGGGAAAATTGCAAACTGGTGAGCTGCTGTTGATCCTTTTTTGTAGACATAAAGCTCGGTTGCGGAGTTTGGGGTTTGGGATAACGCAGCTGGACTTGGTTGCTGCATTCGCTTGTTTGATCTTTTAAGCTGAATTTGGCGAGGTGGCAATTGCATGCGAGGCTAGATTATACGTTTTGTTGAGAAAGTTGAGGAAGGGGTGAGGTTGTATAATTTCTTAGCTCCTGTGATATTTATTGGTCATGATGGCGCCGCATTATGAAGATTTACAAAGTTAACTACACTGCTTTGGCAAACTTCACATTTTTATTAGTAATTTATTTCAGATATAAGACTTATTCTTGAAGTGAGGTTTCATTTGGCAAAATGGAGTTGTTATCCATCGAATATTAGAGGTTTAATGCGTTTCTTAGAATATTTGTTGTTGGAAAAATGCGAGGAATTTGCAGTTATATCTAGTTTATTTGATTTGGTCTATTAAAGCTGATTTCGAGTATTATTTGATTTCAGAACCGAATCGACGAGTACGACTATTCGAAGCCGTTGGAGGGGCAGGTCAAGAAACCGATCGATCAACACTGGCGCAAACATTCAATTATCTATCAAGAGCCCGAAACCGGAAAGGTGATTGCATTCGCTGTTTCGATTGATACTTGATTTACAAGGTCAACTCCGTTGAGCAGAAAGTTTACTCTTTATTTTGGGAACCTAAAAGTATGTGCTTGTAATTTATTTAATTTAATCGATTTCGTTTGTGGACTAATATTTCTGATATTTGGACTTTGAATGTTAGAAAAAACAAACGTCGACAAGAATAGTTGCATAAAATGCCGAAAAGATTTATTGCCTAAAATGTAGTATTATAGGTTTGGCTCTTTGTGTTTCATTTGCCACTCTTTGCAGGTTACGCTGGATTACAGGCCAGTAATCGACAAGACCTTAGATAAGAGTGAGACCGACTGGGTGCCGCCCAAGGTCCGATCTTATTGAGCGTTTTTTTCCGGAAGTGAAATTGTCGTTGTAGTTGCATTTTATTGGAATGATTGCTCCCTCCTCCGTCCTTGAACACCCCCCCCCCCCCCTCCCTCTCCGTTCTTTGTTTTGTTAGTCTTTTTTCTGACATCCGAAGCAAGCTTGCTACTTTCTGTTGTGACCGGTTAGTGTTTATGTACGTCAATGTTATGGTCTTGTCTTATTCGATGCGTTATCTTTTTTTCTGTGCATTGAATATGTTGGTCGATTCTTTTTCAGGTTACATTTTGTCATCCTCTCAGTATTGTTTGATTCATTCACTTTTTGATTTTTTCATCCACCTCTCTCTCTTTCTTAGGGGAAAAATTTAAAAATATTTCATTAAATATTTTATTATTTGTTCTGCTACAAGGCTAACAGGTCAGTGGGGGAAAATGTAGGGAGAAGATGGGGATGAGGAACTGAGGATGCGCAACCTCCAGCTTTCTGCTGCATATGATCCTTATCTTCTCATCATCCAGTGAAAAGTTCCTTTCTTCGCTTAGCTCCTTCATATTTACAGCTCTGCGAGACGTAAGGCATGAGACGCTGTTATCAAGCGTTGATCTTTTCCACTTTTAGTGAACAAAGGATCCTGAGACTCAATTCGTGCTCATCTTTACTGATGCAGAAATTGATTATGTAGGATATTGCACTGTGTGCCTGCCAAGTACATGTCTCTTCAACAAAGTAGGAGAATGGGCTGTAAATTTTGCGCTTAAGGATAAGTGGACCGTGAAAAACGACGGTGAGCAAGAGTGAGCTTGGGATTTTTGTTTCAAGTACGTGAGTTTCCAGGTAATATTTCCTTTAAGGAAGTCGAGCACCTGATTGAGTTAATTTAATTTGCAACAAATGCTGTGCAAAGAGACAATCATCGTTCAGTTCTATTTTGGTCGCTACTATCAATTCACGCTTCGTCGAGCAGCCTCGATGTTCGTTCCGAAAAAGAAGACGTTGCGAATTTGCTGCACGTTTGGCATCTCGCAGACTGCATGTCAGGACATTTCAAATGACTTGGTTTTAGAGGGTTGAGATGGTGAGGATGATTAAACGGTCATGAACTGAAGACGGAGCACAACGAAGAGGGAAACAAAGGATGAAATTGAGTTTGGTCGGAAATGTGAACAAGGGAGAGGGACGTAGATGCCGGCTGTGATGAATGAGTGGACAATACATAAACAACAGTCACAAAGTTTTCTTAGGGGACATTTTTGTTGAATGAGGTGGTTGGATTATGGATTCCTTTCGCTGAGCTACAGTCTGGACCGGGAAGGAGGGGTGGTTGAACTTCGCATCATGAGCAGAGTTATTTGCATTATCAGGTTGAGGCATCATTCTAATATTCATGAAATACTATCAAGGATGTTACTGATTTCTAAGCGGTTCTTGGGTTATCTGAGTCGAGTTGATGCGATTGTACCTTAAATACGCTGTGTGGTCTACATCGCTGAAGCTTGAGTAAGGTGAGGTAACTTTATTCTGACCTGTCCTAAATATCAACAATGGTTTTTTCCTCAACGCCGTTTATGACGAACCGAACGCCACTCCATTTCATTTACAAAAATCCTCGTCACTTCCAACTGAGCCATGAGGAGACTGAATGGTGGCCACGGGTGGGATATTCCACATTTTTTTAAAGTTTTTATTGCGGTGAAGCAGGATAAAGCGTTGTTCCGATATTTATTTGAGCTGAGGTTTTGAGTTCTGGCTTTTCAGTTATGTTTTATCAGTTACCACCTTTACCAGAATACAAACTAACATAGGCTAAGCTTGTGTATCTCTCTGTTAGCATGGTCCTTTAGCGTTGAATATGTGAGTTGGTATGGCATCACAGTTTGCTATCATGGGGCTAAGCATTTCATCGCTTGATTTGTCAAAAATTTGAAAACAGCTGAGGTCCCAGACATTGGAGGGAATTGTGGTCAGGATTACAAAAACGTATATGAGAGAAGTGGTCCTAAGGGGACGCTTTGAGTGGTCCTCCGCACTCCTGAACGTATTCAGCGTCCACGACTGGACAACAATATAAGAGGTGAACTAGAACAATTTTACGGGAGATTTCTATAGTGCCATAATTTTATGCTGCGGTGCGTATCACTAAGAATTATTTGATACGTACTTTACAAAACTAACGCACTTGCTGGGCAAAAATGCCAACATGGATGCAAGGCTTACCATTTGGGAGGACTACGTAGGTTCCGTTTCCTTGGATGTTCGACGTTGGGTCGGTATCGATGACTTCTTCGGAATCCTGATTCACTTATCTAAACAGCAAGTTTAGAAGAATCTCCATAGGATGGGATTCATTGTGGACACTTGGTCACAAACCCAAATGCACATATGTGAGACGGTTAATATATTCTAGGCTAGTGGTTTTATATACCATTGTATAGAGTGGGAGGGTTGGTAATTCAAATGAGGCCCATTTGTTTCACTTTAGATGCAGACAAAGTCTACAGCAAGTTTTATTTGAAAGCTAAATGCGAGCTTTGTATAAAATGTTCAACTAGCACCTGTCGAGCAATTAGGCGATGCATTAATCTAAACTGCTTTCGTCGAATGACACCTGCATTTCGAATCAGAGACAGCTAATTCCGAGTCATAAAATATTCCGCCATCATGAAAGACATTCGCGAGTGACATCACCGATCCATCGAAGATTGACCACTGCACTCATATAGCCAAAAATGGCCTCTAGGTTCAGCTGCTATCGAATTTCATAGGTCATTTTCTTCTGCAAAAGACGTTTCACAAACCATCTAGCGAGAGGAATTAGCTGCTTATTCTACAAGCCAGTATTTTGGCTAAGCATATACATAATTAAACATTAATCAATGGTGAATGGGTTGCCAGTAAGAGCTGCAGAGACATCAACGAAGCCTACCGTTTTATCACAGTTCGAGGGGATCCATAACAAATCCAAAGTAAACGTCCGCGAAATAAATTCAACGCCATTGTTGAAAGTAAAACAATTCGTTGAGGTCATAAAATTACAAGGAATCAAACAGCTTCTTATGCAGCTCCATCGGAGTCATACACAGCTTCATTTGAGCTTCATTTCAGCTTGATCGCGTCAATATCGTGCAGACTGTGTCCGATCCTTTATCTTCATCACTGTGATGCAGATTCCGAGATGAGATTTCGATTTCCATATAATTTGTGATATAAAACTTGAAAAAAAAATTGTTTTTCTTGCATATCAAGAAAGTTCTGATTACTGGAATTTGTTGTTTTTGTGCGATAAATGGAGGGGGAGGGGAGGAAAATCAAATGAGGAGTTGGGGGGGGGGGGGGGTGTGATGATCAAATTTAATATGCTTCATTTTTGGCTTCTCAAATTTTCAATTTTTGTTTTAAATGCAAATTGCTCGTCTTGCACTTAGCATGATCGATCTCAGTTCTACCCGTAATAGTAGTATTTAGGCTTTGCACCATCTTTATGGAGCCTCTTCCTACCTCATCTCTTCGTATCTTGCCCATTCATTTTTCCCATGGGGAACATCACTGCGTGGTGACACCCTCGGGAAGAACCGTTCCACCATCACATGCTCGCAGCAAGTGCATTCAGTGTGCAAACGGGAACGGCGATTTATTCAACCAGCACTTTCCTAAGCCAGCGAGTGATTTCAGCAATGGCAACCCTCACGGAAATTAGTCGGTAAAATGAGGCCTTTATTTTCGAATGGAATTAGTACTCCTCTGGGAGTGAAATATTCGTGTTCACCCATTATCCTGAAAAAAGGAGCGACAACCGTATTCGTATAAAATGTGCTTCAACGCAATCCGAGCATAGTTCCGTGCTTAAGTAACTGTCTATTAAGAGGGCGAAAGACGTTCAAAGCGAAAGCCATTTGTTCGTCTTATATCGAAACTTCTCGCCTGAATGCTCCACATTGATTTGTTGCTGCTCATTGCATCCACAAATTGCTATTTGCTGAAAATTGGAACTAAATTTGAAGCTTTAAGCGCTGTTTTGCTTTTTATTGTTAGCAACAATTCTGCGCATTCAATGTCATCCTGGAATAGATACGATCTTAAGATCGCAAAATTTTAATTCAACATCCTGAAAGCTTCCGAACTGGATGGCAGGAACGATGGAGAGGGATTGCTTACGATAATCCAATGGGAACAACAATTAGTGAAAACAACGCAAAGGAAAGTCGTTATTCATTTTGTTAGTGAAAAAATACAAGGGAACTATGCTTGCACAGGTATAATCAACAGGTCGATGGGGGACAGGTCGGCAACAGAGCTCGGGCATCTTTTGCAAGAAAGGTGGAGAGATGGAGATAAAGGAGGGGGGAGGATGGAGGGGGGAAGCTTTTTAGATACGGATCACCAAACAAAGAAATGATAATACAGCTTGTTTAAGAGCGATCTGAATGGAGTTGCAAACAACTAAACGCTCCAGGTGATGCTCGATTTGAATCATTTTCCTTCTCATATCCGAGAAAACTTCTAAATTAAGCACTTATATGAAATCCTTTTCGTGCAAATTTGCATCGAAGAATTTCTATTACTGAGTTTTCCGAATCATCGAAGGTGATGGTTACAAAGTATGCGCAATTTCGGGTATAACGCTTTCAATGCGTCGTCCTCGAGGGTGTCGTCGAAAATGGACTCCAAATTTACATACTAATTGAAATTCAACATCTCAAAAGCTAAACGGCTCGTTAAGTTTTAAACAACTCTCAAATTCGCGACAATATGAGTGGCCATTCACTGAATATGCCTAATAACAAAGAAAACAATATCGATGAGTTTTGATGGCATTTATGGATCACCGATTTCCCACTTATTCCTCTTTTAGTAGATTTTCAATGGAATTAGTCGGTTATGAGAAACGGTTATCGATCATTGAACGAGAATATGATTGCTTTATGAATCGAATATATTCTGAGAATTCATTTGCTTTTGCCTGAGCAATCGTTTATCTGATCATTTGCATAAACGATCCATCTAATAGTTGCCAATGTATCTATTTATGATTAATGAAGATAAATTTCTATCTGAATTTATTTGAACGCTTGACTAGAAATGCTCCCTATCGGCTTAATTACCTCTCACTTCAATTGTTTATCATAAAAGCTTTCATGAAAAAGTTTGATTAGACATTCAATTCGAAATCTTCTACTATTAGGTGTATTTGTCGAGACCTATTAGGGTGAGGACGTTCCTTTTCATTTGTGCGTGTCTGTCTGTCTGTTGGTCGTGAAACCATTGAAATTAGAATTCCCATACTTTGTGGGTATGATATATACTACAAGATGACATTCTATAACATATTTCACGTTGATCCTTCGAATCTGAAAGAATTTATGCACCTTTAAGAGCGACGAAAATTCCCACTATTGGCGCTTGCAGAATTTTTATTGTATATCAATTGGCTGATCCGTAGAGGAACGAGCTTTTAAGAAGGGATTTATACCGGTCGTCCCATTTATTAAAGTACGGAGCCTCTTTTGTATATTTCATATTTGAATTTTCCCGATAACTTGTGTATTTCGTTGGGTGAGCGATATATCCTCTACTAGTTCATCTTTTTTGTGAGCTATGGAGAAATGACCGGAAATTTTCGAATTTTTCAGCAGTGCATTTTGTCTCTAGATACAGATCAGGTTTGTGAAATTTAATAATGATTGAATTTTTTCAACAAAAATCTGAAATATGGCTTAAGGTTGGCTTTCTTGAAGCTCATTTGACTCGGTGTAGACGGGTTGAGGTTGATGAGTTAGAGGAGAGGGGAAAGGGAGGGATCTTGCAATGATCATCCTTAGACCCTCTTTTCATATTATACTACAGATCATATGGAAATTGATATATTGAGGAAGAAAATTTATGTTAGAGGAATTTTTACATTTTCTGAAGAAATTTTCAATAATTTTCGAAATGTTTAATAAATTTTGAAATAATGTTTATGACTGATGATCATCCATTCGCCGACTTCCTGATTTAGCAATCGAATGAGCGGTTCCATAGAAGCACAAGAGCCTTTTTTTCGAAGGTCGACAGTAAGCGCAATTTGAGTTCGTATATAATCATCAAGAATCTCTTTCGTTGGAGAAATTAAAAGACTGGAAAGAATAGAAACTTGAATCTTTAAAAGATCAACGAATGAATAAGGGAAGAGAGAAATAAAAGTGAGAATCTCTCTTGTTCTCATCTTCTTAAAGAAGCATAATTTTTTCGACAAGCAATAATTGAATGAGGGGAACGACAATATGCACGAAATACGGCAATCGGATGGACTGTTAATAAAGCAATGGAATGCAAAATAAAGGATAGTTTTATGTATGCGAATATTGGTGAACATAAAAGAAGAACTGCGAAAAAACTCGGAAATTTATATGCATTGTTCAGAACTTTGAAATGACCCATGAATAAAAAAAAATGAAATTGTCCAACTGCAATATGCTACTCGAGATGTTTTAGTATACACTGTAATACTTACTAGTAGTAAATAAGTCACACTGATTGACATCATGGGCGTTTAATAGAAATAGTGTACGGTAGACGAGTCGATGGGCGGTACTAGAGTGAAAAGGGTGTGTCAAACGTTCGAAATCATTTCAGCTAGTCCAGTTCAAAATGCTCTCCAGATTACAAGTGGTTGTGCTCGCCTTAGCTCTTTATCTTCTTCAGGTGACCACCTCACAGCTGTGAGTTCCTTTATAAGTTTTAAGGTTGAAAAAATTATAAAATAATTATTGCCCTTACGATGGTTAAATAGTATAAATACTTCAACATCTAATAAAGCCTTACCACGTAAGTCAGAGCGGTGTACGATGGAGTCCGAACTTCAGTCATCAAAGACGAGTCTGATCAATCCTGGGATCCTCCACTATACTTCTAGAACTGTCACAAAACTATGCTTAGATTGAATGGTCGATTTCAATATTTTAATGCATAGGAAAGCTGAAATGCCGATTCACCAACTATTCAACTCATAATTTGAGATCGCAATTTGTCACCTCATTCATCGTAATCTTTTCCTATTCGCCCCAACGACATTACTCGAAAACTTATCGTAATTAATCGCAAAAGAAATATTCACACAAGAAGTGAACGAGAGATTATGAAAGCAAACAAGGTTTGAGAAGCTCTAATCGATACGTTATTTAAATGAACCACAAGTATGAAGTTTCCATGAGGAAATAGTGCTGCTTTGAAGATCGAACTCACGAGCTCATGCTCGGTGTTTAGTTATCTTCTCAGTGAGCCAAATAGCTATTCACCTCGTTCTAAATTCTTGAGGTTTTTAGTCCTTTCGGGTTAAACCTTTCTTCAAATCGAATAAATCTTTACATTTTCTTCACTTAACTAGAAAACAATAACGGGGAATTCCATAAGAAATTTCATCGAAACAATTCGTAATCGAATCTTTGAAGGTATTACCGATAATCACCGAACTAATTAGGCTATAAATCGCTAGAAAGGAAAAGCAATCAATTAAGCTCCTCCTAAGCGAAAAGAAATTAGATTTTTCTCTTCATCGCATGAATTTGCTTAGCGTTATTCTTATTGCATCATTCAACGTTCTCTCCTTATGAATCGATTTGCTAACCGATTCAGTACTTTTGTTACTTCAGTGAATAATAAAATTTATTTATTATATCTCTTCTATATTCACTAAAATTTTTACCACTAATAGAATTAATTATACTACTAATTCCATTCATTTAGGTCAAATAATAATTAACAATAATAAAATATAGGATGGAATCTAATTTAATCAATAATCTATAAGTTCATTCAATAGTTGCAAAAAATACAACGGAAGGTCGGGAATCTATAGTTGATCTAAGAGCGATAAAGTTTACAAAATGACAGTCGAAAGGTGGGAACTTTTCTTTCCCAACTTCCACATCTTTAATTTTCCTTAAACACTTCAGCAAAATAGCCACTCACATAAACCTTTAACGAATCGTTTTATATCATTTAATTTTTAGTAAACCGCTAAAAAATGCCAACAACAATGACAATTCTATTAAATCACTTTTTGTTCATTGCTTGAACAATGAAGAGAATAAGCAGGTAATAAATTTCGGCTCGGATAAACTCATAGAGAATTCCAGTAGAGCTTATTTACCTTTAGGAAAGTTCCTACATCAGTTGGCGACTATGCTGAGTGTTGGTTTCAAATTAATAGTAAAGCTGACTATGAAATTACATGTTTTTGTTTGTGCTGATTAAAGTGTGATAGCGCTACCACTTTCCAGATTTCAATATCCGTAGACGTGGAATGAAGAGAGGGGAGAAGGGCGGTCCGTAGTAATACTTCAGGGCATGAGCGATAAAGTGGTGATACATTCTACCAATTCTGAAACAGTGAATTTCGACGAGTGAGGCAATGAACGTCGATTAAGCTCTAGCATCATAAATCATTCATAATTTTATAGAAATTTTGTACTTTCTGATGAAATATTAAGAAATAATTTCGTGGGAATTTTCTTTTTTAATGCCAAAAATGTGGGAAAAACTTGGAACGAATGAGCTCAAATGTTCGAATTTCTTTTTCGCCGCATTCTGCTATAAATAATTGAAGTTTTATGGATAGGTTCGAGTTTGATGGTCTTTTCTAAGATAACTGGTATAAATGATATTCTGGATCTGTCCATCCTCTTCTTACATCAACTTCTTTCTCTTCCATCTTCGCATCGTTTAGAATATTCTAGCTAGCAAAGCTGCTTGTTTGCTCTGAACACTGATGCCAATGAACGAAAGCAGGAAATCCAATCTTTAAGCATCCACTAGGTCCATTTAAGCAACCAGCCGGCTTCTAATACCTGCGAACAGAAGCTTTCTTCCACTTATTCGAATTAAATGAAGGACTCGAACAAGCAGCAGCTACATTGTTTAACGCTTTTATCGGACTAAACGAAATTAAGAAGCATAACAACGGTATGCATTCTCAATCTCGACCAACCGACCGTAAAAGTATTTTTCACAATTACTTCTGAAATAACTCAGTATATTGAAATTCAAACTTCAATTTCAGACGGTTGTTGTTGGTGACTTTCTGATGTTTCAGATCAGAAACATTCGATCGTGATGAACGCTCACCCAAGCAGAAATTCATCCGTTTTGGAAGGGCTGGTAGTGCGAGATTCATCAGGTTCGGTAGGAGTTCTCCTGATCTATGGGTTCGTTTATAAGTTTATTTCTTTCTAATTGTCTATAGCTTTAAGATAATTAGTTCTATCTATAGTTGAAGTGACCAGATTTTTATGATAAGATGGAATAGAGATATATCTTTGCGGCATTCTCCGTTCTCTTTTCATCTGGAAATATAGAAATATTTTCCCTTAAGGGATATTGGAGGTGCTATATTTATTGAAATCGGAGGACTATTATTTCCTCTATGGAGGATACTTATTGATTATTGTGTCCGAAGAGTATCATCCCAGTAACGAATACCTCTAATATAATCTGGAGAGAAAGATTACCTTTTTTCCTCTAAGTTCACTCGAAATCAGATGTAAAATTTGAATGGCATAACTGTGGAAATGTTCTTTTGACACAAGCTGCAATACCCGTCTGCAGATTTTATTCGGTAAGCTCATGAAAGGGATGAGGAAATAAAACTGAGGAAAGTTGCAATTTCTTTGATTTAAATTTTTTATCTACTTGCGGCTAGGATATCGCTCTATTCATATGCATTTTTCAGCCCATTCACGTATTCGCCTTCACTTCACTATCATTGAGGCAATACCCATAATTTTATAAGTATAAATAATCCATCATATTTTGAATAATCCACTTCGTATGAAATTACTTAATCAAAAATTAGTCACCACTCGGCATTTAGCATGTGAGCCTTATTTGAAGGATGAGGGAAATGCAAAGCTTCCTGCCCTAGCGCACCTTTGTTATTAGTCGTTGGGGACTTTCGGATAATATACAATAGGTAATATGCCACAGCGTTTTCAACTGACCAGTCAGGTATCGTTTGGAGGGCACTGCATTGCGGATATTTTTCAGTACTTTTTGAGGCGTTCAACTAGTTGCTCTCAAATGTGCACAGCGAATTTGCGTCAGACGCTATAACTCTCTCCATTTTTTGATTTCCGCCAACTAACTGCACAAAATTCTGCAATTCGGCCATCTTACAGCAATTTCCAATAAGAAAATGGCTCCACTTTTTTGCATAGTTATCGAAGAATTTGCGTATGGAGTGTCGCCAATATAACGTTGCGATCTTCCAGAATTATATCTTCCAGAATTTCTGTGCGAAACCATGAATAATTTAAGGCCGTGACGAGAGTATTCGACTGTGTTGGTGAAGGGTCTAAATGTAAAGACAGCAAATGAGCAAATGAGCCGATGCAGCTAGTGGACGAGCTGTACATGTAGTAACTTTGAAAGTTCCATCGCTTATGGCAGATCAAATGTATTGCGAAACAGAAAAAAGTTCCAAAACTCCATTAAAATCATGAATTATTGTGTGATGAACATCAATAGTTTTGCGCATTCGTCGATCCAAGAGAACTGGATCGATCCTCGGTAGCACCTTTTGGTCTCTCAAAATTTTTCGTTTCTTTATCATGTTTTTTTTTCTGGCGATATTCCGCCCCTCCCAAAAGTAGAACTCATTCTGCCAGTTACCTATTCCTTTCCTGTTCGGAAATCACAAGTGCACTAAAATCGAGATCAATTTGGCCTTCTTTCCAAAACAAAGTTAATTTCTTTGAATGATTCCTAATAAGCGTGAAGAAATAATTGTGGAAATTTAAATGGCACGATATGCGCTTTTGAGCTTCGCCCACCTTGCCAGCCGGCGTCATCAATTAGCAGTTTGTATAAAACATGCATCAATATTTTAATTAACATTGGCGAATGCGGAAATATTTCACTAAAGATTCGCATTCGTTAAACTTCGTCGATAAAAACGAAAAACGGATAATTTGCGAATTTCCCAACTTTTTCCACCGGTTACGACAATTTTCAACTTGGCACCAAACACAGACAAATGCAAATAGATGACGACTAAATTCAAAAAACACCAAAAAATTAGCGCAGTTGAGGCCTTCTTGGCAATATACTGGCTAGGAGTTCTCCCAATTAACTCAGCGTCTCCCCTGGTTTGTCCCTCAAGTACAGCTAATTCAAACCAACGAGCTCCTGAAAAGTTACACAGCGTTTTTGAAATTAAAGAAAAAAACAGTGGAGTGAACGCCCAGTTGTGTCGGATAAAATGGCACAAAATATGGGAACAAGAAAATATTTAATCCTTCTTTTCTCATAAGTCTTGAACGTTTCTCTCCACAGTAAGTGTCTGATTATGTCATCAAATTGGCACTGTTTTATAAGTGATCATCCATCTCAGATGCTTTATCAAACAGTATCATTTCTGAAAAGCGAACAAATTTTGCCGGTAATTTCCTTCGAGGATCGGACTGATAACATTCTGGATAATAGCTGATAAAATGATATCGCTGAATAATAATTCAAGAAAAGAATTGCATAAAATAATTATCACTTTGTGAGAACGACGTCTAGGACATCTGCTGACAGCTCACCATAATACCTAATAGATTTGGGCGAAAAGCGAAAGGATCAAACGGTTTAGACTAAACGAACATTCCGACAATGCACCCATTTATATCGTTTTCAACATGAATAATATAAATTAAAAAAGAGATGATAAAATAGTGAATTCATTTCTATTTCGTTTTTTATTCGCGATTATTTAAAAGATAGAAAATTGTCTGCTTATTTTATAGAATTGGCTTTTTGGATTTTTCATTAACTTCATCGATTGCTCAATGTGAATTTCTAAAATGAATAGCTTAATGGAAAGGAATTCGTAGTTTAATGTGAGAATGATGAAATGGTGTTTCGTATGACTGTTGAGAGAAAAGATCACCTGGTTAATGCCTACGATATTCCATTGAATTATTAGGGAATTTTCATTTTTTCTTAATGAAATGAAAGAGAAAATGATATATTTTATGGGTGAGAAAGATAGAAACATATAAGCAACGAAATAGCAACCAAGTAGAAGAGATTAGAGCGCCTATTAACTCATCGGATCTGTTTGCAAACGTTGGTGAAAATCTGCGACAAAGATTACACTTTAAAAATAGTTAATAGCGCATAGATAGCGAAATAACTGCAAATTGGAAATAGACATCACTCACCTTATTTTAAGCTGAAATCCTTCTTTTAAACAAGTGGCAATCGTATATGTAAACATTGGAAATGCAACAAAAGATTATAACTTTGCAAAAATTCCAACAAAATACACACACACACAATTGCAATTCATTGCAACGAATGAGCGAATCCACATTGCACTATTGTTGTGAGTAATAACTTCATATGCTGTTAATTCTTTATACATCTCTCATAACTTTTTCGTATCACGGATGCACGAAAGACATCTTCTGACCACAAGATTGAGCGGACGATAAGTTTAGAACCCTCGAACAAATTCCAAATTTAATGCTCACCTTTTATATAATCGATAAATGTGCCAAACTTTCAGGAATTCCCCTCTTAGAATTGAATAATGAGTGCAATTAAATGATGGAAACTTCAGGATGAGTCGAAAGGATCTTCAGAAATCGACGAAATGAAACGTGCTGGGCCAAGATTTATTCGATTCGGATGACTATTTAAATGCAAAAAAAATCGCCCTTCAAAAATCACAATAAAATTCGTTCATATTACTTCTTCTGCTCACAATTTCTTGACGATGTCCTAGCAATTCGTTTCAAGAACTCCAACAAAACATCAAATAACTGATTTAGCAAAATTATGAAAAATGATCTTTAAATGTGAATTTTCGATGCACCGCTCCCCTCTTCTAAACCCTCTTCCCTCCTCCCATTTCCTGTCCCCAGAAAATCAAATTGGAGGTATTCCACAAATATCTATAGCATTTTTAAAGAAATAAACGAAAGCAAGAGGATTACACAATGATGATTATATGTGCTATAATATTCTAAAATTTCTACGCAAAATTAGCAGAACACTTTTGCCGGAATATTTTCTACATGAACAAATGAATGAGATTTACCCCTCATATATATATATATATATATATATATATATATATATATATATATGGTTTAGGTTCTTTTTTTGAAAACCACAAATATAATGATTTTCTCCAATTGCCTGAAGATCATGCCCAAGAAAATTCCCATTTACTTGTGAAGATCAACTACTTTTTGTGGTACTGTGAGATACAATAATTAGTAGCAAATACTAATTTTCCGTCCCATATTTAGATCATTTTCAAAAGAGATTCATAGCTGCAGTTATATTTGGAGATTCAAATTAATCAATCTTCGAATAAGTTACAATAAAATGTGCAAATTTTTTGTTTTCATTTATATAAGGGAATGCTCTTAAAAATTGAAGATTTCATTCAAACTTTTCAATATATTCTATGTTTTCTTAGAGTATTACTATTATTCTTACAGTAAAATTATGAATGCTTGAGCCATTCCAGAAAAAGTTATCCTGCTTCCTGACAAATGATCACCATCACAATAATGTCCACCTCGGGAGATTCAGCGAACCTTTCTCCATTCCTCTTCACGCTTTCTCTTCTCTTCTTTGAAATATTTTTCGTAAACGAACAGACCAACAGCAAATGCACCTAGAAATTCAACCTACACTAGACAATCAGAAATAATCAAAGCTGCTGTTTCCTCGAATATTCTTCAGTTAGCTCCCTCGATAATGAAGAAACTACCCAACGCTCCATGTCACCATTATTTATATATCAATAACACGCTCATGCAGTATAATTTCCCACGTGGGTGAAAGCGTCGATCACCAAACATCAGTGATTAGAGCAATGATGTGATAATTTAATAGTGGTGGATTCAAGCCTTCCGATATGATAGCGGAAATTAATTGAAAATATGCAATATTTAAATTTAAATAAATCGGCTGTACATGTATATGCATCTACAAAACTAAGCAAAATGTAGTGAGTAACGTAAGAAGTAACAATCTACTACGTCGACCTGAAAAGAGGATTTTTTAAAAGATTCGAACTGTGATAAGGAATAATCGTTAATAGATTGCGATGAAGAAATCTCCAAGCAATAACCATCAAATCATCTAACCAACAAAGAGTATTGTCGCAACAAAGCACAATGTTAATATCAGTAGGGCCATATATTGGGATGGAAATATTCGTCGTATAATAGCGTCCGGAGGAGCAAATGGCTGCAATTTTACCCAATAAATGGGCAAATTTATGCGACGGGCAAATAAGAGGTGAAATATTTTGAAGATTAGGCAAATTATTTTTCGAAAATCATAAGAAAAGAAATCTAAATTTTTTTCAACTTTAGACTTTCTTCTTCCCATAAAAACCATTTAAGAACGTCATCAAACAGTTACATTCTACAGGATTCTAGGAAAGAAAAGCTGAATGCCTATAGTAAAATATGAACAAATAATTCATGTCAAAATGGATAATTTTCAGTATTTTTTCAACACGACACTCTTTCATTTGTGTTTCTACGCATCGCAATCACTCTTATATTTCAGCACCTCTGACAGATATTCGCTCATCCTGCCAGTCGAATCTAATAATCAGCTTTTACAACTACCAGATCATAAAGGTTAATAAGAGATGAAATTTAAATTCTTCGTAGGTTCACTGGCGAATTTATTAACGATTCATCGGAACTACGAATCACCGATCATATATGGATATTCACTTCAAGTCTCTGTTAGACACCAATTTCACCAACAGTTCTCACAACATATGTGTTAATGTCTGTGAATAAAACGGTAAATATGAATAAGCAGGAAGATGCACTCATTCATTTGATAATTTGCTTAATTGCTTAAGTAAACACAATGCTAATTAAGCGCAGAATATCTGTTGAGATAACTGCGAATTACTATGGAAATTCGCGTGGTAATGAATGGGAAATTATGTCATCCGATGTTACTATCATCTCAAATTGTAAATGATAATAAAGTCGACATGAACATTCAACTTCAATTATTCTAAACTCGCCCTTTTTAACGAATTGCAATTTATCAGCTCGTTATTTATAATTAATTCCCGTTTTTGTCTTAAATAAAATGGCTTTGCTACGTTTCGTACTAAGAATGGAAGCAGAAGTAACAACTTAGATGCTAACCACTTACAAGAATATATGTCCATACGAAGATATATGGCACGACAATAGCTAAGATACCGAGTAACGAATAGCCCAATAAAATATCCATCGGAATTGTCGATAATACAGGAAATTGTCTAAAGTGAAAAAGGAAATGAGATAATACCCCTCGTGGATAAAGAGGACGAAAAAATCCACTAAAGAATTGCAACACCGCTCGTTAGAGTTTAGTAGTCCATCTACGAGAAAGTGCAAGAAATTGCAGGTTATCTCATCTCATAATGATCATATTTGTCGGTCGAATTCGGATTTTTGCCAAATTCGCTTCTTTTTATAGTAATGATGAGGCAAAATACGCATTTAACCTCCTCAAATCTATCGAAACTGTAACACTTAGAAAATTACGGGGAAGAGAAATAAGGGAAGGTGGAAATAAGGAAAACAAGAAAGGAATTATAAATAACATAGGGAGAAGAGAAATTGGATAAAATGAGAACGAGAAATGACAACTGCTGGAATTCGTTAGGACGTGCATCGACGTATATTAAATTAACTATTCCATTAATAAACAAACCTTATTATAAACGAACATCAATTGATAATTATGGTCATTTTGTGGATGATCATTACAAATTATATTCATTAAGTACAAAAGTTCAGAATTATATCATCCCCCTTTCCGCCACAGCTTTCAAAACGATTTTTCGTTTGAAACACTTAAAAAATTGAAAGATGATCGAAGATAGCGAAATAAGTGACATTTAATAGCAAATTATTAAACCATTTAAACTATACGCGATCGGGTGATAACTGACGAATATTACACTCTCTTAGTAAAGAAATTCCAGTACCTCTCATAAATGGAAATTTTCTGTGCTCTATTCTCATCATCATTCCGGTAATTCTTTTCAGTATCCGGTTTCCGGTTACTTTTCTCCTTCAACCACAAACATTCCTATCATTTTCTCAGCCCGACGCTTTTAAACAGAAGGAAAATGAGAAGGAAAAATTACCTCAACACAGAAGATTTTCAGTGTAACTGAGATATCTGGATAATAAAAAGTGTGGTAAGCTCATCAGATAAATTTACTGGAAAGGATAGACGACTTGGTTGTTGTTGTTGTATGAAATATTTCAAATACACTGTTCTATATGGAAACACACGAAATATAAAAAAATTGAGACTTCCCTCTTTATATATGAACGAATCTCTAGAGTGACTCTTTTCACTGTGAGGCCAATAAGTTGAACAAGGAGCTTTTTGGGATAAATGCCACATATGCAGTTGCCTTTTTTGAATTGCATTCTTGACTTTCGAGGGGCAGTTGAGGCGTACTCTTGAATCGCCTTAATTCAAAAAAAAAACTTCCGGTCTCTCTTGCCAGAGCAAAAATCATCGGAACCAGTTGGATTTTATGATTGCTTCATCTCCATACGGCACAGTTTGCTAATTCCAACAATCCTAACTTTTATGTAAATTAAAAAAATATCTTCGAAGAAACGAAACAAAAATACAAATCTAAGCTGCTTCTCTCTCTATATATATACACATATACACGTAATTCATAAATCGCAAACCTTTTAATGCGATCCATAATGATGACTTAAGTAAGATCCAGCATAAACATCGAAGACATCCGTACAACGAAACTGTCGGCCGACGTCGATGAACGCAACTCACTGCTCGTCTGTCACCAAAACCGATTCAATAAGCTACACATCCACAATGCAGTTACCATGAAAGCGGGCGGAGTTGCGATGCAAGGAACATAACGTGGATAAAATTATACAATATTATCGACGCTTCCTCTTCCTATCCTATTCTTTACTTATAGGCGAGCTACAGATGCCTTCTCGACATCGATTGCTCATCTACCAATAATTCCCTCATTTTCTAATCACAATTATCGGAAGATCTGAAACTTCCATTGAAGTCTGCCAGATCACCGACACGTCCCTCACCTCTATGTGTTCTACAAACCACTTCAACCTGGACGTTTCTCCTGACAAATAAGCATTTTTTCGAAGAATTTCGTAGATCTTCAATAGGCATATTTTATCATCGGTTCTTTTTTCGCGATTCTGTACCATTTTCCCTCTACCAGGGAATCACCGATTGCAATATCGAAATAAGTACCGCAGTACTTTTGAAACTTACATATTCCCATCGACTCAAAACAATATTCTTCATTTACTGTTACACTTCAAATATATCCCATTTATGAATAAGTAACCTTAATTTTAAAAAAATAATTAATTAATTCCCTAAAAATCTAATTTTCGAGTGGAATTAGTGGAAGTTATGCGAGTGAATTATGCGAATAATCCATGAGATTAATTTCTCCGTTTCTTTTAGAACCATTGGCCAAAAACAATACAAATATAAAGAATATCAGCTAAAAAAACGTAATTGCAGAGACTTAAAATCACATTTTCAGACCACTAAATTCATATCCTTCGCTGAAATTAGTTAACGCTATTTTTTAAAAACTCCGTTATCAACTGTTATCTCTACCATGAATATTATTGCCGGTCCTTCCTAATCGTATCTCTAATTTCAGGAATTGTGAGACTCAACATCGATCGTAAGCTTTTCCGATCAGTGCCAGAAGAGGAGATAGAAGAAAGGAAGGAGTAAAGGATGCTCATAGATAAATTCTCATATGCATTTTTCGACGATTCAAATCTCTAAGCTTTTCGAGCACTTCAAACGATTGCGATATTTAATGTAATCGCCACAAATAATCGGCTATAAAAGACGAGAACACAATCGCTCTTCATCGATGAAACAAAAATATTTCGAAACTTATAAAAACAATAGCAATTAGCAACTATGGGAAGTCCACCTCTTCCCTCTCGTTCCACTCCTAAAGAAATTCACAATATGCAACATTTCAATGACTCTGCCGCATTGGGGATTGAGGCAATCACAACAACGTAGAATTGAATCGCTCTATTCCTCTCTTGATCTCAGCTCATAACTGCAGAATTATTTCTCTCGCTTGTTACTGCTTCCAATCATCCTAGAGGTAAATATAACTTGATTCAAATCACTGAAAGTAAATCCAATAGGAAATTACACTTTTCCATAGAAATTCGATGAATGACGATCTTGTAAAATAGGGTGATCTTCATCAGCTGACGACTCCATACTTAATCGCTTTCAAATCAATAACATCCGGACAAGAGCATGCAACAACAATATTACGCATCATAATCAAATATCTTAACTGTTGAGTTATTCTCCTTATTTGAGGAAATATGATATGCAACGATCCAAAATATAAAGATTTATAATAATAACAGTGCTAACTATTTTCAAAAATATCACTAAAATCACAATTATTCCAAATCGTTTTCTTTTAATGTATATTACTTCCCGTCCAACAATTATTTTACAATAAATCATAACATTCGTAAACGATTTCTTGTCCGATCAATGAGGATAACAATAGAAATTTTTTAGATATATACTTGTAATCCATCGAAAAATCCCTCGACGATTTCTCAAAAAATCGACTGTAAAAGTGATATGGTGATTCCACCACCTCATATGCCCACGTGTGGAGCTTTAATTTGCGATATACACCTTTCATTTTCTCATAGAACTCTTTCAGGACCTCTATCAAGTATACCAAATATGCGTTATGCCCTCATCTTAATTATCATCTAATAAGCAGTCACAAAGGCGATAAGATACAATATTCTTTAGTATTTGATAAGTAGTCGTCGACTCTTGTACGAAAAAACAATCTACAATTAACAAGAAACATTTCGAGTGCACTTCTCTATTTCTTCTTGAAATTCACATAAAGATTCCACAATATTTCACCATAAACACCATTGGCTTCTACTTCGACTACATGCATTCCTACCTGTCATATACCTTTCATCAATCGATTCGACGACGATCCCCTTCATTACTCCTCACATTTTGCAGACAGCCGACTGAACAGAAGAACCACTTCAAACAACAATGTAACTTTTTTATATGGTTTGCAGTCAAAGTTGCACATCACCATCGCAAGCGGTCTATCCCAAAACAGCGACCAGCACACTACAGATCACTCTCGAAAGACGGAAAACCTTAGAAAGACATCAACATTCCGTAATTTCTTCAGAAGAGAGTTGCCTCATCACGTGAGCGACCATCCGGTTGAAGACTTTAAGTGGGAGGTCGATGGCTTCGAGATAGTTGGCGAAGCTAGCGCTCACACATCCTTCACTTGGGAAATACTCCTCCAGAAGTTCGCTATCACAATGCGCCACTCTATAAAGGGAAATCGAAAACAAAAATCCAGCAAAAAGAAGCAACTGTGCATTTGCAACCGCTATCTTATCAATATAGGCTAAACGGCACCATGTATTCACAGGCTTAAGCTCAAATATGACGGAAACTAACTCCGAACAACTGAAACAAATACTACCTCTAAATGATAATAGAAGAGAACTGACAAGAGAATGCTGGATGCGCAGGAAGCTTCAAAAAAAGAACTTTAAAGCAAAACATTACTTGTATCAAAGAGCATTCCATTAAAGCCTGATATTTCATCAGAAAAAAAAAGATGGGAAAAACTAGGAGAACTGACATTTCCCACGCTTATATAAGAGAATAAGGGGAAAATCCAAAAGGGCCCACAATGACCATGGATCACATTCGTAAAATGTTGTTGCAAACAATAAATTTTATTCGGTCATCTTGAGAAAGAAGTCAACTTACAGACGGAAAATGAACGCAACCGCCACTCTTGCCTCACATTTGTCGACATTCACATTATCAGCGGTCAACGTAAAGGTGGTGATGAGCGGAAATGCCTTGTGGGCACATCCTTCGGCGTTTATCTCGTGCTCCAACATACGCCAGCTTTAAAACAACTTCATGAACCTATGCCTTGCAGTGCTGCTAATCGAACTTTGTATATGTATGAACGAGAAGAGGAAGAAAGAGAGCGGTAACAGATGGGGCTGATAGGGATTTTGAAGCGTTCATTCCTCCTCCCTCGACTTTTTTCTACCCTCGCTCTTTGCGTATTCAACTCATTCACCGCAATACTTGTCTGCACCGATAAAATAGCAATGCCGAATAAACCACATACGCGCTTGCCCTAAACAACTATAGTATTGTGTAACCTTCAATTGACAAAATTTGCTAATTTTAAAGTAGAAAATAAAGCAATAAACACACAGCTATTCAAGTTTAAAAAAGCAAATTACCCCTCAATTAAAGCAATTATTTAAACATCAAATAAAACAGATAAAAAGTGCATATCGGCTGTTCACCTCGCTGAGAGCGCTTCGATAAGAACGTCTCTCCTCGCGATCGTTTGATCATACCTATCCACTCTTGGCAAAGCTATATCCGCAAACTGATCGTTGCTTGGCTTTGCTCGATCACCCAAATAGAATTGCATCATAAGAGTTTCAGCCTCACTTAAAGCATCATCGTCGAAGAAATTGACTGTTCCACGTCGTTGCAGGTATGCAATTGTGGCATCACCTACCCATTCCCTTAAGAATTATACGAATGATACTTCACAGATACTCTATCAGCTCTAAATTCACAAATATACCAGTCAATTAATTAAGCATTTATAAAGATTATATTATAAGCACAGTGAGAAAACCTCGGAAATTTTTCTCATTTAATGCATAATTCAGCAATAACGATGAAATCACTTTGAACATTTTTCTGAGCCTAAACAGCTAATATTTCTAACCAGAGAATAGTCTCTACTGCATTACAGTCTAAATGCCAACCAATACATCATTTTTTGGTAATTTATGTTCTCTCATTGGCAGGCACCCAAAGAGAAACGATGATTAATGTTTTTGCTCTTTATCGACCGCCGAATATCACCCAGCAACACAGAATCGCCAAGGAGATAGCGCCTCCACTAAAATCGTGAAAATTACTGATTCTTAAGACTTTCAGCTGGAAAGTTGAAAGTTTCTGGCCGCTTCATGGAAGAGAGACCAGCGATGCCCGATACCATATTTTCTTCTATGTAAAAGAAATAAACAATGTAACAATCAAAGACCTGTTATCTTCTTTGAACTGAGCAGATAACTGCAATCAGCACTAAATTACACTAACAACCTACCCCTTCCTCTTCCTTCCTATCAAGTCCCTTTAGAAAATGGATACAATAAACTGTAAATACTTACTTGGCTATTTTTTCGAAATCTTCAAAGGCCGCATCTGCTACCCTCGCCTTCAATGATAAATCGAGCGGTTTTGCTTCCACAATCACCGGTGCTCTCTTTATCTTCTTTGGTGAATATTTCGCTCTAATTCTTGCCAATTTTTCCTCCGCATTTAGCATTGGTTCATCCTGTAAACTATCAAATATCTCAATAAAACGATCACGTGCTCGAAAAACAACTATCTTCGGGTTCACGACTTAGGATAATATTTTATTACATTCAGGATTATCTTTCTCCAAAAAATTTAACTTCCTGGGATTATAATCGACCGGTAATGATAACATATCGAACCAACAACATTTTTATAAGGTAGGCTGATAGAAGCATATCCAAAAACGCTTCACTTTAATAATTTCAACACGCAGGTCACCTCCCCCCCCCTCCCCCCACGAGTCTCTTAAATGGAACTCTCCGATTCATCAATAATCATCCATCAACAATAAAAATAATCTACCTTCAACTGAAAAATTGTAAAATTCATACGCCCTCAAAATATTGTGTTGAAATATCTCAAAAATAACCGAAAAATCGAATTCATAATCGGAAACTTCAAAGAATTCTTTCAAAAATGCTGATACAAGTTTGAAACACTATGCTTACATCGGCTGCTCATTTTTATAACTTGCCAACATCAATATAGTGGGCTCCTCATAGCTGTTGTGCCAACTAAAATAAACCTGCTTCACGAATAGGATGATACAATATGGGTCCCATAATGTTTGGTCTCTCCCCTTGTTCGCCCCTCCTCTTTAAACTGCTCGGTACGGTCCGGAAACACATATACATATCCCACTCAGAAGATAGAGGAGACTTCAGAATGTGGCAGCAAAATTTAAAATCCACCTACCTTGTGTGTGCTCGCTGTAGACGATGATGAAGGACACTCAACGTGAGCATCATGTTTAGTCCGATTTTCCTCTCGGGCCAAATCCGAAGAAGGGATTTGCGTACCATCCTTCTCGTTTGAGAAGTGTTTGGCCAATGGGTGGCTACTTTCATTTGCCACCTTCTCCTCATTCACAATATCCTTCTCTGCGAGGAGATTCTTAGGCACCCTCATCGGTGATGAATCATTGCAGCGTTGTCTGCTGGCTCTCCATACCCGATCCTCTTCCATACTACCCACATTTGCATCTTCCTCATCACTCCTCTCGTCCTCAGTATCTGCACTCTCTCCGATCTGTAAGATATCAGCTTTTGTGCGAAACAATTAATATTTTATGTGATTGACCAAATCCATCACTTTAAATTTAAATAACGTTCTGCAATGCTTCGCCCACCAAAAGGAAAAAAGCCGAAATTGAAAGTTAGACGCCTTGCAGCCAAGAAGATGCTACCAACCAACTACATCATTAACTGCAGGCACGTTGAGTTTCTTTCATCACTAAACATATCTGCATGCATATCAAAGGACCCGTAGTGTACCCGAGAAACGTCCATGAGAGAAAAAAAAGGATCCATCAAAACTGTTAGTTCCCTCTCCTCTCTTTCTTCTTAGAGTTACGGCCTTGCAGTGACGTTCCACTAACGGTATATACTCATTTCTATCCGCTATTTTAACGATTTCCTATCGAAAAATATTCCTATAGACAACAAGCAAAACTACAACAGATGTGCATTCGAAAGAGGAAATCTCTACTTCTCGACGATTTCAATTAGGCGTATCCCATTCCGCAGTCTTGTAGGGATATTTTCTATTCGTGACAAAGGGCAACGAGAAAACCACAGAAATAATTTCAAAGAATAATTAAGTCACTTGTCGTACCAATAATTAAGGCAATGAAAGCATTTTTACCAGTGGAGAGACAAGGGAAAACGACAAAAATAGCTCATCTCATATTAATAAAGATGCAAAATAATAAATCGCTTTTTCTTACCCTTCAATTCAAAATTTCTCATTCAGCGTTTGCAATCTATAGTTGTTGCTACCCTACCGGCATGGATCACTATTGCTGATCATAGATCACAAGAAAATGTGAACTGATACAATTTAATAAATACAATCCAACCTATTTTTCATCGAAAGATCTTAACGAAACGAATTGCCCGTGGGAAATTGAAATCCAAGCCTCAGCAATGCTTGTTTTTTTCTTAAATATGAGAATGAATTAGTGTAAAACACTACTGAATTAAATAAAATGCGAGAATTATCACAATGCTATCATAATAATTAAAAAAATCAACTTACATGAAGCTCAGCCAACTTCGTGATAACTTTCTCCTTAATGAATTTAATTTCATTAATCTCCTTTGCTTTCGATTGATGAGCTTTTTGCTGTGACGGTGATGGATTCAGATTAAATGTGCGCTCTGAAAGAAGAGAAATTTTATTAATATTCTCCCTAATCTATCGCAGATCTATGCAAATATGAATTTGCATGGAAAGGAGTAAAAAATGAGAATTTACAGCATCGACGGGGTTTGAAGCGATCGTCGTTGTTCCACAACAGAAACAGATTTCAGCTCGTTTATAATTTGCATACCCATCAAGACCAATAAAATCTTCATACAAAAACTGATAGTGGATTAAAAATAGCTGAAATAAGAGCCCAATAATCCCAATAAACATCTTGAAGTGAATAAACATTGATCATGGATCAGTGCCTGCATAAGAGTATACCATAAGCGCTCTCAATTTGCGAAACGTTTTCTTACGAACTGCGTTAAGAGACAAGAAAAAAATGAAAAAAACGCTCAACGAACGTTGACGATATCCACGAATCCAGAGTGGTTCCTCGGCCAACTGAGAAAGGACAAAAGCCGATCGCAAGAAGCAATCTTTCGAGCAGAACTTTTGTTTCTCGGTGCATCTCTCAAATATCTAAATCACCTCAATTAAATGGCCAAATTACCTCAGCTAATTAATTCCGCACCTAATATTTTCATCAATGGCAGATTTATCTTGCAATAACTACCCAACACCATATTATTCAGAGGTTTCCATTGCATTATGGCTATGAATGTGTTCAATGTGAAATCATCTGATATGGATAAACTGTGGATGCGATCCTATTGAAATTTGTGGAGAAAAGAGTTCATGATCTCTGGAGAAGTTTAAAAAATAAGATGGAGAATAAACAAACACTTAAATGAGAGAGTAAGTAATGCTCTACTAGTTTACTTTGTACAAAGTATGGAGGTTGCTAATATAAAATTGAAAAAAACAGCAATCTGAACACTTGCCTTCATCTGTTTGCGATCGATACGATATATACTCATCGGCTTCATTTCAACAGTATTCGAACATGTTGGAAATCCACAAAGATGACTTAAGAAACGTTCCTCAACCACTTCCCACCAACTGCTCACGTCGAGATTATTCAACTTAAATTTACGATTTCCGTTACACTTTCGATTCAGATTATAGCCAATATGGCCAATATTTCGATCGAAATTATAGCCAATATGGCCAATATTTCGATCGAAATTATAGCCAATATGGCCAATATTTCGATCGAAATTATAGCCAATATGGCCAATATTTCGATCGAAATTATAGCCAATATGGCCAATATTTCGATCGAAATTATAGCCAATATGGCCAATATATAGAAATGCGTTAATTTAATTTCGTATCAGGTTATTTGCGTTAGCATTTTATGTTACATTAAAACGCCCGAAATATATATCTGATGTTTCACTTCAAAATTTGGAGTACATAAACTCAGACGAAGGCTTACAATAGTACCAAGTATATCTCCCTTAAGGTAGAAGCATAGTAAGGTGGGAAGAACCCAACTCCCTCGGCAGTTCCCCTCTCTTCAGACAGCAAAAAACGCCAGTCTCTTCGATAAAGATTAAAGCCTCAATCTCACTTTACTTAAACTAATTACTGACACATTCGAATGTAAAAGGCTTTCCTAATCTTAGCCAAAAAAGAACTACTCTCTTTGTTACAACGAGGCAATATGCAATCACATTCCAGGAACAACGACAAAGCATCAGAAATGAAAGGTCTGGAAGAGGGAGGAAATACCCTCATTGCCTGCAGATAGCGCTTATCACCTGCACCACTAAATAGCACCATCATTTAAGGATCACGCTTACCTTTCGAAGAAGGGTTTCTTCATCAACAGTCTCCATCAGTTCAACTATTGTGTTGTATACAGCTCGTCTTAAAATGCTCTCCTTTTTCGCCTCTTCCACCTTTGAGGCACTTCCCGTCGCCTTCTTTGCCTCTTCCACCATTATTTGTTGTTTCCTCTGGATTTTATCCATCCTGAACGGAAAAAAATGTAGTAAACAAAAACCTTTCATGATCACCACCCAAATATAAAGCACGAATACATCTGCTGGAATTGAATGAGGAAAATTAATTGGTCGAGTATTATGTATCTGGATTAAACCCCGCCATAGCCGTGCCTGGAGCAGAGCTTTTCCCTGATCCTAAGGAGGCAAATTAACTCCAGACCCGGCTCCGTCGTCGACCCACACAGAAATAGGTTTTCACTCGAACGACGCAGGTCAATAATACATTATATGGTGCATAGAAACAATACCGTGAGAAGTTTTAAGTCAGCGAAATCACAAAGTTAAGGTCTTAAATATATTATACATCGATAGAAATCTCTTTAGAAGTTTAATGGGGGGGGGGGGGGGGGGGGAATTCTCCTCTCTCCTTTCATCATTCTCCACTCTTTTAGGCGATCCGATGACTATAGTGGTACTTGAAGTTTCAGAAAACGATAATTAGTCGCGGGTTCTGTTAATGAGAAACAGCAGTCTCGCGAACGAACATCAAAAATCGAATTCAGTTTCGAGGCTATCGAAATGAGCTGAGATCGGAACCGACTCGAAGTGAATGAAACCCACTCGAATGGGCACAACCTTAAAGTATAACCTCAAATACTTCAAATAGAGCTTAAATACAATACTTCAACTCATCTTCAGCCTATTTCGGCTATCCTTATCGCACGAATCCGACTGTTTCTGTGGTGAGCGAGAAACCTACTCAAGCGGTACTTCGTGATCAAGAATAAGCGGAAGTGGTCCACCGGAAGGGCGGTGGACAGAACCGACCTCCACCAGCAGGTGAATCCAGCATAGGCGATGTCGAGATGAATCACTATTCCAATACATCATCTCAGCACCTCATTGCTATTCGATACACCCCATTCCATCCCCCCGGTTACTCGCTAACCTTACATCGATCCGCTACCTCTAAAAGAGGTAAATAATTACGCTTACCTGCTTTCGCCCACCGATTACTTTCGAAATATTGAAATTGAGATACAAATAGAGCATTTTCTTGATATAAAGCATCTAAACAATTGATAATGTTTCTCAAAACGAAAATATTCTCACCATCCGAGATCAATTTATCCGATCTATCCAGGAACAAATCCAATTCCCCTCATTGGTTGCGTTTGTGGATGGAGGCGGTTGCGATGGTGGGATGTGGAATTTGAGCAGTTTTCTTCTGACGGCAATGATCGACGAGCTATTTGTGGATTCTGACGGCTATCGTCGACGAGCTATTTGTGGATATAATCCTGAGAGGAGTGCTTGAGATTGTGATATATCACCTTCCACCTAATGATTTCTATTGATTTCCCATTGCTCTCAATTTAGAATCCATTGCAACGTATCGCTTTTGTGGACTACGATTTGCCGCTGAAGTGATAGGCGGAAGATAGAAACACTCTATGGTGTTAGTTGCCGATCGATGTGTGTCTCTTGTCGTAACTTGGCTGTTGGCGCTCCGAATGAACGCTCATTCTCCGTTCGATGAGCTTGTTCAGACGTTAAAAACGATCACATTTCTAGTCCACAAAAGGGAGATGTTCAAAATGTAGGGGGAGAAATCTCGTTTGAAACACTCCGGCACCGATCGAAGCAGTAAAGATTGAAGTGGAAAACGCCCCTCCATTCGAGAAACGCCATATTTGTATGTATAAGATTGCTCAAGATTGAGTATTCCAGAATCGAAATGGATGCTAGCGAATTCACTCATTAAAACTATTCTAAGAGACTAATTTTCATCGTGGAGATTGATCATGAGCGATGAGATCGACGACAACGATGACACGAATCCACTTGGTGACACCTCATTAGTGAATATGAAAGGATTCTCTTTCAAGGAAGTACTTGGAAGTGACTCTGCTCGCAAGGTTTTTCGTTATGCTTCTTTTCCCCCACCAGAAAATTTTAGTGGAAGGGGGAATTTGATGTCATAAGCTTTTCGAGATTAAGCACGTTGTTTTTCTCGATGCTATCGGGATTCGCCGTTACTCTCATTCGGTTTAACTCACCACTGAAAGCCCTATAATGTAGCGTCATTCAAGAGCCCAAAATCCGTACTTGTAGGTGGAGAAAGGCCCTCGATCCTTCTGTGAGTCGATTATGTGATACTATCGAATAAGCTGTGAACTATTATGGACTTTGGTTCTTCATAGAGCAGTTTCTATGCTTGTTCGTATCTCTGTTTGCGACTATCCGAATTATCACTATTGTCCATTTATGGCACAAAAGTAAAGGTACAAGTCGGGTTCATTCCATTTACAAAGGAATGAACGAAAAGCAAGAAAGTTTCCGGGTGGGGGAGGGGAGAGGTAGAGAAATTAGTAGTGTTCGATTCCATTTCAGATTCCTCCAATAAACGTTTGTCATTTTTAATTTAATAATTAATCGATTCATTAAGTTTATTTTGTTTTTTTGTTTTGTAATTAAATATAATATTTCCTTAGGATTATTTTTTTCAGAGTGCATTCATATTACTCGATTCATCGAATGGTGAAAATGCGATATTACTGGCCGACAAGAATGCATTTCCGGTGGATAAAGCTTCATGGAGCGATATTCTAACGGGGAGTACCCTAAAGGCGATCATGAAAAATGATATCTATTCAAGCTATACACTCTATATGCCCGAGGAATTCTCAGGTTTCTTCTCTTAATTATTTGTTTCTATCATTAAGTTCATCTATTTCAAGTTAGATGGAGTTGAGCGTACTCTCTTAAGTGCAGTTTAAGATGAAGGAACGCTCTCTATTGGCAGAAGATAGAAATTCGATCTATTAATGTATATTTAAATGCAATTCATCAATTGCAGTCTATTCTTTACAGTCAATATCTCATTCCATCTTTAAGCATTTCGTCGAATTCGGCATTTTTCTCTATATTCCTCTCTCAAAATCTCAAATGAGCCTAGTAGAGATCATTTTTTTGAATTTCGCTTCTCGCTTAATTTTCGACAAATTGAATTATATGAAGGAGAGAGGAGAATTTATCGCTGAATGAGTTAGCCTGAGGTTTTATTTAATAGAAGTAATTGTACTCTTAATTGAATCAAGGTAAAGAGGTTTTCAAATAATGTAAGCATTCACGTTGGTTTTGCTTGAAATCCCGCTAGATATGTAGTTTGCAGTGTAGACATAAATTAATAAGGAAGGGAATTTCTTGCGATCTTTGATCTTTCGTGCTTGATTGGCGGCGATTAACGACGAAAATTGTTGAACAATAATTTTGAGGTGTGAAGTCGACTCTAATTTATCCATGCAACGAGAAGCATATCGCTAAATATCGTGATCAGAAACGATTCATCGTCAACGAAACACCTGATGATTATCGTACAATTACACTTCCCTATATCCAACGGAATCAGATGTCTCTCGAGGTTTGTCTCGATGGTTTTTCTTTTCTTTTAATTTTGACTTGCCTAGAGGGAATATTCTTATGATCGATTACGTATTTGAAATCGTTCAACTGAGCATTGAGATTCTGCTATGAGATTATGCGGTTTGTGGTGTGAGTATTGATGGTGTCTGTAACAGACATCTCTGGTGTCATTTCATACTCTATTGGTTAGTGCAGGTAGGGTGGCAGAGTGTATACAAGCATCGAGCTTACAAGAGATCGAATAACTGAATTGTGTGAGTAGGTGGGAGGATTTGCCCTCGTCGCGGGTACGGGCACCGCCGTTCAATTTGTCCCTTCCTATCGTTGAGCTCAAATGCTGACATCTGCCGTCTCGGAGGCATTCACTTTCAAATGACGATTGCTCTTCATCCCAGAGCAACTTCTTATTCACTCTGTAGTATGTTCGTAATTTTTATCGAGCTTGATCTTGTGTTGAGCACTTAACACATAGGATGAGGTAAGAGATTCCGGGGATGCTAGCCTATGATGAAGACTCGAACCCACTGTTTTAAACGTTTTATATTCATTGTTTGATGTATAGTAGAAGTTAGCGATCGATAGCCATCAATGTTGATCGGATATGAAAATGATTATTGTACAGAGAGAGATATATAAATTAATTCGATATTTCCAGTGGGTCTACAATATCCTGGATCACAAAGCTGAGGTCGACCGAATAATATATGAGGATTCGGATCCTCATGATGGATTTATTCTTGCACCAGATCTGAAATGGAGTGGCGAGCAGATCGAATGTCTTTATGTTCAAGCACTTGTGAGACGAAAAGGAATAAAGTCAATCAGGTCAACTTCTCTTTTATTTCTTCTATTCTCCTCGATTTCCTCTCAGGTTTGATAGTGGTATCATGAAGAGTCAATCACTTTAAAGCAATATTTAATGCGGCGAAATATCTCTGATTCGTCTTCCTCTCCCCTCTCTCCCTCTGCCTCATATGCTGTATTCGTGGTTGCAGCATTTACTTTTAACTTCCGACTTTTTTTGAATGAGGTGGACCACTGTCAGTATAAAATGATTGGTTTATCGTTGTTATGTTTTATCAACCTCCATCGGAGGTAAGAAGCAGCCAATATCGATGAAAACTGAAATTTCAGGGATTTGACAGCGAATGACCTTCCTCTTCTGGAGGGTATTCGAGATAAAGGGTTAAACGCAATTAAGGAGAAATATGGTCTTGATAAACATCAGGTATGGAGCATTATCATTACATTTGTAGTGGGAATTCTGCAGTTATATTTGCTTTGGAAGAATTCAAGATGTACTGTCAGTGATTGGGGGGAATTCTGGAATTAACCTTTAATAAATTTTCACTATATTCCTACAATCTCCTCTCAAAGGGCAATAAACTATTATAGGGTCGCCTCCTCCTATCATCCCATTTTCAAGAATACAGGTTAGTCAAAAGCTGATTAAGTGCTAGACGGTCGACTGCGAACATTCTTCATTTTATTTCCCTTTATTTGAAATATATTTCATTAAGAAGTTATCATTTGTGTTATATGTTGATTTCAGATCCGAGCCTATTTCCATTATCAGCCGTCTTTTTATCATTTACATGTTCATTTTATTCATATCTCTTATGAAGCTCCGGCGAGTGGAGTCGCTAAGGTTACACTTTTTTTTTAGTTTATATTAATATTTAAAAGATTCTTTGAATTGTTCCCCGAATTATTCCAGAGTGATGAACGGCTTCGAAATTTGTTTAACGGTTTGATGAAGCAAACCGATTGATTTTTGTGGTCTTGAAGTCTGATAGTTCTTTCGTTTTTATTCTTTATTATCTCTACTAATCAGCTTTATTAGTTGGAATATCATTCTTTAACGGTATCATTTTATTTGCCTTATTAATTGGAATATTAATTAGTTATTAATTAGTTGTTAATTAGTTGAAATATCTCAACCGCTTTGCTTGTAGAAATTACAACATCAATGGAGGGAGGCGTAATTAGAAAGGATATTTGGGAGAGCGATCCGTCCTTCAGCGAAATCCATTATAGGCATATGTTTGAGGGTGTGTCTGCTTGTTGTAGTGCATGTCTATCGAGCATTGTGTATGGAGCGGTCCTCCTCCACCTTATCTTCTCCATCCCCGACCTTATTTCCTTTTACTACCTGGGGTGGCGTATTTGAAGCGAGGTCTCTGAGCCTCCGAAGAAACTCCGTCGCACACTTCATAAAAGGTGGAAACTATGCTGTTACAGGCTGTTCTGTTGGATGATGTGATCAACAATTTAAAGCTGATACCTGATTTCTATCAACGTTCAACGCTGACATTCACTGCAAAGGAGCAGGATCCGTTAGTGGTGCTCTTTCGAGAGGCAAAGAATTGGTGAAATTCAATTCATTCGAGGAGTTTCACTTCGATTCTTTAAATGATCTCTCAGCAGATTATTGAGTATGAATGGGGATTTAAGTTTTTTGAGAGGAGGGGTGGGAGGGGAAATAGTCTAAATAAGCGAGACAAGGGCAATTGGTGAACGATTATTTTCCATTATGTTCGTAGAACCAAAGAGACTATTGGATGAGCGGATTTAGTAGTACTTTCGCTGTTGTTTTCTTCATAAAAAGAGGCAGATTGAAGAGAAATAAGTAGAGAGATTGATAGTGAATTCTTGTGGGAATGGGAAGCGATCATTGAGGAGATTGAAATTTCCGGAATTAATTTTTCCCATTCGTTGAGGGATTAACTGTATTTCTATTTATTATTCGGTTAGAAATTCTCTGAACGCTATTAGATAACGTATTATTATCTCAGTAGGAACGCAAAGAATTGAAATTAGGTGCAAAATCAGATAGAATTGAATATGAGAATTTGAGAAGGGAGTTAATTGTTGTTGTTTCCGCTGTTTCATTAATTAATTTCATTTAAATAACATCGCGTATTTGCTCATTATAGAGGAGTTTATTGGCATATTTGAGTGTCGTTGTTGTTTCTTGAACGAACGGTAAGTTCGAGTTGCTCTTTCATAGTGATTAGGCTTAGAGCATGATTGTGAGCCCTACTCTGATAGTGCATGAACATATTTGCCGTTGTTGTGCGCCGATATATGAGAGGGGGAGTTGATTTGCCCACGTTGAAAGGAAAGATGGGAGGGGTTAGTGTGAGGCCGTTTTATAGTTCACTATATAAGAAGTGGCAAGCGTTCAACATTAGTGGATTATTGCTGTTTCTGTTATGGAGTATATAGATGTTTGTTGTTTGTTATTGTTATGCTGAATAAATGTTTTTTAATAGGCTCTTTTTCTTCCACGTATGTATTCATCTGCCGTCATACCTTTAATTAGAATTCATATAGTGATATCCGAGTGTCTATCATCCGTTGGTTAAAGCGTTGCTAGTGCCGTTGTATATATAAACAGATGAGGACTAGATGAATTTTATTCGGAGGAGAAGAATTTGAAAGTAAAGTTGAATATTTGAGAGCATTTCTGTATGTCGATTGATATTTTATCGATCGGTCTTTTGTACGTATTTCATTCGGTAATCTAGTCTAAAGATGTTAAAGACATTGTACGGATTCTGTCTATGAGTTTTATCACCTCTGTCAACCGGTAGGCCTACTATGGTGGACCACTGTTGATAGGATCAGGTGGAATTATTGAAAGTCGGAGGGTTAATTTTAGTTTATAGGGTGTCATACCGATTATATGTTTGGCGGAAGACACGGAAGGCAAGGGGAGATCATCCTGTGTACGTTGGCTCAAAGTACCGGGTGTCTGTGTGTGTGTCTGTCTGTGTGCACGTGTTCGTCTTTTGTTTTGTTCTCCGTAATTAGGACGAGAGGCCTCATAAGCAAGGAATTTGCAACGTTTTAAAGCAAAAATGAGCCGAATCGAGCCCAAATGAGCCCAAATGATCTTCTCTGTGGTACCTGATTCGTTGATTGAGGAGTTTTGCAGTTCCGCTCTATCCAATATAGTCACTGCAATGAAATGAGCAAATTTCAGGTGCTTCGAGCAGTTATTACTGCCAACTGTTATGCTGTTATTTTGTCCCGAATGTGGTGCATCATTGCAGATTGAAGAGGGACAGAGCTGTCTGCAATTCTCGTGTCATAATTGCCCATATATTCAGCCGATCACTAAATTGGTTCACTTTCTCTTTCTTTCATTTATAATTCTTTTTTTCTATTAAGTATAAAGTTTGTTTATTTACAATAGAAGAAAAGAAATTCTTCAATTTTTAGAGGATATTTTTTGAAGGATTACTTGTAAAATATGACTTTCAGGTACGGAGTACCTCAAAGTCCTACGGAGTCCTTAAAATGGCGACGCAAATATCCTGCTCTTTTAATGGAGACGTAATGTATTTCAGATCAAAAGTCGAGTATATCCGAAATTGAAGGATTTAGACGAAGTACTTGGTGGGCCGAGTGCTTGGGAGAACGCACAAATTACCGATGGTATATATTTCCCTTTCAGAAAGAGTGTTTTTATTGGCAGCGTTATTCGTTGATAAAGTTCAATAATACTTACCCGATGGGAAACCGAATTAATTTAGTGATCGGTTAGAGAATCTTCACATAGGGTTCCTACTCATTCGTCGTAAAGAGGGGAGCAGCATGGGTCAACAATATATGTCGGAGGGAGGGTTTCGATGGTTGATGCAGTCATAGAGATATTCCACACTCATGTGGAATAAAAATTAAAGGTATTTATTGTAATTTTATAATTATTTCTATTTATTCTAATTGAAGAATGCTTGCCAGATTGTTTTCTCGCTTCCTTTAGCCGCCCTGAAGCACTTTCTCGATATTATTTTTTCTTGTTTTTCATTGACGCACGGAGGGAAGATAAGATATTGTATTTGTTTATGAAGGCCTTGCTTGGTAACGGAGCTCGACTTTCGGTTAGGTCATCTTCAGCAGCCTATCGGTATTGTTTAATATTGCCAATCAGTATATCTTGTGTTTGAGTCACCTTTGTTCTCATGTATTTTTGTTACTGTTGTTTGCTTGCTGGCTTTCATGGTAAGGCGGAGAGTAGGGGTGCGGTCATACTAATCCTGGATGCCAGCACCTCAGGATCGTAAGGACACTAGTGGTACCTACCTGAGCCGAGGAGCATTTAACTCTCGGGGTGGTGTCGTGATCAACTCCGGATCACCAAAGTTGATGGGTTTCCCTCAATTGGCACTACTAGTACGTACCTCTGTCTAATTGAGGTCACTGATTGCAGAGCGTTGTCCTCGGTGTGGTGGCGATCGTGCTTACTTTATGCAACTGCAAACACGCAGTGCCGATGAGCCAATGACGGTTTTTTACCGTTGTGCGAATTCGGAATGTGCGCATAGGTGGAAAGAGTGAACGGATCCGATTCATCCATTTATTGCATTTTCTTGAGCGGTCGGTCTGTATTTCTAATTATTTCCCCCTTTTTTCTTTTTCATTTGTGTTTGTAAAGCATAAGGATGACGGTCTATAATTAAACTCTCTCTCCCTCCACTCTCGCTTCGCGAAATCGTTCATTAGTGAACTGTTCGCTCATCCCTCGACGTCCATATCCACTCCGTTGAGTGGTTTAGATTGACGATAGAAGACGCTTATTTGTTTTTTTCTCAATTCCTCCAACCCTCAGAAGTATAAGTAATTAATAATTAGTATTATTAGTGTATTTATTTGAATGGTACACTTATTGGCAAAATTGTGGAATAGTGCATTGACAGTTATTTAATTCTTACAGCGATGTTCTACTTGTTCGAGTGTATGCTGTCACTGTTAGCAACGACGGTGGAGATATTCATTTTTTGTTCTTTGTGGGTGGCCTTCGTTGTGGGTGTTTTCGTTATTTCTCGTGGTACTCTTCGAGCGCGATTCTCACCGCTCATTTGCGATTTCCTCGCATTCGCTTTCTCGAGGTTAGTTTTTAAGACAAAGGAGGCATGAAATTCGTTGTAATTTATTAATTAATATGAATATCGGAATTATATTCAGTTGCATTTCAGTTGTAGATTATAGTCGCTTATAAGGTTGCATTCTATCCTCTACCTTTGAGCACAGTCTCGATATACGATGGATCGAGGTCGCCAGTTTGCGGCCGCGATCCTATTCGGGACTGGAATTTTCCATTTTTAATTGTTGGAAGATTGGCCTGTGAGATCGAACGAAACATGGAGATGACTGCATTGATTCACAGAGCTGTCTTGCAATGTTTTCTTTTCAAAAGCTGTCAGTGATATGATTTCGAGCAGACGTTATGAATCTTATCCTCTGTTTTCGAAAAATAAGTATCTAATTTACTTTCCGCCATATAAACTGAAAATTTCCACTTCTATATATTTTTGTGGCATCTTTCCTGAGTTTTCAGCTTAAAATTAACTCATATTTGTCCATTTTCCTCCCTCTCCCTCTTCAGCTTCAGTAATCTATATTTCGGAGAACATATATTTTAGTAACCTCAGAACTTTGGTTATGCACTCTTCTTTTATATATTTTCTCTCAGATGTGCAGTTTAATCATGCTTAGATTCGATCAAGTTGACTTTGTCGTTTTCACGACTTTAATTCGTTTCAGTTCCACACTGTTCGAACTTTTCAAAATGAATCGTCAACGTCGACTTATGCAAAAAATGTTCCTCGAGAATGGACCACCGTTGCATTGTTCGGTCAGCTGTCGTTTGTCTTTATGCTAAACATCTATAAGATTTTCGGCGAGGATCGTTCTGTGAAACAGCTGACCGATGGCGGAGCTCGAAGGGGAGGAAATGATAGTGGTTATCAAAACACTTCTTTGCTCCTATTCCATACTCTCATAAATTTTTAAAGACCCATGTAGAAAAGTTAATGAAGTTCGTAAGGCCAACTCGTCGCGTTTGCATTAGGGCTTTGTTGTGGAAAGGGTATCCTGCAACGCGATCGGTCGAAGATTTCATTTACAGACATCGGAAAGCGATATTTGCATCGATGAGATTATAAATGTTTAGTATAATAAAGAAGGCGGTGGTTTTAAGAAAACTAGTTGAATGGGGTAACGGAGGTATAGGAAGTGCCAGGATGGATACGAAGTGATGGTAGGAACCGATAGAATTATTTGAGAGCTTTTGCATTTGAAGGATAAGTTTTTCCAGTCTTAGCTGAGTTATTAAAGTCATAGTAGATGCAGCATTAGAAGAATGGTTGTTTTCTTAATTGTAGGGCTTCTCATGGTTGTTGGCATCATTTTCATCTTATTCGTGCCTCGAATATTACGAGACGGTGCACTCAAATATTTTCTGGCAATTGAATGTCTTCTTTGTGACGGCGCATTTGTTTTCCGATATTTCGGTGGCTATCTTCAGGATTGTACGCATGTTGGCTGCCTCTTTTCTATAGTTTATTCTTTATGACAGCGATTTGTCCACGAAAAGTTTGTCTCTGCACCTTTCGGGCATCCTATTTTCCATTCCGGTCATGTGTTACTTTCGAGTTCGATAGGTTTTTTTTTCAGCTTTATGAACTCAAAAATTGGTACTACAAAACATTAGATATCGTATAATTTTAGTGGGAATCTTTTATTTTCCTCACAGCCAAATCCCATATTAAACATGAATTACTACTTAAAGAACTTTGAAGCTGATGATGTGTATGTGATGTTAAAAAAATATAAAGGATGAGTTTATATTATTCTTAGTAAGAATTGTATTTATGAGGTCCTTTCATAATCCAATGGTCGTCCTTCATAGGCAAAATAATTTACTGCATCCAGGCAGTTCTTGTGCGTAAGTGGTGAACTTATTGACGTTAGCCGTTTTTCGACGGTGTCATTTGACACACGAGGGCATTAATTCTGTTTATGTTACGTGAACGTACCTGAACAAAGACCTTTGGAAATGAATAAAATTTACAGGTAGGACCAGAAATTATATGATATTAGCTTCTTTCATTCCGTTACTAATACTGTTAGACTGTATAAATGTATTTGTACTGTTAAGATTGGTCGATCGTTGGGCGTGTTATTGAATTCCTATATCGACGAGTTGCACATGTTCTATCGTATCCCAGGCTTTATAATCGCGTCGATTTGCATTTCGTCGTTGATGTTTGCATTGCTGGGATATAGATTTAGCATCGGTTACGGCTTTATTCAAATCGACTTCCGAAGAGAAACAGCTCTGAGGTGCACTTTCATTTTATTTTTCTTAATTAATTTTGCACTAATGCCAAGGGTAGAGTGGTTTGTCAAGTCTACAAAGCGTCTGCTTGCTCTTCGTAGTATCGGAGTTTAACCACCGTCACCTTCACAATTCGGCTCTTTGTGGGGTCGTCTTTTTGCGTTTTGTTTATTAGTAAGGCGACTCGTGCAAACGCATTCATTCGTTTTACGTCGACGCCGTTTTGCAGAAAACTAAGCGTATAGTTTTATAGAGTATCGACTTCAGTAGGGTTTTTAATCCAGTAGTTGTGAGGATCATATAAATCCGAGCATATAATTAACTGTCTGTTATATTTTGATGGAGTTGAATGATTCTTTAAGGAAATTTAAAGTCATTTCAGCAAAATTCTAGCAACATTAATGTCTAAAAAAAGGACAAATTGAAGGCAAATTTTCGCTTTTTTGGGATTATCTTTTTCTTCGCATCTAAAGGATTTACTTTCAGATCTAAACATGAAGAAATCAACAATACTGAGGTAAAAAAGCGACGCAGATTCGTCGAATATGAGCAGATGGGAGGTAATAAAGCACCACTCGTCTATGAACTCTACCAAAAATGCTTTGCTTCCCGTTGAAAGTTGCTTCTCTTTATTCGTTTTTCTTGTACATTTTGAGTATTTGAACGCGCCACTGAGAAATTCCCATACTGAGGAAGTTGTTTCCTTTATTTTCGAGGAACTCTTCGAAGGGTGCAAATTGCGAATTTGTTTAGAAGTATATTTTCCTTTTTTTGCGTAATTTATAAGTTGGAAATGATTTCAATAATGGTAAATGGTGATTATTCAGTAAGTTATATATGCTCATTTATTCCCATACAATCGTTAAGTGAAAGAGCTATCGTTGAAAGCCTTTCTTTCTTTAAATGTATCAAGACAACAATTGAGCGTATAGGTTTATTTTTATAGTTGAGATATTTCCCCTTCAGGAAATTCCACCTCACATGCTCATAGAAAAAATTTCTGATACGATCGTTGAAATTTTAAAAATTTGATGTATTTTCTTGGGAATTTCCTCGTTGTTTCTGAAATAATAATTTTATTGTTTCCGTTATTGTACGGATAATATCAACGTGGAACATTTAAATATGAATTGTTGATTTTGTGGGAAGATTACTGCGACTGCTTCGTTTATAATCACAGGGTCGAGGGACACATCAAACTGCTATCCGGTTCTCGCCTCCATCCACCTAGTCTATGGAGCACTTGTAGAGGGACGGCATACATATAGAACAAGCAGCGATGCCCAAATCAAAAAGAGATTGAGGCTTTGCATCCTCAAGTTTTTAAAGCCTTGAGAGAGCTCAGGAAATCAACGCAACGCTCAGTTAATCTATCATAGGGCCTTCTGAACGAAATAAGATGATCTTTAACCTTGCCAAGGCCTACTCTCTGTTATAGCTTGAAATCAGTGGTAATTTCCCTCTCACCCCCGTCCCTGGGGCCATTTACTATGCATCGCCATTCGTGGATATATGCTTCGTTCGATGTATTCGTCATGTTCGCTTCCGATATTGTGATTGTTGTCGCTTCGGTAATAAATATTACTGAGATGCTTTTCTACCAAGCAATTTCGTTTAGTTGATTTATGATATTTGCTTTTTGGATGCAGTCAATAATATCAAAGAATCGACCATTTATGAGCACAATGAGACAATAAATATTAAACTTCATTATGAAAAAACCGATTGGTTATTGCAGTATTTGATTTTTGGAAGCCTCTGAACGACACGTTAGATTTTCTCGAAAAATCCTATTGTTCCGTTGTAAGTGGATCCTTAGAGGGGGACGGGGCTATATCTAACTTGGTCGCTGATTTGTCATCGATGGAGGCGAGAGACAGGGGGGAGGGGAAGGGTGCAGAAATGTTAGGTCATGCTACGTTTCACTGAGAAATCAAATGTTATGGATTCAAAATCATAATGAGAGGGAGAGATCTGGCAAAGATGAATTGACATATAACAGCTGTGTCGTATTTCTATTGTTCAGACGGAGAAAACAAATTCATTAATGAAGTCGTCGCTAAATGAGCATCAATCAAACTGTGTCACCTCCACGAACATAAGTTAATCGAGAAAAACCTATCGCGCGAATTTACCAATTACAGTGGAGAAATTGTACAGCGAAGACTGACCCCGTCTGAGGTCAGGTACACAACCGACGGGACCTAGCTCCACTTCACCGTCGAGATCGCCGCGAAGAAAGGCTTCTTCAGCGGTTTCTTTTTTTAGTCAGATGAAGATCAACGCCTAGGTCAGTACTTAATGCACGTTTCCATATATGCTTTATTAATAATTAAAGTAATTGCCGTTATTGAAGATGGTGGAATTAAATTTGGATCGGTCATCGGTGGGGGATGCTCCCACAATTCTCCCCAGCCCTCGTTTCCATATGAAGAGGATGATATGATCGTATTTTACCCAGCCTTGTTGTGCATTCCCCCATCCTATCCCATAAATTCCGTTGTTACAGCATCACCAACCTATACCGACGAAACAAATATCCCCCCTCCCCCACAAGCATAATAAATAAAACACTCGAGAGCGATCAATAGAGGCACACACCGACTCGCATGTTGTCCGAATGCGGCCGCCTCGCCTGCATTCATACACGTCACAGAAACGTTGCTTTGGTGACGTTGCTCTAAGAGCGCGACCAATCACGATTCAGCACGTCTTGCCACGCCCCGCCCAACTATTTAAAAGCACCTCACCTATCGGCGCTCATCTATAGGCCGCACTTCATTCATCGTCGCTTGAGTTACCCGAGTTGGTCGAGTTGTTGAGCTCGAGCTTGTGTGCTCGATCTTAATTATGTGGGTTGTGGGCGTCGTTTGCTTTTTGATTGCGATCTCGTGATGTCACTGTCCAAAAAAGTTCCTTTTCTAGGTTTTTTCACTTCCGTTGTGTCGCTGCAGCGGGGGAGGAGGGAGGAGGCAGATTGAGGGGAATAGAACTACGATATGGAGATAGAAGGTTCCTGAGGTCGATAGATTTATTACCGGCCGTGGGACAGGTGAAAATAGCTTTTTCCCTTCAGCTTATCCGACACAGCAATAGGCGTTCCACTCAATAGTTTAACGAGAGTTCAGCCGTTTCACTTCGCACAATATGCCGAAAGTGCACTGGCACCTTTTTTAATGATGGTGAGGTCACCCCGCCTATTATATTTCAAGTCCTCGTATCTTCTTCGACTTTTCCTCATTCCCTCTCCCTTTCCGCTTTCCATAAGTCAGCAAATTGGTGGGAATAAATCTAACCCCGAGACTACTATTTATAGGTTATTTGAATGGAATTAGTTCAGGTGTTTGGGATATACTGATACGTGATCGGTGTTTAGCCATATTTTGCCCTTCTTAATAGGTGTATGCTAATTCCAGGATGAGAACGTTATTCGCCCTCGGTATTATAGCCTTTGTGGCTATTTGTGTTTTCTCTGAGGAAAAGACAGAGGAGAAGAAAGATGTGAAGTACGGAACGATAATTGGGATCGATCTTGGAACGACCTACAGGTAATATTTCGGGCTTTTTTCCTATATACTCTTGTAAATTACACTAGGAACGGTGGGAGGAGGCAACTAGGTGGGGATGCATTCAATTCTTTGTTGTGCGAAGCATTTTCCTCTCTACATCTTTGAATGCACTACATAGCAAAAGGTTATGTTAATTGCTGTCCTGGAACAGACTACGTTAACTCAGCGAGACGAGACTGGACTCTTGCATAATTTTTTAGAATCATCTTGGAGGTTATTAGTTCCATGTTTCTGGGTTGTTGTCTAATGAGTTTCCGATTTATCCAGAAATGGTGGTTTGAGCTTGGATTGTTCCCGGATAGTAGTCCTGATAATTGGATGGCGGCCGCTTCACGCTAGGTTCTGGTCTTTCATACCGGTTCTCCGAAGCAGATTATTGCTATAGCTGTGAGATGTGCTTGTAAGAAACTGTTTTATTAAAATGCGGGAAGCTTTTCCATTTGTTTTAAATTCATAATTATATGATTGCAGTTGCGTGGGTGTGTTCAAAAATGGACGTGTGGAAATCATTGCCAACGACCAGGGTAATCGTATCACACCGTCTTATGTTGCGTTCACAAGCGACACAGGTGAACGTCTGATCGGTGATGCGGCCAAGAACCAACTCACGATCAACCCTGAAAATACGGTTTTCGATGCCAAACGGCTTATCGGTCGCGATTACAACGACAAGACTGTACAGGAGGATATGAAAGTCTGGCCATTCAAGGTTAAAGCCGTTTGCATTGCTTTCGTTTTTAGTAAGATTATGTGGTGTATTTGTGGCCTGAATGAATTTTATGACTTGTAATGGCATGTATCGTGCCCAGTAAGAAGGACAGGACAGCGGATAGAGGTGCTTCCCACCAGTTTTCTTACAGCGATATACAATCTGGTATAGGAATTGAGTGCACAGTTTCGTTTAGATATTGCCCGAAGTTCTTCAGTTGTGATTTTCCACTACGTTGACTTGTTGCAAATTTCCCATTCTTCATCCCTACCGCTACCGAACAATCTCCAGTAAGCTAGCAATGTAATGGGATATGTCAGTCGGGATGGTTGAGTTATGGTTTCATGACGAGAAAAAAGTTAACCGCTTCAGTTGTATTTTGAATGAACGATGGTCTGAAATCGGTTGGTCTGAAACCCCCTTTGAAAACTTTTTTTTTCAGTTGACAAATAAGAATAACAAGCCGATGGTACAACTGAAAGTTGGCAAGGAGACGAAGACATTTGCACCGGAGGAGGTATCGGCAATGGTTCTAGGCAAGATGAAGGAGATTGCTGAGTCATACCTCGGCAAGGAGGTAAAGCACGCTGTCGTTACCGTGCCTGCCTATTTCAACGATGCTCAGCGACAAGCGACGAAGGATGCGGGTACCATTGCAGGCCTCAATGTTGTTCGAATCATCAACGAGCCGACCGCAGCTGCTATTGCCTATGGACTCGACAAGAAAGAGGGTGAGAAATATTGAGATTGTTTTTGGAAGCAGAGCGGGGAAGGGAAATGGAAAGGGATGTGGATTGCAGTGATTGTGTATAGCGACAGCGCATCCCCTTTCTCGTCGTTCTGTTATCACATTGTGGTGCGCGTTTCTCCTTCCTCCGCTTTTTTCTGCCCATCCTGTCCTGGTCACTTTTCCTCTATGGCGATTCTTTGCCTATGGATGCAATATTCATGCATTTTTAGTTTTTTTCGTCACTCGTTTGATACCCGTTTCTTAAGTCCTCATGGATTATAATGATGATGGGAGAGGATGACCTTTCAGGTGAACGCAACATTCTTGTATTCGATCTTGGTGGCGGTACGTTCGATGTGTCTATGCTGACAATCGACAACGGTGTGTTCGAGGTATTGGCCACGAATGGTGATACACACTTGGGAGGTGAAGATTTCGATCAGCGTGTTATGGAGTACTTCATAAAGATCTATAAGAAAAAAACCGGCAAGGACATCCGTAAGGATAATCGAGCCGTGCAGAAGCTTCGCAGGGAAGTCGAAAAGGCGAAGAGAGCTCTTTCCACCCAACATCAGGTCAGACTCGAGGTCGAATCGCTTTATGAAGGAGAAGATTTTTCGGAGACATTGACTCGAGCCAAGTTCGAGGAGCTCAATATGGACCTGTTCAGGGCAACGATGAAGCCAGTTCAGAAGGTTAGTCATTGAGCTTGTATCCAGTGAATAAATGTAACCATGAAGGGCGACTCGTTCTGTAATTTTTGATGTTTGAAAAATATAGAATGAAGGAACAGTTATTATTCTGGGATCATAATCCGTTTGTTGATTCGTTTCATGCTTTCGTGATATGACCATAGTACATTAGTCTCTGCGTATATCTTTATTCATCTCTAGCGGTTACAAATGCTTCATAAAGCGAATCCGAGTACTTGTAGGCAAGGAGGCTGGTTTTTGTGGTTTTAATGTTGAAGTGCGGGCGCCGCAAATCCATGCGTTTTAAGATCTTCGCAGGAAATCTTAGAGACACTTGAAGACACATGCTGATGTATCAGATTGAAAGGGAACTCTGACATTACAGGTTCTGGAAGATTCGGACCTCAAGAAGGAGGACGTGCACGAGATCGTGTTGGTGGGTGGTTCTACTCGAATCCCGAAGGTGCAGCAGCTTATTAAGGAATTCTTCAACGGCAAGGTGTGTTTTCTGTCGTACCTCTTGTGAGAAGTAGCTAGTGCCCTGTGATGGTGACGGAGTGAAGGAGTCTTTTTGTAAGTTCACACCTGGAAAGTTTTCTTTAGTGCTTCATTTGTATTGCTACTGCATTTTCGTTACACTGAGTGCATTATTTCCGGTTTCTTTTTTCCGTGTTTCTGGTTGAAGCGTTGTTACTTGTGAGAAAAAAGTCGGGTTTGAATGTTGTGCAGTTCTTATATGTAGTGAACAATGTTCAGGCTTCGTGCCGTTTTGTGCAGTTTTCGTTTTAATTTTGAAAGGTATGTATCATAGGTGAAGAACCTTTAGAAGTTAGCGAAATGTTTCGAAAGAATGGATGCAGTCGGTACCTGGTTGACTTTCATTCGAACTTTATGGGTCGTATCTTTAGGAGCCATCGCGTGGTATCAACCCGGACGAGGCCGTTGCGTATGGGGCGGCTGTGCAAGCTGGCGTGATCTCGGGTGAAGAGAACACAGGCGACATTGTGCTGCTTGATGTGAATCCTCTTACGTTGGGTATCGAAACGGTCGGTGGTGTGATGACGAAGCTGATCACTCGAAATACGGTGATCCCTACCAAGAAGAGCCAGATATTTTCCACAGCTGCTGACAACCAGCCCACTGTGACCATTCAGGTTTGTGTTGATGTGTCAAGTATGTTTCTTTTAGGCTAAAATGGGCCTATTTAGAAGAGCTGCATTTTTTTCTTTTTAGTTAATAGTCTCTTACTATTCACATTCGCTGATATTTCTATACTTCTTGTGAATGAGAACAATTACGTGGATGAGTGCATTTTTTTAGGTTTATGAAGGTGAACGGCCAATGACCAAAGACAATCATATCTTGGGCAAATTTGACCTAACGGGCATTCCACCGGCACCTCGTGGTGTGCCTCAGATTGAGGTCACTTTCGAGATCGACGTAAACGGTATCCTGCATGTTACTGCTGAAGACAAGGGAACCGGACACAAGAATCAAATCACAATTACCAATGATCAGAACCGTCTCTCTCCTGAGGACATTGAGAGGATGATCAACGATGCGGAGAAGTTTGCCGATGATGACAAGAAGGTACTGCTTCCGACGATTTCTTTATAACCCATTGAGTTTTCTTTCCGTTCTCCAAATGAAGTTCTGAGCGGAGCACGCCTATGTGTTCCGTGAGAGAGGGAAAAGGAAAATGTACCTTCGAACAAGGTTCCTATGCTACCTGAACGCAACCGATTATGGGACTGCCTTATCTTTGAGAGGGCAAGTTTTTCGTATGGTAGAAGACTGACTGGGTTTTAGGCAGTTCCGAAGGAGAGGAGTTCTTATCTGGTCCGCTTGGTTGAAACCGCTTACGTTGAGGTGGTTTCAGGTGAAAGAGCAGGTTGAGGCAAGGAACGAGTTGGAGGGTTACGCATACTCACTGAAAAATCAGATCGGAGACAAAGAGAAGCTGGGTGGCAAGTTGGACGACAGTGACAAAAAGACAATTGAGGAGGCCGTTGATGAGGCTATTTCGTGGCTCGATAGCAATAAGGTTTGTTCATTCAGCAATTTCGCCGAAATTTAAATGTCTGTACATTCAGATTTAGCCAGACGTCTCAAACGCATGGACTGAAGGCATTCCCAGACTGCAGTGAAATAAAAGGAAATTGTCTCGGAATGGTGGAGTGAATCGGTCATCAGTGTTGGAAAATTCGCAGCCCACCTGTGGGGAAAGAGCGGATGTGAGCACGGTGGACCTGTGTGTAGCTGAGCAACGCTTTACATCCCTCCGCGCATGTGGGGAAGAAAAGCTTGTGCGTTTCTCTTGCTAGGGCTCGTCGTAATGTCGCTGCCCGGTACTGCTGGCAGGTGTTCACATTGGATTGAACCGTCTGCATTCGAATATTTCTTAATTGAGCTCATTAATTCATCCCAACCAGACTCGTCACATACTTGAAGTCTTCCCAGTCCAGATCGCATCATGTTTCGCCGTAGATCAGGTAAGTTGTTTGCTGTACTTGTACTTTGAACGACGTACGACATTGCTGTTACATACTGCTCGTGGGGTTGAATTTTAATGGGTAGCTTTGTAGGATGCTGCAATCGAAGATCTGCAACAGCACAAGAAGGACCTCGAGAGTAAGGTGCAGCCGATCATCTCTAAGCTGTACAAGGATGCGGGTGGTGCCCCGCCACCAACGGAGGACAAGGACGAGCTGTAAACTTGATGTCATGGTTGCAACATGATGTCCTCGTCTGGTGTGCTTACTTTCTTGCGGGTCTTCGTTGCTTCGCGACCTTAGCTTGTTCATTGTTTCGAGGAGCGGAAGTGTGTTTGGCCCGTCGTCTTGTGTGATTCCTCACCAGTCCATGTTCTCTCTTCCAACTCCTTGTGGCAATCCGTTGTGATGTGCTTTCATCCCCCGATGACACCAGCAGCAAAAATCTCTGGCATTGGGTCGCCCCATCTAAGTTATTATTTTTACGATTCTTGTAGGTATGTTGGGCGCACTACTCTGTCGCCGATGCGTGCGTGCTCGATTTTTTAATGACCCACAATGCCCATCGTACTGCGTGTATGTTTCATATATGTTACTTTCTCGTTGATCTTGTGTGTTGCTCAGCGTCTTAATAAACATTTCTTATTTAGTCGAACTGATTTTACTCGTTACCACACTTGGCGGGTGAAGGAGGATGAGTAACGGTTGAATATGTGGACGGTCAGGTAGAGAAATTTTTTATTTCTCAGCAACAAGTGAAACACCAGAAGAACAAGTTTCCAACAACGATCGCAACCACATACACCCGTTTAAGGAGCTAACAACGAGCCATAGAGCCAGCGAAGAGGACAGTTCAACTCTTCAAATTATCATAGTGAGAGTCAACTGCTGCCCACGCATATTTCAGACTCAAGTAATTATGCGCTTGTTGTCTGAATCGCACTGGCCTGCAATGTAGGGGAACGCTGAATCTCTAGACTGCAACTGATACGCCACTAAACACACCGATCTAGCAACCAGCTGATGTTTTGCAAGCAAGCTCCTCACTGCATGACTTTTCATTTGCCTAGTGCCCCTGACCATTCATCACAAAGAAGAAAGAGGTAGACCTGCTTCAAATAAAGTACTAGAAGCAGGATTCGTGCCCCGCTATCAGAACCAACAGGCCTACCAGCAACAGTTTTTAGCCTCCCTCTCTCCGACTTCCACACTCTCTCTTTTCCAAATAGCTTGTGCCCGCGCCACATTTGCTTTACTTCTCTAACCAGTTAGTGAATACATCCACCGATCGCAACCACGTATAAGGCACAAATCAATTTTGCAACAAATTCCCCGTGATTTTCCCCGTGCACGAGATTTCGCCCAGCAATGATCACAGATAAAAACATTCTGGAGTTTCAAATGATCCACGTGCCAGTGGGAACAAAACAATAATGATAAATGGATTCATTTCAAGATTTACACGTAGCAGACGGGTTACTGGTGCGAGGCAGCCTCTCCTCCAGGAGCCTGAAATACCATCTGCTTGAAAATAATAACACACTCAGGTATTACAGTCACTTCGACGTCCCAAAGGTCTTATTTAACCAAAAAAAAAGCTTTCTTTAGGAGAACAACATCTGATGCATTTATAGATGACGCAACGCGATACTAAGTACATTTCTCCTGCTCCTTAAGCTTACTGCCTACCGATTCAAATCTACCTGCCACGATTCAACAGTTGCGTCCTCACAACACCAACCAAAAAATGAGACATAAAGCTATAGTGATTTCCCGAACTAAAAAAAATTTGTAAACACATAGTATATTATATGAGGACGTCAGACCTTTCCAATGGATAGCACCCCATCTGCCCTCTTTTCGACGAGAATATGAATGTTTCTATTGTCTCATCATTATCAACCATATGTCAGGTTATTATTAAATAGGAAAAAGCCAATGAAGTAACCTCGGCATGCTGTCCAGTGCGCGGTGTCGATGCGATACGATCCAAAAACGGCTGTACATGGTCATCATCCATCACTTTGAACGGCATATCCTTACCGACGATCGCTATCGTCGTATTCTATAGAACAAACCCTGATGCTTTCTTCAGCAAAACTGATTGCCAAAGGAATCAAAGGAAACCATATATCGTATCACTTCAAGATGGAAGGAGGCAATGAACATACCTCAGAGATGAATAATTAAATGAGACCCAAACCAATCCCTTAAAACAACAGTAAACCGAATTTTCGCCAGCTTCAGAAGCAACCTCTCCAACTTGGCCATTCAGAGTAATATATTCATTTCCTTAAAGCTTTATTAAGAAACATTTGGTGAAATACGCATAACGCCTTCTTTCAACGATTACATAAGCAAGTAAACAAATACATATATTGCTCGCCTTCTTGGAAAGATTATCCTCGGCTGGTAGGGTATCGCGCAATGCGAGTAGTGCCAATTCGACTAAGCGCTCGACATTTGCTGAAAACATTAGAATGACGGCAAAAAAAAGAAGGTAAAATCCCCGCCACTCGCCACAGCACATATTTTCCAAATGAGCCTTAACTGCTGGGTGCGGAGGAAAGTACCGGATTGAGATAGGTGCAAATCCCTCTATTTATGATGGCGCAGAAGAATATCACAACTTACGCCCCTATTAAGTACAGACCAAACTGCTTCACCTTGCTTCTCAGATGGCAATGAATTTGAAATTCCTCTACTACAGAGAAATCTTTGAGATGAATATTCTCAAACACCCATCATGCTCCACCTAAGTGGGCCACTAAAACAAAAATATTTGTTAGCAAAATACCAAAATATCAAATCTGCACCATTTTCAGGTGGGCAGCGATAATAGAAGCGGTCGCCTTACCCTTTAAAAAAGAGGTGAAATAGACGAATGGCAATCATAATTCTCAAAAACGGATGCCAACCATAAACTCCACCCGAACTTTAAGTAACTTCGGTATAGTTGGATCCATCCCACCGACAAGCTTACCAAATCCCACAATACTATTATCGTTTCATTATTTCCCAAAACATTTACGACATTATGGAGGAAACTTTGTCTTATGTCTTACAACTGCGGCAGTGTAGACGATGAATTTCCATATATCCCACTGCTCAAATTTCACACAAATATTACCCCCAAAGTTAACAAATCATTAAAGCAAGAATGTGTAGGCTCCATAAAAAATCCGATTCGATGAAATACCGTTCGCGAATTCATCAAGGTGCCTCTCTAAGAATGTGCGGGCACTCTGTGAACGTGCCCCGATCGAGCTTGCCAGTGTCTCAACGACTTCAGCAGAAGGATCCGTCTTCACAATATGAGCGCCTCGTTCCTAAATCCATTCTTTTCTTTTCTTTCATGGAAGTATACATGTAAATGAATACATATGTACATGCAAGTACATATATCTATTACAGTTATACTTGTCGTATATTATTATATCTTCTAATTACTTTAGAATAGATAAATGCTCAGCAGAAATCAAACATCTTAGGGTTTCTGCAATTATTCAGCAGTTTTCAAAAACCAACCCGCAACCTCAAATAGGTGTCTCCATAAAAAAAAGATTTCAAAGCATCGATAAAGAACCAAAGCTGCGATTTCGAGATCGCACAAAGCATTACGAAAAGAAATTACATGCAGCTCGTCGTAAAAACGCACATCCATGAATATCCTGAAAGATCGAGACCTCAAGATGAACGCTTTGAAATCTTATTCTCATCCATAACTGAACTCAATCTCGAATTTGTGAACTCGCAAATGTGGATTCTGGCTACAAGCAGCAAATAGGCAGATTCCAGACGACATGATGGCAACTCCACCTCTATCGCCAAGCGCGCAACCACAAAGAAATTCGCAAAAAGCACAATGCTAAAAAAGAATTTGGATAAGGAAGTACAAGATATGATTACTGATAAGAATTTAAAGATTAGACAACCATCATCATCAAAATTTTCCACAATCTATTCGATAAATTCGGCAATTCCAATAATAAACATACATCATAACCGGCAATAACCAATCCAACACCAAAAGGACGGCGCCCATAATGCTGCGTATTTGCTTGCAGTTCTGAAACAAAAGGTAAAGCGAATCTTGTTACATTATCACCGATCACATGCAACCACCATTAGCACATAAGCAATCTATGCTCGTCAATTCTGGCCTCATAACCCATTCTGAACTGTCTTAACGAAATATAAGACAGCGGAGCTCAACTTCCCATATAAACGTTGTTCTGCAATGCTAGACTGATGCTAATCACAGAGATAACGTGTTGAAAATAATAGCGACAATACCGCAGAAGCAAAAGCCTGAAAAACTTTAATGCCATTTAAATAATTGACTGTATTCTCAGCAAGACGATGAATCTGCGAGTGCCACTCAAGAAAATTTCAATGACGTGCAAACGACGGCTCCAAAACGACCACAATGACAGCTCCAATATGAGCACGATTACGTGCATCTCGTCGTGCTTTGAAAACACAAAAGAGTTCGCAGCAGAGGGACACAAAAACAAAACCATCTAGTTTACCACTCCGATTTTCCTTGCCCCTCTCTTTGCAAAAGGGATTGCAGGAGCGGATAAATCCGGATATCATAAGCTGGGAATAGTCGCTATGACCTTCTTTTAGCCTACATCTTAAACATGGAAACAAGAAACAACATACTCAGCTGAATGCGATTGCTGAGCACGTGGATCGGCACAGGCTCCTTGTAATCCCATCGCCACGACGCACATTCCGTTTGCAGGAATCGACTGAAATATCTGCTATAAACAAAGAACCAACTAACGAGAGGGAAAAATTAATCAAATTTATTCTTGAATACTATAAACACCGTTTACCAATCAACTCCGACAGATATAACCCAATTATCTCACCGCGACTATAAGATCTTTTTAGAGAGAACGATGGAATTTTGGTAAAATATCAAAGAAACATACGCTAGAATACGACCATCTGAGAGAAGACCGGCAATAGAGGCACCTGCATGCACGTCGAGTTCATAAACCTTCTTTTGATGGGAACATAATTCGTTTGCAGCACGCTGTAAGTTATTACTTCGTTGTAATGTCTTAGAAGCGAGTAACGTTAATCATCTCAAAAAAAAAAAATCAAGCAAAATGCACCGGACGGGAAATGTGGCTAGGTGAACAAGCTTACTGCTGAGCTCCGACACCGGCTCCGGAGCTATTGAGCATCTCAATCTCACTTTAGCGAAATCACGTTTGATGATATACTTAAATGAATAAGCTCAGAGATGAAATTACGACAGCAAAGTACCTTCAAAGCGACGAGTACAGCGTGCGTGTTACTTTTAACACCAACCGTCGCGCTACCTTGTTTCATCGCCTCCACTGCATAGTCCACTTGGTGTAGGCGACCCTGAAAAATAGACCCGTATCCAACTAAGAGTAAGTAGGAAAATAAGTTCCCCCCCCCCCCCTGTCTCCCCAACCTTTCCTTATTACTTCCACTCACTTCCAGCAATTCCCATCAAGACTCCGTATTAAGCGAAATATCAGCAGAACAATAATGCTCCTCTAACATTGCAAGGCTAAAGTGCAACGACATTATAAGAGTTTCTTTGTGGCTTGACGGAAGGATGGTACGGACCGTAACCATACTCAGTTGTAGGCAGAGAATTTTTAGGAAGTTGCGTGACATAAGGCCGTCAGATGTATCGAATGCACGTATATGAGCTTTTAAATAACACAAATCAAATAACCATCCTATTCTGACGATCTTCGTTTAAGAAATGGTACCGATACTATGATGCCGATAGTGTCTTAGTAATCGGTGTATGTCGTTCGAATTTTATGTAAACGCATATATACGATTCAAACATATAGATAAGACTGAATAACCTGTGGACTCCAAACGGTGACATCACTGTCGTATTGGTTACGGAACATAGCTGAAAGACGCCAACAACTCGCCGAGCACACCTGTAACATAGTTCGGTGTTTGTGTTGAGTGTTAGCAATAAGTGAAACCGGCAAGAGCTTTCTAGCTAATGTAAGATATTCTTGTGGACTAGTGAGAAGGAATGGAGAAAACAATACCGATGAAGCGAATTCTAAGAAGCAAAAAACGAATAATAACAACAATAATACCTTTAAAAAAAAGATTTATTACCAACTAGTAATTAAATAATAAAAATTTTCGGCTATATTTGTGTATTAAAGAAAAGAAAATGAAATAAAACATCGTCAGAGCGCAAATGTAGAGTGAAGTAATAAAGTATAGGCAAGCGTGGATTTGTGTTGCAAACGCTAGGATCATCTCTCAGGAGTCATTTTTCAAGGATACAGGTCACAAAGGCCACCTCCAATTAGTCAACTAGACATCCCTTTAGACCTAAACGACAATAAACCACCAAATCCCCCGCTCGGAGCCGGCACAACAATGCGATCATACCGATCCCCTAGGAGAGCCTCGAATTCTCTCTCTCAATGATGACAATAAGCGGCGCCTAAAACAGCGACAAAATGCACATCACTACAGCAACAACCGATTAAAGAAGTGAGCGAGCATCCGTCCGATCGTTTTCGCTCTCTTCGTTCTCGTTTCATCGCCATTGCAGAGTTCATCTCAATGCTAACACATCGAGAATAAATAATATCTTGCAATCAACGTATATATTGCCTCCCCGAAGAAAGACAACTTCACTGCGAAGCTTCACAGATATCAGTGACTCTTGAGATCATTTGTTGCGTCCTACTCTTACACAACTTTAAACATTACGCAAATAGCCCACATCCACCGAGGGCGCTTATCTCGAACATCACTCAAGCCTATCTCCCATCCATCGCCTCGTATATCGTCCTCCCACTTTGTTCACTCTCATCGAAACATTCGATCATAGCTACAACGAGCTCTCATTCAAATGAAAACCTTAAGGCAACGTCAGTAAAAGCTTTCTCTTCGTTTCATCTTCGCTGAGTGTCTGCTTCAAGTGGTTCTGCGTCACTTTGAATATTCGAAAGTACTTAACCCCATCCCGGAAGCGACAGTCAAGTAGATCTTGATCAAATCGGGTCTTGGTTGTGGTCCTGGTCGACTGAAACAGGTAAGACCTCCGGCAAAACGGAACCCAGTAACGACGTCGAGCGGTTGTGTCGAAACCAGTTGTGGGATCTGGACGCGGCTGACCAACACCGATTAGAAGACGCATACAGACCTCGTCTCTCAGCGTGTCTTCTCATTGTGCACTGTTAAATTCTGCTTGATTTATTAACTGTAATGTGTTTCCCCACATACCTTTACACTTACTCTCTGACCCGACCTCTCTCTGAAAATGCCGTTCCCGACAACCTGAACTGGCCCTGCAGTTCTCTTCACACTGAATGAGCTAGCCGGCCCTTACCGAAACTTTAGAATGTCTCTTATGAGAACAAAAACGTTGATTTTTACAGCTCGGGAGCAACACGGGCATGTCCAATGGTAAAAAAATTCGGAAGAAAATGACTGCAGCCTGCTCGGGCCCACATCTAAGGAGATTAGGTTTTTGCGTGTGGGGAAACTAACTGCGAGGGGAAACCGGAATATGTTCGACGGCTTCATGGGCTAACCACCTTCCTCCTCAGTTTGTGTTAATTCCAGCTCCGGAGTTCACCGATCACTCCGTGAACTCGCATACTGCGAAACATTACCACTAACGACCTCATGCATCTATACGTACATTCGATTTGACTCATACTCAAGAACTAAACTGCTTGCACAGAAAATCATTATCTGCGTAGGTGTAATGCCGACCATGCCATTGGGATTTCTGCTGGGCTGCACCTTCAACGATGCAATGCATCGCGCTGCCACTATTCTTGAAGGGTAGATCGGATAATACTGGATCATTGCCCTAGAAGTCACGAACTTCATGTTTTTGAGTGACATACCTAGGACGTCGTCAACGTCCTGATCGATTGGCAGTCGTTGCAAAAACTCGATCCACAATTCTACTCATAATCATCCAAGTAAGAACTTTTTACCAAACACGAATGAAAGAGTTGTGAACAATATGAAGCAAACTGACAGCAACACTACAAACGGTTTTCAAGTGTCGCAACAATGTGAACAGAATCGCCACAACATCAACAAAACAATGCATTTGAAAGTTATACTTGTTCGGGAGGAAATACATCAAATAAATAACGCAATTCCCCCCAATAATTCATTACATTTAAAGGCACACCACCTTAATACAGCTCATGCATAGTTGTGAAAGGTGCATTTAATGGGAACTTCCCCTAGATCGACGCACACAAGACGTTTCATCATCTGCGGTCGATGTTCGCGCTTTCCCTTCGAGATATTAGAAGTGCAACTGCGGGATACTCTACACTACCTGTGACACCCTTAGCCGATTAAGGAGATCTTCAGTCCGAGTAGCGAAAGCACCTCCCAAACAAAACAATTATCGAGGAAGTTATAACAGAAGAAAACTCACATGAGAGACACAAAAAGTGAACCAAAAGCATCAATGAGATATCGATGAATTGAACAGACAACAAATCGGAAATCAAAGAAACAAGTTGCAACCAGCAGGAAACGAATAATGGGAGATTCCACGACCAACTATGTCGAAACTAAAGACGTTCTCGTCTCCTATTTGCCGGGTCCGAAATCGGTAGTAAAATGTTCCCCTTTTCTATTTCCCGGAGCCATGAAGGAAGGCCGGTAAGAAAGCAACATACGTGAATGACAAGCACATAACCACCTTCTCCCTCTTACGAAGAGCAAAATAACCGCTCCCTAATCCACTGCATCTAAATTCAACCAAGGGGTATGAAATTGCCTGCTCAGTTGCCACGTTTCCTGTGATAACAGGACGACACTACTGCAACCCTCCCCCCTCCCCACCGATGCTCTTATTTGTTAATTAACTGTGAAAATTATCCTCTTCTGTCGATCGACCATAATGACGCCATTAGCAATGTACATGTCAACACACTGCTGCACAGCCTCCTCAGGTATTCCTCTCGAGAGGCACTTGTTGAGTGCTTCTTGCAGTGGCACTGCACGGTCGTCACCTGAGGTGGCATGGTAGAGATCACGAATCACTGCGAATGCCTGATCGATTGGTGATGCTCGATAGCGCTGCTGTTGCTGCTCGGGACGCAGCGACGCTTTGCAGGCCTAAATACCTCAACTTTAAAATTAACATCAAGAAAGAACTTTCCCTACAGCAACTTCCAAGCTAGTCCCGCAAGCATCCAACGCTTCGTAAGACTCGGAGGAAAAGATTCGTTAAACTATGAACGTCGTTTGGTGGCTGTAAATAACTCTAAGCGAGCGATGTTTTTCGCTCACTATCGCTCTCCATCGTAACTTTGTGGATGAAAGTCCATAAATTCTATTCCACTTCCTTCTGCCTTTAAGCCGAACCATCATACCAAAAATGAGACAAACCTCCACGAGTCGAATTGCCTCTTCAATGTCGCCTGCATGCACCGTATCGGCGAGGCGTAAACGCGCTAATGCAGTGCTCATTCGAATCACAGCCAACAGACTTCGTGGTGATGTAAACATTGAGTCCTGTATTAAAAAAAATTGGTTTAAAGGCCAAAAATACCTAACACAACGACTAGGAATAGGGCTAATTGTGGCGTTCAGACTACTGAAGCCGGAATGGAAGGCGAACTCCGACAAAAAAGTGCTTCCTGTCAATGAGCTATTTCTCCATTTATGACCAGGAATCTTCTTTCACATCGGAACCAAGATAGAGAGCAGCTTGCGACACAACATTTAAGTCAGCACCGCACAAGCCGCTATATCGAAACCAAAACAGCTGACTCAATGGCTTCCAAAAATTACAATATAAGGCCAAGGCCAGCAAATATGAGGTCCGCATTTTGAGTCACTAGCAGCAAAAATTACTCAAACTCCATGTACTCATGAGGATAACCTGACTTAGAATTAACTTTAATATGCAATTACAATTCGTATTCGTGCGACCATAAGGTGCAAATCATCCTATACCATAAGCTGCAAGCAGTGGAGCCGATAGCTTTTTCCACAATACTATTTGCAGTTGTTAAACAACGTAAATATACAACAAAAACCCACGTTTCATGGATTCTACAGGTACTTTTCTCCAAAGTATTCGCTATGAAAATACGAACATCCGAAATCCGATGTAAAACATGACAACAATGACTGATGAAGATTGGGACAATAGCGTCAACTAAATGAAATGAGAAAACCTTATTGGTGCGTGCATCCTTTCTCAGATCGACGTACATCTCAACGAGACGTTCTCGCAGCTTCTCCTCAACCACCGGTTGCTTACGTTTACATATGGCTATGTAACGTCTAGAAATGATATTTCATCGTTATTTACCAAACGTACTAGATGCTCATTCGTTTCTCTATCCCGCGGGCATTAACCACGCCTATGCCTGGGACCTTCTTCCGCCATTGCTCCACCTTCAGCACGCAAGTAATGCGTATCCTCTGTCTGCGAGTAAAAGTACTCTCTCACACCTTTCTCACACAGTTAAAAGATCGAAAAGGAAACAAAAACGATAAAAATGCTTAGGCACTGTTCTACACGCCACCTTGATCAAATGCCCCTGTTGACTTTTATGGATATGGTATGACCAAATTCTAAAAGTAGTCTCCACTGCTGCATGTTTCTCATTAGAAAACAGTGACCAATTTGACTATCATCATGAATAGCGGAAGCCCAGACATAAGGACCTATGCCTCTCTTCGACCCCCATCTCTTCCCCTCTCAAGGATTTTTAAATGCCTATAACTGCGGTGTTATATTAGAGACAGGAAAAGCCTGTAAACCCTTCTATTTGAGATTCCGATGAAAATCATTAAGAATGAAAATTCAGTAGCATACCTGATGAGTTTCATATCAAGAGGTTTCATACCCTTTTTCTCTGGCTCGTGCCCCTGCATATGTACATAAGTGATGTGCTCCGCCAAACGTCTGTCACCCTCTCTGTCCGGTTTATCCTGGAATTGCAATCTGTTTTTGAGATCAATCTGAAGTGAACCCCTACCTATTGCAGACCTCACCTTCCATGTGACAACTTCACACGTGCCTTCCCAATCCCTTATTTGCCTCAAGGAGAACTGTACTTTAGTCGGTCAGAGAACCTTTTGACAGATGCAGCAAAAAGCTGAAAAAAAAAGTTCATTTAGCCATCACAAACATGTCATCACCAGCATATCTACACAAATTTGCAAAAATGAATCGGAACCGATACACCAGTGTTCATCAAGGTACCTTGCAGATAATGACTTTTGAGTTCTTTCCTCTCGGGCTATTTTCCCCTCCATCCCAACCTAGAGTCATCCTTTCGTACCCACTTTCGTTAAAGTGTAAAGTCACAATGACTATATTAGCAACTTTGTCCACCACAGGGATAATTCAAGAATGGGAAATTGATAACGAACACTACTCCCCGACACGTCAGCACTTTTGAATATCACAGTCATTGCTGACCTTGGTACTGTTATTCGTATCTTTCCCAACTGCTATTTGTTCATTGCAAAGGAAAGCAGCAAGACTACTGCGCTCGCTCAGTCCGACTCCTGACCTTTGCATTCGAATTTTTGTTAGGCTAATACCATTCCTTTGAGCATCGACCAAAAAATTTTTCAGAGTAATTGTTTACTCACCTGAATTAGCCAAATCATATCGAATCTCGAGATTAACGCCGCTGGCAGATCAACGTTCTGCTCGATGCTTTTCTTCGGATTATACCGACCGAATGCCGGGTTCGCAGCTGCTATTATTGATACACGAGCATTCAACGTTGTCATTATACCTGCCTTAGCAATTGAGATCGTTTGCTGCTCCATCACCTGGACGACATCAGAAAATTACGACGATGCTCCAAAGCGACAATCGCTGAATGAATGCTCCGTGAGACCCCTAATAAGGCTTGCCCACCACTGGAGATCAAACGTTATCCCTCCTATTTAACGCAAACACACCAATGGCAAGAGCAAGGACATCACAGAAATTAATGTCCGCAAGTGGGAAAATTAATTTTGTGGCGTACAGAGATGAAAATGCGGGATCTGTAATGAAGGATTGGTAGCGCATTTATTAGCAATACTAACAACCAAGCAATCTATCTACCTTAAAAAAGAATCATATATTAGAGCAATTAGCATCGAAAAAAGATCGTTGCCAGCTGGGAAGTGAGTTTTACAATGTTGTCTAAGACCAGTTACATGAAAATATCCTAAGCCTAAGTATGGGCAACCACGATCAGTTCCGCTCTCTCCTTTACTATTCCCTCCACATTCACTATCAAACAATGTCAAAGACCTGAAAATAGTAAGACCTCATGGATTGCAGTCCTATCCGCCTCCAACATCTTGTCAAACTCGTCGATGCAGCAGATGCCTCTGTCAGCTAGCACAAGTGCACCTCCTTCCAACACCATTTCACCAGTGACAGGATCCTTCATTACGGCTGCCGTAAGACCTACACCCGATGAACCACGCCCGGTTGTGTACTGTGAACGAACAGCCAACCGATCCACATACGAAAGCAACTGTGATTTTGCGACACCCGGATCGCCCATCAGTAGGATGTTAATACATCCTATAAATCAGTCAGTTTTGTCAAGTATCGAAAATAATGCTGATGAGTATAAATGTCGGTGTCATGCATTTCATTTTCTACTATTATTTCTTAATTTTTTTTCTTAACTATACAACCGATATAGAAATATTTCACTAGACGCTGTCCCCCATTTCAAAAAATTCTACTTTCCTATCCCAAAACTCTCTATGATAAAAAATGAAAATATATGGAACCACGTAACCAAAAATAAGCAAATGCTTCTTCCCTCTCCACGGTGGCATTACGTTTTAACAAACTGTAAAATTGTTGTTTTATATTCACTCAATAAAATTTAATACATCAAGACGCTAAAAACATATTTAAAACGATTAAAATATTCGAATATTGCGAATGACTGCGACTCAGAAAATGCCTTAGGCAAAACCCAAATGCAACCAATAACGCTCCACTGCAAAATAAAACCACTATGAATATTAATTCCCTATTTTTCAAGAGAATCGAAGTTCTTAATATCATTACTGATATAAAATGTAATGTGAATTTTCTCAGCATATATTCTAAAAGCGAGCAAATCCTTACCCCTAATCTTCATTCCATTGGTTGTCTTGTCAACGCCACCAACAAGCGATAGCAGTAGTGACTTCTTCACATCCAAATGACCATATATCTCAGGCGCGATACTATACGCTAGAAGCTCATAGAAGTTGTCCTGCGAGACCAGTTCCACCTCCTCGTCCGTCAATTCATCTTCCATACCCAATGGTCCATCGGCTCCCTTCAAAAATATTCTCTAATTCAAGCAAATAAGTGGTCCTAGTTTATGAAGAAATTTGTACTGCTACATCTACATAGCGGCTACGCTGCCATGCAATTCTCGAGCCAGTGCTCCTTTCGCATAATACCGATGAGCTCCTTGAGCCCCACCCTATCCCTCAACTCGCGACCGAAGCCGAATCATTTCCACCCGCAGTTTAAAAGCTTAGTGGCCTTTTCATGTCAGCCAACTGAGTCCTTCTCTTTCTTCCCGCCCTAAACGGACGTAAACAAGTTAGGGAGAAGAAAACGATACCATATTAACATTTTCGATGTGATGTGCTTCGAGGTACACTTCACTGACGAGACCGCCAGCAATCTGTTTGAATCCAGAACGCATCAGAGGTACAAATACACCTGTCACACGAATTACGTCACCTGGCGCACAAGCACGTGTGTTCTCTCCGTAGACATTAACGGTTAACGACCGCGGAATACTGCCCACCGGAACTTGATCGCTCTATAATTGATGCATAAACATTTCACCGATTTTCTTTTTTAAAAGAAACTAATATTGCATCAGTTCAAGGCGTCCTATTATGATAATATCCAAGACTTCCCATAAATAACCAACACTGTTCAATCTTAGGCCATTGTTTCGGAAACATCATCACTCCTTTGTAAAATTAAAGAATAATGACCCTCGTTTATTGCTACCTAATAGAACAGTAAGACCACTTTATGACGGAGAGATTTTGATCACCGAAACGAGAAAGCCAATAATGGTCGGTTTGTAACGGTTAAATATTGGCCTCTTGGGCCCGGAATAGAACAGAAAAAAAATACATGTATGTATATATATATATATGGGAAAACGCTAGAGGGATACGACCAAGAACCGTAAGAGGAACTGTAGCAGGAAAAACGCGATGGCGTTTAAAAGCTGGACGCCAACTCTACAATCGAAACGAAGAAACGGGACATTGGGCGATCTCCACGGTCTGCTCGTTCTTATCTCAATTCTGCTGATAGCAATTCTCCAATATTCAGTTACGGGCTCACGTGAGCCTACTACCAACTAAAAAGGATTAATGAATGGTGGGTTCAATAACGAGGTTCATAAATCCCTGCAATTTAAACACCAACAACAATCAAATGAACTGAACGTTTGATAAAGGCATATGATTTTGGGAATTTTCGTAACAGAAATTGCACTAATAAAACAATGAAAGACGGTGGCGGACAGCCAGTGTTTCTTCTCCTTCATATGCTTCAACCTCCACCTCACCTCAATCTCACGTCTTTTACCTCATGAAAATCCTTCCCCTCCAATTTTATTCGTACAATTATAATTTACTTCTCAGGAGTTCTCATATTCTTCCCTTTACCTCATGCAATCAAATCCACTTATCATACTTCAATTTATAAAGACAACAGCAAAAAACATGCCATTTCTTGGATTCGGAGTTCTTGGAATTTAACGAACTTGGAGCCACGCACTTGCATTTGTAAACGACCGTGTGCTTTTGTGTCAACGCAATCCTTTGAAGGACAATTCACTGCGGGCATAAATGATGGACCCGTTACCTGAAAAGACAACCAATGAGGACAGAGAACTTTCAAGATTGAAGTAGCTGGCAAAATCTGAAATTTAAAAAAAAAGTTCTGCGAAAATTTCCGCAGAAGCAAAATTATCAACTAATACTATTAAAAAGAAACTGATTTCATCAGCAATTTTAGAGAATCAGAAACGAAAGAGGACTGAAGGGGATGACCGACAATTATGTCTGATAAAAATTCGTGATCAAACGATTTAATAAGTTTTCGATGTGCTCTCCAAGTTCCCACTGGGTGATTGCTTGCGCTCTAAAACATCTTCCGAACTTCTTTGAAGACTTATCCTGAAATGAACATCGCTTCCTTCAACAATTCTTCTGAGCATACTGTTATTCTCAATAGGTTATCGTCTCTTCTTTTCCTGAACACTCCCTCTACACTAAGTTTTCGCTTATGCTGCCAGGACTGCTCACCGTGAATTGAATTACTCTGATCACACATAAATATATCTTCCTTCACATCAGCACCTCCTTATAACTACGATTTCACCATTGTAACCAGTAGCATATTCCCCTCGACAACAACTATTGATACCCTCGAATAACAACAACAAATAATGAGCAAGATCTACCGGCTGATAGGTTTCACTGCCACACGTATCACAGGTATACGTGATCACCGACGCCATTGGCTTCACTTCGGTGGCTCGGATGACAACGCCGCTTACGGTCACCAATTTGCCCACCTGTGCCGCCTTCACCTCGCGTACGGACAACGGTTTATCCAACGTGCGACTCTTGAATGCCACCTCACTGCAAACATTCGTTTCCATAATAATAATACAAATTGATGACGCTAGAACTGTACAATTTTACGGAATAAAATAACTAATATAAATTCGTCTTAAATAAGCATTAGATATGGAAGGATGGTTCTTTAGAGTCTGCAACCCTCTCCCCATTCTCTTTCCCTCCAAGAAGAGAGGGAAAGAGAGAGGGGAGAAGCCGCTGAGTTAGTCATCTCTGAAAAGATGACTAACTCAGCGGTTCCCAAATAATAACGAACGGACTGGACGAGGAACTCTCAGAAAACTTCTTTTGAAGAATCCCCTAAAACTTTTTCGCGAAGGAAGATTTCAGAACTTAAAATCTCAGAAAGATATCACGAAATAGACGACTACACAGATCAAAAATAAACACGAAAACCACTCACAATCGTCGCATCAACTCTGGTGGGTACTTGTTGCGAATGTTTCCCATCCTAAACATTTGCCCTCCAGTTTCCTTCTGAGTTCGATCCATATAGATCCGTTGAAATATGAACGCATCCAGTGCGTCTCGAACAGGAGGCTTCAACATATACACCAGTTAAACAGCCTTATAAGGATATATTCAAGCCCATATGCAATGATCCAACAAGGGAAGCCAATGGAAAATCAGGATATTCTCACCCTCCTAAAAATGTCTACGATAAACAGATGGAGTTCCAGGAATAAGACGAAGAAGTTCATGACATGAAGAGAGTTTACATAAATCTACACTAAATGAGACATAAACTGGTTGTGGCAATTTCTGCATACATATCACAATAAATCTGTAAAATAATCCGTCCGACAAAGTGAATGTGAGTCTACTATTTTCCTTTCATTTTATTAAAACGTTACATTTGAAATAGCAATGAATTATATCGAAGAGTGAATAAATTCCTATAATTAACTCATGAAGTAGAACTGATGTAGGATATAAGAAATAAAATAAATACTCCTTGAGATAAATAAAAAACATTTTTACAATTTTAACTCCTATTAAATACAGAAAATTTGGAATTTCAACAGAATTTCTGCAATTTTATGGCTTTGAAAGAAATTTCCCCAATTCATGAACTTTAAAAGAAATTTGGTATCCGAAAATTCAGTAGCATAAAAGGGAGAAAACGCCACTAACTGAAGTGAGAATGTGGCATCCGAATTTTATTCAAAAAGCTACTACCAAGGTCATGACTGAAAAACAATTGTGGAAGTAATATACCTGCTGATCACCCAGATGATCATGTATAAGTTCATCGACAACATCACTGAAGAGTTGATGATATCGACGTGCATTTCCACGTATCGCATCCACCAAACCTGGATCGAATTCATGCACGTCGTCCAAATTTATATATAATCCAATCTGGAATAATATGAAAACTCGTACCCTCTATGGAACATATGCAACGAGGTACTCACATGCAATTATTACATCTCAACATAAATGCGGCGTCTTATAGCAAATTCCACTGAGTGCATGCTTGCTCGCAGTTCATATAGCATTTCACCCATTTGTGCACCCGGAACGAATCTACAGTGGATTTTTTTTTTTTATAGAGCGAGATTAAATGCCAAAGACGAACTTCAGAAAACTCGGTGTCCAAAGATAGATTTCGAAAAAAAAAAATAGATAAACGTAACAGAATTTTATACATTTTCCAATTTTCATTAATTACCGCAAATAATAGACCGATGAATTTTTATAAAAATTGGAATTTGCGCCACGGATCGGGATTTATTTCAAGAGCGTAAGAGAGTGATCGAGGAACGTTCTTTACCTGATCGCGATCGGCAAGATGAATAATCTGATCGGCGTATGGGAAAATCTTCCCACCGCTATCATCCTCATAATAGAACGTCGAAAGGAAATCGCGAATCTTCTCTTTTTCTTTATCGAAATTGCCAATTTCTTCCGCCATTGTATTCAGTGATTCAACGAACAAAACTCCACCCTCAATTTTTGATTTATTAATTCATATAACAGAGCACGAGAAAAGAACGATTAAATTCACTTGCATTAAAACGGAGAAACAAAGATGCTAGAACTGCAAAGGCATGTAAAGTAATAAACATTATAGCCGCACTCCACCTCTGTCCCCCTCCCCTAGATGACTTCGAGAGAGTCATCAGTGCCCTATCCGTCGAACAGGCCCTCTTTAACCTTTGACCAACAGCTCTTTCATTACTTCATCTTCCATCTTTGACATTACGATAAGAGTAACAGCAACATTATTTTAGCGATATATCGGCGCATTCCGGCTCCCAAGTTTTCAGTACTTTCAGGTATTCTGATGTCCGGTCGAGTCTTTCGTCCACTTGCGAACCTTTAATGATCGCACAAAGCAATTAAAAAACCTCATTTAATGGTAATACGACGTTCACAGGTAACAAATATGACATCACTGAAGCTTATATGTTAGTGCAGCGCCGACTGTGGTATACGTCTAAGAGCTATGAGAAAAGTATCTTAAATACACAGAACCATCTTAGCAGGACTGCTAGAACATTCGATGCTCAATGCAATTTCATCGAATGCACTCATCTCCTTGCTTTAAATTCAGAAATCGGCGGAGACTACATGACGCTCGTCGCTTACTGAAGTACTTTTCTTTGGTTACGAATCGAATTTCTTAATTACCTTCATGAAGACGATTTCTTAAAGAATTTCCTATTTTCATTAGTGATATTTAATTATATCTTCTATATTTTAATATCCCGTCTAACTATTCGTTATTCTTACAGCATCTGTTTATTAAGAAAATAAAACAAAGCGCTCGATAATTTCAAAAAAAAAAAGTCCTATACAAATGAGGACTGTGGAACGAATAAAATTGATCAGTTCAAAGGCGATCGGATTATGTGAGAGTGAAAATAGACACAGTGAATTTCTCAAAATAGATCTATTCCGGGTATAGGCCGTATGCAGATTTCAGAGCCGATGTACGCTCGAGAGTTAATAGAAGGGAGGAAAGGGTTTCGAATTCCCCGGCGACAAAATTGTTCCTTCAGATTAAAAATCTTCCCCCGATCCCTTGACGAGTATTCGGCGATACCATATTATACTTTTATTGTATACCACTGCAGCACGTATTTCAAAAATGAGCATATATGTAAGTCAAAATCAGCATATAACCTTAGCAAATCACGACGAATAGAGGACTTTCGGAGAGAATCAGGGAAAACGTCGTGGGGCTCAACTACCAAGTGGGTGCATGAATGCATGCCCTTCGAAGAAGTCGATGAGGAAATACCATTAAGCACACAACAATCACCCCACAACCGCCACCCCACATCCACAACGCCTCGAAGCAACCACACCACAACCGCCCTCTCGGCACAAATGCACACAGTGTTGCCACACCTTCAACGATTCACAAGCGTGCGCACACTTCACACGTTACCGCGCATTTATTTAAATCGAATTTATTGGCGCCAAACTAAAATTCGAACATTGCGGTAGAATTCGAACGGAATCGTGGGAAAACGAAACATGATCCAGAGGGATTTTGAATGAGGCTAATAGAGTGCCGCTGGTGGGGTCGTGCTGGTATGAATGGGGAGATTTGGAGTTGAGGACACAAGCGTGGAAAGACGAGTTATGAAGACGGATAAAGAAGGGGACGTTGCAGCTGAGGAAGAAGGTTGACGACAACGAATTCGGCGACGATCCCACAGCAATTGCCTATCGTTGTTTTCTGCTCCCTCAACGAATTCCCTACAAGCATAAATGCACAGTATGTCCGTTCACAGCACTATTCACATATCAGTGTAGAATCAGTGATATGCGGACGGGATGGGAATTTTACAGGCGTGGAACTGCTTGTCTCGGTTGGGAATTATATAAAGCTTTCTATGGGTTTTTTCTTGCTACGGGAAAAGTTAGCTCCCAAAGTTGAGGTTTTAATCTTTTATGGAAAAGTGGAGTTTTTTTTCGCAGCCGGAACGCATCTTGTTTGATCTATGATGTCTCGTGTGGATCTCATTTCAAAATCTCGGATTTGATGGATATATTCAACGGTGCATTATTATCCTTCAACCGCATGATGATCGCTTCATTGCAAATATCTCATATCAGATATTGCTTAAATCACTTCTTTTTTTGCTTTCTTTTATGACCTTTCGCATTTGCATTGCTATAAATTTCTTTCAAATGAAGTACCTATCATTCGGCGTGTTTGACTACTAAATAGCTTACCATCTCTAACAGAAGCTGACTTTTAAATGCAATGCGCTTTCGTAAAGCACGGCACGTGTTTTGTTGCTGTTGAGCATGAATGAAAGCTGTTGCAACGGAGTCGGTGATTTTGCTTTCTATCCCATAATGCGGAATTCCAGTTCTTATCGCAGTTAAGTTGAAATGGTTGATCGCTACTGCACAAATGGATGAAACATGCGATTTCTACATAGTGGCTACAGGGAGCAATTATATCAAGGCTAAATATCCTGGAAGAAGCAAGAATGCAGTGAAAAGAAAGGATCGCCCAATTCATGACGAAGGATATTTCAGGATAAGTTGAGGGAAGGGGAGAAGTCTAGGATTAGCGTCACCTGCTCACCTTCCAAAGTTTTCAAGATGCTAGCTGTAACCACATATTCAACTTGAGTATAAAGGATTTAATAACACTGCTCGCAGTTCACTCGTCGGACATGGACCTCTCGTCAACCTATCAGCTCCACTGGAGCAATGTTCGATTACTCGGGAGTCACATTTCCTTAAATATTCATTTGCTTAATTCTATATAAGCTTACCTATTATTTGAAGAGGTAACGATGCCGATTTATAGCTGCAATAGACTTGGTCTACCAAGTGCGTCCCGACACGACGAATTCAATATTTCAGAAGCCCTTCAAGCAGCAAATATACTCGCAGTGAATTCCGGTTACTGTAAGCAGCAGTGGGGTACTGTGGTGGCGGATGACGGCAAGTTTGAAATTTTGGCGCGAGAAATTTTTGAATAGAACGTCGAAGGAACGTAAATTTCGAGGCTCTAGAGCAAGTTTATTGCTGATTTGCAGATATCTTCATGGTGGGTGTGCAGCACAGAGTGGAGCGGCTTGCTTGGTGGAGTTTCGTATTGAGGAACGACGAGAAGAATTAATTTTCTTTCCTTTTGGTTTTACTTCGGAGAATATTAAAAGTAGCCATGCTCAGAGGATCGTTTCATCCACGATCAACGGCTAACCGAATCGTTGAGCAATGTTCTTACCTGTGGCCAGCCTAATTGCTGCAGAAGACACCTTTCGTTTAAAGTCGACTCACAATAGAACACCTGGATCAATTTTCCAGGATAGGCTTTCGTTACAATTTAAAGCGCCCGAGGCAATCAACAACCAAAGGTTGAGGTGAGGCGTCTAAGCGATATTCTCAGCTAGCAACGGATAAAGTGATATGGTCGACGGGCTACGCAAATTTCATGGCTTTTCAAAAATCGGCGAAGGTACATATGGCGTCGTCTATAAGGCTACCGAGAAGAAAACCGGCAAATTGGTCGCACTTAAGAAAATACGACTCGACTGGTAGATTCTTCCCATTCGTTCTTTTTAAACCGCATTGATTAGTGTGTGTGAACAATTAAGATTTAAATTGTGATGGTAGAGGCCGACCTGATCGGTTAAGGTCAAGTCAGTCTCCGTCACAGTAATTTATCTTCCTCAGTACAGAAAAGGGACAGGACTATCTGAACGATTTTTGTTTAATGCGGAGGTGACATCGAGTACGGAATATAGCGCAAGCACTGGCAGTGAAGTCTTATCAGGTCTTTTTCCACCGCAGAGCATTTCCACAACCGTTTAACGCTTTAATACTCACCTCCTGCAGGTAATCGTCTTATATTTTATGCCAACGTGGTTTAAGCAGTCATAGCAAACCGCAGTTCTTCGTAAAAAAACCTCAAATTCCACTACCAGTGCGTGGTCGTATTACTCCAGTATCGGTATCACTAGCCATATCAATGGCGCTCGAGATGAGCCATTATTGCATTAATAATTAATATCGTTTCGCCGTAGATTCCGTAAATACAAACATATTCACAAGCGAAGAAATATTAGAATAAAGTACAAAAATAGTGGGAAATCGACATTTTTCGAAGATAAAAAAAAATTCAGCAAAGAAAGTTTCAGTGACGAAGAAGGTGTACCAAGTACATGTATACGTGAAATATCGTTATTGAAAGAAATGAATCATCAGAACGTTGTTAAGCTATATGAAGTGGTTCATGTTGGTTGGTTCGCTTTATTCTCTTTGGCTTTAAAAGCGTTCGTAATATAGATTACTCCAAGAAGTGCTTATGATCGATAAATCAGCTCATATTGGTAAAGATATATATTCGTAGCGGTAAAATTTCGAAGTCTTTGAGATTCAAGGATCTCTGAATCTTTCGAATTTTTACGGGAAGTTCTTCGAAGAGAGAAATTATATCTGCATTTGAATACGTAGTTTTTACATACAAAATCTTCTGTTGAGGTATTTTGTTAAATCCATAGAACTTCTCACTATGTGTCACATCCTCTTTGAAAGTTTTTTTTAATGCAAACTTTACCATTAATTTGTATATATGTTAGCATTTTGATTGCTCCAGAAGCAGTCACATATCGCAAAACGTTTAGGGATGATCTTGATCTTGATGGATGATTAGAGACTGTGAAAATGGTCCATCCACCTTTTACCCATGGAAGTGTTAAAATTTACTTCTATTCTTTTCGTTGTTTCCATATTTCTTTTCAGAAATGCGACTATATTTGGTTTTCGAATATATAGATCGTGATTTGAAGCAGTTGATGGATGCAATAAAGCCGAAACCATTGCCAATACGACATGTCAAGGTAGTTGATCATTTCGTCGAATTGCTTTATCGTAGAATTCAACCATGAATCTTTACTGTGGAATTACTCGCAAATATGGAAATATGCAAATTGAGGTACCATTGAATTTAGAAGTAAAAGATAGCTGTTCAAGGGCAGTACTGCCAATTTTGGATTACCGATACAGGAGAAAATTCGGAATCTCATTCAGCTACCGTTGTTGTGGGGAAGAATTGGGCAGCTCACGTTGAGAAAAACTCTCCTTTTTTTGCGAATCAGAATGAGTAACAAATCAGCAAGGTGTTAATGAGTGTGATTCAAAAATTTCCATCATAGCCACACCGCATTCACAATCCCATTATGGTGCATCAATTCTCGGTTAGTTGGAACGCTCAGAATTTGCATAATAATATTTCCTCATCGACGGTACAAGTTGCCGGCGATACGAGTTTCGCCGTCGTGTGGAAACCGACGATACACATATTCGATCGTATCTGTGTATATTTTAGGATGTCGTTTTTTCCGCTTTTTTGATAAAAAATAAAATAGTACATTTTCTAAACGTCACTGTGAACTGCCGCAAATTTTAACCTTTCAGCTGTGCGTATTTGCTAAGATTATTGAATTTTTTGAGGGAGAGTTTAGACGAGAACTTGGCTCATAAGCGAGAAGTTCACTGATTTTGAGAGAGTTTCTTTAAGTAGTATTTATTGGCGTGCATGGTTGTGCTCAGTGATGTATTGGCAAATAATTTTTTTCATTTTTCAGAGTTTCTTATGGCAGTTGTTTAGAGCATTAGCTTATTGCCATACACATCGTGTGGTGCACCGTGATCTCAAGCCTCAGAATCTGCTCGTCGACAATAATGGCGTAATCAAACTTGCCGACTTTGGCCTGGCGCGCTCCTTCTCGATGTCCTCTCGATGTTATACTCATGAGGTTTTTCCCTAATTTTTATAATTTCCACTTTATTCTTGGCTATATACATATATGTGAGATGCAATTGAACAATTTTTCCGCGATATATGTTGAGCCAGATGCATAGTCTTTATCATGTCAAGCATAAGAGTAGCCGGAAATTAGATTTCTGTTTATGCCTTTAATCGATCTTTTTTTGAAAGAAATATTTTCATTTTCATAATGAAGTTGTGTTCGGCTTACGTTTCGTTTTTTTCTGCCTTACTGTTAAGGGTATAACTTAGGTAATCGTAGTGTAGCTAACTTTTCATTCTTGTTAACACAAGTTGCGTTGTTGAAAAGATATCGCGGCAATTGATTGAAAAAAGAGAGCGACGTTTTCGGTCTTTTTAGGGTTGATAATCATCACGGTGAATGTTCGATGCATCTGATAAGCCGTAGAAAAATATCATAGCTTGTTGAGACGTTTGGTAATATACCGCAGCATTTCTTTATGCTATGGTTCCTAATGATCGAAGTACTTAGAGCTTTTTATATTTCTCAGGTTGGTTTATTGTCTAGGTGAAAAATGCTTTTCGTTGGGGACAGAAATTTCAGCTATAGTGGTCGGAAAACGTTTTCTTTCATCTTTTTCATTCTTTCGTCTAGGCATATATATACGCCCTGCGAAGAATGTTAAAGGTGTGATGATAAGGTATAAAATTAAAGGTAGTGACATTGTGGTATCGTGCACCTGAAGTACTACTCGGCAGCAAATTCTATTCGTCGGCGATCGATATTTGGAGTTTAGCATGTATATTCGCCGAACTCATCACCATGAAACCACTCTTCAACGGTGATTCCGAAATCGATCAACTTTTTAAAATATTTCGTATTCTTGGCACTCCAACTCCTGAGGTTTGTTCTTAAACAATATTTTTTAGTTGTACTTCGATATGAAACTTTACGGCCAGTCGATTTTATGAATTATTTCTAAACTGACGAGGAGGTCTAGATGATAAATGGCGATAAAAATGATACAAATGTGAATAAGTCGAACTGTAAACGAATAAAGTGTGAAGAATTTTGAGTTGAAATGGGTGAATTAATCGGGTACGGCACGTCGATATAACCGATACTATCGAGGCTTCCAAAGAAAGAAGCACATGGATGCTTATCATAGATAAATGTTGTTCTGTGAGGAAAAGAACTTCACTTTATTCTGTGTTTATATGAATATTTCGTTCATTTTGCAATAACGTTTCGCCTCTATCTGCAGTGATTCGCATCTCTATGCAGTATATGTAAATGAATGATTTGATTTGAATTTTTTTATCTCTTAATATAATAAATATTTATTTGGACTCAATAATGCCTTTACGTGTGCGATAGAAACAGAGTTCATTTTTTCATTGAATTGATCTTAAGTCTAATCTAATCGAAAAGAGGTGACTGAAAATTTATTTCTTTCCGATAACTCATCATTTGTGAATTTCTGCTTGACGGATATGATTCTAAACGGTGGTATTTGAGAGGCGTGTTTTATGTGATGGTGCTTATCCGGCGAGTTAGAGCTGCTTTAGGACGTTCAAGGAGGATGGGGTCGTCACCGATGCTGATTTTGAGAAAACAAAGTTCGTCTTAAGCGAACAACAAATTAAATCATATTTTACCTTATCACTGAAATGTGGTTTGTGTCGCCGTACTTTGCAAATACCTTGAAAGAAAAAGTTTTCGGGATTTGTTGATGGAGAGGGATGCATAGAAAAGGTAACAGGAGGGTTGAGGAAAATTCAGAAAGTAAGGGTCTGAACTGGGGACTTATTGCGATTTTCACAGCATATGAGGATATGAAACGGGTGAGAGTGTTTACAGTTTTCAGATTTGGCCTGGTGTAGAAAAATTGCCGGATTATAATGGGGCGTTCCCCCACTGGAATGATTTCTTGCTTTTGGATCATGTACCCGGCCTTGATGATGACGGAATTGATCTACTTACGGTATGGTACTTCTGTTTTTTTAGAGAGAGAGTGCTGATTTACCTGCTGTCCGCCATATTTTTGCATTTTGATGCAAGCGCCTATAGTCTATATCGTGAAAGTAATGCGAGAAAATCAGATTATGTCCGGTCATGAAAGTAGTGGTCATGATGTTGAGGGGATAAGCTTTGTTGTAAATGCTAACGAGTTTCGAGAATTGATATTCTATTATTTCTGGACATATTCGAATAATTTTCTTTGTTGCGCGTTCTCCACGTACTTTTTGCAATTGTTAGATGCATATTTTAGTGGAAAATTTGCTGATAGTTGGAAGTTTTATGCAATTATGGGTGTAAGAATGTATGGTAATGACATGTGAAAGAATTAATGAATTAACGAAAGGAAATGGTGAGAGATATATGGACGATAGGTGGAGGAGTCAAATAAAATAATATCGTATTGAATTGTTACGTAAGTCGCCGTCAGTTATCGCCAAGTAAGGTGGATATATCGTGTGATCACCGGTGAATTTATTACGGAATAGTTTTTGTGATGTTGTATTTGATAATAATTTTCACTTCGTTTAAATAAACGTTACTGGTACAGATGCCAGTATTCGGCTGGAAGACGAATTAGGACTGAAGGGATTGACGAGTTGGGCAAATTGTGTTACAGTGATTTTCAGCAAATGTTGACCTATATGCCTGAACGAAGAACGTCGGCTAAGATGGCGATCTGCCATCGTTACTTGCAAGATGTACCTGTTCATATCGATCCTATCACAACACTGCTTCCAGATCACTGTTAATGATTTTTTATTATTCAGTGAGGAAGTGTATGTCTTTGATTAATGAAGTACCGGTTTTATGCATGACTGCAGAAAGAGAACTATTGCTATAAACTTTCTTTAGAATTGTTTAGGAGAGGATTCTAAAATTCGAAGAAAAGTTCAAATTCATACTAGCAGATGAAACCTTTCGTAAATATGTGCAAAAGATTCTTTCAAGTATCGGTTTTTTCCGTTGTTTGGACAATGAGGAATGGATAAAAATTTGTGAAAGCTATCGTTTCTTCTATTTGCTAAGTCGATGTCTGAATGAATATTATGTAGGGTGGTTTCTATTTATATGGGATCGAAATGATACAGCATAGAGATGTTTGTGAAGAGAACGCCGATGTGCTGTTGTTTCAGCGCCTGGAAATTCAAGTTTTTTTACGCCTAGAACTATCTGTCTGTTTGTCTGATACTTTGAAGTTATGACATTGGACGTGTATACATTTCTCATGTGAGAGGACGAAGTATAGTCAAGTGTTGACGATCGATTTTGCAGTAGCAAGTTGAACTGAGGCTAGAAAAAATGAGCGTTCAAGAATTCGTATTTGAATGCTTACCGGAATTTGGCTGTCTGTTGAAGAAGTAAGCTGCTGCGATCAGTCATTTATAGTTTTGTAGGGATTGCTGAATGTGTCCTGGTGAGCGCACTCTAGCAGTTTCAGTAAACTCTAGATATCTATTACGTTATGTGAGTATGAAGACCTTTAATTAATTAGATTACTTGACAGAATTATTGGAGTTTCTCATGAATGACATTAAAATGCGTTTCATAATTTAATATTTTTTAAAGATTTTCCAATTTTATACATTTAACGTCGTTAATTTACTGCAATAAAAGAAATAAAATCTCTAGGGGTACTGTTCTGTTTAGAAGAGTAAATATAGAGTATGTCCGATGGAGAATTTTTTCCAGCTTCGCGATAAGCGTGTTATTGAATGGAAAATAGCCGATTCTGGATGTAATGGTGCAGATTCCGGATGCGGCAATGACGATTCCGGCTATAACCGTCGTTCATCGTCCTTCCGAGTATTCATACACGTGCAGTTTGATTTCACTGAACGTCGGTGTATCGGTATCATCAGATCGCATAAAACTGCAATGCGCATTTGTTTTGTTATGTTGTTTGTTGTTTATATGAAAGAAGTTTTTCATGCATATTCACTGAGGGTTCTAACGTAATGAATGTATGTGAAAGGAACATCGTTGAGACTGAACGTTTCAGAAATATTTCAGTGCTCTCCGTTCTCATCTCTTCTTCCTTCCCCTCCCCTCCCTCTCCTCCCATTCATTCATTTTAGCTCGTCTACTTCCGACCTTCTTTTGCTCCTTTAAATTTATTGGCAACTGATGTAAGTAGGGGAAAGGGGAGAGGAAAAAGAAAAGAACTGAGGATCCCCATCTGGAAGTATCCTAAGCTATGCATGAATGACATAATTGTTGAAGTGTGCTTCTCTATTTCTTTCAAGTTTCATATTGGAGGTGATTCAATGATGCTTTTCCATTCATGCTTTTAATCTCATTTCATTTAGAATCGAAATCCTATTCCCCTTCGTTTACATCCATTTCCCGTTGGGAAAATTTCCAATTTATTTGAGGAACAATAAAAAAAAGTGCAAAAATATACAGTTGCGAATTGCAGCAAAGAAAACACTGGCGGCATTAAACGTGATACTTTTGGGATTCTTTCATAGATCCTGGGAAGTTCGTGATGTTGAAGATGCATCTCATGAACTGTTATTTCCACCTTTTCTTTGCTCTAAATCCTCGACCTTTTGCTTATATTTTATTGTCTTTAGTGCATATTTCCTTTAGAACGTCTGCTGAGATTTGAAGGATATTTCGTTTAACGGTCGCTCTCTTGTTATTCACATTCCTATAAAGCGTTAAAATTATTTGTGTCGTTGTTTCCGTTTAGTACTAGACTTGTACAATTGATCGCTATCACTCTCGGGTAACTTCTAGAGCTAAGTATATTATCGTAGAGCTCGAGCGCTTATCTCTTCCAACTTCCTTGGTTCTTCATTTCAGAATATATATTGGATAGTATATTGTAATTGATGAAATTTCTATGAACGAAGCGATTTACTTTATTTATGGTGATTCTTCATAGGGAATTCGGTTTTCCTTTTTTTTTTATAGTGACTCGTGAGCCTAATATTGCTATCGATCGAAATATGATTGAATCGGATTTTCCTCGTTGCAAGGTAATCACTGAAGTGGTAAACGTTATCCGTTTATTTCTGGAGGAAAAACTTCGGTTTAATGGAGTTGGAGGTTTTTTCTGGATTTTTCAGAAGATCGAAATAAAACCCGGAGGGGTTTTTTTCGTGTAGAATAGCTAATTTGTGGATTTTAATTAGTAGTTGGTCGAAATGCTGAAATGTTTCAATTCCACTATGGCCGTCGATTGCTTTCGAATTCGTTTTATGCAACGATCGGGATATATGCGTTGAATCGATGAAGATCGCGTCGTCGTTGTCGTTCGAAGAATTCTCTCAGTGAATGTCGGAGAGGCGCGCTAATATTTTTTTCATTTCAATGTATATGCGAATACTTTTTTCAACGTATTAAACGTATCACATCATTCGTTGATGTAATACTTAAAGAAATAAGCGAACTAGCAATAATATTCGTCGATGTGTGGCGAACTTCAGTTGTGAAGCAAATATTGAGGCTAAAGAAGGGATTTATTGATAGCACTGCACTTGTGCACTTCTGCGAAGAATTTGAGCTCTAATAATGCATAAAATTGGCCTCTTGGTCTCTTTATTCAATAATAGTCCGTTGGGATCTCAGGCATAAGAGAAAATCTTCGGCGAAATCAGGTGGCACTAAGAGTTAGCGACAGTTTAGGTGCACTATTTGGGGCAACATTTCATCAGAGCGGAAAGTGCCTTTGAATTATGTATGGTTTGGGGGTGAGAGAGGGAAAAATGTGGTGGATTTAATTGTATCGGTGATGGGTATTGGATAATAGGAGGAGCAATTACATCCTGAAAGCATGAACATTCAAGGGAGAGCCGGCGTTCGGCGGGTCTGCTCGTCGGAATTTTTGCCAGCAGGTGATCTTCTGCTATGGGAGATTTTCATAGGCTCACCTCTATGTTGTGTTGTTGCACACGTTCGATGTACGTTGCAGATCCACAAATATTGTGTTTGTGGAGGGGAGCTGATGTTTTTTCGGCCTCCGTCGCGTGCTTTTTATTATTCTCGATGCAGTTATGTGAGCGTGCCTGGCCGTGCCAGCGGGTACAAGCCTATCCACCGACGATCTCCGCTCGGAGAAGTGATGAAGGGCGAGAGCGCTGTGAAGATTCGTAAAGGGGAAAGCAGATTTTGTACAAAATACTTTAAGAAACCATGTAAATTGAACTGATATAATAGGTTATTTCCTCAGTTCCTCTTGGTATCATTATTAGGTATATCATCAGGCTTGTCGCCAAATCCGAAGATGTGAGGGATGGGAAACGGGGGGGGGGGGGGGTACCAAAGGTATGTGCGACTCGCTAAAGTGGACTACAGAGTAGCGTTGGGTCACCACTAGAGAAGAGTCCGACCTCGACCACCCTCACCTCTGAAGTGAGGGCTTCGCGAATCGTTAGTCGCGCTGAAGTTGTTCCGAAAATCCATAGGCATCTCAGAAACTGTGGAATTTGCACAGGGAAAATCTCCGCAACCTGGGATGCACCAAGAAGTAAAGCGGCTGGAGGACAAAGCTGCGGAGCTCAGAGTGACCTGAGGCGAAATTTTCGATCAGCCCTACCCCTTGTACATAGTTTCGGTCTATTTCCGGGCATATTCGTGCAGCGTAATTAAAACCCGACTATTTTAATTTCGCTATTGCGGCATACTGAGGAAGCTGGGAGATTGCTGAGGTTACGCGTTGTTTGTGATCGAGTAGCGATTCTCCGCCTCGTGCCATATGAAGCCCCGAGCTTTTGCTTTATGTTTGTAACCTCTCGATCTGTACATCGTCCCTTAAAGTAAGTTTTTTGTGTTATTCTTGAGAGTAACGGGTTTTCCGTCAAACTCTTCGAAAGTTTAAAGTTTGAAAATTTTCCCCGATCGTGTCTCTCGTCACGTCGAACAACAGAGATCACCGTCGTTATATTCTCTTTTTTTTATTATTATGATGAGTGGAAATATTCTTATTGCCTCTATATGCCATGCTTGAAGTTGTCTCTGGGAAATTATGCCATGCTTTCTTCTCGTTTCTACTGGCGCATTCCAAATTGTTCCTTTGTGTTTTACTTCCCTTACCTCTTGGGGGGAATATTTCGCAGTGATAAGAGATTTTGCTTTCTAAAGGATTCGTAGAATGCAAGTTGTTAGATTATCTTAGGTTAGCGCATAATTATTTCATTTGCTTCGGTTTAATCAATAGTGTGTTCGACTTTGAAATTTTATGCGATCGTCTAAAACTCATTGTGGTGATGAATTCGGCGAGTGGGGGAATAGGGAGGGGATCGGGTTATCGGGGGTTGTTGCCCAGAGTTTAGGATGAGATCAGTTCTTTTCCACCACCTTTCTTCTCCGTCTTTCATCCATTCGTTAAATGCACCCGTCCGTCGATTTGCCTACTTATGAAAGAATTGTTAGTAGAAGGGTAAAGATGCGAAGTGGCGGAATTTTGGTTCATGGATATAAGAGAAGTATTTTTGCTTATCTGTCTATTTTTACAGGCGAAAATGCTTCATTGGGCGGTGCTCGAGGTTTTTTGGGGTAACTGAAAACTGTCTGTTCGATTAGCCGAATTGTAAAGAGAGTTTCATGTTGTCTTTCTTAGAGCACTTATGTTGGTTTTGTAACATTTAGATGGAGCTGACCCACTTGTGAAAGGTGCTCTCCATTCTGACGATAAACTATTCCAATGCACTTTATTGACTGCAAATATAAATTAATGCGGCCTAGGCTTATTTATGCTTTTAAGTTTAATTTTTTCGAGTATTTAACTCTTCTACGACCCGCCTACATATCGCATTTTTTCCCCTTCTTTAACGGTGGTCTTTTTAGCGAATTGGTGAGTTGTTGAATTTTATTTGATGCTATTGAAGTTATTAAAATAGAAGAGAATTTGCGCTTCGATATTAATGATAGTCGTGGTGCATTTTCATTTTCCAATCGCCTAAGGATGGAGCATTTGCTCTTCTCATCCAAGGATGGAGCATTTGCTCGTTCTCATCCAAGGATGGAGCGTTTGCTCGTTCTCATCCAAGGATGGAGCATTTGCTCGTTCTCATCCAAGGATGGAGCATTTGCTCGTTCTCATCCAAGGATGGAGCGTTTGCTCGTTCTCATCCAAGGATGGAGCATTTGCTCGTTCTCATCCAAGGATGGAGCTCGTTCTCATCCTGGAGCCTCGTTCTCATCCAAGGATGGAGCATTTGCTCGTTCTCATCCAAGGATGGAGCATTGGAGCACGTTCTCATCCAAGGATGGAGCATTTGCTCGTTCTCATCCAAGGATGGATTTGCTCGTTCTCATCCAAGGATGGAGCATTTGCTCGTTCTCATCCAAGGATGGAGCTTTGCATTTATTTATCCGTTTGCTCGTTCTCATCCAAGGATGGAGCATTTGCTCGTTCTCATCCAAGGATGGAGCATTTGCTCGTTCTCATCCAATGGAGCTTTGCTCGTTCTCATCCAAGGATTTTGCTCGTTCTCATCCAAGGATGGAGCATTTGCTCGTTCTCATCCAAGGATGGAGCATTTGCTCGTTCTCATCCAAGGATGGAGCATTTGCTCGTTCTCATCCACATTTGCTCGTTCTCATCCAAGGATGGAGCATTTGCTCGTTCTCATCCAAGGATGGAGCATTTGCTCGTTCTCATCCAAGGATGGAGCATTTGCTCGTTCTCATCCAAGGATGGAGCATTTGCTCGTTCTCATCCACATTTGCTCGTGGATGGAGCGTTTGCTCGTTCTCATCCAAGGATGGAGCATTTGCTCGTTCTCATCCAAGGATGGAGCATTTGCTCGTTCTCATCCAAGGATGTTTGCTCGTTCTCATCCAAGGATGGAGCATTTGCTCGTTCTCATCCAAGGATGGAGATCCAGATGGAGCATTTGGTCGTTCTCATCCAAGGATGGAGCATTTGCTCGTTCTCATCCAAGGATGGAGCATTTGCTCGTTCTCATCCAAGGATGGAGCATTTGCTCGTTCTCATCCAAGGATGGAGCATTTGCTCGTTCTCATCCAAGGATGGAGCATTTGCTCGTTCTCATCCAAGGATGGAGCATTTGCTCGTTCTCATCCAATGGAGCATTTGCTCGGGATGGAGCATTTGCTCGTTCTCATCCAAGGATGGAGCATTTGCTCGTTCTCATCATCATTTGCAAAGGATGGAGCATTTGCTCGTTCTCATCCAAGGATGGAGCATTTGCTCGTTCTCATCCAAGGATGGAGCATTTGCTCGTTCTCATCCAAGGATGGAGCATTTGCTCGTTCTCATCCAAGGATGGAGCATTTGCTCGTTCTCATCCAAGGATGGAGCATTTGCTCGTTCTCATCCAAGGATGGAGCATTTGCTCGTTCTCATCCAAGGATGGAGCATTTGCTCGTTCTCATCCAAGGATGGAGCATTTGCTCGTTCTCATCCAAGGATGGAGCATTTGCTCGTTCTCATCCAAGGATGGAGCATTTGCTCGTTCTCATCCAAGGATGGAGCATTTGCTCGTTCTCATCCAAGGATGGAGCATTTAGTCGTTCTCATCCACTGTTATTTAGATCTTCGCCGTTTCATTCTCCTCGCACCATTTATTTTTATTTCTCCCGTTCATCCTCCTTCTATGCATTTCTTTTTTATTTTCATCTCTCCATCCATTTCCTATGCGTTTTTTTCTTTCATACTTCTCATTTTCCTTTATTTTTATGTGCTGTTCTTCTTTTTATTCTTTTTTCGTTCCATTTTTCTTCATTTTCGCGATATCGTCTCTTTCGGAGATCCGTTCGTTTCTTAGGTGTGTTCAACATTAATGTTATGGACATCTTTCCGACCTTATATAATTTTTGATTCATCAGTATTTTAAAGGAAAGTACATTGCGGATTTTTACCGTCTATAGCCTCTTTGGTGAATTCGAGAAACAGATCGTAATGATGAATGAAAGCGCTTGGAGAGATAACGAGGAGGATTTTGAATACGGACTTGGCGATGACGATTCGGACGAGGTGACCGCCAAGCAGAAACCCACCGTTGTTCTCATGGGTCTCAAAAGGTTTCTTCTTTTCCTGCTGCATTGCATCTCGAGGCGAATTTCTTACTCTTTAGCGTTTTGCAGGGTGAACTTGGTGGATAGACAGTCGGTGGGGGAGAGGAAATGGGGAGGAAGGCGGTTAAAGGGAAAAACAGCATAAGTCTGTGCCTGGCAGTTTTATTCAGTTTTTTCTACGAATATTGGTATGATGCATCACGCACCGTCAACAGTTCTTTTTTTCGCATCTAAAGAACACGCAGAAGTGATAATGCATAGTAATGGCCCAAATTCCACGTTGAAGTAAGCAACGTGATTGGCCCGATTTCACTGTTAAAGGTATTCTTGAGAGAAATCTCACAGTTTGGCCGCAGTTGTCAATCAAAGCGGCTAGGAAAGAGAAGGAGCAATGACAACACTTCGATTATTAACCTCGGTCATTAAAGCGATGTGCTTATCTTCGAAATACGCTACTAATGAGATAAAGAAGTGTGAAATGATTTAAGAAGTGGTAAGACGTCGATTCGTAAAGTGGTATTCAACAAGATGTCACCAAATGAAACACTTTTTGTTGAAAGCACACCTCGAGTTACGACGGAAACCGTAACGAGCTCATTCATCAATTTCGAGACTATCGAATTCCCCGGTCAAATGAGTCCATTCGACGCGGCCATGGATCCTCATGGAACGTTCTCTAGATGTGGTGCATTGCTTTTCGTCATTGATGCACAGGTTATTTTATAAATTAATTTATTTGGCAATAGTGGATACAGATGAATAGGTGAATTTTTCTACTCAGTGTTGATCATGGATTTTTTCTTTGGCATTTTATAGCTTTTTAATTAATTTTGAGATTCCATCAATCGCTTTCGCTTATGCTCGGCTCCATCTTGCATCAGCCGTCTTCTCTCTCATGATTTTGCAAGAAAGAGACATTATGAAAATATTGAATGTGCATTTGATACGTTGAAAATGGAACGTTTTTTGTTGTGCAGTCGTTTATTGCATTGATGAGTTGTGTTGTGATTTGTTTGCGTTTATTCGCTTCTTTATCACATTACATTATTCACTGAAATGTCGAATCTCGTTATACCCTTTCCTTGAAATGAGCACTGCTGTTGTGATATCACTGCTATGCGTTACATATATGCTGTATATTTTTCCGATGTTTTCAACTCGTGATAAGGAAAGCCATAATATAGATTTGACGCGGTTAAGTCATAGAAAATGCGTAACGTGCCAGTGTCGCCGATGCGTTTTCCCACTTATTTTGGATATGCTTTGAAGAGGAACGTTTTGACTAGCCTTCAAGAAAGATATTCGAACCGTTTGTTTGAGATGTGGTTTCGCTAGATATGGTATTAGTCTGGCAATTATTGATTGATATCGAACTTTTTATTGGTTCCATTCCGCCGCTCTATGCGACTTCAGGTGTAATTCCGCTATTCTATTAATAGAGTTTCTTGTAGAAGAGAGCTGTGGTGGCAATAATCGAATTATTAGAAGCCGGCTGATGGTAAGCAGATTTGAAGTTGCTTCAGGAGTAAATTTTTTCATGCTTAGCAGTGTGCAAATATTTTTAAAGTAAAAGCACGTGCTAATCATTACATTAATAGCGCAGGCAGGATGGTACTATCCTTAATAGTTCAATTTCAGGCTATATAAATTTCACTGAATATTTACAGGATGATTATACAGAAGCGTTGAAGAGGATGTGCGAATATTTTAAACGTGCATATGCGATCAATGCGAACATTAAATTCGAAGTAATTTTCCATTTCTATTATACTGAGAATTTCTTCAATCGTCCCTCTTCTGAATTAGGCGAGAAAACACAACGGAACCTGGCGGCGTGGGTTGGGTTGTAGGAAGTTGAGGCAGTGAGTTGGCGATGGTGGTTCACTCGCTGAGTGAAGACGAAGGTTTCTTGGAACTAATCAACGAAGACTTTCATATATGCATATATTCCATTCTCAGAACTGTCTCTGCATTGTGTCTGTAAAATGTTTTTATGTGTTGCATGCTGCGGTAATTATTCTTATAGCAATTTATGTATATCGTAGGTGAGAAACTCAGCTCTATGAAATGTAACGGGAGGGGGGATTTTGCTTTCAAGTTGTAAGGGGCTTTCGAGTCCGCTGGATTGTCTATTTTATTAAATTAAATCCGAAATACGGATGAAACCTGTAATAACCGAAAGAATTGTTTCTCTCGATAGAGAGATCGTTTATGCAGATTTTTGTAGAAATTGATGAATTTTTTTTCTTCAGCCTCATTCTAAAGAGATTCAGTTGCCCGAGAATAAAATTCGCGATAGGAGAATTTTGAGAGACTTTTTTAGTGGAGAGAAAATTCTTTTTTTTTGAATTTTCTTTGGGATATTTGTTTAAAATAATCTCAGAGATTAATTCGTGGATAATTTTTTGATAGTTGGAATTATGCGGTCGTCGCAGTTATCGACTGAGGAGAATTTTGAGAAAAGCTGTTTGTAATTAGAATTTTTTAAGGTATTTATTCATAAGGTGGATGGCTTAAATGAGGAGATCAAGTTGGAGACTCAGCGCGATATATTTCAACGAGTACAAGACGATATGACTGATGAGAATCTCGACCAGCTCCATATTACGTTAGTTGGTATTTGCATTTCTTTAAGGTCTACTTTTATTTATTCATTTATTTGGTTTCTGATGCTTTTGAGAAGTAGTTTAAATCCCTGTTTCCCGTTATTATTGGAGAGCTAATTCGTAGATTGTGATAATCGTTTGTGACTGAATTGTCACATTTGTATTGCCCGGTCTCTATCTGTGGCTGTGAATGCGTGAATGCAACAGGTGTAGGTTTAGTGCAAACGCACTGTATTCGTTTGTCTCCTCTTTCCTCGCATTCTTATAGGCGGCAGGCCAGCCCGTCCCTGCCTCCCTCCCCGCTTTTTTCACACTCACGCATCTTTTTTCTTTAGCCCACCTCTTCTTCGTCTTTCTGAAGTAAATAAAAAGTTTTATGGACCATATTTTTTAATAAGGTCAGGGTAATTTCAACGTTCATTTATTGTATAATATAACCAATTCATCCTGGTCTTTTCGTAGTAAGCTAAACGAAGTATGGTATTTGAAGTGAGGTTTAGCATAATTTGTTCCACCTTATGTATTCAGTGATGTATTGATATAGAACCACAATGATACAGTAGGTTAGGAATTTCGTGTTAAGACACATAGTGAGCAGTGCTAGGGAATGCATAAGGTTGAGTTTGAATTTCTCAGGCAGTGGTCATTCTTTATTAGTTTATATGAGTTGAATGTGGTCGCTAATCTGTGAAATTGCAACTATTTTTAGGTATCATTTGACGTCAATTTATGACCATTCAATATTTGAGGCATTCAGCAAGGTAGTGCAGAAGTTAATTAAGCAATTATCCACCTTGGAACGGCTACTGGATATCTTCAACCAGGTTAAGATTTCTTTGGAAATTTACGAAGATGAAGGAGGAATGATTTCGGGTTTCCCTGTGAGTTGGTGGGCGACACGGCTGCGGCGTTTATTTGTCCGCCAAATGTGGGGGTCAAATCGTTTGGGTGTTTGTAGTCTGCATCTTTGCGTACGTTAATTGAATCGCATAGAATTCATCGATGAGATTTCAGAGGTTTGGAAAGTTTCCATTTTTTTCAATTGTGTATTTATAGTGACACTGACAGAGATTAGTTACGTCAGCTAATGTCATCGAATTACATGCAGTCTATCGGTAGGGGAGTTTGAAGAGCAGTGGCTGAGGTCTGCATAAAGGTAGTTGCTTATGTCAGGCTAGGAAAGACGTTTCTCGTCCACCATAAGTGCGCAAATTTGCATTGAAGTAACTCTGTAACAGTTGGCAAAAACAAGATAAACCACCACGTTTGTTCGATATCGGAGTTGGGGTCGACAGGAAATGTGATCTCCGAGGTGCATTTTTGGAGAGAAACGAAAAGTGGATAGGTCGGGGAATGAGATAATTTAAACTTGAAATGCGTAAATTCTGCAAAATTTGGCACTTCTAAAGTGCGAGAGGCGATCGCGATCTTGTGAATTTCATCATCGCTTCCGGTCTTGGAAATTTAGAAAAGAATCTGCAGTTTTGGACGACGGTGGTTTATCCCCTCATATATTATAGGTTGCAGTATGCAGTAATTGGCGCCAAGAAAATCTTTTAAGATGTAAGAAAGAATTAAAGTAACGAATATCCTACAGATTTATATCACTGAGTGAAGCATAATTTCACGAGAGAGGACATTTCACTTAATCTGATATTAAATTCCCTTTTTAAGAAGTGAATCATTTTTATCCAAGAAAATTTAAATCGCAAAAACTGGTCGTACAGTCATTTGAACCGACTTTAATAAATCGATTTCTCAGAAGTAGACGTTCTTCTTGTATTTGATTCTACTATGTTTCGCTTTACGTCTCATGAAATGGGGTACTTTGATGTTGCTGTGCTGTTATGTTTTATTGTTTATTATTTAAAGACATATTTGCATTCGTTTGTAATAATTTTTTCATCGTTAACTTTAAGGGCTCCAATGTGGAAAAAGCTTTCCTATTTGATGTGGCGAGCAAAATTTATGTGGCAACCGATTCGGCACCCGTTGATATGGCAACCTACGAGCTGTGTTGCGATATGATTGATGTCACGATCGATATTTCCGCTATTTATGGGTATTTATTTCATTTTTATGAGTTTTGTGTCGAAATAATTTTATTCATTTTTGTTTTCTGAAGAATTTCTGTTCGACCATATTTCATTCCAATTCCTTCAGCTTCATTTCTCTTCCATTTTCTGTTCTTTAGGGGAAATGAAATCAATTTAAAAGAGTTTTCCGATTTAAATTGAAGCGTAATGTGTATATCGCATATCATGAATTTTGAAAACATCAGATTTATTAAAGGAAATAATATTTTAAAGAACGTTAAAAGCTTCCTCTTCCTTAATTTTACAACGTAGTTCTGTTTCTTTAGTTAGTTAAATTTGCCCTTTTTTGTATAGAAGGAGACGAAGTTTGGCAAATTGATTAACGTCTTCTGAGGAACGATTTATCAGTGCCAATTGGAAAAGGATTTGACTTAGAAATAAAGTAGGCCAAATTGATTATTGAATTAAATTAACACCATGAGAGATGTCATTTAGATGTAAAGACGATAGTGCGGTCGGTGCTGCATTCGATTCACAGTCACAAGCTGTCATCCACCTAAGAACCGATCAGGTGTTATTCCTTCGACAGGTGAGATATTTTATTCTCTTAGGCAGCTCATTTCCTATGCCATTTGTGATTTTAAATTAGTACAGAATGAAAGTTGCATAGTTATTTTTCTTATATTTGAACGTCTTTTCACTGGATAGTTCAGCTTGCAGAAGGGATAAGATAAGGCAGTAGAAGATGATAGCTGTTGTAACATTTGCCGCTTGAGGGACCGTCATAACAATTGATCTGATTTGTGATCAGTGAGGTGATCTATGAACCTTGAAAGCCTAGCATAAGCATTCGAAAGTGAATTTCGTTCTATCGCCGGTAATTTATGAGTTTTTTCTTTTAATTCACAATTTTTCCTCTGGAGTATTTTAGAACAGGGAAAAAGTTAAGGGAAAGGAAGGGAGAGGGAAGAGAAAGGCTTTATAACTTTTATCATCATTTCCATTCATTTACTGTTTTTGTTCGATTATTTTTAGCCAAGTTCTGTGTTTATTTGAATCTAATCAGTTTATTGCCCAAAAATCCTAACCGTTGTTTTGTTGGTGTAATAATTAATTACAGGTGAATATATTTTTGGCGTTGGTTTGCATCATTCGCTCAGAAAATTTCGAGAAGCAAGGACTGGTCGATTATAACTTTCAATGTTTTAAAGATGTAAGTCCTGAGGTCCTTGAAGTAATTTTCACTTACTTTGATTATTACTGCTTGTTTGATTGGTGGTTCGTTGTTAAGTGGAATATTTCACATATATTTTTGAGTATATATTAAATATTCAAGTTGTTTTGCTCCATTCTTTGAAGTAACCGAAGTTTATCAATAACTGTAAATATGCTGCGTGAAGTGCACGAAAATTGAAGTTATAGAGTCGCTTTATTGCAGGCAGTAGAAAGGGTATTTCAAGTACGCAGGAAGATGATGTCAAGAAGGAATCTGACAGCTACACCTTCCCAGTGACCTCTCTTTCACCCCTTCCTTGCCTCATTGTTTGTCTTTCCGTTTCTTTGAAGTTCAATTTCGTTGTGAAAGTTCCTCTAAATTTGTTTGTTTAATTATGAATAGTAGCCACATAAAAGTGGAATGGAAGCATACGAGCGGTTTGAGAGTTTAAAGGTTTCAGTGCAGTAACTAATTGCCATGAATGGTATTTTTATGACGTCATGTCTTGAATTAGCAGAAAATATGCTCACCTTAAGATTGTTTGGGAAATGCTGCCTTTCTAGCATATCCTCAAGATCGAGTTTATAATGTTGGTTTGTTACTGCACTGAAGTTAACTGTTCTACGTACATCTTATCGGTCATCCCTGGACCAGTGTTGCTGTTTCCTTGCATGCCTACTAAGGTGATGTTGGAAACCATATTTGTTGGGGATGGTTTCATCTGAGCTCGCTGATCTTCTACGGCTCACACTTGAGAGGAAACTAAGAAAGCTGCTTAAAGGCTCCTGAACTTTAAAAAGCTTTTTTTCCGGACAATCATTTTTATTGCATCGCAAGCGATTGGGATGAAATAATTGTCTGATCTATTCTGTATATGTGTGGGAATCAATTAACCTGAAAACAATGGGCGCAACAATTCTACGTGAAATAACTTTTTGCAGATTTTCTAAGAAAGCGATTTGGTTCCTTCGATGCTTCAATAATAAGTGAAATAATGCCGGAATAAACGCTCGTATGCTGCCAAGTGGATATGCAGGTCCCGATTCAATGATCTGTTTTTGAATCGCTTTTAACAAGTCGTGACGAAAAATTAATTCGCATGTTTTTTATTGTGTTCTTAGATATTGAAAATGGATCATTTAGAGCACAAATGAGGAGTCGGTGGTCATTATTTGGTGGAGATTCTTTCCACTAGCCTTTATTGAAGCAAATCCTACCACCGGCCATACAGACCATATGTCACTGAGATGCACTTTCTTCGTTAAAGTTTGCATTTTGAGTTTTTTGATGGGTCGGGGGGGGGGGGGGGGTTGCGTAAAATATTTTTTGATAACGATCTTAAGGTATAAATGGAAGGCATTTAATGATAGTAAGTACGTCTTGAAGGATTTTTCTTTGATGAGTAACCGCATCTCAGCGATCTTTTTTTACTTTATGAAAATGTTTTTATTTCGGGGGATAGATTAGAAATGGAAGTTTAACTGAGTCCGTGAAAATAGATTAAAACGGAAACTGACCGTCTTTTTTTCTTCGAAATTTAATAGGTTTAACTGTTGGCGTAATTTCTATTGAGGTCGCTAGCGCAACATTGAATAATGGCGGAATATTTTTGCATGAGGTGCGAAGAGGGAGACGACTTTAAATAATCGAAGTAGCGTTACTTTATATTGAAAAAATGCATTGTATTCTAGTTGTAGACCCTTCCCGTCGCCCGTTCCTTTCGTTTGCGCCTTCATGAGATTGCCGAAATTGTGAATGCCGTGGCATTGTTTAAATCATTTGATGGTATAGTATGTTAGAATTTATCGTTGACTGTTGAATATCATTTACTGCAGTAACGTTATGAATTTGAAGGGAATTAAGTTGTGCGCAAGTGCTATTGGTCCGCGTTTCTGACCATTACAGTCACATTGCTCTGAGTTATCGCTGTTAACAAATAGTGTACGTTTCTTGGAGAAACTTATAAAATAGCGATCAAAAATCGTTGAAAATATATAAGAAAAATTTCTCTTTTCTTTCAACGTTTTCCGAATTTTGAACTGATTTTTTTTCAGAGATTTCCTATGAGATTGAAGTGTAGGTTCCCTAGAGGTGTTTCATTAATAAGTGAGCGCATTAGTTTGTGTGATTGTTAAAAATTTGAATTGTTCGTTGATTCATATGAATTCTTGTTGATAACAAATATTATCGAGACGATCTTGAAGATCTTTACTGATAAACGACAATTGAAATCAGTTCGTATCATATTCTATACATTTGTGCATATATACACAGTTCTTTTTTCGGTGGTGGTGGAACGGTATACGTTTGTATCACTGATGATTGTTTTGAGAGTGCCCGAGGATTGCATGAGGTCAGTTACTAGCTCCGGAGTGATTCCCAGAAAATTCTCAGCTTAACCAATAGTTGGGAGAAGTGGGGACGGGGAGGACGCGGAGCTTGAATATAAGAGTTTGTTGTCATAGAGTTGCATTGAGGACTTCTCTGTTATCGGTGAAAAACATATTTTTGATTAAAAAATTCTTCTAGAGCTTTTTAGTCATTGCCGTTCAATGCGGTCCCAATTTGAGAGAGGGACGGGGCGATGCTTAGTGATCCTTTTTCTGGTCTTAATTTCTTATGAAAAAGTCTTCTATGAAATAGCCATAGAACACCCTATAAAATTAGTGGCAATAAAGTAGGGAACGTTCCATTCCGCCTAATATTGCATTATGGCAAGAGTAAATAAAATAATAAAATCACACTGTAAAATATGAATTATCGGAACGTCGTGCTGCTTATGAAGCCACGATTTATGCTCTTAAGTGATGGCAGTATTTGAAAAAAAAAGAAAGGAGATGCACAAAGGTCGGCGTTCGTAATGTGGATATTTGCTTATAAATGCAGATATTTCTTAGTGGGAGAATTCCGTTATAATGTTGAGATATTAATTCAATACTTACTGAATTAGATTTGCAAAGATTTGTGCATCTAGAGCTAAGAGGGATTTAATTTTTGGATTTCAACAGAATGAAATGTACAACTATACCTCTACCTTAGAATATTGAGTGGGAAGCGCAAGCGAATATTCATTACAGGCGATTGCCCATTATTTGTGGACCCAAAATCATACATTCTGGATTTCTCTTTCGATTCGTTATCGCTATGCCTTTGAGTGTTTTCTTATGATATCTAGGTGGGAACAAAAAGAGGTTGTCGTCGAGATGAAGGTCCAGAAAGCGGAAGCGGTCTTTTGAAGGGAGGAGCACCCTAAGGAACAGGTAAACGGTGCTGGTAAATAGCGGGTTGCTGCCCTTGAGTCTCGAAGGTCCTTGTGACTTAGAGACCTCCGCCCCTACCCTTCAAAAGTTCCCTGCTTAATCTTGCAGCGTAGTTGTGAATTGTGCTACCGATGCGTATATTGGCAATTGTGTGAGACTAGAACGAGACACTGGCTTAACGCTTCACTTGGGCGGTTGATATGGCCAGGTGAGGTAATTGGCGAAGATTATGGTAAGATCGTAGATGTAATAGTCCTGCTACTTCTTGTGGTGACCACCACCACAGCCGAACCATGATTTAGCTGTTTCACGTGGATAACCGCCCGATACGTGCATTGATCGCCATTGCGTCAGCCTTGAAAAGTTTATGTTCACAACTTTATATTTAGGTGTTTTGAGAGAAGTAAATTTTGAAATGCGAAGTCGCACTCCAATCCGCACGAAGCATGACCCTTGAAGGGTAAAAGGTGATCGAAAGCATATGACTGAAGTGATTTTTCTGCACTTCATCTGCTGCAGGATCCTCGCTCACAAAAACTCCATTAGTATGAGACGACGTGTTGCGTCGATTAGAATCCCCTTCTTTTTTGACCTGAGGTCCATGTACAAACAGCGGTCATGACGTTTTGCCATTAAATGACATCGTCGGAGGGGAATATCAAATATGCGGATGGGAAGAGGAAAAAAAACTTGAGAAAGGGAGAAACAAGGTGATTTAAAGACCTGCGATGCGTTCTCCAACATGACCACAATTCAACAAAAGAAAGAAATTTTCTGAAGGCAAGACGTGAAAAAAAGGCATATCTCAGCCATTATCGTCTTGACCTTGAGACCTACACGAATGATCACACATAATAACGTACACTTTTTTTATTCCATTGAAGTGAATCATAATCTCACCTGTAGTAATATCGACCAGCAAAAATATAAGATCTGCCGTTCGACCATGTAACTGCTGCATTGATCTTTGCCGGGATCTTCGTAAAGCCTTTGAAAAGCATCTTCAACGAACGTGGATACGTTCTTGGCATACCCCAACGTGAGTATTTCCAATATTTATCATCTGTAATCATATATCGTAACGCAGAGGAAATTAAAGCCAGTGAAGAATGAATTTGTTTCTTCAGCCACGAATAAAGACGGTCAATATTTCACTGCAAAACTGAGGTGTGAAATTAAACACAGGTGGCCACTATAATTCAGACTGCAACGGTGTTAAAAGTTCCGCTCTTATATATCACAAACTTATATTACAAACATAGGATAAGTAAACGAACTTTTAAAGAAATATGGCTGGTCGTCATAGTTCCAGATGAGTGCGGCGTCGATATTTGATGGCATATCGACGAGGCCCGCTGATATGAAACGTGGATAACCCTCATAGACTTTCCCGTTCCTGTCCAGTAGCCAATATTGCTCTCCCTAAAAAGTTTTCAGTTAATATTCGTAGCCTAGGTGCAATCCACGGATCAAATCTTGCTTCTCGTAAATTTCATTGCTTTGAGGTGTTCTTGGACAATAAATAACACACTCGAAACTTGCACAGTCGACAGTGACCAATCGTTGACATATACAGAAAAGCAGCAAAAGTCCGGTGACACTTGCAGTTTTGGTTTTGTGGTACGTGATAGGATAAGCGCCAGAACCGGATATTCTCCTGGACTTGTGATTATGTCTCCGATCTTTGAAAACCGCTTCTGATGTCGTCCTATTCTAAACGTTTGGTTCATCGTCTACGCGCATGTGCATAAAAACCTATCGTCACAGTAAATAAAGAATCGCACATTGCTATGCAATTTTTAAAAACCTCAAAAAGTACGCTTATTCCAAGAGCATAGATGACAGTCAGGCTTAATTATGCGTATATTTTTCATTATAGCAGAATCTGCTCGCAGTTATCTTTTAGTGAAAAGGAGGCATAAAGCATGATTACCTTAAATATATAAGAGTCACCATCTGAATCCGTCACAGCAGCGTCGATCGGTCCACTTATACCACCCCAATCTTGTGATATCCTTCGTGGATAACCCTCATCAAATGAACGCTCGTTCATGCGCCAATAGAAATCCCCTGAAATTTAATCGTTGATCCGGTTAGATTCGATGCAGACATCTGTCTCGACTTACTTAATTCTCAGTTTAAAATCTTCTGTATTGGCTATCTCCATAGATAATGACGATAAAAAAATACGCCCCATATGTATGGTGCAATTTCTTCAGGAGAGGTTTCTACTAGTGCAGCGCCGCCCTCCATCTGTCCTCTTCGTGCTTCTGTGATATTTGACGTAGTGTTTTTTGTGTCGTAACAATAGTCGCCGTAAGGATAGATGGTAGATGGAGGTATTTGCAGCGATGCTCTCCAGTTGGTATTTTGCAAGTTGTGCTAATTTCTGGTAACAGTGTTTTATTGTTGTTCACACGCCACGAAAGGCGATCCTATGCTCACCACACGGAGGACGCTCAAGTGGTTTTTTTCTTGCTTCCACACACATAACTGGAACTGACAATACCCTCAATTCCATCACCACATCGAATTCTTTAACATCAGTCTTCAGCACAGGTAGAGGCTATTCACCAATAATATTCAAAGGACTGATGTCTGGGAAAGGAGGAAAATGAATGAAAGTATGCAAGGCGGATGAGTGGATGAGTGGGAGATGGTGTGCGCCAATCCTTTACTAAATGGGAAATTGCTTGGTGTATGGGAATTCTCCCATCAAAGAGTGGAAATTGAGTGATTATTCAGAATTTCCGGCGGAGTATCTTTTAGCAAGATAGATGGAATATAGCGGAACTACGCAGTTGTCATTATTGTTGATCCTCAATAAGGCTCATTACCCGTTTGATTTCCATGAAGATTCTCAAAGTTAATTTTGACACAATACTGCATAGGAAGAGTCACAGCCACTTTGAGTTTATATCTCAGACCCGAAATAGGACGGGCAAATTTTTCAGAGGAGGAGAAAATAAATAAGGGAAACGGGATGAGAGCGCTTTGGGGAGAGATGACGGTAGGAGAAGTGGAGATAGAAACGACATTGGTAAAGTGTGGTCGTCGAGTTATTGTAGCGTCATGAAACTTGTGGCATAAATGCAATAACCTTTAAACGCATAAGCTGATCCGTTGCCTATGACAGTCATCGCATCAAGTGTGGCGTCGGCGCAAATGTCGGGGACATCATCGTCATCTTCGTCGTTCTCGAAATGCAAGTCGCTTGTTCCATACAGATGAACCAATGCTCGCATGTCATCTCTGCATTTTTAAATTTTATTGATGAGTTTTTATATCAACTCGTTTCGTTCAGTGACCATGATCGCACAATAAAACCCCTCTTTTATTGTAAAGCAGAATTCAGGCTGTTGACATCTCATTGAAAGAGCTATAGATGAGTTTTGCCCGATCAATGCCCAGTAATTTGAGTTTTGCAAATAAATAAAACGGGTATAAACATTAAAATATTACCGCTTTAATCTGACAGCTGCCTTCTTGAGATAGTTTAAATTTTCCTCTATTTGGGAGCGAGAAGAGAAGAATTTCAAGCCTTTAAATCGTCAAGTGGAATAAAACACTGCTATGAGTTAATAGTGAAAATGCACTTAACGGTATTTGAGTAAACAGGAGAGGTAGAATAGTAGGACGTAGAAATTGGCAATAATATGCAGTAGGTTATTTGAAAGATTGCTTTCGAGGGGTCGACATCAATGGCTACATAATAATCTGGCTTTAATTGCACTTCAGATATACTCTATACGTTGACTTACCTTCAAGGTGACTTACGCTAATCACGTTTTCTCCTAATGTTACATTAATGGCCGTAATTTTTTCCGCTTTCTAAATTAGAATTTTATTATTATTCTTATTTTTTCGAAGATTTTATCTCATTTCATTTAGAAAAATTGCACAAAATTGAAATATTATTTGGAGAAAGATTGAATCTTCAGCATCATTTCAACAAATGATTCCCTCTATTGTGCATATAATAGGTCCATTATTTATTGCAATTCTAATGAAGAGCTTGAAAGCTCTTTAACTCTAAATTATGCTTCATGAACGTCCGAGGATATTTTCATAGAAAGAAATAAAAGATACGAGATGAGCATCAACCTATCATTTTGCCTCTTCGGAGGACATTCAACTATTCGTATATAGCAATATAAAGTCTTATTGTACAACGATGAATTTGTGCATTTATCTGTTTATTTGTGTTTATTTCTGCAACCACATCAGATAGCTAAAAAAAACGGATTTTTTTCAAGGAAATGATGCTTTAAATTTCATCTCATATGAGCGTATTGACGATGAGATATGAAAGATGGGAACGGAAATCGATAGAGAGAATTCAGGAAGTCTCAGCACGATTCCGTTGTATCGAAATGATACATTCATTTGCACTAATATTTTTTTTCGACGTACAGTTTGAAGAATTGAATACTCTAATAGAAACAAATTCTGGAGTAATTTTCATTGACTAAACTACTAATTTTCTGAAAGTAATAACTCGAGTGGACGTATTAGATATTAGTGCCAGAAAACAACTTCGAGGTGACTAAATTGCGATGATATCTTCAATGCTCATCCATCAAGGACCAGAAATGGAGTGGGGAGAATTCTCAATCATTTCGAACGTAGTCGTTTCTAATTGGATCCATTATTTAGGAATTTTTATGCTTATATTTTTCAAGTTGCAATTCGAAAAAAAAATTCATTTGCGTTGAATTTCATTTGTTATGAGTGGAGAAATTTCGATATTTCATTGTTTGAAAAGTTCGAGAAGTTGTCTTCTTCGGCTATCAAAGATTAAATTAATTGGCAGTTTTAAAGTCATCACGAAAGATGGGGTGATAATTTTGGCATAATTGCAATAATTTCGGCCCTTCGGTCTTCATTATTTGCATTTATATTGGCTATGATCGAGGAAAACAAAATGATCGGTAAGGTTGCCAAACATCTCGCTGATATAATTGGCGAGGAGCCCTCTTTTATAGAACTAAGTTTTCAAGTAAATGCGATGGGACAATTTCTAATACAAAAACTATTAACTAAAAAAAAACAACTGTTTTTGTCCAACATTACCAATCGACTATGCACTGCTTATATATTTTGTGCAATAAAATAACCGATCAATGGTAATAGGCGTTAGGCTATCAATTATGAACGATCGTTCGAAAAGGCGAGTTGAATTTAGTGATCAGCAGCAAGGTGTTAATTAATTGGTGCTAAGTATTACTTTTGTAGGTGTAATGAATTGCCATCATATGTCTGATAGAAAGGTGCCATAATTGCCTCATGATTCTGTGAATGTTTCAGTCCAAGTGAATGACCTATTTCGTGGACAGCCACTGCGTATAGATCAATACCATGACCTGAAAACATTGAGATCAATTCACGAAATGATTTGACTCATTTATTCGTAACTGGAATATGAAGTTTAACAAAGCAAGAAAGCTTCAGTAAAGAGAAGTCATTAATATGAGAAAGCAATATAGTTTAACTTATACATATAATTAGCAGTAATCGATCAGAAATAAGCAGTAAAGAGGCGAACGGTGATGATCTTATTAAATCTGCAAATCTGTTTCTCGATAACACAATTATTCAATGATCGCTAGAAAAGATTTTATTAAAAAACGGAAAGTCAACTAGCAGAATAGTAGGGATAATTTACTCAGCTGAAGAGAGATTTAGCATTCGAATATTCAACGGGATAGATATCGGCAGATGGGTGGATCGAGAAGGTTGATTGTTATTTAAAATTAATAAGCAAAGGAAAATAAGACATTAAAAGATTCGTCTTCCTCGCAGAAGATAACGATTAATTTCTAAGAAATTAATTTCACTTCAAAACATCGACTAATGTCTAAGTGATATTTTATATTGAGGTTTTCTAGTCTCCTCAAGAAATAAATAATAAGAAAAATTTATAGAAGCAGTTAAGATTGTTAATATTAACAAGCAATCAATTTTCTTATCAGTTGTGATAATGCGTTATTTCGACAAGTGATAATTCCTTCTAATGGCTCTATGTGAATCTTCATGAAGCAATCTCATAGTTTTCAGTCTCCAACAGAAAATTCACTCGAAACACTTATGAAAAACTCTTAGATAATTTCAATTAAAAGCTTCTATAATTCATTACAATTTATACAATATTCACTGACGGAAAAATGCTAATAATTTCAATCAAATATATATTATACTTTACTAACCGACTGATTTACTTGGGCTCCAAAGTTCCTCTTCATCGAAATGCACATCACCACCGAAACGTGGAAAAAATGCATGCGCTAAAATTTGACCTGAAATATAAAAAGAATTGAGAATTTATTCATTATTCGAATTAATAAGCTATAAGTCATTTTAGAGTACCTAAGATGTAATGATCCTTTCAACGAAACTATAATACTGGTCAAATTAGAGAAATAATTCTTTGTAAAAAAAATTTAACGGAAAAAATTGAAACTTTTCATTTTTCTCGCAATTTTTCACAAGTTGATGATTTACTTGGAATCCAAAGTTTCGAAAAGAAACCAGTATTTCGTAATTTTCCCATAAAAATTTGAATTCTCTCTACTCTTCAAATGAATATTTTAATTGGAACCTTTGCCATCGAAGGGTTCGCCGTCTCCATGTGCACGACGAGCAAATATTATCTCTATATTGACTGGTCCTCGCGATTTATACTGAAACCTCAACGGCGAAAATTCCTCCCATACCTGGAAAATGAACGGATACGGGTAACAAGAATGAGTCAACATGGCACTGGGGGAAGCGATAACGATGTGGTTGTTTGATAATGAAAAGGAGGCATTCATTCCCCCATCCCCTTCCCCACATTTCCGTTGGTGATAGGAGAACGATAAGTTCCTGTCTTGCTGAGATTTTCCTGTTGAAGTTGAGCTGAGATCTTTGGTTTGGGATGCTAAATTTCATAAAATCTTCCGCGGATGCGGAGGACTGAATTGTGCAGCAAGTGTTTCGACAGCGCGGAATAATGAAGTTAACTCTGACAAAGAGGATTCTCAAATTCGCAATAAAACTGTTGGTAGGATAGAAATGAAAGCGACGAGAAAAAGGTGCAGACGAGTGGTTCTAAGCAATGAGAATGAGGAAAGAAAGAAGTTTCTTCCCACTGTTAAGGAGGCCAACGAAATGACGAGAGACGAGCAACCAGCCTTAGTGGCCTTTCTTCGATTAGAATGCTATCGCTTAGGTAGATATACATCGATCCGTGAGTAAAATATTACTCAACTATGTGAAGTCTGGAAAATAGCCCCAGGTCACCATTTTCTCTCAAGGAGTATGTGTATAATGCAGTGAGTGGATAAGTTAGGGGCAAATTACTAGTGCAAATCTGTGAATCCGTTGGTTAGTGAGGACTTATAAGGTATAGCTAAGTAAATCATTTCGTAATGTTTTTATCAGATGATGTGCACACAAACAATTCGTCAATTTATAAGTTACTCGTTTAATATAGCGTGTCAGGTAGCACAATCTTCGATATGATATCCTAATATATTCGTTCGGCGAAACCAACCATGGTGCAGAAAACATAGAAAGCATTTTGGAAAATATACAACCCATTTTGGCACAATATACGGAATACTTCGAATGATTCATGGAACGATGAAACCGCTCCAATATCACATTTCTATTGAAGCGTTAGCTGACATCGATTCGGAAAAGAATAGATAGGTGAGGGAATTCGACTGATCAGTGGTTGGAGAGTATTTTTTTGCTGCTCTTAAAGAAAAATGCATTCGATTTTGAGAACTCTCAGTTGATATATGTGTGGGCAATAGATTCGTCTATGATTCACACTACATTCAAAAATGTCACTCTTTACGATCGTTTTCATCAAACTGAATTATATTTTACGCCGTTCTAAATAATCGATATTGAAAATAAAAGTTAATTTATCATATAATGGGATATTTTTCATGAAAAGAATACTCCTCTCCTCTTTGCCGCTGAAAATTTCGAAAATTAAAGAAACTTTGGATTTGGTGAGAAATAGCGAATTGTATGAGTGAATTATTTCTATTGTTGTGGCTGGTGCAAAAAAAAGAGAGATTCCATATGAAAGCATTCCGAATGGGAATGTTAAATTTTTGCTCTCAATGCATTGCTATCGAAGCATTTTTGCATTCAAGCGCATCGATGTGTTGCAGACCTAAACATGTTTAACATTATTGATTCATTTCGTTACAACGTTTTCTATCGATCTCCGTAATCAATCAATAGTTCCGATTACAACGATTTTCTATCAGTTATCATAGAACGGGGCAAAAATACCGTATAGTAATACTTCCGGATCTTATAAGTTTCTATACGGTAAAATAGGAGGATGTCTTGCTTGTGACTCAAAATTAAGCATGAAAAGAGATTAAATTAAATTTTGAAAAATCAAAATTTGCAACTTATAGTGCTTATCCCATTCAAACTGTATTATTCACTGTGAAAGAGTCTACTAAGCTGTTCAATTCTCTTATGGCGGAAAACTTCCCCACATACCCCAAATTTGGAGATATCAATGGAGAAGTTAAAATTCGGATCGTTTTTTAGCACTGCAATTTTGAACTTTAGGAGGGAACAGAGAAATGGAGTGAAAGAACGTCCCATAAGTTGAAATAATATCGTTTACATAGAAAGTGCTTTTTGACAAACACAATGATGGATTTGCTTAAGAAGTGAGCGATATGAGTGTGCTTACCTTGAACGCTCTTCGCATCACCTTGCGTGCCTCATATCCACTCATTGAGTGTGTATACTTTCCTATTCGATAGGTGACATTGCGTACACCCCAATATGAACCTACATAATATATATCATTAATTCATTCTCGTTGATTATTTAAGTTATTTTAGATTAAAAGAAATCATATCGGTTCATGAAGGCAGAATATCAAATATTCGTAGCGTTTGAGGAATATATGCGGATGCAATACTTCAACTTGGAGAACTTTTTTCTTGATTTTTTGAAGAATTTCCATACCATAAGGAAATATCTTGACTTGAGAAACTAATTTTCAGATGTTTATAAACTTCCTTCAGTGAATTTTATAAAGTGGAGAATATTGTGAGTGATCGATTTTTTGTTTCCTTTAATCTTTTATTACTGCCTTAAAAATAAGAAAATTCAATAGTAGCTAATCGACTAAATAAGAGGTATATTTCAGAAAATTCTTCGATCACTCTTAACTGATGAGGGGGAAAAATATCGATGAAATTTTTGACTTCAGAATAAGGTGGATAAAATTTCTTAAAGCTGATATATGTTCTATCAATTTCTATCTACCAATTTCTTAAGGCGACGGGGAAAACATCCGTACCAATGCCTCCTGAAATTTGGCATGCATTGAAAATTTTGCATATTATCTGACAATTTTCCCGTATCATATAGAATCTCTTCCATTATATCAACACAAATATTCAAATTTTTTTGTCCATCATAATATGCTTAACAAGGTGGTCTCATTAGGTGATCTTTATTTTCGCTGAAATTATAATTTTAATCTTACGTTTGGGAATTTCTCTCTATTTATATTCTCATACAGAATCGAAGAGCTTACAGTTTCATTGTACTCTGATAACAGTTCCATTTCCTTTAGCCACCAGCTAATGCAAGAGTTCTGTTTAATTATCTACATAAGATCGGATCGAGCTAGATATGAGGCTATGCTAATTTCGAAGTTCATTCCTTACTAACGTCATACCGTTACTTCACCTCCCATCTCCTCAACCCCCATAATGGAATATCACTCATTGAAGTGGATTATTCATGAACTTTTTGCTGAATAGAGTGTTTTTTCAATGACCGAAAGTTCACTCTACAGGTAAACCTGATATAGTTATGTCGCTAAGGATGAGAGGAAGATGAGATAAACGAGATAAAACTATAGCGCACATCTTCCACACTTCTATAAACGCTGTTTCAACCATATGCTAAATCGCTTAGTGGAAAAATTATTCAACATAATACATCGACACCAAATTTGAGGACTAATTTTTGAATTTTTTCGCGACTTAAGAGAAAACTTTTTTATGTTTTCAAATAGAGGAGTAAATTCGCATTTCAATTCATAATTACTTAAAAGTATATAAATGAATAAATGAAATTAAATGATTCTACAAATGAAACGATCATAAAAGATTTTCACACATTAAATAGGCAATAAATTACACATTACATAATTCCGTGGAATTTTTTTCAGCGGTAGAAGTAAAAAGTTTATGAGCAATAACTTCCACTGCAATTATGCTGACAATTTATCTCATTCCTTGTCTTCGATTCTCTTAATTACGCAAATTAATCGACGAACAAATTGTTTAATTATGTAATCTTAATTTTTCGTAATCTAATTATCACATTATCGCTTAATTATCATTTAATCTTATCACATTTCTTAATTTTATCACACTGTTTGAAAACGCGATCTTCTAGGTGGCCAAAGCGAAAAAAGTCGCTAATAGTACCTACGTGAGACATAGGTGGATAAACACGTCTGACTGAGGATTGTGGTAGCCGGAAAAAAAAGAGTAAAATACGAATTAATTCACTTGAAATATCTTTTTTGTGTGGGAACCAATCCATTAGATGAGAAAATAGTCGTTGGTTTTTCTTTTGTTTCTTGCTTTTTGCTGATTCGTCTAAGAAAAAAAAAACGAGAGAAACAAATAGATGACCCATTGCAAAGAGTAGCGACAACGAACATCGTCCCATCCCCCCAAAAAAGATTGATTAATGAACAATTTATATTCAATATAATCACGCAAACAATTACGTGAAAATCGAAGAGAGCAATTGACTGAGAGAATTTCTTGCCAGAAGAAACGCTATTTTCTAACTTACGAATATTTCAAAAGCTGAAGTTATAAAATTTCTTTGCGCCATCTCCTTTTTAATAATTATTTAACTCTTTTTCGATTAATTTTTCACTCAAGCAGAAAGTTTATCGACGATTATCTATTGCGATTATCTTCGCGGATTTCATCATTCAAAAGTTCTCTTCGAAATATCCCACATTCAGAAGGTTATTTTATTCCATAGAAAGAGAAATTGGATAAATTTGGGATTCCATAAAAGTGGAATTTTATTGGATAAATTTATGCTATTATTGGAGGATTTTGTTCGAGTTTATTATTGAAGATTTTTAACGAGCAATAGCGACATTTGATCGCCTATTGATTGGTTACGCTTACGAAACAATCGAAGAGAAAATTAGATTACGAAACATGTTGAAGTTTTTAGTTCTCCTGAATTTGTGACACTCATTATTGTGACTAAAAAATTCGAAAACTTCCCATGAGAAAAAAAGAATTGCAACAATACTTTGCTAAGCACTTCTGAGAATCTCAATCCCTCAGTCAATGCAATCAGTGACCGCTTATCAAGAAGGCGAGGTTCTGAAAAAAAGAAAAAAAGAACTCTTCCAATAGCCTCCTTAATGTTCATCTTCGAGGACTGCCTATATTAGCGCTATCTGCTTCAGAGATATTCCATCTCCTTGATGGAACAACTTCTTTAATGCACCTTTCAAATTTAATAAACTCGGTTAAAGAAATTCGACTGGTTAATTATTACTCATTCCTGTTCCATCCGATGTCATTTGTCCTTTCCGCCACCTCCTCCTATCCGTCCCATCCTCTTCTCTTCAGCAACAATGATTGTAATCTGCATTGCAAAACATATACTGCTACTGTGAGTAAATCTGAGTACGCAACTTCAATCTACTATAAGTGCCCTAATATGAGATTGTCTACAAGCTTAACGACGCGTGGCAGTCTATGGGAGCGTTACGCTCTCGTTCGTAGACGATGAGATATGTGGCGCCACGAAGGCGTGCGAAATGCATAAAAATATTCTCCTATGATTTGCCATATGTAGCCATCTTCGGCGTAATTTACATTTCAAAACACATCTTTGTTTTCCTCTCAATAAACTAAACTTTTTTGCATATCTGAGGAGAAAAAATACGCATTTTTCGTTGAAAATCACTAAAAAAAACTCTTTTCAATAATCGACGCTTTAGTGTTCCCTCAATTGAAAATGGAATTTTTACTATAAATTATTTAGAAATTCCCTCCGAAATGAATTTTTAAAATTTTTGAGAAATTTTCTCTTCTTCTTTAATATTCTCTCATAGCTAAAGATAGATATGAAAGGTAAAATCTATAGAAAAATTTTATTTTCAGCGGTAATATTTTCTCGTTTCATTGCCTTTTTCTATGGAATTTTCACACTATAATAGAGGCGTTGTAGAAAGATTTACCTATTAGGATAGGGTAAATAAAGTGAAATATTGCTCTATGAATGTCCACCTCAATTGTAACGGTAGCGAATAAATTCATCGAGAAGAGCACATTAAATGTGAAATGAATTTCTCATAATCATCCCAATGATAGGCATTTATGCGGCCATTAAATGAATTTTTCTCAATTTGATAGTGCTCGTAAAACTTTGAGAAAAAACAAAACAAACACGATAATTGTAATACTTTCTTTTTTTTTCTTTTCAGAACATTTATTGGTGTTCATCATTCACTAACCTTCAATAGCGTAACGTTTTGTCCTTCGGGAGCGAAATCTTGCCCGTATTGGAATCGGTAAATTACCAATGTCACGATTCCCACACCTCGACATACTCATCTTTCGCAACGTCGCTCTATCAAGAACGCCTACAAATGCAAATAATATATGAGTCTTCATGATAACTATGAGTCTTCTTTTTTGTTTTGGCGATTTCAATTTGATCATTTAAAGAGTTCTGAAAGGATCAATTGCGTGAAAAAAGAACCGCTCCACTCAAAAAGCATTACGCTCACTTCGAAAGCTTTAAAAATTTCGAATTCCTATAGAAATGACAAAAAAAATTAGGCAATTTGCATTATTAACTTCATCTTCCATATATGATTTATCGATAAGCGCCTGGGCAGTGTACGAGCAACGGAAGCGTTGGCGTGGATCATCTCACTCGTTGTTTAAATGTTTGTTAGATGGTGACTGTCTCCATCATAAACAAAGCGATACGCTTGTTACTTAACAGCACCAAAGGCGCGAATTGTTGCTGATTAGGGTTTTCTTTCTTTCCATACAAGATGCTGTGCTCTACATAAAAGAATTAAGGTGAACAATCAGCTATATCTCAGATGAGGAAGAGGAAAGAGGACAAAATGGGGGTCATTTACATCCTTTCCTTTCACCAATGTCCTAGACTCCCTTTCCCCCTCTGTCCCCTCCCTGAAAGTTCTTTTCTCTTATGGAATGACCTCATTTTCGAGAACGCGAAGATAGAAGGAGAAATTTTTTTTATCGGATTTATTTTATTTAAATTTAGTAATATGTGCCCATCATGATTACAAACTGAATAAATTCTTCACGCTGGTGAATTCCGCCCGTTCTTATTTTTTGAATTTCTATCAGTTTTTGATGAATTACCAAACGATAGTCCCACTTTGTAAAAATAAATCCGATAAGGAAGTCAGGTTTTGCAGTACGTATAGAAATGCTAGTAGGGGTACATTTGCGCGGCTATCGTTTTTCCATAATTCTGGACACATCGTATTTTTCCATCGATATTTTCATGAAATTTCAATCGATTCCTTTAGGTCTTAGATAATAATTAATTGCCTATAAATTCAAAGTGACAAATTTTATTTCTCGAAGAATAAACGGAAAAAGGAAATTCGTTCAGATGATATTTTGAAATGCTTTATTTAAAATTAAATGAATATTAAGCAATTTTTTACAGTGAAATAATTTATAAGTATAAGTTTTCTAAATTTAACTTTTTCTCATATATTTTAGTGAAAAATTAGTTTAAATATTCGAAATTATTTTACTTTAAGAATAAACGATATTCAATTTAAAAAATCAAATTAATTTTTCATTTACAGAAATAATTATCGCAATATTTTCGAGAATAATTTCCCACTAATAATTGAGAATCTGTAAGCTTCTATAAGAAAAATTTCAACAAAAAGTATTAGTTATATAAAATGAGATTCAATCAAACGTTTAGACAAAGTGAGTAGTTTCTCATTTGCTAACGTCTCTCGAGCCAACGTTGTTTTCGAAAAGAACTTTGAAGTTTGAACCGTATGATTTACAGAACGAAATGAAAATTCTCTATCTATCGTTGGATCGGCTCGTAAATATCGTTAAACGCTTTCAATATTGTAGAAGCTAAAACTTGTCAAAGCCTATTCCGATGACATGAAATTCATTCGTGGATTGAAAAAGCAAAGGCAGCCGCAAAAAACTGACGCTTTAATTCCCCGTCTGGGTAGGAATATATTACTGATTACTTTTTGTTTGAGGAACTTAGTATAACAGAGTTTATAACTGATTTCTCAAAGAAAGAGTTCATTGTATGACTCACAAAGAAAGAAGAAGAAATCCATTCTCATAGTTTTCCATTTTTCTTGTTTTCTTAAGTAGTCATTAAAGAGTCTCGATGGATGCAATAAACGATGAACATTTATTTGCTTTTCATCGTTGCGCTTCTCGTTGAAATGTTTTCTGCACTTTTCAGAGAGAGAGAGGCTATTTCACTAACATCGCAAAAGAAAAAGAAAAGATATTTTAATTCTTTAAAAATTATTTCAAAAATATTTGAGAAAAATTAATATTTTAGCACGAATAAAAGGATGGAATTTTATTTTTAATAGAGATTTTTATTCGTTTCAGAAATATTTTCCAGGAAATTAAGAAAGGGTTTTTTTCCCTCGGAAGAATTCAGGAATCAAGTTGATTTATAAAATGATAGCTTCGAAACGCCTTCAAAATGAATATTTGGTAGACGAAACTCTTATCTCAATGGAATTCATTGTAACATTTCAAGCAGCCAAAATTTAAGATCAGTGATTGTAAAATACACAACGCGATGGGTAGTTCTCTTTCGTTTACACTGAACATTTATGTTATTTTATTATGGGAAACTAGACATGGAAACGGCGTGGGGTGGGGAAGGGAAGGAGGGACAATTGCGCATATCCTACATGGTTTCTATCTTCCCCGCTCTATAAAAGATGCTGAATCAGTTGATCAAATGAGGTCTATGAGTGATCAATAAAAAAAGAGACGATGCATTTTCTTCGTAGATTATTCATGACGCTTTTATTTAAATTAAATCGATCCTTCTTTGAAACTCTCCTAACCTAATCAGTGCAAAATAGAAGGGCAGGTATGTAAACGTGTATGCATTTTATTCTAGACATACTTAATTTTCTAGAAGCGCCTCCAAACTTGCTGAATTAATGTGAATTAGGGGGAACGAGAGTATAATTCTATTGCGAAGTTCACTTGTCATAAATTATAATTGTAATTTCGACCATTGCCGAATTGAGATTGCCATATAGACAAATAGACATTTGTAAATATTCCAATCTGGCCTTATACGAAGAAACGAAAATTAATAGAAACGAATAATGCACTAAAATATTTTGAAGAAATTCTTTTTTTTTTAATTTTGTTTCTTTTGGCTAAGAACTACTAAATCGATTTCGTCGAACAAAACAATAGCAACTTGATGTATAAATTGGCGATGGTGATTCTTTTCAAAGCCGTATACAATAAATGACTTATAGTGATTTTGATGCTAACGGGAAACCATTCAAAATGATCATCTTGAGCACATTTGGCGGTGAATCTCTTACGAACAAGATGCTACTCAAAGATGCAAATTTCGTTGCTCGGCGATTAAATAAACGATCTGTATTGTCGATATTAACTAAATATGCAAATGAACCGATACATGGAGAAGTTAACGCTGGGAACTTTCATATAAATATAAATCGTTATATATTTTCATCGAGATATATAAATTCAAAAAAATCGAATCTCAATGAACTTAGCAGTAGAATAAATATTAACTTATATAATGCATAGATGAATTTGCACATGAGAAGTATACTTGTTATTAGTAATAACAGCGTTCAAAGGAAGTGAGATTTGCATCACACTTGGTTAGCGTTGCGCTTCCACTGATTTATTGCCATAATGCCGAATAGAGCAAAAAGTGAACACTTTTCATTCTACTACTCAGCTGTTGTGAGGGAAAAAGAAGGCTAAATGTTCCATAAATAATTGATGCAGTTGTGTCTACCCGTTCAATATGCAACTTCATCCTTACATATCACCTGCACTGGTCGTTGAAATTTAGCAGTTAACTTATGAATTATACTGAAAGTGTAGTGAAAATTAGCTGCTCATTGCTAATGTGTTCTATAATGTTAACTTCAGTGGCGTTGAAATAATTGGACAATAACCTGACGGTGAGAACAGATAGTAATACGGCATACCTTCGACATAATCAATTCTAGATTCGTTCCAGAACATGTAACATCCTTCCTTGAAATTACGCGAACTAAGAAAAAAGCAGTGGAAAAACATGTGTTAGGAAAATACAGAGAAGAATGAGCCATCAAATGATGGATGATGAGACATTTCGCAAGATGATACTATTTTAGAGGAGATTCGGGGCATCTCCTCACAGCGCGAGGCGGAAGCGCATCTCTGAGTCTATGGCAGTCGCAATTTTTCGGAGTGATGGTTTAGCGGAAAATTATTGACAGTCTTTGACGGGAAATTCGATGATTACAATCACTACTTTTGGGAAATTGTTTTTCGAAAATTTCCGTTCCTCAACGGTACTTCCGTCCCATTCTTCTTTTTACGACGTTGATATCATCGATAGCGCTTCTCAAGTTTTGTATCTGTGCATTATATGGTGAATTCTTTACAAAAACCTGTAACATTCATTACGCTTACCTAAAGAAAAATGCTTCGTTATGAATGATCAAAAATGATCAGTTGTGTGCGATAGGCTAATGATCAGGTTCTATATTGATCAGATGAACCATAATGCACATCGAACGGTAAAGGGAATAGGCAAGAGTGGTCCACACCACCAATGTTCCTTAGGCGTTCATTCAACAATTAAATCAACGAAACATAAGAAGCGTTGTAAAGGCGATGCATTTAATAAACTTAATGTTTTCTCTGAAAGTGTAGTCAACTAAGAGCAATTTTTCCACTGGCTGAAATTAATCATGTTTTAATGACACCTTCAACCGAAGTGCAGCCGCTAGAACTTCAGGTGGCACTCACCTAATATGAGGTTGGTTTTTAGTCTGAAATTCTCCCGTTTTCAAATTTCGGATATCTAAATGTCCTCAGATAAATGAGCACCCATTCGGAATAGCTCCTCGAATGTTGTGCTCTTTCAATTAGTAACAGCTTATTTTCAGTATGCAGCCTTTCTTTATTTCTAAATTCATCTCAATCACTCAAATTCGAAGTGGAAATAATATTGGAAATTCCGAATGATATAATAATATATGCAGTAAGAGTGATTGCTTAGTTATGAACATTATATGAACTTGAAGGAATTCTCGACATTAATGGAACTTTTTCCCGATAATTGCAAAAGCAATTGATCAGCGAATAGAATATTAATCGATTCAATCGTAAAATTTAAATTTCTCAAAGATAATAGCGGAAATGCGCCAATATAAACAATTATCGAAGTAAATAATAAATAAATAAATACAAATAACATTGAAACAATATCGAATTTCAATAATACTTAATCGATTAAGCGCCATTATGAATTGCGACTCTATTTTGCGCTATTAAAAATATATATTAAGTGGAAAATATATAGGGATAATTTCCTCTCGTTAGAGGAATGACGAAGGATCGTTGCAGAAGCCGACACAGCGACGACAAAAAAAGAGAGAAATAAAAAAAATTATGAAATATAGGCGGTGCTAAATGTCGATTGATGGTCACACGTCACCATGAGAAACAAGAGCACCAATATTGTGGAAAAAAGAGCAAAAAAACGAGAAGAAAAAAGCAGATTGATTGGAGAGTTATGTGCACTAACCGCATTCGTTCCAGCGTCGATAGTAAGACAATGAGCGCAGACAAGAACAACGATCATTTAACAAGAATCTTACTTACGCTCTCTATAAGGTTTCATTAAATTGTCCACTAGCCAAACATATCTTATATTCGCCTTATTCGCTGATATTCGCCTTATTCCAGCCGAACACTCACATAAGAGATGATCAATACATCGTGGATCAGTCGCTTTTGCGCAGAGCGAAGAAGTGAAGATAAGGATAGAGATTAAACTCTCCATAAATGCCTTCATGCAAGGACCGGTGCCTATGAAAGCGGTCGAATCGAGGGTAGTGAAATAAAACAACGCTCAACACCCGTAAATTTCATTAACAATGCTAAAGTTTTTGAGCGCTAAGTGGGATGCAAGGAAAGTTATTCGACTTGTGGCTATCATTTAATGGAATCGACTGCTGCGCCTGACTTTGGTCATTCCTCCATTTTTTTTTTCGCCGCAAGCAGTTTTAGTTGAGATTTTTTATTTAGTCATATGCTAGGCGATGATGAGAAGCCCGAAGTGAGTGAACAAGGAAGGACGTAATGTACTCGCGATCGATTAATTTGCACTTCTTGGACGAATCCAGGTTGTCAAAATGGGAGGAGGTAACATAACTGCAGAACCTTTCTGCACATAGTGGAATTTTTTGAGCCTTTTATTGTATAAACTGTATTTATCTTAAAATAAGAGTGCTTCGTGGACACTCTATCATAGGCATTTCATTGAGGATGATGGATGAGAATTTTCTCATAGAGTACCGATGAAAGAAGCCAACCTGTCATAGGTAAATCGGCGAATCGTTGAAATTTAAGGATTGCGGAGCGCATTGTTGAATGATCATCGAGATAACCATATTCCAATAGATATTTCTGCAATGCAAACTTTTAAATGCTTTCAAAGATAAGCAACGAATATATTATTGCAGATAGAAGCAACTGATATTTGCTATTTGCCTCATATTCACTAGTTATCGGCTATAGTGCAAAAGAAGCAAGAAACTATTACAAGAATAGCTGAAGAACTATTTCGTTACCTCGTTTTTTTTAAATTGTATATTCTATCTGCAGATATTTGCTCATTAGGTGGAAGATTTTATCATATTTTGTGGGTATATTCGTATTGGAATTTTCGCCTTCATACCTTAGTTAGCTTTAGTGGAGGTAAATTTTCCCCTCTTAATTACTAATTAATTAATTTCGAATAATTTGCTAATGTCTGAAAGAATTACTGGTTGCTATTCTATGGGGACGGGTTTTTTTTTTCTAAATATGCTCGAATCGATGATGTCTTAAAACGTAGTGCTAGGTGGTGAGAAAACCGACACAACGATAGCAAAAAAGCTTTATGCACTTTTTGTTTTATCTTTCTTTTGCATCAGTGTTCTCGTTGGCGTTCTATTTTTTTCACATTTCAATGCTAACAAAAAAATTGATCCATCAAATATGTTGTTATGCAGCATTCGACTGTTTAAAAGACTATTTCGCTTTTCGTTCTTAGACAAGAATAGGCAATTTATCGCCACACCATAATCGGTCACAATGCTGTCTAACTTAGTATGGGATTATGATCGTTTGTTAATCAACGAACAACTCATAGCTTTAGTCTCAGTGAGCGGATTTCTGAAATTCTCCCATAGCCTGAAACCACAGTTTGAAGTATCGTTTATCATAAGTAATTTCGCTATTTGATGAGTGTCGTCCATTCTGCCTTATGAACTTATTGCTCACTGAATCGATTTATAATTATTCGTTCACTGTGTGAGTTAAGAAGTACAGTAGAATCCTTATAGTTCATATACGGGTAGCAAGAGTTAGTAATTCAGCTAAGAAAAGCGCATTTTTTGGGAGGGTCGAAGACGGTAGTTGAGAGGCGAAAATGGTGTACTTATTTTAGTAGGAATGAAATGAAATTTTTAGAAGAAATGATGTATTATTAAAAGATAAACGATGCCGAGAAAACATTAAGTCTTTTTTCGTAAGGTGATGGTAGCGATTATCGACTGGTTGCAATATGCGGGAAAATTTTTTATGGATTGGTTTCCCTAAAAATATATCTCAGAAATGGAAAATTTTCGAGATGAAACGGATTCCAAAAATTCTCAAATCCCCAGAAAAAAAATCCCGAAAAAATTCCCAAAATGGAAAATATGACAAAAAAAAAAAAAAACACATGCAATGCCTCGTTTATACATTCTCAGAAAAACTTATAATTTTTAGAGTTTTTCCATGAAAGATGAATTTCCATTTCAATTTTCCGAATAATTCCAATTAAGAGTGATTTGAATAATTCGGTAAAATATTATTAAGTTAATGTGAAAACAAATTAAGGTGGAAATACAATTGATTCACTAAATTTTGAGGTTTTTTTTGCGTTTTATTACTTGCCGATTTAAAATCCTCCAACAGACAAATATATTTACACACGACCGCTCACTAATACGCTTTGCAAGATGAAACTTCACTAAAGCACAAAAAAAAGAAACACATCTCCTCTTCTTGTCCTCGGAAGTTTGCTGAAAGGAAAGAGGCAGCGGGAGAAAGAGACAGACAAGGGCAACACAGAGCGAAGAACGGAAGAGAGAGAAGATATCGGCTCAGATTACATTAATGGAAGTTATCGCCAACTTCCAGATAGATATTCTATGAAGAGAAATTTTGAAATGATCCACTGATCCATCCTCTCTTCTCAGGAGGGTGATTTCTTTCTGAAATTTTGAAGCCGAAAAAGAAAAATTCATATTTATGACAGTTGTTGAAGAAATTTTAAATGAGGGGTATTAGCAATAAATTGGAAAATAACGATAGGAATGAATAGAAAATTTAAGAGAAAAAAATTATATAAGAAAATAAAATTCTCCAATTTCAAATAATAAAATAATTCACTTACAGTGGAATGGAGAACTGGATAATGCTAAAAAAGAAATTCATTCGAATATGGCGATAATTTTCCGCAATTTTCAACGAAATTTCATAATTAATCTTTTCAATAAAACGAGAAACTCAAGAGTTTCATAACGAAATTGGATTCGTTGTTTTATTTACTCAGTATTTTAGGCTTATGATCGGTTTATTATAAGGAGGGGGGAGGGGAAAAAAACGGAACGATCAAAGCGAAACGAAAAGCGCTTTATTGGAGATTATTTTCAACGATATTTCTATCAAATTATACGTCCGATATCGAACACAATGTAGGAGGATTAAATCGTCCATGATAGACGTATTTTTCTACTTTTTCCATCCACGTTTCCCGGATGAACTTCCATTTCTTTTTGGCAATTTTTGATGTTCATTAGTGGAAAATGAAAATGAAAAATTGGAAAAATGAAATAAAAGTCTTTTTGCCTCAAATTTTATAGCTAAACGAGTGGGGTCGTCAATTTGATGTCTTAAAAAAACGTTAAGTTATTTTATACGTTACGTTAATTAAAAATGTATATCTCTATATTGATTGCCAACTGATTAAATGATAAAGTAAAAAAATATATATATATTTTCAATGGATCGGAAATAAAATTGAATTTATGCTGAAATATATTTTCTAAAGAAGCTTTAAAAGATGCAGCTAATTTGTTGAAATTAGGCGAGTGGAGGAATCCTTGAAATTAGGCGAGCTAATAGTTGGAGAAATTCCATCAAACACAAATCATATCTAAACAATGTTGTGCCGAAATCAACTACCGGGAAAGCACATCAGAGGATAGAGCACCATAGGCGCTTATGAAGCGTCTAGACACCATATCAATTATTCCAACAATGCGAATTTCTCCATTAAGTCGACTATTCACAGAAATCTAGAAAACTCGCTCGTACGAGTAATTTGTTAAATTGTAATCGCCATAATAAAATATGTCTGATCGAATATAAAATGAGTACAAATAATTTCTTCCATATATATTTAAATATCCATAATTCTTCTCGGAAATTATTAAAATAAATTAAATTTTAATTATATGTGTTCATTTATGATATATATTGGTGTGTTAAGTTTTTGTTGAGTTGAAACTATCATATAGATAAATAAGCATAAACACACACATAAATGCTTTTCTAGGTGCAAATCTGAGCGCTAAAAGGGTGCATATAAAAATCAACTGAAGACCGATTGCTGAACAAGTTATTCACGCCTAAGAAAGAAGTGTGTATTATAGTAAGCAAAATGCGCTGTTATCTCTCCATCGCATTAGGGCTGTTGAGCTCCATTTATTGACATAATTGAAGTATATCAAGGTGTGTAAAGATTGTCACATAAGCACGAAACATATAACTTTATTTTCATGAACGAGTTATTAATGGGCACTGATAAGAGATCAGTTCGATTTATCTAAAATTTAGCTACATTTCTACTATCAAATTCATTAATGCTATAATAAATGGGATCATTAAAGGTGATCAACTATCAAGCGACTCACAATGACACCAATCGGGAAATCAAATTCAATCCTGAGATGGAAAATACATCATTCTTCTAAGTCATTACCGTCATATTCCTAATTACCTGGCTTTAAATCCTACCTGAGTATGTAATGTGGAGCTACTGCTTCCTCAGGTAATTGAAACAGATATCACGAAAATAGCTGAATTATCTTCATAGTAAACGAAATATTGTCTCAGCAAGTATTTCAAAGAAGTGGTGCAATGTTCACCTACGATACAAAGACAGTTAACAAGTGAATGTAAAAAAGAGCTGTTATTTTAAAGATGCCAGCAACAAAGGCAATTCGGAAGTCTGACTCGTTGATGATTGTGCGCCTACTTTAGCCCTCCCTCTTCTAAAGTGATTTGAGAATGATGAAGTTCTCAAACTTGCATATTTTCGATCCTTCTAACGAGATATTCAGGTTATCGCTTTAATAGAGAACTATAAAAATATGAAATAAATAAAATAGCCAAGAAGTTACCAATTTATAAGATGGTATTCAATATGAAAGTCAAAATGTCAAATTATCGAAGCAAAAAAATCATTTCGAACATCCGAGAATAAACGAAATAGAAATCTTTGAAATAAAATATTCACTACGAAAATAAATTTCAATTCGTCTTATAAAATATTAGAATTTTTCATAATTATATAAGCATAAAGTTGAGTTAAGAAAACGTAATTCGATATGATAATATGAAATTCCACTTTAAATTATCGATCTATTAAGGAAATCCTCTAAAATTAATTCGATAACAATCGGTGAATTTCGAAAAATTTGCACAACCTTTAAAGATCGAAAATATCCTTAAGCATAATATAATTGAGGAATGATGTCCTAAGGAGAAGTGTTTGAGGAGTGAAAGCAATGATTCTGCAAAGAAAAAAGGAGTAAACAAAAAAGACTCGTCTGTCAGCAAAATTTGACATGCTCGTTATCACACTTCATAAATCTCGTGTTTTGTGTGCATTTATCTGTAGAAAAACTCTTTTATTTGCACGGTGCAAAGTGTACGTAAGCCACTGAAAATGTTGCGTACTATCAAACCTTTTCTTTGGCCTCGAATAGTGCTCAATTTTACTAGCGGGAGTGAAGGTGGAAAGGAGCGAACGTGTAGAAGAGGGGCGGAAAGGGGCTAAAGTATCGAGTAGCGAGAAATGAGACAGTTGGAAAACTTATTCAACATATTGTTTAATATTCCCCAAAACATTAATTCTTGCAAATTTATTTGCGCTCCTTTACGGAAATATGTTCCTCGTTGTTCTCAGAGGTAATTTCTCAGAAACACTGCAGTAATCTGAAACCTGCTCGGAGCATTTTCTTTAAACAGTCATTGAGAAGACTTTAATTTTTTGTTTTCCAAAAACTGATGAAAATTCTTAGTGAAATCTCCAATTCCAAATTCTTCTTTTAATATTGCACCTCATTACTATCACTATTTATCAACGATTAATATGCACCCATCAGACATGGCGGTCACTTTGATAGATACGTTATATATGAATATAGAAGTAGAAACAAATAAAAATTATATTTTTATGTAATTTTGTAATGTAATGTAAATAAAAATTATATATAAAACTGTATGTATATACAAAATTACGTATGGAAAATGATTGAATGCTGAAAATTGTTTGTGCTCGTTTACAGTATGATTGCTGAGCGACAATAAAAGCATCACAGTCAGGTGTCGACGAGTTCATAGATTACGTTTTTGATGCGCATAGCCGTTTGCATATACGAACGATTTGATTCGAGGAAAACACCATCGAATGGAATTTATTTCGCTATCGTCGTCAACATCAATGTTAATTTTTCGATATTGTATGGTGGTTGCAAAATCACAATTTTTCTGCGCCCTCTAATCGAATGAATAGAAAAATACGGATGGTTATGCGTATAGACTAACTTGTTCCATATGTGCTGCATTATTTTCGCTACGGAGACATTTGCGCTAAAAGTTTTTTGCACTAAGATATGATGTAATGTAATGCACTTTGCATTTAATTCGAGAAATGCATCTTCATACGATATCGCTAAATTCAATCATCCTTAATCTTCACAGAAAAAATACTCAGACATAAAATCGATGAGAGAAGTTTTCTGTGAAAGCAACAATCGAATGCCTGCTGTGAAACATCGCAATATTTGCCATAAATCGTTCATTTATAGAGGAGAGATTTTTTCTCGAATTAGTTTTCCGCTCTTTTTCTTTTCTTCTGATTTCTTTGAGTGGGATTATTGTGCATCTTCCAGGTGACTAGTAATAGATGAATAAGATGCCATGCGACAGCTGTGTATGGCATAATTTGGGATTAATAGCGAGAATCCCTCAGATGTGCAGAAAGGAGAGCGACTAAGAAGGAGAAAAAGAGGACAAAGGAGTATGTGAATGCAGATGTGGAAGAGTTGGCTAACGTTGTATTATCGAGATAACACCTACGTCTCGCATAAATACCTTCCTGGGCTCTTCGAATATAGAGGAGGATTGGCTGAACTAGCGATCCATTAAAATGCTTGTAACCGTCTCAACCGTCAAGACAACTGTCGGTGATTTGGCCGAATCGTCCACATGAAGTGTAAAAGAGCCATGTCGGTACATTCATTGCCTATTGTCAGTTGAGCGCATCAGAAAGTGCTCCTAGATTGATCAGGCTTACATCATTAACGTGTATCGGAAGTGACAGGTTGCTTTCCATTCAGGATCAATGGAACAATGATCAAGAGAGCATTATCGATGAAATGAAAGAGGTGAAAGGAACGGAACGTTGGAGTTGTTTCAACAGCGATAAAATATTTCTTGTTTATTTTTCTGATGAATTAGGTAGCCTTTGTGGTTGTGCTGCGCTCATTAGTTGAATTTTAGCGCCCGTCCAGTTTCTTGAAAAAATATTCTCGAAGTCAACCTAAGCAGCTGCTCTGATTCGTAACGATTTTATCTGAGAATTTCCGACACCAAAGAAAGCCAACAAGAAATCGTTTCATTTTTGTTGAAATAAATACTCATTTTTGTTTTAATATCCTATAGATGGTGAACTATCGGATGCGGAATCCTCTCGCTTCTCTACCTATAAAGAATATTCTTCAACGTCGAATTGAAAAATTACTATTGCTCAATTTGAATTCAAAGAAATTGAAATATGCAAATAACGGATAAAGTGCTAAATAATATCCCAATGAACGCGAAACAATTTGAGGTGACAAATATTCTTCGATGGTAATCGACTTTAGTTGCGAATTTATGCGACAATTTACTTTGAAATATTTCACAAATAGGCTGAAAAAAAGAAAGAAATATACTAAAAAAGAAAAACATTAAACTTCGTTGAGTTGAAAATGGAGCTACAATAGTTGTCCGGAAGATATCGATCTCGTCGGCTAAAATGAAACGGTTTTTCGTTTGTTGAACCTCAATTTGTGAATTTTTAGGGCAGATAGAATTTCAACATCATTCGATCTATTCGAAGAAATATCTATTGCTTTCTCAATGGGGATTTCTTCGTTCCGAATAGAACTTGATGGAATTTGAAAATAATAAATAAAGAGTGAATGACTTGTTACTTATCAATAATAAACTACTACTAAATATTTTAATTAATTTATCTGTATTGATAATGTTTTCTTTTTGGTAATATTTCATAAAGTATTCGAAATATTCGTAAATTTTAGTGCCTTAAGGAAATTTTTTCAGATTTATTTATTATTTCGGGTCGAGAATAAGATTTATCGCATTTTTTGATATTTCTCTCCCTCAAATATCAGATGTGCTCAACTTTTCCGTTATATCAATGGCTGTTTTTATTGCAGAAGAGCCGAAATAATCGCAATAAACATATCTATTGGTCTATTTGCGATATACATCGCAACGCACAATTACGCTTAACACCTACTATATTTACTTCATTTGATTTAATAAATCTAATTCAGTAATATTTCTATACAATACGTCGTCACATGTGCTATTTAACAGTTTAGACTAAAGGCACTTAAATATTTAGTATTTAAGTACTTAAGTATTACATATATAATATGGATGTTTATGTAGTGGTTTACTATTTATATATATATAGTAATTAGGACTGAAAGCGTTAGATTTTAGAATATTATAGTGGAAGTTTTTCAACCATGATCAGCGTGCAATTGAATTTACATGAACCATATTCCAAGTGAAGGAAATAAGCGTTGCTTGCTGGAAAACTTCGCTGATGAAGTGCAACTGATTGGCAATGTCGGGCGCCTTAACAGCTTGCTTATCAGTACCTTATCACTATATCTATTTGTTTACGACTCGTGCTTCTCCGTTTTCTATGACCACTTTATTTGAAAATATATCAACTAAAAAAACCTGGTTTTAAAAAAACTTCTCCACTGAAATCTTTCATCTTTACTATCTTAGATACGGTAAATCGACGAATCGTTCAATGAAAAAGCAACGTGACAAGGTGAAGTAAACGGAGAAGTAAGGCGAGGAGATAGTATAACTTGTAAGATATATATTCGGCAATTAATGCAGTTTCATAATTTAAAGGAGATCGCAATACACGAGAAAATGAAGAAATAATGATGGAAATTAGCCGGCAATAAGAACAAACCGTAGCATGACGTGCGGGTGCTGCGGAAGAGAGCTGCACTACATGAGAGATTAAAAAAATGCAACAGCTGAATAGCATCATGTGTGAATAGGATACATGCATGGCGCACCGCTAGGAGGCGTTGCGCGCTGCTGCCTATCGGCTGTGGCAGCAGCAGCAAGGTGCAGCCCGTTGATTGCAAAGGTGGGGGCGGTGCCTCGACAGGTCACTACAAACAGCCAGAAGCCGAACCTCAACGTCGGCACATAACAACGCCACGGGAGTCTCGCACGCCCCTGGGTGACCACCAACGACTCCACTCTTTATCACTTGTACGCGATCACTGCCGCATAAAGGTCATGAGGGTCATGCAAATGACAGCCATGCAGCTAACGCATTATCCTCACGTCTGTTAAGAGAGTGAGTGAAAGACAAAAATGTAGATATCAGCAGAGAATTTAACTGATTTAAAGCTGAGGAAGTGTGCCAGTCGACGGCGCATAACGCGCTTTTTACATTCCTCCTCATCCAATCAATCAATTTCGTGCTCACTAAAGCGTTTATAGTTTAACCGAAGCAGATGCTGTTAGAAATCTTCCACAGGAGAGTCAGCTGACCAACTTGCAATATACTTGCAAAATTTGAAGCATATTTAGATGTCGGTGGTGAAAACGGAATTTAAATTAAAGTGAAAACGGAATTTAACTTAAACTGCGGCAAGAAATTAAGATTGCAGTAATCAGACAAGAATAAAGAGAACATATGTGAGAATAAAGAGATCTATTTCATTGTTGAGTTTAGGAGTGACTTGTTTCAGATCAATTTCTTACTTATTAATTTAGCGAATTAATGCATTTTCATAAGAATATGAAAATAGACGAGTCGCTTCTCGACGATAGAACCACTCTATCGAAGCGATTTATATCTTCCTGCAAACTCCCATTCGTAATCCTTTGCACTACAGAAATTCTCTCAAAATGAATTCGTTTACGCAATCTCGCAAGTTTCTACGTTCATCTCCGCCTAGAAGTAAATAGCCATACAAATGTGAGCATGACGCGAGTCGGTTGGCACCCTTCTTCGCATTGATTTATTATTATGTTGGATGAGAAATAGCTTTATCTTTAGTGAACAATATCGAATATGCGGCTATATGCGAAATACTTTTTTACTGAGAAAGAGAGAACGAGGCATAAATCGACGGGATTCACACTGCTGGCTTGTTTAATGCGCCACACGATAACATCTTTGCTGAAATATGTTCATCGTTGTTGCTCTCACTTGATATATCTATCTGTATCTATTCGCTAATGAAACACCTCGTTTATGCCGCATTTTGCATATCATTACCTTACTGATAAGAAATCATTGATGAGGAAAGTAGATAAAATAGGGGAAATCGTATATTTTGTATAAGTGACGGCGATGTTACACTGGCATAGTTATAATTAGTTATTCAAGTGCCCACAAATAATTCTTGCATTTGCATTAGTGGGATAGTAAGAGAGTAAGCTACTGCCTCGTTAATTTCGTTCAAGAATGAGGTTTTCTAGAGCAAGCAGCTCGCATATATGAATGTAAGTGCATGTGACGTGTCATTAAAGACGACAGGTAAGGTGGACAAAAACCTCATGATATGAGGTTTTCACCAGTCTCAATTTATTAACATGAAACTCCTCATGCAATCGCAGATCAATCCTACTCCATAGTTAAATGTTGCAAAAAAGCGACACAAGAACGTATAATTAGATCTGTTGATTCTACCGGATCTGCTGGTGACCAGCCGAATGCAATCGCCAACGACATGAAATATGATCTTGTTCATTCGAGGCATTTCAGTGTATTTGCAGAGAATTTATGAGAGAAGTTGCCATCGAAAATTTCCTCTTTTTCCATCACGAAGATTTATGCGATGAAACGATGACGATATAACTGCATAGAGTTTTTGTTTTTTTTTGAAATTCCCAATGGATTACTCTGAACTTGCTCTAAACTATGACAGATATTACTTATTAGTAATGCGGCAATGATGCAAAAATTTTCCATTGCCTACAAACAGTTCGATCGCTCCGCTAATCGGTCTAAACAATAATATTTGATTTCATATTCGATTCTTTCGATGAAAAGCGCGACGTATTTTCACTTCCAGTATTCTCGTATTGTGAGCGCTTTCTGGTTTCGTCACCTCGTCTCGTTCCCTCATTGGTACTTTCTGGACAATTCACCACTATTTTCTCGCCTAATGGAAAATTTCTGCGCTAGTCAAGTAAATATGGTCGGAACAAAAAAAATGAATTTATGAAATTACAACGTTTTATAAATTCTATAGGCATACTTAAATGGATTCTATTCTCTGTTAAAGCCGCTACTATTGAGTTTCGAAGTTACATATCGAGTAAGGAATTTTTCTATTCAACGATAAATTATTTGAACAAAATAAAACTATCGATAAATTTCGCAATGAATTATTTTTATCTTTTTCAATAATGTCTCCACTTATTTTATTGAATACGCCGAATTACATTCATAGAAAATCTACAGAGAATTAAATTTTCTCAGAGGAAATATGCAAGAGCAATTGATCACTTCAACGATAAATTATAGTCGAAAATTCGCCACTTATCGATATTTAAATATTTGTAAATTTCCTATATTCTGTTTTTGAATTAGTTATATAAAATGAAGAAATGTGATAAATTATAAATATTATATGAATAAATTTGAATAAAAATGTTATAAATATGAAAATCATAAATATAAAAATTATGAATATAGAAAAAATAAAAATTAAAAATAAAAATTCTTATATATAAAATATGAATATGAAGAAAATTTTATTATAAATATAAATACAATATAAATAAAAAAAGAGTAATAATAAAATCATAAATAATTATATAATAATGTATATAAATAAATAAGATAAATAAAGAATAAAATATGAATAAACCACAAATGCTTATTAATTAATTAGAATAACTAATTAGATTAGATTAGATTAATTAATTAATTAGATTATAAGATAAAATGATGAGACTTGTGCCCTATTTCGAGGGCGATTTGCAATTATTAAATGTGAATTTTTTTAATGAGTCTCTAAAGGAGTGGATTTTTGCTGCCTATCATTATTTAAGGTAAATACATTTTTGCGTGTTTAGTTTGATTGAAGTGGAATAAATATTTGAAGATTGGATAAGGGTACGTTAAAGAGACGCAAATACGATTTACTTGAGTGCAAAAAAAGATGATCGATCGGTTGTGAGGGCACTCGCTTATTTGCGGTCGAAATACTCTCTGATCTCAAATCCATCAAAATCATTTCACTAAAGAAGTTATTCCCACTTTTTTTTCTTTTCCATTGGGAATTGATCTTTGAGAGCGTTTTCCAATCGCAGAAACATTCGTTGAAACTGAAATATGAAGAAATTTGTTGGAATTTTTCGAATAAGATTGATAAATGTAGCCCCATTCTACTGCTCGATACTCGGGTAAACACATCCTACCTAAAATATCTCTCTCATCGCAATGAAACACTCTCTACACGGCCGACGGCTATCAAAAAATAGCAATTATTAGTGACACGAACTGTGAATGAATAGATAATAGTTGGGATGCGCACTCGATGTTAGTCAAGAGGGAGCCAGTAATGTTCGAGCCAAAAAATGTCTCTTTATTTCGCTTCAGAGGATTTCTTGTTCGGCGTTTTTAATACTTTGTCCTTTAAAAATAAAATTCGTCTATTTAGTGTGGAAATTATGAATGAATAGAGACTTTCCATAGGTATATGACCAGTGGTCGATCGCAAGTGACCATAGCTGAATGTTATGCATCTCGAATATTGCTGTTTGATTGCGCAAGTCTAAATGAACGCAAAAATAATTCTATGCAATCGTTATATAAATTTCAGAAGTAGGTTCAAAAATTTCAACAGTTACTTTTTCGACTTCCCACAAGTTTTCTGACGCTCGATGGTTTACTCGGTTATTTCGCCTCATATTTTGCTTCAAATAATAATAAAACTTGCATTCCTCAGAAAACGAATGATGAAGACTTCCGTTCAGAGATAGATATTCACATCTTTTAATGATCATTTTAAAGGGATTTTACAAGTTATCTCATAGGATACGAGTAATTCGAGGAAAATTTAATTGATATTATTGCCAATTTGTTGCAAATATTATTTCTTTTTAGCGCTGCTCAACAAGCGGCTTAACGATTATCAATTTGCTCAGAAAAAGAGCTGAATCACAAATAGAGATCTTTTTACTATTTATGATAATCATAAAATATGATGATTATAGAAAAATAGCTCCAAAAAAAGCCGTTGCACAAATATAATCGAGTGGGCCTGTTTGTTGTGCTTCGAACATGATGATAGATATACGCGATTAAAAATCGCAGATTAAGATAGTCGTTAGTAAAGGTGATGTTGATATTCTATCGATTATCACCTCGCTATCACCATATTACCCCCTTCTCTTATCAGTCTTCATCTTCACACCTCAAAAACAACTTCACCTTCTATTGAATAAATATGGGCGTAGGGCGAAACGTCGTATCAGAAATAAAGGAAAAGAGAAGTGGAATGAAAATTTGCAGTAGTGATTTATGTGGAAAATTCAATGAAAATTTTGCAGCCAATACTAAAATAAATCGACGAAGATCAATTCTCATTCGTAGAAGTTTCACGAAAAAATCGCTCTCATATTCGTCGCAAAATTTGCTATCATCGAAAGATTTAATGTACAAATGTGATTGATAGTGAATAGGCATTTGTGCGAGGACAGGTGAATTTTGTCTATTAAAGGCGCCTATCGATTATGCTCCCTCTGTTTGCGATCATTGTTTGCGATTATTGCAGAATGCATCCATAAATTAAAGGCTTCAATTAGAGTGACAACAAATTTTTGAAAAAAAAATTGGAAATTTCAAAGGGAAATTTGACAGGAAATCATCCAGTGGAGACAGTATTAATATCTGTGGTACTTCCGGTGTTTGTTTTTTGAGATCAAATGGCGCAACTGCCATTAACGCTTATCGTTTACAGTTAATTGCATTACCAACAATTTTAACTGAAGAAAGGCAATTCCGCCATGTGTGCAAAGTGATTTACGGAAGTATATTATCTGCCAAGGAGCGGATTTTTATCGAATCCATAAACATCGATCAATAATAAAGATCTCAATGGCCTTTTCATGAAATGGGAAAGGGGACAGATGGACGCCGTATATGGAGGAGGAAATGCACCCATGAGCCGACATATTTAAAATAATGTGCTGTAGAACTTTCAGCGTACGTAATTTTTCCCCTCATTTTTTGAGCGAAATTCGTTCAGTTCCTTTTTTTTTCGTTGAAGACAAGTAATTCATCAATGATGGCAATATTTCCAACTCTAATGTTCTCCATAAAAATTTTCGCCTCTGGATTTTTGAGTGCTAAATTTCCGGAAAAATTTTACAGCGTTTTGTGAAGCACTCGGATATCCGATATTTCGTTTGGTTGTTCTAGCAGCTGTCATCAGTGAATTCTTTCATAATGACATCGAATGAATCAAAAAAAAAGATATCACCTTAGCTGAATGTTTGATTATAGGATTCCCCGCCTCGTCGATCCTCCTCTTCACCTTCTCTCCTTTAAGGAGCGATGTATTTCCAGATATAATTCCTCGATTACTCAGGCGGAGTGCTAAATTATTGGAAATGCAATATCTGGGATTACATGATATAGACGACAAATATTCGCTCCTAAAGTCTGCTCAAGTTATGCAGCTTATGAGTCCGATGGCACATCATTACTGTGTATGAAAAATTTCTCGTCTATAAATGAGCGATAAGAATGGAATTCCAAAAACTCGACTTAGAGATCTTCGAACTTTCGTCATCGACATAACAAATAATAATTTTCGTTTAGTTTATTTGTGATGAAAATATTTTATTTTCTGTTTTCCTGATTCGTTGCCTCGAATCTGTCGGTAGGTTGCCCACCGCCGCTTCCCTTTTCCAACTTTCTTCCTTTATCTTCCTTCGTCTTTTTTTTTGTAAAGAGTTGTGTTTCACCATTGTATTTTACCTTTAAGTTTACTTTAATCGACGAATAAATGTCCCTTCAAATCTTTCTCAGGTGTCTTCGGCTAAAGTTGTAGGGTTACTTGATTGTTGGAGTTGAAGCTCGTCTTCAGCTCCTCCGATACTGTCGAGTCGATTATAATTGAGAATTGTGGTTTCGTTATCATAAGTGTCCTATATGGTGTGGAAAAAATTCATTGCAGCAATAATTCTGGAAGAATATGCACATTCAAGCAAAAATAGCTTATTATGAGTTGAAATTTTCGAAGAAAAAGAGAAGTCCTCTTTCCATCTGCAAAAGTCTAAATTATAGTGGAATGTGGTAAAAATTCAGAAAAAGAAAATCCTATAGGTTTTAGCAAATCTTGTAATTTGTTTTATCATCTGTTTATTTAGCATTAGGAGAAGGAAAAAAATGGGAAAAGCAATCGTTACACTTGCTTTAGCAGTTTGACTTGACGTTTCTTTGATCGTTTACTCTCGTACAACACACTCTACTCTCACCTCAACTTTCATCTCATCCTATCTGAAATTCTTCAAAATTTATCCATCCAACACTTCAGGAACAACTTTACATTACGTAATAAAATCGACTCTTACGTTCATAGCGGCTCCAACTTTCATAATTACCTCCAATAGCTTTAATTCGAAAAATTTTCTTTTCCAATGGTCAAACAATATGCTAAATTTTCTCATATATAACGCGAAAGAGGAAATCCTAAAATACCGAATTTAGATCAAATAAATCAGTACAGCGTAGGAGAAGATTCGATTGCAGTTAAGAAGAGAGCAGTAGAGTATAGCACAAGGGGTTTTTTGATGACCCCTTGTGCTATACTCTAGTGGGTTTTATTTCATTTTATTTTTTGTTCTCTACCTAATGCCTCATTGACGACAAATGTAGTATTATAAAGTATCATAAAGGTAAGAGGTAATTATTCGATAGTATCTTAAAGAAAATGACAGAAAATCGTCACATAGCGGTATAACAAAATGGAGTTTCATTAATTTACTTAATTGAAATCAATGAATTTTTGTAGTGACTTGAGCGATTGCCACTGCTGACAGCTGTAACTGATTGAACAATGATGACAATTGGAGAATAAAAATATTCAAAGTGAATTGTGCCAAATGTGGTTGTTTGCTTGCTTTAAATTATCGAAAATAAGCGGCTGTCATCAACCGGTTGTTCGCTGAAGAAAACTTCCTTGAAACTTTCTTCATTCGTTGCTTTCACTTCGCGACACGCTTGAAGAGCTTTTGCAACAGAATCATCCATCAAATAGCGACGCATCGATCGGATTCTTCTCTCTAGTGAAGTGAATCGAATAAAATTCGTTTTTATGCAAAATCCAACGAAATTTTTTCGAAATACGTTTAAAATTGAAGAAAAGAAAAGCGGAAAAAGTGATCTCCGAACTTTCAGCTATGAAAATACCGAAAAAATTCCGCTTTTCATCGAAAAACAATCGATAATTTATCGTTTCATTGCTCGGTGATGCCTTTTTGCAATTCAACAAAACCCGTCTGATGAATTGAAAGGAAAATGCAAAATTGCTGAATTGCCCGTAAGAATTGAGCAAAAATAAATCTTTAGCATCACTATACGAGTAACTGTTGAAAGTTTATCCGTTAAGATGGTTGTTTTTTGGCGTGAACGAGAACCGATGAATTACTGCAACAGGTGTGCCAACGTAAATGATCGATTTGTCTATTAGCCGGAAAGAGTTCACCAATAAACTCCGACGTGCGCTAACGAAAATAATTCATATAGACGCACTCACAACGCAAACAAACAAGACTATTTGCTCGTTTCGCATTCATAGACGTTGTTTACCTGTCAAATGGTGTATGTAGTATCTCATAATTGAGGGGAAGAAACGCAAGAATCAATCCACTATCGTCAGTAATTAATTTCTGTGCTCACTCAATGAAGCGCCGAATGAGCTTTCGAATGAAAATGGAGGATTTTCGGAAGTATTATTGGAGCAAATCAAAAAATGAAGAAAGAATGCAAAATGTGAAAAAATGCCAAAAGGTACTTTTTACAAAGTGACCATCTTTAAGGATCCGAAATGTACTCAATCATATTATCATATAAAAACTTTAAATTCAATAAAATAAACTTTTTTCTTAAAAGAATATACGGAAAAAAAGGTTCCTTTACAATTCGGAATTCTTTAACTATTGTATGAGCGGACTGCAAATATAGAAGTACTTTATGCGTTATATCGTTCACACAGATCACATAAGTTATAGAAATTTTGGCTTAGATGGCCTTTGCCTCACTGTGAAGATATATGAAATCAATCAGAGATTACAATGCTCATGGAGAATTTCCTGGTGAAATTATCAAAGCAATACATCCTTTATAATTAATAAATTTCTGGAAGTGGGAATGAAATTTTGACTAATCGAACTAAACATAGAATATATTGTTTCAGAAAGCTTGCACTCCAACCTTTCATTCGAATCTTGCCAATAAACCGATACGTTATTGAAATTGAACAACCTTCATCGACTGGTCGTTTCCCTTTATTAGTGAGTATTTCCATGCTTATCTCATAGTTCGTGCTTCGATTTCAAGCGTCAGTTGTGGTGTGACATGAACGAATATTGAATATGGATTTCTATGTACTAGATCGTTAAAGTTTTGCATTGTTACTGCGCTGTTGGTTGTGAGGAAGCTCTGATGAGGCTTGCTGGCTCTCAACGGAACCATCTCGTCCAATATCCTCATCCAGACGAGGGCAATGATTTGAGTCCCCACAATCATAAGCGGAACAACAGTGAGTCGACTTGTCAGCACCCGACGAGCAGCAGACGAACCTACGCCGTAACCTTCACTCAAATGACCTGCAAGAAAGGAAGACCGCAGGAATCAATTGGGTTAGAAAAGCGCTGACTCGCAGCCGCAGGTGGAACGGATATGAAGGGACGTTTATTAATAATCATTTCTCTATTAATCGAAATAAATAAATCAATGAATCAATAAAGCAACTAAAAAACATATTACCTCTTAACCGATGAACTCTGAAATAACTTCCTTAAGCGGTCATATAATTGCAGTAACGCTCGATAATTTTACTCTTCTATCGAGTAAGGTAAACTTAAACAACGACTAATTCCTTCTAAACTATTTTGTGAGGAGGGAGGGGGATACAGCAATCTTCCAAATAAAGAGTGCACCATTAATTATTGATGTTTGTGAGCACACCTATGAACCTTCTTTCCTCGTAATATATATATATATACAGGCAAATTCGGCATTGCCATTTTGCGGGTATTACTTCCACGGGAAGCTCAAGTTACAATATTTCAACGAAAGTCAGCTATCAGATAATAGAAGATGGTCCGCGCTGAGAGATGTTTCCATGTAGGTGTGCAAGGAGCGAAAGATGTGAAGATAGGTGGGATAATTAAAGCGTTGCGATCAACTTGAGAGATAACTTTTTAAGCCCTAAATAAAATAGTTCGACTTACGTTGTAAGGTACCGACCATTATTCTCTTGCTCGTCTCTGGATTTCTTCGAGGTTAGCGTTCGCGCACTCTCCCATCCATTTTGGTCGCTCGAGAACGTCTTCCGGCGCTAATTGGATTTTTTCCATGGATCTGGATCCAGGAATGAATATCGTCAATCAAGACATGGATCTTTTCCATATCTTGATTGACGATATTCATTCCTCGCTTCTTGGATCTCCCATGGGATCACCGACCGACCTGTTGTAATGCGTCGATAACCCTCCTAACTAATGGTGCCAACTATTGCCTTTAACACTAAATGCTCCGCTATTTTTTAGTGGAATCGTTAGCGTTTGGGGCGAATGAAAATTCACTCCTCTTCCCATCAAATGCACGCCCCAAAAGCTCATTGTGACCTTCGAGGTTTCCCTTCATCAACAAATCCATGTACTAGGCAACACAACGCCCACTATCCGGGCAGTCCTGTTCCCGTAACCTCCGGAAAAACTGTCCATATCCAGAAAAAAAAAACACTTCCGGTGCCCCAGTTGCATGCTCCTACGAGTTTGTATTCATAGGGGATTGAATCAAAAAAGATTACAGCTTTCTACCGTAATTAAAGGTGATGCTGTGCCCCCCCACTAGGTGAATGCATATGTTGTGGGGTTAGAGTAGCGTTGCGTATTCGTCGGCGACGCTATTCGTGACGGCTTCTCCGCAATTGTCTATATTTGTTGAATGTACGCATCAAATTGTGCACATAGAAACATTCGTTTTTAGTTCCGTTAAGCAACTGCAACCTCAAACTTGCACTTAATGCTTCGGTCTTATGAATCCATCCTGAAATATACGGAAAAATCCAGAAAGAAGAAGGCGACTCATCAAAAAATATCAGAAATTCCTAATAATTAGCTCTTTTTTTTTCGCATCTAAATAATCTACGTATTCGAAGATCGCAGCAATTTACCGTAATCTTTTAGGAAAATACCTCAGCTATGGGTTTCTGCGTCAATGATTACTGTAATATTAAAGATTTTTCGAGACTATATTTTTAATATGTATCATATCGCTAAGTCTTTCAATAGTGTGTAGCAATTTTTTTTGTACTGAAGTAATTGTTGAAAGGGCTTAGAGTGATATGTTGGGATGAAGTTGATTCAGGTGGCGATTCACCTGACTTAGCTTCATTTACCTGTGCCACCTGTGTTTCCATCAGTTAGGCTGAAGTTTCTCTTGCGCGAATGTTCTCTTTCCGGATGCATCACAAGAAATACAATTTTAGTGCTCGAATTATCGGATGAATGATTCGCTTAGATTGAAAGAGCGGAGAGAGGCGATCAAGAGTGAGGTGGATGAGGGTTGAGAGATGAGATCGGCCACAAATCGCTCTCACTTTTTCGAGTCTCAATTTACTACTCGAGAGAGGGGAATTTCCAATTTATCGACTTTTCTCTCTCATTTTTGCAAAATATATTTGTTGAAATGCGACATTTCTTTAATACGTTTGCTTGAGTTCTCTAAAATATCTCATTCATTAAGAAATATTCACTATTTAATAAAAAAATATATGGGAAAGTTTCTATTTTATAGTTTATGTGAGAAAATGTTAAGCTAGTGAATTTTTTGACACTGATAAGGTTAGTTTCAAACGTTATTATGACATGAAATATTCGATTGATATGATAAGCAAATGTTATGCTCATTGTATGCTGGCTCATATGCCATCTTCGGCCGACAAGTGGCTTATTTTATCTTACTTTACTATTTCTTTGTGTTCCCTTGTAAAGATTCTAATGTACTTAGATGTCTTCCATTGAAAGGGGGGAATGGGACTGGAGCGGAAGGGAGAAGACGGTTCACAGCTTTAAAGCCTGCATATCACAGCTTAACAATCCCCATCTCTGGCAGTTGCAGAGTTATAGTCGATTTCGAGGTGTTCGAAGAGCAACGGGCAGTCGAAGCAGAAGGGTCGGCTTTCGATGCGAAGGGAGGGCATAGTTCCACCACGTGACAGAACCGTATAGACGGCATCATATCGTGCCTGATTGAAAATTAATATTCCAGACATGTAAACGTAGAATGACTATGAAATGATCGTTGTGCTCATTTCCGTTTTCGCCAATTATTTCCTTGTCGAGAGGATCGGTTTTACTGGTCGGATATCCGTTTAATAAAGCCTTAGCAAATTTCTCTTCGTCTCCTTTCAAGCGTCGACGATGCGGTTGCATTTGATCCATCTCAAACAAGATCATCACCAGTTCTAGTCGGTCTTTGTGTTCATCGTCTGATCTAGTTCGCGACCTTGTTTCTGGTCATGACCGTGATTGTTTGATATGGTAAGAATCGAAGAACTTCGCGATTATATGCGAAAGTTGATATAATAATTTAGAGTTCGAAATTCTTCATCATTGAGAATTATTAACGCATATAAGAATATATAGGATATTAATGAATTTTTCAGGAATGTACTATCGAAATTTATCGAAGCGATTCATTGGCATCTAGTCACTAATGATGGCATTTTTCCGTCGATTACAACTCCTCTTATGGAAGAATTTCACCATCAAACTTCGTACACGAGTAGATTTTCTATTTGAATTGTTTCTCTTTATCGAATTCTTTTATTTGACGATCATTTCTGCTAGAATTTTACTCGTTTACTTATTATTTCTTGGTAAATAACTTCGACGAGAAATCATCAGCAATATCTATTTTTTTGGCATATAGAGTTTCCTAACAAAAAAGCGGCTAGGAGGTTTTATTGAGTATGAAATATTATTGTTGCTCTTTTTATTAAATTCCACTGAATATCCAACTTCATCCAGAAATCCAGAGAAGCTACGAATATCCAACAACGTTAAGTTGAACTCTTGGATATACTGAAATAGATTATTCTTGGTATGAAAATAGTTCCGTTAGAATATGGTTGGATGATATTTTGTGCCTGATTTGACCTGAAAGCATTTGTTGGGAGTGGAAATATTGCAGGTAACGACATTCCTCGAATTGTTCCTACCTCTAGCGTTATGTGTTCTCTTAGTCATAGTGCGTAGTTCGCAACCGATTAAACTCGAATATCCAGGTTCATTTTTTTCTTGCATATTTTAGATTATTTGCATATTTATGAAAGTTCCTTGAAAATTAATTTGCTCAGATGGTGATAAATTCTAATCAATCGATTTACACGTATTAGCCATCGATCCGTTCCAAGTTTTTAGGTTCGTTTATGTAGATGAAAATGGATTTTCGGGCAAAATTGAGTGGAAAAGATTGAGAATTAAGAAGAGATCAGAGAAGAATATTGGATATTACTATCGAGTATATTACGCTAACCTAACAGTACTAATATTTCATTATTGATATTTTATAAAAGACTTTAGTTTTTGATCGTTAAGCACTTACCAATACATGGGGGACGACTGGTAAAGTTGAGCGTATAAAATGTCCCATTCGTCTATTCCATCAATAAAATGTTCTAGTTCGGCGTTCGAATTTTATTTAACACGAGCCGAAGTCTAGAATATTTGAAATTGCGAGTAAATAATCCTTGTTATCAGTAAATAGTCGGCTTTCATTTTGATAGGACTCTCTTTCGTTTCTTTTTCTTCTCTTGAGTTTCAATTTATTAAAATTGCTTCAATTAATGAGGGGGAGAGGAGGGAGATGGTGATTTAGAGAGTGAGAGGAAACGCTCTATGTAAATATTAAGATATAGGTTATGCAAATGAGATAAACGAGTTATTATTGTAGAGGAATTTGAGCCGAAACCGTTACCATCCGCCGGTTGGATTTCATTAATCGAAAGTAAATGCGACAATTATGAATTGGATGAAAATCGTTTCAGATTTTTCCCCGATTCGAGGTACGTTCAGTTTTTTTTTATTCTCATTCATTTCGTTTATCTCCCATTCACCTTTTAGGACATTAATGAAGGAGATAAGATATAATGTGGTTTAATTTCAGAAATATTTATTATCTTCAATATGGCATAGGTTAATTCCACTATAAAATAGTTTAATTTCAGAAAATTATAGCTTAATTTCAGTAGAATATGGTTTAATTTCAGGTCATGAAATGGTTGATAATACTAGATTGACGGCTATCGAATAATGTTAAAGGCATTGTGCAGGCTAACGAAGACAAAACATCAGCGTAGTTCGTAGGTGTTCACTGTATGAGCGAAATTCCTCTCATTTTTTTTAGTGCCTCCTGAAAAAGTGGACAATTTTTGCCGTCATTTATTGCTCGGCTTCTTTTTTTTTCTGGATTCTATGATAAGGTTGCGATTGCCTCATTAGCTATAATCGTTTAATGGAACATTCCGGTAAAGTGGCCTTCATTTTTTTTTTTTAAAGGGAACTATTAAATGTAAGACTGTCATCCCTTAGGTATAGCTGAAGTATCGGAAGTTTTTCAGTTCATCAGCATTGTAGTTGGCACTCTGTTGCATAAAGCGCCATGACTAATTGGAGGATCGAGGTTTCTTTGGAGCATTTTTTTGAGATCTCTATTTCACCATCGCTGCTGGAAATATCTCGTTTATGTAAGTACTAACGAATGCCGCGCTCGTAAGCCAGTTTATCCCCTAACGGTGGGAATTATTGCCTTATCACTTTACGGTATTTAGGTATTGTTTTAGTTGCCTATATAATGACCATTTGAATGGCACATTTTTATTCTTTAATCGAATTAAAGGTGAATTTTGATCGCTCAATAAATGAGTCATTAACCAACCTATAGGAGGATGTGATTTTTCTGTGATCCATTCGATCAGTTGCAGAACAGAAGAATTTCTCACATCATTGGATGAGATTATTCGACTCAATCTGACGGCTAATAGTGGCAATTCGTCGGCATCACTTCATTATCTTTCGCGGGAAGATTTATTAACAAACGTTACTGATGAACTAAGAAACGTTTTATTGGCGATTGATTCGGATTCAGTAGTCTATTCGATGGCCGTCGATTGGCTACTCGACGATCTCCTTCATTCATTCACAGATCGAAATGATCAGAGCGTCGTATATTCAATTTTAAGCAGTAAATCTCAACTACGCGATGCTATGCATAGCGCTTTCAAAAAACTTACTTTAAAGTCGACTTCTGGAAGGACGTCGAATCTATTGGAGGAGATGACCGCGACGAACGTATCGGTCGCTGAACTCGAGGATGCGCTCATTTCATTATTCTTAAACGAGGGAATTGAAAACTCGCTAGCTAATTATTGGAATCATGTTTCGAGGATCAGAAATGAACTTGGTCTTATTAGGTGCTTCTATGAAATAGTTCAATATTTACCGTTAAGTAAACGTTGTATGACGAAATATACGCATACGACGGATCGATCGTTCGCCGCAACGTTTAAGGTTATTTTATATTATTTAATTATTCCATTGTAAATATTTTTAAATTTCTATATTTCATTATAATAATTATTGAATTTTTCTTCATTTATATAATTATTCATTTAATATGAAAAAATATATAATCAAGAGGGGGGAATTTGATTAATATTTTCTTGAATAATTTCGATTTCTTTCCGTTTTTCTCAGAAGTCATTTTTTTTGAATAAAACAAATTTATGAATTAATAAATTTCATTTCTTTAGAATTATTCTCGGAATAAAAAAAAATAATTCCACTTTAATTATATATTTTTGCGAATTAATTGTATGTTAATTAATTAATTATATATTAATTATAGATTTTTCTTTTATTTGTAGAAATTTATGAATATTTCATTGTAATTTTTAGAGTACGAACGATGAATCGGCCGCTTTGCGATATTTATGGGCAATCGGTGAAGTGATCTTCTGTGGGAAACGACTACCACCAAATGTGGGTAACTGCGATAGTATATCTCATTGCAATTCATCAATACGTAAGTGAATTCGATACTTTGTTTTTCGTTGATTTGCTTCGATTTGTTATCATATCCGTTTAGGAGAGAATATCACACGATATATAGGCAATTGTTCATTTTTATGGCGGAAATATCAGTAATAAGTGTCGTTAAAGTTTCTCATCGTATGGGGGAATTAGTGGGTTCAATAGTTATTCATAAAATGAGAGAGGCAACTTAAATTTGGGGGATTGAAGGTGCTCGATTTGTTAGGCTCATTGAATAATCGTTGTTAAGTATGGAAAAAGTCGTGAATTATTTCAACAGCATTGAGAAATCGGTGAAAAAATTGCACTCTTTCGATGGATTATTTCGAAAATCTTCCCGATTTTTATTTGCAAATTTCAGGAAATGAATATTTTAATTATTTCAATTATTTTGCGATGAATATTTATCTTTTTTGTTCAATTTTTTGAGAGATAAATGAAGAGATATTTTCGAGAAAATGAGTAGAATTTCATATTTTGATGGTATCATTGAGGCATAAAGGAATGATACCGGATTGATATTGTGGTGTTTTCGAAGTTTGTTAGCTGATTGACAGGAAGGGAATAAAGGGAGGGGACGGCAAATGAACTGTTATTAATATCGTTGTTTGTACGGATTCAACGAATTATTTTTAGCGAGCACAAACATAAGCGGTATACAGACTGAGGGTTCATGGAGCAGTGAACAAGAGAATTACGTCAACAAACTTCTTGGAAGCAGATTAAGGATATTCTATGCGCCGAATGGAACGGCCGCCGATGATGTTATTAGAAAAGTTTAGTTTAGTTTCGTATTTAACTTCACTCCACTCGTTGTCATTCCAAATCTTTAGGTTTTCCTGAATCGCTTTGAATATTTTAATGATCTAAGTGAATTATTTGTGATAATCGTTTGAAGATGAGAACGATGTTGCAGATGAACCGAACGTTCGAATTATTAGAAGAGGGACAAAAATATGCCCAACAAATAATAAATTATACATCGGGAGTGATGGATTCATTAAGACGTCATCCTTCTGAATGGGCGACCGTTTTCGAGGTAAGGATAGCGATATTTTTTTTTAAATATGGAAAAGAAGCGTTCAAGGAAACCCCGGAATACCAGAATGCTGTACCAAGATCTGTGGGGTTTATTTTCAGGAGGGAGTTTATTGATGGAGACTTCATACTTTGCATCGATGGAGGGAGGGGGGAGAGGAGTTAATGAGGGGTACTAAGAGGAGAGTTTGTTTTGTAAAACGAGAGTGACAACATATTTTTTCAGCTTTTTGCATGAGTTGTGATTGAATAACATTTCAAGCGTTATGATAACAAAGAAATCAATTCATGAATTGAATTTGATGTTTGCGAAGGGAGAAGGATGAAAAATTAATGGAAAATGAGAACTTGGGAAAGAGCTGTAAGGGGGAGGTGGGGGGGGGGGGGGGAGGGAGTCACGGGGTGTTGAGAAATATCTATCTTCGAACTCTATGGAATGACTGTCGTTTGTTGAATCGCGAAGCTTCTTATCATTCGATATTTACGTCGATGATAGTTTCTCGTTTCTCATTCTTTTCATACTTAATAATTTGTATAGATAAATTTCGAGTTTTCATCATTTTTGATTCTCATTTTCGCCGAAGATTGGCAAATATTTTGCGATTGGATTTCTTCAGCGTTTCTCTCCGGTCTTATTGAGGAGCTCAAATAATGAGCGATACGGAAATTCGCGACTCAATATGGAACATCCGATGAAGCCGTCAACTGCACTCGAACGACTGGAATTAATTCAAGCATTTGCATGCACCTATCAGGAGGCGATTAACGGAAGTGATCTCAACTTCTTTGTTGTAAGTATCGCTCTCAAAGTGTTTACGAGTGAACAGAGGATGAGGAGAGGGGAGGAGATGAGAGAAAGGGAGGCGTCCATTAGCCATTTCTAATTTTTCCCTCAATAAAGTCGTCGAGTTTGCCACTTCCTATTCGTCGACCATATTATTCACTGACCGTTTCGTCGTTCCCGTTCTCCAGCATCGGAGGGTATCCTTTATCATCATTATTTCTTTGAAAAGCGTCGTGGAAAATGGTGGGTGACGACGATTCGACGTTTGCGAAACCCTTCCGTTTTCTTTCTTGACATCTTTGGAGTTCGTGTGCTACTCGTTGGTCGTTCGTTGATTTTATTTATTGGGATTGCCACTATGGCGAATTGTTAGTTTACAGCTTCATGTTGCGAGGATGTGGAGCTCCGTTGTGCTAGAGCTCAAATATTCCGTATTGAGTGGGGAGAATTTGGGAAATTTGGAGGTTTGACAAGTGTGAATGGTTGGAAATAAGAAATTACGGAGAGATATGTGTTACAGGGATTCAAAGATGAAGAAAGTCTGGTGAACAACGTACTTAATAAGGCGCCATTTGAGAATATTACTGTCTATACAAGTAAGGATTTTTCCTCTTTTCTCATTGTTTATTTTATTTTGTTGTCTTTTCGTATTGTTTTTTGCAGTTATTCTCTATATTTTTGAATGAAGATGATCATATGGGGAGTAGAAAGTGATGGAAACGATCCTATACACACGATCGGTATGAAAAATATCGGAGGAACTTATTATTTTAAGTATCTCCTTAGTCGTACTTAAGATTCGAGTTCATGCTCAATGTCGAGACATAACTGGGGATAATGATAAAGATTTCGAATAGATAATCTTAGGAGGATTTCGGCTCCTCTGGAGTGCTATTGAATATGGAGCGCTCTCAAGAATTCTAATGTTGATATTCCACTGGAAGGATTTCTCTACTATCGTTTTATTTCTTTTCGTCTTCTCTCCACGTCCCCCCACCATCCTCTGCCGGATGGTCCTTGTATTGGAAGTAAGTTCCTACATAGATGCCAAAGACCCTAACATTTGTCCCGGTATTTGTGAAGTAATTTTAGTTTCCGTTTTTTCTCTCTAGTAATCACTTTTTTCTCGGAGCCTTAAACGAATGCCCTGATATTTCGTGGTACTCTACGGAACCCTCTGCCAGGAAGTGTATCGCCAATATTGAGGGCATTATATTCGCATTGTTTCACAATTTTTTGCTGTTAAAACAGTGGTAAATATTCATCTACTTCTTAGATATTTGCATGTGCATATGGGGATTGGCAGGTGGGGGTCTAGTGGAGGATTTTAATTCTGGGAGGGGGGGGGTAATTTTAAAATTGGGGAGAGATATGGGAACTATTGTAATATCAAGTAATGGATATATATTGTTGCCATAGAAAACGACTAAATAGTAAGTAATAGTATGTTTAGAATCAATGGCACTTTATCGTTGTCGGGAATTAGTTCAATTTTTTTTAAAGGCTTAATTTTCAACACGGTTAATAAGAGTCTACCACCTCATTTCGTCTATAAGATCCGTCAGAATGTTTCGATGACACCGACGACACGTTCTGCGCGTGCGTTGTTTCGTTATCCAGGACCAAGAAGCTTTGAGGACTCTTATTATAAGTTCGGTTTCCTATTCATCCAGGTTAGCGTATTTTTGATTTTTTCTTTCCTTTGAATAAAAATTCACATTTAAACGCTTTTCAGTTTAGATTTGAAGTGGATTCATAGGCATTTGTGTGCCGATTTGAGACGTGAAAGATAGGAAGTTATATTCGATCTTGTCTAAGTTTAGTTTCGAAGACGTTTTGTTGTCTCATTGCTTTCGATACTCACACCTACTCACTTTGAGATAATAAATAGATAAATGTCCTGACTTTCCGAGCCCATCGTCGCCGATTTCCCCACAAATATCTGCGATCTATATTGGCATTTTTGAAGGGAGATGTTCGTATGAAATGATCCATGAAGTATTGTTAAGGTAGAAAAAGAGAGAGTATTGCATAGAGGAATCGTCTATGCATCTCATTATGACTAACGGTTCAATTTAATTTTTGAAGGAATTATTGAGTAGGTAATTGTGATATCACAATATTAGGTTTAATTATATTGGTGTTGTTAATACCCACCTATCTCTTATCATGATTGCATGGAAAAGATTCTCCCTTGATGGCTTATTGTCGTCGATTGTGAGGTTCCGTGATCGCTGAGAGGGATACAGCGGAAGGGGAGGGAAGGGGTGGGAGGGTCATAGGTGGAAAAGCAGACAGGACTGTTCTATGTCGAAGAAAGTTGGTGTGTATTTGCAGGACATGGTGGAACGTGCAGTAATCAGTCTTTATAATGGTAATCCTATATTGGAGCCTGGATCATATATTCAAGAGGCACCATTCCCATGTTTTCTTTACGATGAGTGTGTATTTTCAATCTTTTTAACCAAGAAATTTTCTCAGCTCGTTCTCTTTTTTGAAGTTATTCAAAACTCAGAGTCATATTAATGAAAGGTGTTAATTAAGGTTATCCTCAGAATAATTACAGTCTTAATTATTCATTAGCGTATTCCCCTCTCGTGGAGGCGCTATTTAATGTTGCATGTGATGGTCTTGAAGGGGAAAGATTCGACTTTTCAACCCGGATGAGAAGAGAGGATATTGACCCTCTTGCTATAGAAATGCTCATATTTCGATGTGTTCACTCTTTAGAGCGCATATTTCCATTCTGCATTCTACGATGGGGCTAATGATTTAATGAGACAATAGATATGGAAATGTATTGTTTGATAAAATCCGAATCAAGCTGCTAACGTTTTTGTTGGTTCTTTTGTTTTACATTTCTGGCTTAGTGATGAGTGATCGTCGTTCAGTTCCTTCCATGGATTTTGAATCATCGTTATTGTCGTTACTCTTGGTCAATTCCGTGAGGGAGTTGAAAGGCGAAAGCTCGGAAAGTGGGAAATGCGAATGAAAATTCCATATTTTGCGGGGAAGAAGATAGAAAATGAGCGAAGAGGCAAAGAGATATAATCGATGTTGATTCAGACGGCTTCTAATAGATGCTATTGACAGGTTTCTATTGAACGTCGAGAGTGTATTCTCGTTGATTCTTTCGATATCGTGGCTTTATAGTGTTGCATTACTCGTACAGAATATTGTTTACGAGAAAGAGAAGCATCTCTCGGAGGTTCGTTTTAACGTTATTCTTTTCTTGATGATCGTATTTTTGCGGTGATGTTTACTTGCGGTATTTAGAGAATTGTAGTGAGGAGAGAATTGAATTGTTTTCTTTCATCTTTTAGCCGTTCACTTATATTTGAGAGGATATTTTAGAGCAAGCTACGATTGCTCATTCGGGGATCTTTAAGCTGGGGAAAGTGAACTCATTCGATCGATGGCCGGATAGAGGGGAAAAGATCTTTAAGCCGTAAGCGTTACGTAGAAGATTCGAGCCTCATAGATGAGGAAGTTATGTTTCCTGACTCTTCGCTGTCTCATATTCATTCAATGGGTTGTTTTTATAGTCGATTTGCAGAATATTGGATATTGCGGTTTGTAGCTGAAGTCTCTTATCTACCGATAGTTGTTATATTGAAGGTAATGTACGTGATGGGAATGAATCGTAACGTATTGTGGGCATCATGGTTTATCACCGTATTTATCGAGATGTCTTTAACGATGGTATTGCTGACATTTCTTCTATGGCTTGGTCGTCTACTTCCACTCTCCTCACCACTTTTCATCTTTATTTTGTTGGAAGAATTCGCAGCCGCCAGCATACTTATGGGGTTTGATTCTTTAATTTCGCTTTATTTATTTTAGTACTTCTTTAACAGAGAATTGATTCTAGTAAAAGAGATTGAAATGGAAGACTTAACGATGAACCCGATCGATATTCCACTCGCCGATCGTTTTATTATTACTTCAGACTGGAGCTGTTGGTTTTTTTTAAGATCCGAATAAAACTCCTTTCATTACTTGATCACTTGACGATACGTTCGTTCGTCAAGGATTGGCGTATAGCCGTCGAGTTCCCGTCGCTCCCATTTCCATTCCAACTGCAGTTCCCCACATCTGCCGGAATACTTCCCGCTAGACTTTAGGGAGCCGTTTAAATATTAGCTGGTAATGGAAGAAATTATGCAAACCTCTTTCTGGGTAATGCGTTCAGTTTAGAAATATTATTTGCTTTCATTCTCGTTAGTTTAATATTAGTTGCTCTGTCCATAGAGCGAAATGGTGGTGGGTGTAAGTTTGAGATTGTTGGATTTTATAGTCGAGGTGAACTTGTTTTATGAAGGAGGAAATAGCCGAACTGAGTCGTCACTTGAGTAAATATTGAAGGGAAAAGAGTCGCCGGGGGGTTTTTTCCGATGATACATAAAGTTCCTTCATGAGGGTATCATAATATGCCTATATCGTCTATGAGGATACGAGACTCTTTGCCGGCATACTCTCTTCGATGAGCGATTTGATGCGTTAGTTGTTTATAGGATAATGCTATCGACGCTTTATTCACAATCGAAAATAGCGACCGCGTGTGGTGGAATAGTGTTCTTTATGAGTTGCCTGCCGTGCTTATTTATTTCAATTCGTGAGCAGTCACTAACGGTCCTCGTTTCGTTTTGGACAAAACTGATATGCTCGCTGAGTTCGACATCGGCCTTCGGGATGGCCAGCAAGTACCTACTCTACTATGAGATTAACGGTATCGCTTTCGGTTGCAGATGTTACAGGTTTAGAGTTTACTATTGAGAGTCACTAGGGGCGTGTGTTGTAATTTACGGAAAGGTGTGGAATGAAATCTCATTGGAAAAGAAATTACTCGAATCGTTGCAGTTTGCTGGATCCCTTCATCCTCTGTCCTTTCCTCTCCTCTCCTCCCCTCCCCTCTACCCCCTCCCCCACGTTCCTCCGCTTCACTACCCTCCCATTCATATTCTCTTGCTCTCAAGGTAATTGCTTGCGTGAACATATATACAAAAAAATCCCCCTCAACACTTAAGGCGTAGGGACCGGACCGATAGATCTAAGCGCTTAACATTATTTATTAATAGATGGGATTTAAAGTTGTAATAAGAAAAGTTTCCGAGTGATTAGCATACGTGTGATCTCTTCCGATCTCTGGACACACTTCCTCGGTGGGAATTGGATTTCTCAATAAGTGTCGGATGAAAGTGAGTAAATTGTAGGTGATGGATGTAATTTCAATAATTTCTTTATCTCTCCAATAGAGGACGAGCAATTCACGGTGGCACATGCGATGGCGATGATGCTAGTCGATTGTCTATTGTATGCGTTTATTGCTTTAATTATTGATACGGTTCGTGCATTGTTTCATCTTTTTATCTTTCTTCATTAGTGGCAGTATTGTTTTTAATTATAAGAATCGTGGTCTATTTTCTATTTTATAAGAAATAATCGTCGCTTATATTTACTATTTTAGAATAAGTAAGATCTTCCGATATCCGACATATGAGCGTTGGTTGAATAGTCTTGGACGAGGCTAGCGAGACTTGAGTATAGGTCTTCAAAGTAAGCTGTTCTAAGAACATTTTCCTCCCGTCGGCTCTCAGTTTGTCCGAGATTTTGTGTCATTAGGGGGGTTAAGTTGAGGAAAGGCTCAGAAATGACAATATAAGGGTGAAAAGGTAATGCTCATATATGAAGTTTCGGCGTTTGCGCTTTCTTCACTGCATCGTATATATTGTCGATTTAGTTATTTAGGTTGTGAAAATGTATTATTATCACATTGATTGTATTAAATAAGTATATAACTATGTGATTGCCCTGAGGCATGTATAAGTGCTTGAAAATGAATGTATCGGTGCTGCTATCATGAGGAGAAACTTTTAAGATTTGCTCGAGTGGACGAACTACGAATTTTTGGCGCTCGTTGCGTCTGAAGACCTTCTTCAAGGTCGCAGAGGGCAACTTTAGACGATTATTCCGTATGGATTCGTGTTCCTCTCTGTCCACCTGTGACTCGACTTCTGAAGTAAGACACGGGGATTGGTCAGTGAATTCATTGTTTCTAAATAAGTATTTCTGTTATTATTATTATTATTGTTATTGTTATGGTTGTATAATATTGTTGACGTTGCCTCAAAGCTCAGGTAGTGAAATTCGCTATAGATCAGGAACCTCCTGACATAAACAAGTTTCTCGTCAAACGGAGGGGTCTCAATAAATTTTTAGATTTGTTTTTTGGAGGTCGTGAACAAGTAAGAGGAAGCGAATTCTAGCTAAAAAGCGAGAAATCTACGGATTTGAGAAGGTATTTCTATGGGGTTAATGGGAACCGAGAGGAAGCGGTAGGCAGCTATATGAAGTTAGTCCGACGCTTGATGAAAGTAGAAGTTTTTCGTTTGTGTTACTACTATAAGGTTCTGTCGGTGGGTAAAATGACGTTAATTAGCTAATCTGCCGATCAAAGAGGTTTGGTAGAACTCATTTTCCACTCTTAATTTCTGTCCATTTTTCTTTCAGTATGTGGTCTGATTTGAGGTCTTTTTTCACAGATATGGGCCTCATTTTATAGGTTTGAAGCGGATCCAGAAGGCGAAGAAATATTCGTCACATTAGAGGGTATATCGAAAAAATTCGGTCATGGCGCTCGTGAGTATGCTCTTCGTGATCTCTCGCTCAATTTATATAAGGTTCGTTGCATCTTTATATGTTCTTTAATGGTGAAGTTCATTCTAGGCTTACTAGTTTACTCAATTAATAGATTAAGTTCATATTATTGGGGCGTATCGTTCCCTGATTGGCTGTAATGAAGCGATATTGCATAGGTTAGTTTCCGTTTCGATTTCAGGTCATAATATTCATATTTTCGAATATCGTTGTGTTTTGGAAGTACAAGTGCTCTTGCATAATGCCACACTTGGTTATTATAAAGGCAGATACAAGTAGGCTATAGGAAACAACGAGGAAGTGAAGTATTCCGGAGCGGAGATATCTCCATTGTGAGAGTGTTTCTTGTCGAAATTTCTCACCGGTTCATTGTTTTATAGGTAAGTTATGCCGATAGAGTGGCTTCGTTCGAAAATAGCAAATATCTTTGGGGTTTCTAAGTTCGAATCCCGCTTCGTGACGGAAAGTTCTCGTTCTCCTTCCTCCCTGACTGTTTGTGTAGTTTTCCGAAGAAAATGCGTCATTTAGAACGAGGTGACGGCTCTATTGGGTCATAATGGAGCTGGCAAGACGACCGCAATGAATATAATAACGGGTATGATTGCGCCAACAAGTGGATTGGTGACGATTGCCGGACGTCCTATAAGGAATAAGAAAGACGTACTGAATGTCTCGTTGGGTACATGCCCACAGCATAACGTTCTCTTCAATAATCTTACCGTCTATGAGCATCTCACATTCTATGCAAATCTCAAATCGACACAAAGCGCTCAGGTATCAGTTGATTTATGCTTAATCATCGTTTTATGATATATTTTGCAGAGAACATGGATTGGAAGGGTTTTTTTCAGGAAGGCATTACTTAGGAAAGAGGTTTTTTATCTTTTTGATCGACTATCTGCTAATTATTGTATTATTAAAGAAACGAGAAATAGATATTTAATATGGAGATATGAAGAGTTTTAATGTATTCATGTTAATAATCGTCATTTTGTAGGCTTGATGAGATTTCCGCTTAATGAATTTGAGGCTTCTCATTAGATATTCTCATTAATGAGGCGATTCGTAAATTTTTAGGAGGAGAAAATTCTCGGAAATTTTTTTGCGCAAAACGACTTTTTAGTTATCTATAAATTTCTATGAAGTAGAAATTCTTTAATATTGGCGAATTGAGGAAGAGAAGAGCAAGAAAATTGTTGTTGAAGAGGCGCTAGCTTATGTGTTGTTTTATTCTCGGATATAGTCATTATGAATGGGATAATTAGTAGTGGATAATTAATTTAAGGAAGCCGAACAAGAAGTGGAGCAGATGCTGATGGATCTGCAATTGGGCGATAAACGAAATGAATTAGTGGATACACTCTCAGGTGGTATGAAACGACGATTATCGGTTGCAATTGCATTTATTGGAGGTAAGTTGGTTTGCCCTTAAACGCCTCATCTATTAGATGCTTCTGAGGAGATTATTCATTCGATCGCCTAAAGCATCTTTATTTGTTTCGGTTCTTTATTGAAGATTTAATTGTTGCATTTAACGTTTATCTGTTTCCTACTGAGAGACACAGATGTCCCCCATTGAAATTGTTTCTATACTAATGAAGCAATGGGATATTGGGGTCGTTAGAGACGTTACTTTCTGAGGGTTTATCGTTTTATATAGGTTGCCAGGAAAAGTAGTCCATTATTTGAGCTGTTATGTTCACATCTCATCTACTTAGTTGTGCAAGTTGTTGTTCGAGTTTGACAGTAGGGATTACTGTACGGGCCAACGGGTATTACTGTATTTCTTAGGTTCGACCACAGTAATTCTGGATGAGCCAACAGCGGGTGTCGATCCATTTGCGCGACGCTCCATTTGGGAGTTGATCACGAAGCGCCGAGAGGGACGCTCGATTATGATTGCGACTCATTTAATGGATGAGGCCGATATTCTTGCAGATCGGATAGCCGTCATCTCTCTTGTAAGTGGCTATTTTGAGGCTCCTTGTGGGGGGTAAGAGATCATGTGTCTGCTTTTTTGAGCATTTCAAGGCAAAGAAATTGTTTCTATCTTGAAATTACTACATTTTTTTCTCAGATTTTTCTCTTCCTTTGAGGGAAAAATGTTCCGAAGGATTTTTCTAGATGCCATTAAGGAGTAGGCATTAATTGGTGTTCTGTAAGTGCCGCAAATGAATATATAGCCTTATATTTATTTATTTATTTATTCACTCAAAGAATAGGAAAATTTGAAGGAGAAAACCGATATGATACTTCGTATTTTTTCTATCTGCTTGTAATGGGTGAAGTATTGGCGAGAGATGAGGTGGTCCTATCCGGACTTTGTTCGTAACTCGGGTCCTGTCTGCACCTCGTCGTTTAGATCTGCTAGCGACTAATATTAAATAAGACAACCTTGAATTTATCTGATAACGCAATTGAGGGTCGTTTGCGAGCTCTCGGTTCTCCGTTGTTTCTGAAGCAACATCTCGGTGATGGCTACTTTTTAACGGTGGTCAGTGAGCGACAATTGTCCGATTCAAATGTGCCGAAGAATATTAAGCAGGAACCTCATAATGGAACGTCAAACGAGGATCATCTTTTCTCGAAAAGGGTAAACTCTTTGTAATTCTAAATTGAACGTGTGCTAATCGATCGCTTAAATAGTTTGCAGAGGGGCAGAGCTAAGGTAAATCGATATGGAATGGGGGGCTGTCACCCCGTTTGTCTTTCAGCCTAAATTGCTTGGGATCGTCGATGATGGTAAATATCGATGATCCTCTTTATTTTAATAAAAAAGCTAAATAACGTTGGCAACATTGAAAATATTTTTTATTATTAGGTTTTATTATGAGTGGATAGACGCATTTTAAAAATCGGTGTGGTATGTTTCATGGTTAAATAAGTGCGAATAGTATTTCTTAGCCTAAAGAATTTTCCCACCTCGCCATTTTTGCCGTTTGAGGCTGTTTTTTGGGAGAAGAGGGGGACGAACTCAACGATCAGTTGAATTAATGGAGGCACTCTCTATGAGTTCTGGATTAGTTGACTATCATAATCGTTCAACGACTATTACATATTAACTGTCAGATGGTTCCGTTGTTTGCCCATATTGGGTAATTTTGATGGCGTCGATTTGATTCCCTACCCATATTTTACTAAGGGTGTTTTCTTGATGATTACGGAAGAACTTCGGCCTTTTTAGTCTTTCAATTGGGGTATTTGGAAGAAAAACTACACTGAAAGAATTAAAATGAAGAATGCTGTTTAAGTTTATCGAATTTTGCTCTCACTATGGTCGGGCACCAACATTGATCAACAGTTATGCCGGTGAGAAGACATATCAACTACGAGAATGGAATGAGTCACAAGTATTTCAACTTTTGCCTTCATATAGTCTCTTTTATTGGTATTTTTCCCTTCTCTCTTGCTCTCCATATTCTATTCAATTTTGATAGGAAGAATCGTGAAAGATGGGTGTCATTGAAGGTGGAACTTTCCTTGATGAAAGTACAACAAATTGGATACCTTAATTCATTTTTATGTATTGTATATAACGTCGAGATAATGTGACAGCGAGAAATATTGAAGTTTCGGAGGGGGAGGAGAGAGAGAAAGGTAGGGGACACTGTGGCAGAGAGGCGGACTTAGATTATTTAGAGGTCATCAAATGGTCGTTCTATCTTGCCTGACTTGTTGAAACGTAGTTTGGGCTGAGCTTCTGTAAAAGCGATGAATTCTGGAGAGGGAAGCTGGAGTCATTCAGATAAACCAAGAAATATTGTCTTGTTTAGGCTATCCGCATTCCTCGGCCATTGCATGTTGAATTCGTTTCGATGTGGCTAGCCGATTTTGTATGTTAGCATGCATACATGTTGCTTTTGAATTGCAAAGTTGTCTCCTCATTGTTTTGCGTTCTCATTGATATAATTCATTTCTTTATAGAGCAGAATGAAGCGATATTGCAGATAATCGCACTTTTGGAGGTGCTGGAAGTGACGAAGTCGCTGAAAGAGCTCGGCATATCATCGTTTGGTATTCGCGATACAACGCTTAATGAAGTTGGTTCGATTTTTCCTAATAATTCAATCATTTTTTATATTTTTATTCTAATTTTTAGAAGAATATTCGCTCATTTCGTTGCTTATTTATTGCAATTGTTGTAATAATTCATTAACTAGCCAGCAGATCAGGCACAAAGGTCGTTTACTGATTTTTGTCGGCTGACAGGGGATAGGCAGAGCCCCTACTTGTTATTACAAACCTCAGACCTCCTGGCCTCTATGAGCCTCCCTACTTGACAAACCTCCTATCTGGTTCATTACTTGCTATTTTTCATCATCGATGTATATTAGTCGAAAAGAGATTAGCTGAATTTTGGAATTTCGGAGCTTTTCTTCATTAGCGTCGATCGGTGATTTATTCGCAGTAATTCCCCGTTATTTTTGAGTTGTTCTTTTGCAAATATGTCAAGAAATTTTGCCTATGATAAGGCGGATATATGATTGAGGTTAATCAGCACTCAGAGATGACTGTCAACGATATTGAGATGTTTTGTAGATATTTATGAAGGTGAGTTGCATGGGATCGACCCCAGATGTGACGTCTGCAACTGATGATGGCCCACCTGAGAGTTCGATGGAGGCGGAAGATAACTCGTGAGTGATTACTTGCTTTTGGCGACGAAATCGGAGAAAAGGGGTTTATTTTTGTTTATGCTTGAAAGAGGGGCTGATATTTTGTGTCAGAATGAAGCTGTGAATCTTCCGTTAAAGATTTCTTTTGCCTAAGATGGCAGAGTGTGCTGATTTTCCATTAAATAATCTTCGTTCTTCGGAGGGGTCATTCTCCTCCTTATGAGAGTGTGACGAGTTTGTCTAAAGGGATAAGGGTACAGACGAGGGGAAAAAAGAAAAGAATGAAGGAGCGGCTATGATTATGAGACTACAGAAATGACTGTTTTTTGAAATGAGATCTCCCGAGTGGTATAGTAAATCTGAAATATATTGCATCTTGCGGTTCTCGCTTTTCATTTTATTTTTTCATTAAACTGGAGATTCACTTAATTGCTGTTGTTTTTTTATTTTTTAATATAGGAAACTCTCAGACTCTTCTAGGAAAAATCGCTTTATTTTCCAATTTTTTCTCAGAGAAACGATTCTTCGAGAATTAGTTTGGTCAACTTTTAATGGATGTGGAAAATGGGGATAGGGGGAGAGGGAAGGGAGGTCTTCGAGAGTGAAGAAATGTGTAAAGTTTTCTGCCTTAGGGAATTGCAGATATCAGATGATGGTACTATCGAAGCGAAGATATTTTGAGAGGATTTCATAAAAGATTAGGTTGGAAAAATATTTTCTGCATTGATGTTAGTCGAATTTTATAAGTAATCATCGGAAATTTATTTTTGTGTTCATGAAAGATATGAAGGAAGTGAGTATGTGAATGTGTTTTTTCATTTTCTCATCATAAATTGAAGTTTGGAGAAATTGTTTCATTTGATAGCTGAGATATTTCTTATTCATGCGGCTATGAAGTCAATTTATAGATCGTACTGTTCTGTTGAGAGATCGGAACCGATTTGCCTTCAACTGCCTCATGTGGAATATTTACATCGTCGAGTACTCGTCCTTTTACAGCAGGTGATCTTCATTTTACGGTGCTCAATTCTCAGGGATTATCTATTTAGTAGTGGATAGGGAATAATTATCGTCGATGGTCGAACTTAGCATCAAGATGGAAAATAAAATCATTGGTGTAATTGGATTCCAATCTTCAGCTACTAGATGATTAAGTATTGTTATTTTGTAGGTTTTATAGGCGGATACGTTGAGATATTTTGCTCTTGAGAGCGGATTTTTTATAAAGCATCCTGAATGGATCTCGGGTCATGTTTGCTCTTTAATGGAGAAGAGACAAGATGAAACGATTTCGAGTCGATTCCATAGAAAATTTTGTTTGTAAAGTATTAAATTTGATGGGATCGTTTACTGGTTATTTTTAATAGTTAATGTGGTAAGCCCTCTTTTGTTTTAGTATTTCTGGATTCTATGGAAACGCTGTCGATGTGTTATGAGAAGCTGGAAGACCCTTGTTTCGCAGTTACTTCTTCCTGGTGAGATCTTTCGCTGCCGACGTCGACTGTCTAGTAGGAAGAATTGAGAGCGTTGGTGTTTTTTGCGAGTGAATAATGAATAGGCGAATGAAAGGCTTTGTATAAGTGAGATTAAAAAACTACTAAAGCTGTGATGAGGTACGCCAATCAGGTGGGCTAGTTGAGTAATTAGCGAAGCTAAAAGATAAGTTGATTAATCTGGAACGCTGATTCAATCAGTACTTCAAGAGCTGAATTGATGAGGGTTGATTGGAAGGTATAATGCCTTTTTACTTTTTTATATGGGTCAGAAGAGATGGGAAGTTTTTGGTTTGCTTATTTAATATCTCAAAAGAATCATCTTGATCTGATCTTCCAGAAAACAGAATACGCTAGAATAGGTTCTTTTCCAAATTACGATTGAGAGTTGTCTTCAACTTGCATACGAGGTTCGGGGCACTTTAGTATTGTGCGCGTTTAGCCATTGCATGAGCTCAGGTCTTTGAAGGTCACGCTTGAATTCGAGTCGTCAAAGGTCAGGCTAAAGTTTTACATACAGGGATTCTGTCGCTCGAAATTGTACTACGCTATCCATAATGCGACGAGATAGGAAATAGTCATTGCCGCATTTTTTTAGCGGTATTCGTAGCCGGTGGAATGTCGATAGCGTTACCATCGATGATCTACAATATATCCCCACCGATTGAGATGTCGACATTCCAATTTGTCAACCTGTCGACTCCCAATAAAAGCAGTACTGTATACTATTCGAATGAAGACTTCTACGAAGTGCCATACAATGATTCGGTGGGTCTTTTCTCAGCAGATTATAGCGATTGCCTGAATGTTGGAAGAAATTTATTGCCAGTGAGTAGGGGGGTTCCTTCCGGCATTTTATTATTTCTTGAAAAATTTTCATTTGAATGGGAGATAGTGTGGCTTAAAAGGGTTAGTATGAGAATAAAAGAGGATTGGAAGGGTTCGAATATTGTATATTAAGGCACCGTTTGTTGTCGTCTATGCATTGTATCTCTTTTAACCGTTTTTTTCGATATGGTGCTTGACGAGAGGAAAAATAACTATGTCAGAATGCGCAAATTGCATAATTTTTTGTCTCTCTATGGGAAAAAGTTGGCTGGGGTTGCGTTTAGTGTTATATCTAGTACCAGCATTGGTCTGCGATGAAGCGGAAGGAGAACTGATTAGTTGAACCATTGAAAGGTTTCGCAAAGGAGGGGGAGGCGGGTGGAAATAAACGCTTGTCATTGTTATTTACAGTGATAGTACTTAGGTATCGCCTCCCAGGAATTTTTTCAACTGAACTGATTAGAGAGTAATCAGTGGAAATAAACGAGAGCATTGTTCGGCGATCGCTGTTGACCAATTGTTCGTGATCGCGAGCTCATCGATCAGTGCATTTCGTTTCTTTGTTTTATCTTTTAACTCGGTCTTTGATAAACATTGCATCTGATATTTTGATATGTTCTCTACACACTTACGGGTACTTTTAGGATATATTATTGATATTTTTCAGTATCTTTTCATTTACGATAGCATTACTTCTTTAGTGTTATGTGAACACATCATCGATGATAACATCGCTTTATGGAGTACCGGGAGTTGGATCAGACTGTCTCGTCGCGGATTTGTCCGATACATGGCTTGACGCCAACTGGCCACCCAATAAACCATATTTGGATCGTACCGTAGATGCAACTATGCTAATCGGCGATTGTAGGCGACGACGTAATTTCGATGAAAACTTCAGACCGGGTCCTCTTGAAGGATTTCTGTTACCTGACTATCTACCGCCTACTGAAAAGGGACCAGGTTTGATGGTCTTAACTTCTATCAGAAAATCTTTTGACGGAATTTTGGAGTTATTATTTAGAACTTTGTGAAGTGAAGCATTTTTTTTTTATTGATGAAGAGGTGAAAATCAACGATTGCCATGAATACATAAGGAATGTTTAGGATCGCTTTATTATCCAAATTGTTGGTGTGAGAAGAGAGGATGGGCACTTTTCTGCGACGGTTTAAACAATAATGATAATCATCGCGGACTTATGACCGGTGATCAACTCTACGATCTCACTGGAATACCGTTCAATGATTACATCGTTAATACCGCGAATGATTTCGATTTGAGGTACGTTTTCCTAATGACAGATACGGGTGCCTTATTGTGCTCGAAGTGATATCGAATTGAAGTTTGAATATATTGTGAACTTTTCGAGAATTGGTTATTGGCAGCCTTCATCTATTTAATCGGTTTAAGGAAGTGTTTTTCGTGGAATTTTCATCGATCATTTGCGATAATTAATCCGTAGGTGAAGGGAATTTTATATCTGCGAGTAAAGAAGTACATTGAATTTCTTTCTGAAGAAATTGTTTATGTAAGCTTAATATCATTATATTGGAAGAAGAATTTTTTTTTGTAGATTTGGCGGCTTCAGTGTTGGTTTCCGGAAGAAAAGTGTTCCGTATGGATATGGTGTTAATGTATCAGACAGTCTACGTCTACTCGCTGTTCGGCATTTATCTAAGGTAGGTGATATTATTCGTTTCTTCAAAAGATACTTTCTTGTTGAGGTTTAAGCGGTTGCTTTTGCTAGCAGTAGGAGAGTGGAATATTGAGGGAGAAGGGGATAAATCTTTGAGAATTATCTTTTATGATGTAGATCATTCCGAATAGTTAAGTAATTCTTTACTGGCTTGCTGCGATTTCGTTGTTATTGTGAAGATTTTAGTCCGGATGGCTCAATCTTACAATTGACATTCATGTATCAGTAATTCGAGGAAATAGTTGCTTACGAAAACTGCAAGTTATTCATAAATCTACATTAGCGGCATATTTTGTGTTGTGGGAGGAAGGGGGGGGGGGGGGGGGGGGTAATGAAAGAAGGGAGATTAATACATCGTGGAAAACTTGAGCATATTCTTTTGCAATTTTCTACTAATTGATTCCTCGTAAGCTCATTCCACTGTGGGTTTATTTCCACTTAGAATTATAAATAGAAGTCTCTTGTGGGCAGTTGTAAGCTGATAGTCGTCTTGCTAGATCGAGCCGATTCTACGGCGCCTAGAGCAGGCACATATTGCTCTTCTTAAATGCGATTTATATATAGTCTGTCGGAGACCGTATGCTGAAAATAGAACCCCTCGCTTAGACACTCTTACCTCCTTAGTAGGTGTGCCTATCGTCATAGTGGAGTGAAAATATACGAAAAGTTTGGTCCGTTGAGCTGTCGATTTCTTCAACCTTAGAAGGAGATAATCTAAAGTTTATAATTGTCTGTGGAAATGAGTGTATATGCGTAGACGATGAACGCCTTACTTTTATTTCTCGACCGATCGCAGCAAGGAAAGCTGCTTCCGACTCGTCTTGGGTCGAAAAATTCCTTTACCAGATTGTGTTTGGAGCTTCCGGGTGTTTGTACCGACTCTCTGATCTTGTGGAGATAGGATGGATTACATTTTGCTCCTGTCTCAGGCTCCTTAAAACTCTGTTACTTATGTTATTTCGTAGTGGTATCTCTTGCTCATAGGTTTCATGCATCGGCTTAAGAAGTGAGTCTTTTATCCCTTAGTACCTTGAGGATAAGGAGCAAGTTGTTCAGAATTCGCCATAGTTTAGAAGCATCAGGTGCTTTCGGATGCCACAGAGATCTCTTGCAGGTTTGGTTCAACAATCGAGCCTTCCACGGCGTCTCGATCTTTTTAAACGTACTCAACAATGCATTACTGCGTGCGGCGTTGAGGAACAATGCCAACTATAGTAATGTGAATCCTGGCGCATTTGGCATTACACTGATCAATCATCCGATGGAAGGATCTACGGGAATAATTACGGTCGCCAAAATGTTCGTGTCAAAGCTTCCACGTTTTTTTTAAGAAGTTTATCGTATTTTCTCTAATATAAGCCCCTGGGCTTATAAAGTTTTCGTGCTTGAAGATTGCGATCGTTATTTTGATTGGAGAGAAAGAAATGAGGTATTGGATTTTTCTAGGGGGTATTGGAAATGAGGTATTGGATTTTTTATGAGCCACGAAGACTTTCGGAATTCCTTCGGTTATTTTTTCGTCAAGTTTATATTAATTGCATTAATATTTAATGAATGAATTTTTTTACTTTCGATTGGTCCTTTGAATTGTTGGATTCCATTGGTGATTGGAGCGAATTTATTGGGGGCAGTGAAACTAATTGGATAGTTTGGAAGTTTTTTTTCAACTAATGAAGACGAATATTGTGAAGATTGGATTCGTATTGGATAGTGAGTAGTGATCGTATCGAGGTTATAGTCGAATCGGACGGATGTCGTATCGAGGTTATAGTCACATATAATATGGGGGCATCATTTGCAGCGTATTGCTTAGCGTTATGATAGGTTTTTTGCCTCCTCGTTGTTCAGTAACTTAATTGAGATTTATATGGACAATACGCAATTTATGCCATCTACGGGGAATTATTCATTGAATAGGATCGTACATAAGTTAGCGATTAAGTGAGAGAAAGAAATTTGATCTTCTCCTATGGTCCGTTTAATTTGGTGATATATTTTGCAAATTTAGGATGCAAGGGAACGATGTTTTGATAGCGGTATTTTTGGTTGTTGGTATGTCATTCGTGCCGGCGTCATTCATCTATTTCCTGGTTTACGAACGCGCATCCCTCTCATTACATATACAATGGATGGCCGGTCTATCGTCAGTTGTATATTGGTTCGCCAATCTTACATGGGATCTCCTCAACTATTGTCTACCGGTTGCCGTTTGTACATTTATTATTTGGTTAGTTATTTTGTGGATTTGTTTTTTGTTTATTTATAGAAATATTTCCAATTAATTAATTGCAATATGATTTTTAATAAGTAGGTATCATATAGTGGGATTAAAGAAGCGGATTAATGGATTTTGGAGGTGATCACATGGTGCAGAGGGGAAGCAAATGCTATTAGCGGCTGTGCTTTGCAACGAAATTTTAGTAATATTCGAAAAAAAAAATTATGTGAAAGGATTTCCAACTGATATACCCTCTTTTCGAGAGGGGAATCTTTTTTGGTTGAGGGGGAGGGTTGATATGGATTTTTTGATAGGCGGATTTTATCACAAATGAAGTTAGACAATATGAGAGCAAAATTGCTGTCTCCTCATCTTGCCTTATAGTTCGACTCTGCACATGTAATCACACTTAAACTGACAAATAAATCTGCTTATTCATCGTTTATAGCTGGCGAACTCGTAAGCAGAACGAAGAAGGAGAGGGCCGGATGGCTGTGATCGTATAATATAATCATTAAGCACTCATGGCTTATTCGTGCTTATGTGTCTGAAGTTTCTTTTGAATTCGTTATTGATACCAAAAGAAGGGGTTGGGGCTATAAGAGGTAGCAATGAAAACAGTATGCTAACATTATTAGAACAGTGAGGTAATATTATAACGAAAGTACGGTAGAAGTATGTTAACAGGTCGTCAGTATTGGTCGTCTTCAGCAGCATTGTTCTCACGGCTGCACCATGTTTTTTGCATGCAATCAAGAGAGGATCATTCTCGAATAATAGTCATTTGATTGTACGACGGCGACGCTTGACGTCATAGGAGCATTTGACGGGCGTTTCCTCGCATTTACTCAACTTTAGAAGGTAATTGGTGGTATACGAAACATGGACGACCTATTCGTGACTAAGATGGATTGTACCTCTCTAGAAAATCATAGGAAATCGGCCGTCACTTAATGAGTTTGCTTCATATCGTTTGGTGATCTGTTTCCTTGTAGGGTCTTCAATATACCGCTTTATACGCGAACCGAGAATCTATTAGGCGTGCTTGTCCTCCTTATTATGTATGGCCTTTCGACTACACCACTCGTCTATTTGATGTCTTTCTGCTTCAACGACCCGTCGAATGCCTATATCGCAATGATCATTTTGAATCTGTTCACTGGCATTTTCACTTGCTTCACCTCGTACCTTCTTCAGGTTATCGAATTATTGTATAATTTATAGTGGTGAGTGAAAAGATGAAAGGAGGAGGGGATTCAACGAACCAGGTGCTTGCTGTGAAATGTGAAGATTGGTGCGATCACAAAGCCTTTCTCTGGCATCGTAAGAGACCATATCACCTTTTATCGTAATTCCCCATGAAGTGCTTGGAACTGATATTAGAAGATGATATGTGGAGGGTGAAAAGCATCGTATTGATTGAAGTATGGTCATTAAACGAGAAATGTACTCCTCTACGCGTTACTGTTATTCGGAAATGGTTATATGCGCTCTCGCAAATACCCTCAAGCGGAAAAGAAGGACAAAAAATCTCAGTGCCTATGCACGTACACACTTCTGTCTGCCTGTTTCCTCTCTCTTGCAGTTTAAGCTCGAAAGCTAGTGAAGCTGCGAAATCAGGTGCATACAATGGAACCTTCAGAATGCAGCTCTTGATTAGTCTCCTAGTCTGTCGGTCTACTTTGAAAGTAATTGGAAGGCGTGCAGAAATTCCCATATATCAAAGATTGAGTTGCAATATAACGTGGGATCACAAAACAGATCATTCACGGATCCGAACAAGTGAAGAGTGGATTAAAATATGGTGCATTATTGCTGTTCGTTGATGATTTATGAAATTTGTCGGTGTGGTGAGCGGAGCCACAAGAAGAGGGTAAATGTTTGTATTGACGCAATCATTTGCAGCTGTTTGGTCTCAATAATGTGGCGATCGCATCAGCCGAAAGCATTCTACGTCGTATTTTCCTAATATTTCCGGGTTTTTGCTTGGGACGTGGTGTGCTTGATATCGCACTCAACGACTATAGTAATCAATACTATGAGTTTATTGGTCAGTCTTATTGTTTTATATCAATTGTGCATCTCTTTTCGATTAGTGGTCGAGATTGTAAGTGTGGGAATTAAGTTGTTTGGAAAGTGACCTAGTCGTTTTCTGTGGAATCCGATCGTGCCGCCTTCCTGCTATCAGTCGCGTTCGTCGCTTCGAGATACGAAGCACGAATGCAACGTTGAAAAAGTGGTAGGGGTGTAATTTTTGAAAGTACTGAAATACGCGATGTTTTAGTTAAACGTAGGAGAGTGAAAATCCTCTAAGGAATCGGAAAAATTCACAGGACGTCACCTTTCTTGGCCACACAAAGCAAGCTTGTAGGCTGGTTATTAGTGCATTGGGATTGTGCGAATTTCAGAATAGAGTAGGGCAACTAGGTAATATTGGCCTTAATATTTACTGAGATCTGTGTGGGATTCGAGTAATTGTAATATCTCTATCACTAATTCTGGATCACTAGTGTTTGTCTTCTCCGGTCCTCTTTCGATTTGGATCGCCGTTTTAGGGAATTCGACGTCATTCATCGTGGTTCTAAGCTTTTGATTATTTCTCATTTTTTGATTTCTTCTTTTGTTTTTGTTGATTCTGTTTGTATCAGTTAGAAAACCAGGAAGTTCAATGTGCTTTTCGCAGATTTTTTCGTGAGGGAGAAATTTCTCCACAAATAGATGCCGCTTGTTTTCTCTCGTTTTGTTAGTTTCTATTTACGGCTATAAGATGTAGCGATAATGGGATTTCCTAGGCAGAGTATATGTATATATCAATTTCTTTCAACTCAATGGATTTCCTTTTTGAGTTAGTGACGATCCTCAAAGCTTCTGCAAATTTTGCAGAGAGGCAGATGGCATTGGCCAGAGGTAACTTTTTAGTTGATGCTTTATAGAACTGGCCAGTTAGTTAAGGAATTTTACGTTTTAAATATTTAGGTAGCGATTAGGCCGTTGAACTGAAATGCAATCAACGCACACATGGTGGTTTTTATAGTACTCCTTCTGTCCTTTTTGATATTTTTTTTCCCTCGGCAGCCCTCAAAATGGAGGTTCTAGCAGAAAATAGAGACTAAAAAGGGCCTTGATTACTTCAGGTGAGTGGTCAAGTGTTGGATCACCATTCAATTGGGAGTCGTTATATTTGGATATTACTGTAATGGGAATTGTGGGGATTTCGGCATTCATTCTGACAATATTCTGCGATTGTATATTGCATGTGGAGTAAGTGTTCTTTCCATTCAAACTTTTATGTATTTTCACTCTAATTCACTTTTTTATTCACACTTTAGAGCGTAACTTACATTGTGCCGTTTTAGAGTGGAGTATTTCCTATATAATTTTGAGTCGAAGATGTGGTTGTTTTTATTTCATATTCTGGGAATATATTAGTATTATATTAAAGAGCTGTTCTACACTTGAAGAATGGTATTTCAGCTCGAACACAGTTCGGGAACGATTGCTGATTGAAGATGTCGACGAGGATTCAGATGTAAGCGCCGAACGCTCTCGTGTTTTATGCGGTGATCCCGATGATGATGCTGTACGAGTGGAGGCGCTTACGAAAGTATTCGTTTCGTTCATTTGTAATGGCTTGATGATAGAGGCATTTGTAAAATGATTTTCAGGTTTATTTTTTCTCACTCGACGAATATTCGTAGGTTGAGGTGGGGAGAGTAAGCGACAAACGAGATTATGCTAGAAAATGAGTCGATCTTTCCAAATGGTGTCGCCTTGGAATCAGGGGGGTTTTTTTGCTAGAATATTGCAGTAATTGGTGAGAAGGCAAAGTTTGGCTATTTCGGAGGCAAGATCATCTCGTAGTTTCAGTGAAGTTACTGATGAGATGCGGTCCATGCATAGATGTTCCTGTTTAATTTAGGTTTTAGAGTGGAGCTTACAGAGCACGGATCCTTTTGTAGTTGTGATTCTGATAAGCAATCATCACCTTAAATTCCTTCGAATAATTATTCCGCAAAGTCGTTGTAACCAGCTTTAACCTTTATTTTCTCAAAATTATTGCAAGCAGTTGCTTATCAGGCTTTAAGCCTCCAGGTGACGATTGACTCTCAAGCCGTTTATGGCGCGTAGTCGAGTATGTAGATCTGAATAAGAAAATTTGCAGGTGTACCGGAAACGTCGAATGAAAGGTGAGGCGAAAGACTTATTTGCAGTGGACGGTATCTACTTGGGTGTGCCCCAAGGAGAATGTTTTGGTTTGCTTGGTGTGAATGGCGCTGGAAAAACGACCGCTTTTAAGATGATGACGCGCATTATTCAGCCGACGAGTGGAACGGTGTACGCTTCGGGGAGCAATATTTACAGCGGGTCTGTTGCGTTTGCGCTCTTCCAAACACCGAATGCTTTCATTGGAAAACTGCGAAGCAGTGGAGTATGCCTAAAAGAATACATATATTCGTATATAAAAGAAATCCTTACTAAACATAAGGAGCAACACATAGAACAGTTTCATCGGTATCAGTTCTGTCGAGACGTGTGCTTTTCTGTGGACGATACTTTCAGCTTTCAGGTCGTTTTTAGAAAAAATCTTCATCTAATTCCACCGTCTTAATTTTTAGCTTTATCTATCAGTGGCCTTAATACACCTACGAGGTTCATTTTTCTAGCATACGGTGTCGCAGAATGAGGTCGAGGCTTTAATGCACTTTCTTGAGCATGACTCCTCTCACCTTTGGGCAGTGTCAGGGTTGGATACGTCAGTGCATTGTCAGGGCTCTGTGGAATTTTTTTATCACTTTTAATAGCCAAAGTATTTTTCCATTTGCTAAGACTTCCGAAACAAAAGCTTTAAACAGGTTCTGTTGCATAGGTAAGTCTGATGTTTCAATATAAATTCGTGAGCGCAGGCTTTTAGTTAGAGATGTCTTGTTTAGACATTCATGTGATGATTGTTTGGATATTCATGTGATAAATATCTAGATAATCACTCGATAACTTTGATAAATTCGCAAATGCGATTATTTAATTTCATTCAGCGTTCACTTGGTGATCAGTGAGACAAATTTAGGCTCATTCAACGTTAATTCACCCCGTCGATAGCCGTTCAGTGAATTCGAAAATACGTCTGAATACTTCAGTCAGATCTGTGATCATTTGTTGTCAAGTCCGATTAATGAAACAATATTTAATAAATGTACTGATAGGCGCGATGTCCTGAAGCATATTGGCTATTGCCCACAATTCGATGCCCTCTATGAAGAATTGACCGCAAGGGAACATCTCATCTACTATGCACGCATCCATGGATTTGAATCACAGTCTGTTAAAAAGGTAACCGTTTGAATTTTGCATATTTAACATTTACATATATAATTTGTGGGAATTGCAATATATTTATTGAAATTGCAATGCAGTGCAATGCCGTGAGTGTAGGTACATAATTTTATAATACAAAGATGTGACCATCTCAGAGAAATTTTAGTTTGAAGAGCTGACGTTTTGTTCTTTGTTTATATTTACAGGAGACGAAATAAACCAGTAGAGATATAGTGTGGGTTGTCTTCCGTCTTGGAGGCACCAGACGAAACGCTTTTGTTTATTGCAGATGACGTCATGGTTGTTGAAGAATATTGGTCTAGAGGAATATGCTGATATTGAGGCAAGTGCATACAGCGGTGGTACAAAGCGGAAGCTGTCAACAGCGATTGCTCTGGTTGGTAATCCACAGGTAAGGCATTAATGTTGCGGAAGAGCGTATTGGAGTAAAACTGTGATATTTTCCAACAGATCAGATGGCGTCATTCGAATTAGTTCTGTACTGCATCAGTATCCCTTTTAACAGGAGATTGAGGAAATTTGTTTTAAGATTACTCAGAGTTCATTTTCTCGCGTCTTGTTTATCACTGGCTCGATGGAAATTGCTTATGGAATTGAAGAGTGTTGAAGGATGCAGTGCTTTTTGTTGGTGGGAAGGAGGGTGTCTTATTTAAAATTCGGCCAAGAGTAGATACGGGTTGAGCCTAAATTAGGTGTTAATACATAAATGGTGTATGTGAGGAACTCCGTGAATTTTGGAACTTGAATAGTCATACTTGCTTAGCTATAGGGTGTCTGATAATAGGCTGATTAATAAATTTGTCAACGAAAAATTTGCTTTGCTTTTTTACTACGATAATTCAATGCCAAATATTTATTGGAAAGAGTGCAATAGAGGAATTAAAAGCTGTTTAATTTATAGATAATATTTTTGGATGAACCGACTACAGGGATGGATCCACGTGCACGTCAGTTCATTCAGAGTGTTATAAAAGGCCTCTCAATCGCAGGGAAATCCATCCTGCTCACTTCACATAGGTAAGGCGTAGCTCCGAATGAGTGCTCCGAACCGTATAGGGAATACAGCTATCATGAAGCAACCTTCGTAAAAGATCGTAGACTGCAACTTGGTTATTCTGAATGTATTCATTACAAATGAGTAACTAATTAATTTTGGTTGAATACCTCTGCTGTATCATTCGGAGGTTTCTTAGTGAATATTTATTATCCGTCACAGAAAGAGTCGTGCGAGGTGTTCTACGATTTCACGTGTGAATAGTTGGGAAGTATTTTTGCCGAATTTTTATTGCTAATGTTTACATTGAAATATTTGACAGCGGTTCTCACAGAGACAACGATTGAACTGTGATTTTTTCAGAAGAGAAGTCTATTGGGAGACAAGTGAAGTTCTCGCTAGCCACGGTGGTTCTAGCTGGTTTCCTGATGAGACTTTATTTTAAGAATGAGTTTCAGTATGGAGGAATGCGAAGCCCTTTGTGGACGACTATCTGTTATGGTGAATGGCAAACTGCGATGTTTGGGCACATGTCAACATTTGAAAGATAAATATGGCGATGGATACTCCATTAGACTACGGCTAAAGAAGGGTGTTGATGCGAGTGTAAGAGACGATATTCAAGCGTTTTTCCTTCAACGAATATCCCATCTGAAGATAAAGGTAGGAGGAACTTATCAACGGTTACGTCAGAATGCCAGGTCTTTCTGCCTTCATATTCCGATAAACTTCTCACCCAGTTCCGAAATCAGCTTGGTTGCACCGGGCTTGCATCTTTCATGTTATCAACGCCATAACATCATTCGCTGAAAAATTCGTTGAAAGAGTTGCTGCAAATATTAATAAACCACTTTTCTAGGTTTCCCTTCAAACGTAAGTGGAGAAAACGTTCAAAACGACCATCTCTCGTTCAACGTCTGCACTCCTCTCCCTCTTCATTTTCCACAATAGTGGCTTTTTTTAAAAAGGTTTTGCATTTCTTCAACGCAAATACTTGCTAGTGAGGCAAATAAGTGAGTGTACATTTGCAGTGCAAGTCTGGGAGGAACTTCTCCATTGACTATATTCTTTGCTGATACTGTCTGCATTCAGGAAACTCATTTTGCATACGTGCATATGGAGGTTCGCGAAGTACCGCTGAAGATACTGTTCAAAATATGCAGTGAAGCGAGCGCATCAAATTCGCTAGGTATTGAGTCATATTCTGTCTCACAAAATAATTTGGACAACGTGTTTATTTCGTTCGTACGGGAGCAGAACGAATCCGCTGTACAAGCCAATGGACGTGGTGCAAGTGTGATGCCATGCGCGGTCGCCGAGGACCCATCTTCGAGGAAAAACTCCAAATGGGAATTGACGCACAAAAAGGCGTCCTCTTGGCAAGAAGGCATTCCCTCAACCCATTCGACCGATATTCACAGTCATTCTCGACCTATTAGTAATTCGGTATCGGAGATTCTGCGTTGATTTATATACGATTTATATAGATTGGGCATGCGCCCATATGGATTTAGTTGTTCGGTGATAGAGAAGGTTGTATTCGTTTGGTATTTAGTAGGCAGCGCGGGGGTCAATCAGTTGAGAGCGCAATACTTGCATAAACTAATATTAATCTGTCTATAAACCTTCAGGCAATTTTCAACTATGTTTGGTGTTCGTTGTGTAGAATCGAATCGAAAACGATGGGTTGAATATTGTGTGCTAAGAATAATGGTTTGCTTGATGCAACTTTCATTATTCCGGCATTATCGTATATTTTTTTCTATTCTGTTGAATTTCTCGAATATATTTTCGGTTGATTTCATCTTTTATACTTTTTCATTTCACTCATCTTTTTTGCCATTTAAAGTATTGTATAGTTATTATTATGTGAGGATTCGTTATCTATATTATAATGTTCATTATCGATTATAAATAGCATTCATTAATTAAGAGAGCAATAAAAGGAAAACGCTCAAAATTAGCGGAAATTTTAGCGGAAGTTAGTGGAAACAAACGTGGATTCATCTCCATCCTTTTATAGAGATGAATTTTTGAGAGGAAAATTCCATTGTTCTTTCTGAGAATCTTTTTCCAATTTCGGTTTGTTTGAAGAGGTTCTTCCGATGATTGCCGTATTTGATATTCAATGAGGGGTGGTGGTTGGAATTTCAGTACATCTCGATTGATATAAAATCACCTCAATGATCGTTGTGTTGAATTTGTTTTTTCAGGATATTTATCCACATTCTTGGAGAGAATTGTGCGAATATTATGTTGTTGTTTTTCGCGAAAGTCAATTCCATCATTCATTGTTACCTTTGATAATGCCGTTAGTTGACTGTTGTATATTTAGCGTATTTTATCTATGCTCTATGTGTCTATCTGTGTTCATATATGTGCAATGATTGTTTCATGTTATGTTCTACTATCCGTCGACTGCCTTTCTATCTCAAGTTCTTTTAATTCTATGAACCTTACCTTCAATTTTTGAAATTTGCCCCATAATCAGATGTTTTTTAGAGAATACCGTCAAACGAGATGATGGGATCCTATGGTCAAATTCGCTAATTTTAAGAAACAGCGGATTTGTTTGATTCAGATATCGCGATTAGTTAAATTGTATTCCACTTATATTTCCGTCAGAGGGATTTTCTGGTAGTATAGGCTGCAGTTCACCATTGCAGGCATCAACTAGATTTTCACGGTGAGCAGAAAATAACTATTCGGTCAAAATTTGATGATTGGGAGTCTTTCTTGGCGAAGATATGTTGGCTTTTTGAGCATGATGAAGGACTTTTATAAACCAATGGACATGATTGTGAGGGAAAGGAACGGAAAGAAAGTCATTGCCATTCAAGTGTGTGGGATGGTCACTCCAAGATTTTCGGGATTATTGCGATTAGTTTCAAATGAAATGGCCATTCCAGAGTTTCTGGATACTTCGGTTTGCTATGCATGGAATGGTTAGTCAAGGGAATTTTCTGATATTTGGGTTAATCATTAATTATGAATCGATTGATCACTGCAAAATGTTCGTATATTTGGATTAATTAATGTACATAATTCCAACTAATATCACAGTAAACATCGTTGGTGCATGCTTGAATTGCATAAGCATCGAATTAATTACCACTTTCCCTGATGATTAAAAAATTCCCAGACGGTTGAAGTATTATTGGGTTCAATTTCGACGTTGATTTGAAAGGTCTATAAGTGGTGTGGATTGTGGATTAAATGAAGTTTCAAAAGTGGAACGATGAGAAGAGTTAAGTGCTTTATAACATATATTGAAGAATATCTTCGCAGTTCATATCAGCTATATTAGTGCGGAAGATTTAAGGGCGATGAAAGAGCTGAAGTGAAATTTGGGGAAATAACTTCACCGATAGATAATTCGGTAGATAAACGATTGAAGTTCGACTCATCGAGCTGATTTATACAAACAACCTCCCACTTGTCACTTTATCGCCTTAATTATTCTTTTCTTAAAACAGCTAATATCTGTTGTTTTCTCACGTCGACGTGATCCTTTCGAGAGTAAAGAGTTTTAGTATGCAATTTTACAGACTCTCAACGAACGGCTGCTTCGTACCGGTTTTTGTTTTGTATACATCATACATGCATACATATCGACGCCATAGGGAGCTTTTACTCTTTGCGGAGCCCAATTTCCTTCCACAATTGTGTGGTGGAGGAATGGATACCGATGTATTGAAATCAACGATCGCCGTTTACTCCCATTTCTGAGAAGAAAATGGTCGTTCCGAAATGGTGCTAGGACTCTATTGACTTCATCCAGCTGATATAACTTGCGATTCCATTCTAAAGGCTCAGGGACACTTCCCATCCAGCGCAGTTTAGAAGCTGTGGAAGATGCGAAAATACTTTGGAACGTTTGGAGTTGTTAGATTGACCAGTCAGTGCTGATAAAGAAAATGTGGTGTAGTCATGACCGCAGGATCACGAGTGGTCCTCGAACACGAACGTTGATATAACGAGGTCATCTTAAGGGAAGGGGTCGGCCAATGGAGTAAAGTCATACGTAGACCATAGCCTTAGGTTGGTGACTTTCCACCCATTCTGAGCACATCAGAACAATGAAAGGTTTGTAGGCGGCAGAGTATTTTTAATATTGATGAGGAGATGAATTACTTCCTCTCCCATCCATTCCTTATCCTCTGCTTATGAAGTCATAAGTAAACACTATAATACTTGTCAGAAAATGTTCAGTTTTTTTCTTGGGAAGACGGAGGATAGGGAAGCAGTCTAAATCCTGAAAATGCATGAATGCCTCCAATAGCAATTTCCTTGAAAAGCCAGTGTGTATGAAAGGGTAGAGTTGGAGCAAGCCGTATAGCACTTGGCTTATGGTCACTTCGGCGCTTATCGCCTAAATTAGACGGAAAGGCCGATGAGAGAAATCGCTAATCGCAATCACATAACGACTTGATGGGTAACGCCGTAATGCTATGATCATTTTTGTATTGGTGCTGAAAGTGTACTGTTTGGATTCCATCAACGGCGAGAATAAATACAGCATTCAATCATTTCAACAAGAACTTGTTTTACCCTTTATCGTTATTATTTGTGAACCGGTATACTGACTTTTGGCGTTAAGCATTGAACATGTTTAAAATTATTATCAGTTACGCTCGTGAAACCTGTCGAGGCCTTAAAACGCTTCGATTTTTCCTCGTAGAGTTCCGAGATTTTCCTCCTCGGTAGATTAATGTTTGATGTCTCCTTCATTTAATTGGCTTTTATTTAAAAAAAGGTAATTCACGCTAATTTAGGCTTCAACTATATAGAGTTTTAGGGGAGGCATGCGTGCTTGGAGTCGATTGGTTCGATATGGAGCTATTGCTGGTGCGATGGTCACCTCATATGCGCTTGGTGTTTATTCACAGAATCCGCCATACTTTCGACATCTTCATGCAGCCACCTCTATTGTTAGTTTTACTGAAATATTTTGTATTTTCACATAAAATATGAATATTTTGTATTCTTATTGTTGAAATATTCACAGTTTGAATGATAATGTTAATATTATACCAATACGTTTGCTATTGGCCTTTCAAGTTTATATCATGGAAGTGGACGATGGCATCGTCCTCTTTATATGCGTATATGTTTCTCTTTGTCTCCCTGATGGGTAGTCTCAACCGGATAAACATTAAAAACTTACTTAAGAAATTGGGTGATATAATGTGGTTTTATATTGCAATTTCGGGAAGAAACTTTTCACTTTAAAGATGTCATTAAGTTTCAGTTTAGTGATTCGAATTTTTATTATAGGTTTCGGTCGAATCATTGAAGTGAAGTTTTTTTAATGGACGATTTGCGTAGATCACTGAATTAATTGAAATATGTAGGCAGTATTCTGCATATTTTACTTCTTTGTTAAAATTTATGAAACCGGTTGGTAAAATGCTAAAAGTACCTTCTCTAGCATGATTTCACGCGTGTTCTTCCAAATGAAGACTGCTTGATTTCTGAAATCGACAAACCGCAGGAGGACGTCCTGAAATTAATTTTAAGTAAACTGAGTCATTTCGTCAAGGAAACAAAGTGGAGCTTCTTTGAGAAGTTGCTGTATGAGTAGAAAGCAAGATATCGCCTATCGTGTTGAATTGTTTCTATAGATGCCGATGCCACCGATGTCTGATCTACCAGAAGTGGTGCCCACTACAGCGCTAAAGCAACAACCCTCACGAGCGTCTGAGATAATGCGCTATGGATTCCCTGGATTCGACAATTTACGCACTTTTGAAGACTATGTTCTATCATATGATCAGAGAAATAGGTTGCATTTTCCTATATGCAGTTTCATTGTCCTTAACAGATAATAGTGAAATTTTTTCGTGGTAATGGTAAAGTGAATCAATGAGTCAAACATTTATGCTGGAGAAAATAATGCTACCACTGTTTAAATCGGAGAGGGGAGGGGAAGAGGATTGATTTTATGGTCGATTATAGATAGAGTAGTATAGAGATGGATCCATAATTAATGGATAATATTGTGCTTACTGATAATGATGGAGATATTAGCTTAGTGAACATTCAAGCAACCATTCTTCTCTCATTTTATTACATAAGAACTTCGCTTGATTTGGCTTTTGCGATATCAATAAAGCGTTTTACGAATGGTTCCTGATAAACTTTAAAAGGCAGGTCTTATATGTGGAGAGAAGTCCGTGATCGACAGCAGTGATTTTTTGATGCTTAATTGAAATCGTTTTAAATGCATTAATTTTCATTTATAGTAGTAGTGGTTTCTTTATAGAACCGCACATTGGGTAGTAGAGCACCTTTGTCCGTCGCGTATGGTCTATGACCCTTCGGTTGATAGATCGAAATGCGCATTCCGTGCCGACGAATCTATTCATCACTATTTTCGATCACAAAACGACGATTACAACGTAGGCGGTTTTTATGTTCAGCAAAAATATTATGAAAATTATTTCGAGCACAAATCGCATTGAACCATTGAAGGATTTGTAGGGAATATCATGAATCGCAAGAAAAGTTTACCTGGTCGGCATGACCATAAATTTCTGCACTTTTATATTCAGGCCATGATTCGCTTGGTAGCATCTATTTTTCCCTCATTCCTGTCCACTTTCTTATTTTTCCTCGGAAAGTTGCGTTTAGTTAGCAAAGTTTCATCGTTTTGACTGTATGTGATTTATTTGCTTAAGCGTGTTTTTCCTACAGTGGTTGAATTATAAAGGAATCGTTTATGAGCTGACAGATCGCTTTATGAACAACTTGAGGCCCAGCTAATGAAGCCTTATGATCTACTTTAACCTAGTTGATTGATAGGTTACCTACGAATCCATAAGTTCGAATTCCATTTGTAGTTAAAATCTCGAATGAGTGTGCTGCCCATATCTGCCGTTCATACTGTTTGAGTATCTTCGTTTTTGTTTAGCTGTAAACGAATTATTTTTTCATTTCATAGAAAAGTGGTTATGATCGAGGTCATCTAGCCGCCGCTGGAAATCATCGTCGAACGCAAAATTCTGTCGATCAAACGTTCCTTCTTAGCAATATGTCGCCTCAGGTCGGGCATGGTTTTAATCGAGATAAATGGAATGAGCTCGAGAAATACGTCAGGTATCTATTTACATCATTCGTGAATCCCTAATTGAAGTGTGTCATCGATGAGTGCGCGTTGATCGATGATGCCACAAATTCTTAGTCTGTGCTAATTGCGTCGAGTGGGAGAATAAAAAATTCTCAAGTTTTTTCTATGAAACCAACTTCTGGAGTCCGAGAATTTTCATAAAATTTTTATTAGCATCATTTTTCCTGGTAAAAATTATTTTTAGCTATTTCTCTATTTGCTTTCGATTAGGCGATTATTTCAACGAAATAGACTCACCGCATACTGTATGAATATTCGATTTCAACTACAGCAGCCATTTATAAGTCATAGTTGTTCTATATTATTGTTTGTTTAATTCTTTAAGGAGGTGGATGAAGTATGCCCGCTTTAAAACCTAAAAAACTCCGAAGCCTTAACTAGCTGATTTTCATCTGATTAACCGATAAAAAGGATCCCATATGAATTGGGACCTGTTTTCAAATCGGATTATCTTAGCTGGTCACTCAATTAATTACCAGCTGGAAGCGATAAAAGTAAAAGTTGTACCTAAGTAGTGAGCTTCTTCCTCTCCCTTTCTCCAACTGTAGTTCTTGAACGATTCTTAATTTAAAGCTTAAGTCGTTTTGAAAACAGATCCGTAAGCCTGTCAGATACAAAAGGTGCAGGTACCGTTGATAGCACCTTTGCGTTTTTTTTGCGTTCTCTAAGGTGTATCCTGGCAATAAGTTAATTCCAATTGTTTTTTCCTTGAGCATTTGAGCGTGCTCAGCATCTTTTGCGCATCTTTGGACCTTAGCGATTTTTTCGCAGAGTTGATCATCAGTCTTTGCGGAGCTAGGAGATAGGAGGGGTGAACGAGGGGACAGGTGACACTGAGCACCACCAAGTAACTAACCGATATTGAAATAGATTTGCCGATCACTGTGCCATTTTTTTAAAGAGGTACCAAATTTTTATGCCGTTAACTTTTTTCTTTATTGTCTCGTTGAAATGCAGCAGTTATAAAGCGTTTATTTTTTGAAGGAAAATAGCACGAAAAAATGCAAATGTTTATGTGTGCACTGGACCACTCTATCTGCCTCGACTAGAATCGGATGGCAACCTCTATGTGAAATATAAAGTTATCGGAAAGAATAATGTAGCCGTTCCTACTCATTTCTTCAAGGCGAGTATATATTTAATTCACTTTAGTTGGTTTGATATTAATAAAATTGGCTCAGTAGAGAATATTGGTTGTTGGGCACGTTTCCGATATGCTCGGGGATGTGAGCTGAAGGGTGTTCGAAATATTATGGGTTCGGTTAATAAGTTAGAAATGCAATAGTAACTTTTATCTATTGAGGTGCTAAAGTGAAGCATCTCTGCGGCTATCCTTTCCAGTTCTTTTTTCGTATCAATGAAGGGATCTTTTTGCATATTTGTTTTAAAGGAAAGGTTATTTTCATTAATAAGTGCAATGCTAAATAGATATTTGGACGAAGAGATTGAAATTGATTTCAGGTGGTGTTGGTTGAAGTGGCGAAGGATATTTTCGACCTAGAGGCATATGTCTTGCCAAATGAGGTTCTTTAAAGATATTAAAACTTTTTTGTCATTTATGGCAGATGCTTTTTTTCATTAATTTTCATATATTTTTCATTCCCATTTTTTGCCTTCCAGTAGGCCGTCTTAGAAAATATTTTCAGTAGATGATAGAAGAGGATTGTTGTACCAGTTGATACTTATATTTTCAACCATAATTTGCTCTGTTTCTGAGTCGCCAGTTTACGAGACGAAAGAGGTTAAATCATGTTCATATCATTTTTAGGTTTTCAGGATTCTTCGTCGATATTTCTATCATCAACAAAGTATTCCAAAGTGTGTTCTACAATTTGCTTTCAGTCATCAGTCTCTTCCGCTAACTGATAGTCGATTTTGGCAGTCCCGAGTAAGGAACTTTTAATTTGAAATTTTTTAGGCAATTCCTGATTCGATGCCGTTGTCTTCATTCCAGACACCATTAGATGCTGTCGAACGTGCGGCTGGATTCCTCATTTTTGATAAACTCCCAAGAAAAGTGATTCGTAATGTGAACGGCAAAAAAGTAGGCGGATTTTGGTAGATTTGGTATGCACATAAATAAAAATAGGGATTAGAAAAATTGACCGACATTTTACAGTTTTAGCAGTTTTAAAGTTTTCTGTTTTAATAGAATAATGGTTTGCTATGGGGCAAATGAGAGTGGTCGAATTGGCTAATGTGTTAAGAAATATGGGAGAATTTGATTAGCTATCACACCAGCGACTTAAGCACAATGTTAGATTGTTGTATGATCGGAAAGGAAATTATGAAGGTTCCTCGAATGTCTAACATCGCAGAAAGATGGCTGATCCAAGTTGTTGTAGTACACTCTCAGATCATCCTTCCTAAACTTTTGCGCCATTTGTTTATAGTGATTTGTGGAGGGGAAGTACGTTCCAAATAGGAGATTTATCTATTTCAATTAGCGACGTCTCTTTACCCTCAAGTAAATGTGCAGTTTCTGGTGGAAGTGTCATCTTAGATGGAGTTCATCAAATACATCGTTTGTTACCCGATGGAATTAACTTTTTATTGCAGTCATGCCTAACGTTAAATTAATGTTTTGAACTCTGCGATGTAATTCGTCGATAAATCGCGTTATGAGAATTATTTTTATCGATGGAATGTGCTGGTGTTTTGGATGGTCATAGTTTATTCCACTAGAGTGAAAAAAAGATTTCCGGAAAACTATTTTCGGAAAACCTTTTCCGGAAAGAAATTATTTACGACGGTTGTGGATATTCTAAGAAATTGACCAATGCAACCATCACCATATTAGTGAAAATAAAAAGCAGAAAGAATTTAGTAAAGCTTTTATGTTGTTACGTTTATTCATCGGTTTCTAATCATATTCCTTAATTGCTGCAGTCTTTATTGTAATGAACTAAACGAAAAAATCTCATAATTTTTCTTTGGTACTCATGAAATCAGCTATTGCTGAGCATGAGTTATGCCTATGCCTTTACCTGTTTACCTGTTATATTGATACTGTGCGAGCATTATATAATACCTATATGTGTTACGCACACTATGCTCATATGGGTACGATTATTTCTTTATTTTTTTCATTTTATGAATGGTTATTGTTGATTGTTCGAAATGTTTATTAAGTAGATGAACTGTGACTGTGATTTTGTTGGATTTGAAATATTTAGTGAAGAATCTTTTGAAACATGTGTGCAACAGCCTTTTACTTTGTGGTTGTTGTACATTCGAAGAAGCGTCGATGTTGAAGTTGCTGCTAATGTGTTTTCCAGAATTTTTTTCGCTAGTCATTTGAAAATGAAACCTTACAATATTTAAACCTTTAGGTTTGTTACCAACTCGTTAATAATGTATGAAGTGATTGTGCAGTTGGTGTATTGCCAGCGATGACACTATGGAAGGAAGCGCACCTCTAATTTTATATCCGGGAAGTTTCTGCTATACCGACCAATAGGTTTTTGCGTCGCATATCCTAGTGATCTTAACAGCGACGGACGGGAAAAGTGTGTAAGTGAACAGTGTGTTTTTTATTTTCGCTAGACGGAGGCGGTGAAGACGGTGAAAATGACTGATTGATGGCGTCGTTGGTTTTTGATAGGTTGTTATTAATAGGTAATGTGGCGCTAATCTTTTTGCAGGTGGTTTTCATCATCGTTTTTTATGCATCGTTTAGAGATGTTGAGTGGAGCGAGGCAGCGACTGTTTTTCTGAAAGTGAATAGAGCATTCTTTAAAATGATGTATAGAAGTATCATTAAAGGAGATTTCCTGTGAGGGATTGTTATATTCGACTTGATCAGTGTAGATGTACGCTCGTTTGAGTGATTTTGTATGGAACCGGATATACCAAATCAGAAAGTCTACTAGGATAGAAGGTACTTAAACTGTTGAACACCGGTTAACCAACATAGCTAATGTGATGCTATCTATCAGAGTATGTTATGAATGATAAAATTCTTTGCTGCAACTTTGTGACATAGCGATGAGGATTGTCACCCATTTGTTGGGGTTGACTGCCAGCGATGATGATTGTCGCCCATTTGTTGGGGTTGGCCTGACTGCTCTAATTACCGGTAGCAAAGAGGGGAATTAAGAAAAGCATCGACAGAAGAGAGCGACCAATGTTATTAATTCCGCCATAGACAAAGGTGGAACTTCTTTTCTTGACAAAGTTTTCTTTCCATCAACGGTGGAACATGCAAACTGCACAGAGTGTAATGCAAATTGTGCACGGTTCTCATGCGAACTCCACAGGTCGATAACCTTAGTCGAATGCAACGCTAATTTTTCTATTTCTGATTTTATATTCGTTCATTTCTCTGTTTCACTTATTCTGAAATATTTCCACTACCTACCTAAAGAGAGATAACGAATAAGAGCCTCAGCAACTGAATATATTCAGATGAACTAGAAAATCGACAACAATGAATAGGAACACAAAATGAACAGATGGAAAAGAACATTGCCGAGCTAATTAAAGAAGAAAACAGAATCAAATAGATTAAGTTATATAACAAACCGCTTTTCTGTTACTTCAGTGTGCAACAATGTAAAAGAAGAGTGATAAGCGGCGAAGTACGTACTGAGTGGTTTCCTTGGTGTTAATCTCTGAAATAGATGCTCGATAAGGGCTTTTGTTCGACGAGTACGGTATTTCGCTGATTGAACTCATCAAAGATGAGTGTCAGCTACTGGCATGGCGTTAGCGCCCATAGATGTCGTTTCTGTATACTCCATTAATCTAAAAAGCTGCGCAACAGCGAATACTTGCGTTTTAATTGGAAGATCTCACTGATTATCACTGGCAGGTGTGTTAATTATTTGGTGAATATAATAAATGGACGCTAAAGTAAGCTGGGGTGAGTTTTTCGTGGTCCAAAACAATTTCATTCGTTTTTTTTTTAATCAGTCATTAATACCGGTTTGATCGTGCCCATTCAAACGTGAGAATTTCGCGTGGCTCGCACCAAGTGATTAGAACCCATTCAAGGATTCGTTGTGCGATGGATCTTCTTTCTGCCGGTTGATTTACTTCAGTGGCGGCCGTTAGTGCCATTATCCGAGCAAATTTCATCCCATTTTATTACATAACAGTTACAGTAAGTAAATAAATATACATATAGAATATTATCTTTTGATTTGCTATAGTAGTTGCAATAAAGTGTAGCATAGACGCGCAGTCAACACACTCTATAATGTGGTGTGTTTGCAGTAAAAAACCGGTTGCTTATATTGGCAGTAAAAAAAACCACTTCTTTGTTTGCGTACCATCCCACTGCCACATCCATTTAACCTTCCGTTATGCGAACGCTGGAACTTACGAAGTGCTCAGCAACAAATAAACTCATGTCGTTACTGATAGTTTCTAGGACAAATATTCTACCACCGTGTTGCATATTTCGTTCCACTCGCAGTTTATTCTCTCAACAATTCTGCACCAAAGTTAGCAAATTCTGCCAACATTAAAGTAAACATCTGAATGTACTTAATTTAACTATATTGATACCATTAAAGATTGCTCAGTTCTCCATAGCGATCTTGAGAACCATCGCAGTAAGCCGCAGTATGCTGATTTTAGTGAAAGTAATTATTTGTTACTTCTCAGTGTGGTTTTCTTTTGCATATCTTCTTTCATAGATGCGTTCTACCAATTTCTCTCGAAGAACATTTCATGACAACTTCACATTTATGAACTTATATATGTGTGTTGACGTGTCCTTATGAACCTATTCTTTTTTGATTATTTTAAGATCCGTGATAGCTGATTTTTTATCGTTGCCGATATTCTTCTGGATAACTTAAAATTTGAGAAGTCTTACACGGATTACGTAAGCAAAATTGCTCTGCTATAAATTAGATCAAAGTTGAAAGCGCAGTATTGGCTAAGGATTATGCGTATTGCTGGATAATTGTATAATATTCGTGATGAATTGAAAATGCACATACTGTGCAAGCATCGTCGATGTGTTTCTCTACTTTTTTTTTAACGATCGTTACTATGCTCCAGTTCTGTTCGAGTCTTATGCGCATCCGCTGACATTTGCTTTTTTGACTTTCTAAAGCTTTTTGTTAAATGCATTGGAAATTTCTTTCTTACCTTACCGACGCATCAGTGATTTTCATGACCGACGATTTTCGAGTTCGAGCTGTTGTGATCTGGAATGCTGCAAATTCGCCGAACTGGTTAGGTAATGGCATTCACAAACTGCCTAGAAACCAGACCTCTAACGAGCGTGGAGTTATGGTCGCGCGTATAGTCTTGGTTGTAATCGTGACCACGGTATTTTCCAGCGTATGATCGAGATCGGTCATAGTGAATTCCGGCGTTGGAAGATCTGTCTGTGGCAGAGGACATTACCAACCTCGACCATAATAAAAAGATTTCTGCGGTGTTTTTGCCCACCCACAAAAATGACTAAGAAAAAATAATTCGTTCATTCCCTCAGGGATTTCAACCCTCAAAAAGTGTCCAAAGGTGATTCTAAAATCTGTCCCTATGCCCATAATTACAGGAAGTGCCATATCATTGAGTCGTTTCGTGTTTCGTCTTTTTAAATTCCAGTATCGAAGAGTCATCATCAAGCTGTGCGAGCGTTATTTAAAAAGTTACTAAATATGGCAAGACATATGGAAAGTCGTTCATTTCATAGAAGCAACTATTTGCGTGAAAATAAAGTTCAGAGTTTCGAGCATTTTCACAATTGTTGATTCTGCAATTGCTACGTTTTAACGCTCAAAATGAAATATATGAGAGAATCATTTTGTAGGCAGTTTAAAAAAAGTTCAGTTCTTAATTTTACGTATATTCCATTACTTCAGAGGTGTTGCAACGTGGATTAGAAGAGAATTGCTCTTCTTTTTTTCATTCATCTTTTGCATCTCCGCTCTTGAATGAACGTATTCCCGAGACTGGGAGCTGTCAACACAACATGTCTTTGACGTCCTCTCGGATGTGACCCTTTGCGTAATTCAATAATTGTGATGTTTGATGTTTATGTTAAGGGCGCTTCATTGTGGTGATCTTAAAATCAACAACTTATGGGATGTTAGGAATCGATATAAATTAAGGATAATTGATATTGGAGATAACTAATGTTTACCAAGTTAAGGATAACTGATATTGCGGAAAAAAATATTTAAGATTGTGAATTAAAGTGGTTTCTGGATGTCTGGAAAATTTTTCAGTGATTTCTTGAAAAAATTCGAAGCATATCGAAGTTTTTAGTATATCTTTTTTTCAGTACTCGCGAGCGTAAAAATTTTATTTATGGTCATCTCTATAACATTTATCTTTGTGGTAGTTTAAGCTCGAGAAACTTAAATTACCTGGGAAAAAGAAGAGGGAAGCTAATTTATCGAAGTGCCGCCGATGAATTTCAACGAAACGTTCCGCTTTCGTTAGTAAACATTAAGTTAAGCAGCCTATATGTGACGATCATATTGATCGAATTATCGGTGAGCCACAAAAACCGGAATTGAGCCGTTTCGAGTTTTTCTCCTAAATAAAGTGATACTCTTCGCATACACACACACCCACACTCACACGCGTAACTCGCGAACAAATATATACCATTGCTTTGTGATGCTCAATTTTATCGCATTGTGGATGATTTTCTTTGTGGTTTCATTTTATTAGCTAGAGATTCTCTTTGGTTAGTTAATATCAGTTAGAATGATTAATACATAAGAAGAGGAAAAAGAAAAAATAAGTTACAACTTCAAAAAACAAAAGAAAGCCGATATGACAAATTCGATGAGACGAGGTGAGGAAGGAAGCAGAGACGATTTTTAGTTTACTAAAAAGTCGTTGATGAAAGACAATGGTTTAGAGCAGCGATTGTTGCAGACATAATAACGGAAATGGCAAGGAAGAAACTAAGAGGAATTTCAAGAGTACACAGAATACTGCTTCCATTTATGATCGTGAATATGAGAGAACAAAAATAGTGAAGACGAAAAAATATTTTACATGAAAATTGGTCTTTTAGCACGCTGCTTACTTTACTAAAATCTATTCCTATGTCCATATTTCATGGTGGTTAATAACGTAATGATAATCTGCTAAACAATACGCAAGACGTGCCACGTGAACCATAGTGGTGCAACGATGAGTGGTGTAAACCTGAAGTCATCCACGATACTACTTATTATGGCCAAGCGAAGATTACTGCTGTTGTTTATTGTGGAATGTTTCATGGTCTAACACTATCACTGATCTAGATGATTCCATCGCCTCATATAGTGCACGTCTGCAGATGATAATGACGACTGCAAGTAGGCAGTCGCTGTATATTTCTCACCAAATATCTTGCAGAAACTGGTCGCTCATTAGAGAGGTTTCTTGATAATAAATCGTAGCTTGAAAATATGAGGAATATTTCCTGTAAAGGTGTACTTAAGAAATTATTACTGCACACCGATAAATGAATTCATTCGGAATGAAGGATTTTATGGAAAGTGCTAAGGGAATGTTACAATCACCTCTAGTCTCTATCGTTCCCCTTCATCTGCCCCTAGGCTTGAACGCTTAAAGATCGATAAGTAAGCCTAGGCTGGTATTTACAGAAGTAGCAGTCTGCATGGTCTCGTACGCAACACTTGATGCCTAATCTCTTAACCACGCAGCACCGCTTACAAACTTGTACGCTTCGATCCCTTCTTGCATGCGAGGATGAGTGATTTTCGTGTTCGGAAAGCTGCGGAAAAAATTTTGCAAGACAACTCTTTGAAGGGTTCAAGAAAAATGCGGAGGTTTATACCTTCACCAGAATATACTACTGGAGTGTTACTTGTTTACTCTAATTCAGTAGTATTATTTTTCATTGTTCATTATTACTGCATTTTTATTAGGTATTCTTTCAATTTCTTTATCGCGATAATAGCGATATTAGCAAATAGCCAATATTCGAACCTTTTTCGAATATATGTAGAAGTCATATTAATATAATTATATCGCTTATGAGCTAATAGTTTTCGTTAATATTTTATTGGAATATTTGATTATCGTTGAAAATCTTAAGGAAAGAAAATAGACTATCGGGAGAGTTTTATTGCGGTTTCACAAACTTAAAGTTATTTAAGTTTTCAGCGACCTTGATGATTTATTTTCTTTTCATCGGTTGTCTTTTGAGTGATTTTTCATTTGGATAAATTGTTATTGAGGAGTAAATCGTTTTTGTGGAAAAAAATGGCATTCGACCTTCAATTTTTTAATTAATGAAACATTAAACAGATAGGGAGATGCTTATCTTTGGATAGTGATACTGCATCACTGCATCTTTTTCATCGACTATTTACATATTCCTCAAACGATCCAGGCAAATTTAAATGATCCAATTAAATTTCCCTCTAGCATTTTTGTGGCCTATTTCGAGGATTTATTCATGCGTCTTTGAGAACTGCACTATCCGGTAAATTATAAGCCTACAGTATTTACTTGAATACAAGCCTGGCAGCTTATTTCTCCGATTACCGTTGACTTTCTTTCATAATCTAAGGGTTGCCTGTTTCAGAGCTTGTTTTCACCCATCTTCCCTCTCTTTCACTTATATGCTTAGTACATTATAAAACTGATAGAAGTTGTTTTCGCGTGTCTTCGCGTTCTTTAATTGGCCTACTTGAAAATGTCAGCAACAATCTTTTCTTTGGGAGAGAGAGAAGGGGGGTCTCTATTGTTTATGACACTATCGCAATAAATTACCGCTGAATGGGCTTCTGTCTAAGAGCGTAGGGGCTCTATTCGTATAAATACGGTATGCGCAAATTTTCCTCTTCAACGTTTCAAACACTTCAAATATTTAACTCAAGCTCTATATTTTCGCCCTAATGAATATCGAGTGTGAAAATCCGGAAATCAAGCTGATGAATCGTCTTCTTTTTCCAGAAAAAATCGATCATTTCGAAACCTTTATTGGTCAAATTATCGGATATTTCAATATTTTCCGGCCAAAAATTGTTTTTTATCATACGTTTTTCAATTTTTATTGTGCAATAAAATGGAAGTGAAACATTTTGCCACACTCATTTTATCCTTTAAATTCATATTTCTTCAATATAAAATGAAATATTTACATATTTATAAACTTAATTTTCTATCTTATTGCTTATTTTTCTGTAATAGGATAACAAAAATTATAATACAGAAAGTTGAACTTAATTCATTAATGGTCTCATCTCTATAGGCCGAGAAAAACTCTTAGGGCGTATACTGTTGAAGCTTATTTCGAATTAATGAATGCCAGACAACGCTTGTCCTGCTGTTAGCGTTACTGTTACTATTACTATTATCGTTACTATCACTCTTACTATCATCATTAATCCCACTGTCGCTATTACTATTACTTGCTGATGTTGCTGTCTTATTTATTTACAGTATTTAACATTTACTTTAATCAACAAAGCGTTAATTACGGACACCATACCACTACCACTTCTGTTTAACCGAAGTTATATGGCAGCGTGAAGGTTAGGGATTAGGCTCGTCTCCTGGCCATGGGATACTGACGAGACGATTCACTGTCGTTCCACTCGAGAGGAGAGTTCCTGCTTACTCCACCGCTCTCGTCATGATGATCGGAATAACTCGGTTGACTAAAGCCAAAGAGTTTATCGAAACCCTCTTAAAGTCGACCGCGCACTAAGGGATGAATGATGTTGCTGTCACCATTTCAAATACTACTGCTATTACTACATTATTGTTAGTACCACTGTACTCTTTTACATGAGCCAGTAACGTGTTTGTTAAATGAGGCGGTCCTAAATTTGAGTTCGATACTATGACGTCTCAGTAAATCGTAAAATCCAAGATGAAGTTGGGGGCAGTTCGTGACGAATACTTCAAAGTTTTGTTTTATCTTCTAACTTTTCCTCTCGAAATTTTAAAAAGGGCACATTGAATAGTCGATCGATGCTTTTTGGGATGATTCGATTCCTTCCCAATTGTTTCATCGTTTGTTCTTTTCAAAAGATAGGAAGCCTTCCAGATTGTTGTCCCTTTCAGATTAATGAAACCACTTTCTCACTTAATATGCATAATTTTGCACCATTTTGCGTTCAGTTCCCTCGTATTCGAATTTTTAAACAAATTAGATATTGGCGTTATTTAGTTAATTTTATTTCTTTTCTACAACCCAGAGTGCACTTATTGATTGAGGTGCTTATATTGGCTCTTATAGCATTGTTCTTCGCATCAATGCCTTTCGATTTGCCTAGTTCTGAAGTTCATTCCGACTATTTGATTTGTATAATACATCATTACCGCATCTAGCAGTCATACCTGAATGTTATCATTAAGGTACCCGGTACTGTCACTAAAGGTTTACGTGGTCAACTTGAATGTAAACTGACCTTGAGGAAACTATTGTAATAACACGTTGTAATACAGTTGTAATGATAGCATCGAGTGATCTATTAAAGAAGGCAGTTTAGCATTTTCACAGGTTTCACCGAACTCATCGCTTCGGCTTCTTGTGTACGACAGATAATGAGTAATTAATTCATCGTTGTGAGGATGAAAAATAACTGAAAGAATTTTGTTTATATATTCATTTTTACCAAATTTAAACCTATCGCAGTTTGAAAACCTATCGCATTGAGCTTTTATTTTCCATAGGAATTTCTACGTCCATGTAAGAAGAGATTATAAAGAACAATCAAGATTTGCATTGTTTTCTCGAAATAAAAATTCTTGAAGTTTCCACTGTATTCGTGAAATGATTGCGACATTGGAATTTACTGCAAAGTTTTTTGTGGTTAATGGAGAATTTGAGCTAATATGATTGGAATTTATATGAAAACTATTTAACAGTAATGAAAAATTTCAAACGGTGTAATTTCAGTGAGTATTGCACACACAGACACACAGACAGAACTACACACCTATCAGCTACTCGAGATGCTGAACGTCACTTGAGATAGCCAAATTTGACGACGACTGCCCCACTTTTGGTAGTTCATTTCGAATTTGATGCCCTCATTAAGTGTGGACCTCTTTTTCCGTTTCTTTTTCATCCCTTTGGGTCATACCATTTATAGGAATATTTTGTGCTTTTTTTGTTTATATTTTATTTCCATGGAATAATATTGTACAAATTAGAAAATGTACCCCAAAATTGATATTGACATATTTGGCAATTTTAATCATAATACGAAAAAAGTGAACTTAAATTCACTTCTTTACTTATACTTAATATTTGTTTGCAAACGCTTCGCAGAATTTCCGCACTTAGCCTTAAATTATAAGTAGGGAACTTTTCTAATTTGAAGAAAAGTTGTGCTAGTTTCCTAGGTATCTCTTTCCACAGCAGTTACTTCATGAATAGATATTTTAAGTGAGTGCGCTTTTTATATTTCTTTACATTGTTGTTGTATTTATCTGTTTATTGTAGCGGTGTATTTGCGCCTGAAATGGTATCTTATTGAAAATGCCGTGAAGCTAATCGAATATTCAGGCGATCGAAGTTGACACGGTTTTTTCGTAACTAAAAGATGTACTGTTGATCCGCTCTGTTCGATTCGCGTGGATTTGAAATGCTTTTTTTTCTCATATTTTCCGTCCAGCTATCCATGCGGCTCATGCAGAAAATGAAAACAGCAGTTGAGTGGGAATGTGGGAGATGAGGAAGGGGCAGAGGTCCCTCCTGCTTAGTTATCCTTTATTTATACGTAGTGCGACGAGAAGGGCTTTAAGAAGAGGCATGAGGTTCCTCTTATGACTGAGAGATGTTTAGGAGCCTGAAATTAGTGGTCCCGGGATGTAACAGTTGAATATGACTGCTGTTAAACGAGATGATAAATCGTTCGCAACGTCGGCGTATTGCGCTAATCGGCTCAAATCGCCATCTGATGCCAACAGCAGAGTCTACAACATTCTACCGGCATCGTAACTTGTTTATCGTATTCTCTGATTTCATTTCCCTTGAATTATGCTTCAAATTCAGTTGTTCCACGAATCGTCGAATTTTTTGAGATTATATATAAATTATGTTTTAAAATAGATTTTTAATTTTTGCTAATTTTGCTAGAAAATCTCCCACGTTTAGTTTATTGGTAAATTTTTTTATTATGTTCTGAACTGCAGCAATGAAATTTAAATATTTGAATCTGCCACGGTTTCTGTTGCACTCATAGAATGAGTGCAACAGAAACTGGAAGGATAGATGAGGAATTATTATTCTGAATTACATTCCACTATGAATGATTATTTCTCGGATATTTTGCCAACGAAGGGTGAAAAAAAGATTAGCATAAATGCTGCGCGGATTGGTTTATCTCTTTTCATTTTTCGCGTGGCAACCAAGAGCCGATGTTATTTACAAGCTTGATATGAATATTCGGGTTGATCAATGCGTCAGGGCACTTTGTTGTTGTGAAATTGTACGACAGGGCGAGATAAGTGCAGTGGGCATGTGCCAACACATATACATGTCATATCTCCTATGGATGCTTCCTCACTTGTTCCCCAAAATTTCCATTATATGCGTGTCGTGTCGGTGATTAGTTCGATGACTTGATTTCATAGCCAAGTTACCATAAATGGTGTTCACATATTCCGCAACGTTTTTCTACTATTGATTTTCAGTAATTTACCATCAAAGTAAACTCCTATGTTTTTCAGTTTATGTGCGCCATTTCACAGTCATTCAAATGTTTTTGTTCTAAAATATAAGCACAAGCCAATATAGCGAGCAGTTTGTATACGTGTTGAGTATCATTTACGTATATTTTTTTCACCCTTTAATCAGTCAACTTCAATGAACGTAATTTTTGAAATTAAAGGTGAAAATTTCACCTGGATAGATTTACGCATTGAGTAGGTCATCACATCGCAAATGATATAGATCTTCATAAATTGATTGTTGGTATCGGCTGTCTGCATTGACGACAGTCAACCATATTTTCTGAAGAATTGCGAGTGCTTCGTTGTTTAATTTGATTTCATTCTCTTCTTGTGTAGTATTTCAAGTTATTAATTCAATTCTGATGCGTCAAGTTATTCATTTTAGTTCATTTCTGATGTTTCAAGTTATTATTTCAAGTAATTCATTTTCAGTCCCTAAAAATTACTTGTAAATTTTTCATTTACAGAGTATAAATAGAAGAAATTCTTGCTGAGGTAATTTGCTAGTGTTTTATTGATTTATTTATCTTACAGTTTGAAAGGTTTACTAAGAGATCGCTTCATACATTCCCATGCAAATTTCGACGGCGATTTTTGCACTCAGTCGATTGATTGGATTTTTACCACATAGCTTGTAAAATAGATGGAAGTGATCGGCGAGAGACGTTTGCGAGGATCATTTCGATCTTTTCGTTGGCATTTTTGCGATTAGCTGGTTCATCTGCCGGCGTGGTGAAATCTTGCTAATAAGAAACAGTCGCTGAGAAATTCTTTTTTGCCGTTACAATTAGGACTGTTCTCTACTCAACCATTTTACTGAGGTATCAAGGAGTTGATGATAAGCCGAATCTATTTCAACTGAAATTACTCAGCTGACTTAGTATTTCATCAGTGAATATCCCATAATATTATTTCAAGGAACGAGTTAAGTATATATGTCTGAAAATAAATCTGAAAATCTGTAAAAAAAACGCAATTAAAGCAGAGCAATTAAGTTGTTATTTTTTTTTCAATTTTCACGAAAAGGTATGCGGATGTCACATCGACGAATGTCGTTATCAGCGCGTTTTTATGTATTCGAACAACTGACTTAATGGAAATTGTTGTTTTTTTTTTTTTTTTTCATAATGCGAGTGTGCGTTGGCAATGTCAAGTACTCTCGAGAGAGGACAAATCGCTCCGTCCGTCCACTAAATGATTCCTTCTCACTTTTGATCACCTTCATATTTCTCTTCGCAGTCTTCGCATTTCAGGAAAGTTTTTTAATTCCTTCACCTTTAGGCATCGAAGATTTAGTTTCACCAATTTAATTTTTTCTTCTGAATTTGAATGAGTAATATTTGATAAGGAATGAAGATAATAAAAAAATTTAAAGGTTTAACCTTCAATTTTCATATCATTTAATCATGGAGGTTAGTTCATTGCCTTTTGCATTCTTTTGCTTTTCATTATATCTTTTAGCGCAGCTGAAGATACATTTTGCTTCCATTTCGATAAAATTATCAAATTCTGCGGATGAAATTCAGGAAAAAATCACCACAAATTTGAAGTTCTATTTAAAGATTTTCCGGAAAAAAAAACAAAATATTAATTTGGATTTCTGAATTTTGAGACGTAAATGGAGAAAAATGTATCAATATTTAGAGGAAAAGTGAATTCTACGAGAAATTAGCGGCAAAGAAAAATTTAATACTCGATTAGAACGAAAACATTTTCGCATTACATGAAGCATTTCAAGAAAGAGCGGCGACGTTAATGAAAAGTAATGCATCCATTATACATTCGATTGCGTTGTTATTCACGATAACGCAAAAAATGCCAACATTTGTGTGAGCGCATCGTTTTCAGTTGCTTTTTGAATTCCATAGATCCAACAATTGCATTTTCTCTTCAAATTTCCTCCAACTTTTTTTGCCAAAAATTTCATACGTTTATATATATAATTCACCAACTGAAAAGTATCTGCGATGTTCGACATATTTCACATAATGGTGGAGAATTTATGAAAAACCGTTGAATTTGCATTACTGGATTATATATAATGTGTCATCATGAATAAATAAATAAATAAATAAATAAAAGATATAGGTGCAAATATAAATATAAAAGTATATATATATATATATATATATATATATATATGCTATAGCGACTGTTGAGTCGCTATAGCATTTTAAGCAATCAGCAGGATCGTTGTTATGCCAACTGCGAAACACACGCAAAATCCCACATTTTAGCTATTCTTTGCCAAATGATCATTGCTGCGTGAACTTGCAAATCTCTGATTAAGTATACAGTGATAAGTAACGTTTTTTGCATATATATCGCATTCCTCCTGTAGAAATTGCAGTTTGTACCTTTGTTTTTGTTTATCAAAGAAAGAATGGTTTCAATTCCAGTTATGCAGTTATTAATTTCGATTTGCATTTTCATTTCAAAGTATTTCTTCACCTTTTAATGTTGCAGTGATGAACTTCTCCAACAATAAAATTCAATTATTTAGCGTTATTCATCGGTTAAGTTATCCATACTTGAGAGTGCTGTAGGAATTTTAATGAGTAAGGAAATTGTTCAACATATTCACCAAAATGCCAACAAATGTTGTTATTCCTATCGAAGTTTGAATAATTTTATTGCAATAATAGTTCTCATCGGAGTGAATGTTGGTGCTAAGACCGATCCTTGTATGAATCAACGGCGCACATAAAATACCAGTCGTGAAATCGGTTTGCTCTCGCATGAAAGAAATGTCCACTCAATGGCCTGCTTGACGCAGCCCACCTGCTACTATGCTCACTAACCATTGTCCACTGTTTGACCATTTTGCGCACTGACCATCCCGTTTTCTTCCAAAAATTTGTCACTTATTTACCACTGAATTTTTAGTGATAGTTTTTGCTTGCATACTCTTATCTTACTGTTGCATAATTAAAACCATAGAAATGGAAATAATTTTTTATAAATCTTAATTTCCTCATAAACAATTCTACAATTTCAGTAGTTTTATTTTAGCAGTATAAGAAGTTGCAATATAGACAAGATGTTAGGATATTGGCTTAATTTGGCAGAAAAGAAAGCACAGACATAAAAATATTATTTTATTCTTTATTTATCGTCATTTTTCGATGCCGTTTTTTTGCCTTCTTCAGTTAACTTCTAATGACCCCATATGACCTCTTCTAATGACCTCTTCAGTTAACTTCTCCATCACTTTCGCTATAGTTTAGATGTTTTATCTCTAATTTCTGATGTGGACATTTAGTTAGTTCATATACTTACTGAATAAATTACGCAGATAGTTTTATTGTCTAAGTGTATTTCATTTATCGAATATTATTCTTTCTCCAGTTAAAATTTCAAACACTCATTAATTTTCTCAATATTTCGATTTTAGTGGTTGTATAATTTGGGTTATTTTTCGTTCCTTTGAGTAAGCCTGTGTTATATTCGTCTAATTCTGCTTTACCTTTATAAATATTTTAATTGATTCTTCTTAATTCCCCGTTTTCAAATCTAGTTATTATAAGCGTTGCTTCGCCATTAGTTTTCTTTGCAAAGTCTACACCGCTATAAGTTGTTGTTGTATATAGCTCATAATAATAGAGCTATCAAAACGGTATTAAAATCGCATACTTTGGTCTAAACGAAGAGACCCCACAGTTTTGGATCTATGGGGATCATCGAACTGGAAAAAACTATTATGATAGATTGGTAACTTTGCTGCTTTACAGCACAGCCTAGAGGTAATCCCAAGAAGATTTGACACAATCCAAGAAAAGCTGGTTAGACTACAGGTAATCACGTTAAGAACAGAAATGAAGTCTATCAGAAGTCTACTAGCCATCCGCTGCTCTAAATTTGGGAACTTAACATCATTTTGATGTGATTTGAAAGCCTAATAGGGAAATCTTTCGGTATTTGACGAAAATTAGTATAGTATGGAATTTTAAATTATTACATGAAACTTTCGACCATCGTAACGCACCGTTTGGCGTTGAATACGATGATCACGTTCTATGTTCTAAAAAAATCCCAAGGGAAGTTCCATAATTCTCTGGATGTACTCTTGAACTTCAGGAAATTTTGTAATAATCATCTGCCTCCTAATATTCATTGAGAAGTGAACATAATTGTATTAGGTGTACTTTAAGAGTGAAAAGTTTTTGAAGTTGTTGTAGTCATAAAATCAGTAATGTCGAAGTGAATATGCATCAAAAGTCATCTCCATGAACTGATAAATGAAGAAATGGTCATTTCGGATGGCCAGTATGATATTGATGCATCCGTCGATAATTCTCCGCAAGAACGCCTTCAAAATTGACGATCACACTTAATTTTTCTTTAACATTTTTTCTTTACTTACAAAAGAGGCTCATGACATTTGAACTTGATAATCATCTCCATCATGGGGTTGACGAAAATAACCGAAATGAGTTTATTCTGTTGCTAGTCATTTCGTACTTACGCAAGCCTACAAGATTTCCGACCCAAATTGCCCTTTTGTTATTACAATCTGTCGATCTATAAATTTATCCTGCACCAATATTATTGACCTCTATTGTATCCAATATTAATTTTCGTCCAAAAGGGATTTTTCTACATTTGTATTTTCGAAGAAATGCCAACTTTTTCTTGTTAGAGAAGTGAAAAATGAATATTAGATAATCCTGTTTAGAATATTCTTAATAAAAAAATAAAATAAAGCAAAAAATGTAACCAAGAGACTATCAACTTGTATTCAGTCACTCAAATCCCTCAAAATCCCTCGAATTTCTAAACAATTTGAAAATATAATCTCACACTCTTCTCTTGTCGCAGCTATATTTGCAATTTTTCAATGCTAACATATGAGATTATAGAGTGGATGTGATTTTCATGGACTAATAAGTGGCATTAATTTAATTATTGTGGTAATACTTTGCCTACTAGTCGAATTCTTTTTCTCCTCTAGAAATTCCTCATCGAAACAATTCGTTGACATTAATAAAGCAAAAATTTTTCCACTTCCGATGCATGGAGCTTTAGTTTCGCCTAAATTATTCCCTCTCAATCTCAAATACTAGTCTCAAATCTTTCTCAAATCTTTCAAATGATTCTTCATTAGACTGCAAATTTGACGACACCACTTTCAAATAAGACGGGAAGTAAATTCGCAAACGTTGAGAAATAATTCGTAACATCGCTTTTCTGTGTGAAGTTGGTGTCATTCACAAAAACTGAGGGTTTTCTCTCCGCTGCTTGCTTAAATTTTTACTAATTTTTTAAAGAAGACAAGAGGAAAATAATGGACTATTGCTATTGTTTCGTGTCCTAGTGGACAGCTAGAAATCGGAACTCATATCTTCTCATCTCGTTTCAAATTGTGTTTTTTTTCCACCTTCATGTTTCAATAATTTTTCGACCTTAATATTTTTCTTTCCTCGTTATTCAAGGAAAAGAATTCGAAAAAAAAAAATTGAGAAGTCGAATAAATAAGATGGCGAAATTTCGAAGTAGTCGTTAGCTTAGATGGCTCTTAAGGTTGCCAAACGAATAGTGAGTGAGTGCTAGTCCGAGTAAATACGATGATCTTGAAAAGATGCAACGAAACGAGAGGCACTTCGAGTGGAGTTGAAATCCTCATTTCTTATTCTGTTTTATAAAGAATTAAATTTGCATTTAGGTGCGCAAATCCGATGAATTCATCCAAAAATTTTTTGGTTGTTTAATTGCGACGTTGTAGAATTTTTATTGAATGATAGATGTTACTGGAAATAAATTTTAAATAAAAGATTACTATGCATCGCGGGACAACTTTGTCTTTAATGAAACTCGCAGTATTTGATTATTTTCCTGCTTTCAACGTGGTTATGCGTTTAGAATAAGTTGATAAAACATTATTAAAATATATTGAAATCTCTACTGATCTGTTACTTCCGGCTGTTTCTTTCTATTTTCCTTAAAATATGCCATTGTTTATTCGAATAATTTGCCCTTTCAAATAGATTAGAGCTAAAGGATTTTTGCCTAGTTACCTGAGGGTGTTTTTCGTCTCATTAAATCACTTATTCAGCTAAATAAAAATCATTCATTATGCAGTGGCGAATATTTTCTTTAACTTAGATTGAAAGTAAAAATCAATGGGATGAAATTCTTAAAGTTTCACCAAAGACAAAACGAGAGATTTTACGAAAATCTATTTCATCTGTGGCCATTAATTCATAAACAGAAAATGATTGAAGTGTTCCAATTTTCCTCTCATTTCATTGCCATAACGCAAATGAAATACTCGTGCTGTCAGAGTGCCTTATTCTAAATGCATTGCAAACATCTCGTCGAAGAAATTTTCATAAATATATGAAAGCAAACCGACATTTGCTTTTTTCATTTATGCTACAAGTAAGAATTTAATATGCTGCAGTTAAGCATTCAATAAGCGAATTACTAACGCGAATTACTAAAATTAACAAATTAATTGAATTCTTAATAGAAAGTAAATCTGCAAATTCTATATAAATTTGTGAAAATAACTTATCAATCATAGATTCATTAATATTATAAAATAATATGTTAAAATAGATATTCAAATTAAATGTAAATTAGTTACATATACATACATATCCATGATTCCCTTCAACTTACGCGATCTTTGTGAGGAATCCTGTGCTGTAAACTTTGTTTTGTGTGTAGTTTTTATAGAATACAATTCGTGAATCGATTGATTTACTCATTTTTATTGTAACTGTTACTCTTATCAAATGTTTCGTTCATACAGTTATTATATTTCGATAGGGCGGCTAAAAAAGAACAGCGATAAATAGATTTCCACTAATGAAATGCGATTCCATACTTCTGGAATCTAAATAGATAGCTTGAATATACATATAATTTGAGTTTGTTTCATGATGGTAATTTTAGCGGCTAGTATGCACATTCAACGTCATTTTTCTCTTAAACTTATCATCAAATACTCGTAGGTGCATCATTTTCATCATTGAGAAGATGGCGAATATAGAACATTGATATGATGAAAAACAATAGAAACGGAAAACTTATACCTGAGGTTAGAGTTATATAGTGATTAAAAGATCAGTGATCTTTATATACAGGAGCTGTGAAATATGTGAGAGCTGAAGTACCAATAGAAGAATGTTGAATTTCATAAATATTATCTTATAGGGTGCAAAATAGTCACTCATCTGAAATATGCAAAATAAGTTTTCATCTCCATAAGTGATGGTGGATTTTGCGATTTTCTTATATTTTTGATTAGATAGAATTTTTCAAATCACTGAATTGGAAAATACTGCTGAAACTCAGATTGTATAGTGTTGAGGTTACCGATTTTCTATTCTATTTCTATGCAGTCATTTCATAAATGCGTTGTAAAATGCGAAAATTGCTTTCTCTTTGTGTTTTCTTAAACGATATATTTGGCAGTTATTTTGCAATTTTCCACTCGTAGCTTAAAATTAACTCTTTAATTTACCATTATGATTTGACGCAATTGATTCTTTTATAAAGGAATTTGACGCAATTCTTTATAAACCATTATCTTTTATAATTTGACGCAATTCTTTATAAACTTAGGAATTCATTTCAAATTTTGCTATATTGAAAATACGCAGATATCATATTCTTTAAATATAAATCATTGTGTTATTAATTTTTCAACCAATACAATGAGCAGTTTCACATTTTTTTTTTCATCACTTACGATTATTTAACGTATTGTTGCATAATGGCAAAAGATTCGACTTTGTCGGTCAATGTTGGTCAAGGTCAGGCGGAATTTCCGCTATTTGATTTTACTTCATTTCCAACCCTCTGTTCTACCCGTCACTGTATTAACTGTGAGCTTCATGTAGACAAGTGAGATGCTTTTTTCCAGGCCGAATTCTTGCCTATACTTCATACTTTTTTCATTATTGAGGCATGATCGGTCAACCGTCAAGATACTGTTCGTGCTGCTTGAACTGCAATTTCGTCATGAATTTCAGCATGCCGAACGAAAACGTGGAAAAGCCAGATGTTGGTACTCCACCTCCACCGTACACGCCACAAAGGCCTCCACCTCCTTACGCGTTACAGAATTCTTTACTCGAAACGAAAGAGAATCGCGGCCGTGTAGCACCAACACCGTTTACACCGTTTTCGACTACTGCATCTGGTGCAAGCGTACATCCTAGGACAGTTGCCCAACCGGTGGCCATCCCATCACAAGGGACAGGTGTTAATCCGGCAGGAGCCGGTCCAACCACTTCGAATGCCCTCTCATATACGGTTAAAAAAGCAGACACCGCAGAACCGCACGAAGAGTTCTGTCCCAAGTGCCAGGTGCTAAACTTTTGAAATTCTATTTTTTTCCAGTGGTGTGATATCATGATAGTTACGGCAGCTGATACTGCTGAACCTGGTGATGAAAAAATCGGCCATGACTGAAAGCTGTTTGGATCTGAAGAGGGAAATATTCGTTTAGAAATTTAAGCGAAGTGTAGCACTCACTAGCATAGCTGATAAAAGGACAGCTAACGACAAAAAACTTTACTGCGTCATTATACATTATATTAAAGGCGCATATTTTATGGTTAATTTACACTAAGATCTATAACTTGTATATGGATACCCTTAGTTTTTCAACGCCAATTATGAATTCTCTAAGCGTATCACCAACAGAGCTTACTTATCATAGACAACAATCAAAACGGATTCGATCTTTTTAATGAACTAATTTGAAGATAAATGATAAATATATGATTACAGTGTCGAATACGAACACGACAGAGGTTCGTGACGGGCAAATTGACATGGTTCCTCGTGATTGTGATCGTGATAATCTTCTTTCCGCTTGCCTTTCTACCGTTTCTGATCGACTCGTGCAAGAATGTGCATCATCACTGCCCCAAATGTAATATGCTTCTATCGGTTAAAAAACGATTTTTCTTTTAACATACCTCGATGACTGTTTTCTAGTCAGTGTTACTGCATCATTACAACGATATTTTATATGCCATATATGACGTTGAAATACGTTTTCCGAAAATCGAACACATGTGACACTTTATGCACTTAACACAGAAATTTGTTTTGTAATAATATCTTCCATTGGTATATACCAATATCGATGGTTGATTTATCAAAGTTTATTGAGATAAGCGTAGGATAATTGGTGATAGAAAAAACTGCATTATAAATAAATGCGAAAAACTTGAAATTATCAAAATAATCTCATAACCTCAATGATCCCCTCATATGCTTGTTTCCGTTGGCATAAGAAAAATTATTTAATGCCAATAATAATCACTTTGGTAGACTATGACCGGAAAATCGTATTACGAGGTTTTTTTGCGGTACGAGCAAGCGCCCTCGATCCGAGTTGATAGTGGATTATTAAGGAGACGAAATATTTGAATAATTTCATTGATGTGGCGAATTCTAGGAATGAGCGAAAAAGCGAATATTTTCAAGCATGTTATGAAGCTCGAATTATCAGTCGTTTCTGCAAACAATTGTTTTGCTTAACTACTTAGTAGCTTATATTACTGACTAGCGTTAATGATGTAATATGTACTATTTCTTTCTCGACCATATGCTTAGCTATGAGACATTCAATCATTCGAATTTTATCTGCCGGCACATTACCCGGTATTTTGTCACTGTGTTTACTTACTCAGTCCCAAAGAAATTGAATTCCATAAGAGCAAAAAAGCCTATTTTTTGTAATTCTTTGTTATCCCACGATATTCCATACGTTTAAATTGTGAGCTTTTTCTTTGAGACTTTTACACTTGAAGAATTCATTTCAATAACATATGAGGTAAAGAATAATAATACAGAATCAATACGATTTCACTTATGGGAATGTTGATTTTTTTCCGTTCTTTTGCACTATATGTTTGTTTTTTGATCGAAATAAAATATGAATGAACAATAAATTCACGATCGATCAAAATACCCAAAGAAATTCCTGAAAATACGTAATTGCAGTTTCCGGCTAATTAACCAGAGTTGATCCACTCATCGAGAATGTAAAAGCAGCTTTCTGGATTGCATTCATACCCCCTCCCATCTTTCCACTCATCACTCCACCTTCCGTTCGTTTCCCATATACAAACGTTCTTGTTATCGTTGCACTAAAATTTAATATCAGATGCAAGTGGCATTCAAATTTGAAAGCATAAAAATCATCATTAGCTATTACGTTATGTGATATTCTCGACGATACGCGCTACCTTCGGCTTTTTCAGAGCAATACGAAGCTTTTTCTGCACAGAATTAAAACTTTCCAGCACTTTCTTTTCTTAGATGATGTACCAACAAATTGGAGCAGTGAGGTGCTCCAGCATCTCTTTGCTCCATTTCGGATGTTTTGTTTCATGTTGATTTCGATGTATTTGCTTCGTTTGCTTTTTCGGTGAATGAATAATCCAATGACTTTTTCTTGCATTGAATTTTGCAGTGATGCGATCCATTTCTATGAACTGTAATCGATATAATAAATTTGAGTTCTAAAGAATGCAGTAGTCAAATATTGCATCTTTATATGATGCCTTGTTAAGCAATGACGAGTGATAAACATAACTGAAGCATTTTCCTTAATTCACGATGGGGGGAGGATAGAGGAGGAACCGACAGGGGGTTACATATATGCCGTAGCCTGCTGGTATTTTAAATGTTTACATAATTAGGGAATGTTTACATAATTTTTCGCTTAATTCTTGTGTTGTTTTACTTGTTACGCAAACTAATAAATGAAATACTTGTACATCAAAAAATCCTCCAAAAGAGTAAACTCATAAGCTTGCCCACAAATAAATTCTTCTAGTGAGACTTGTACACTTTTCGTTTGCGTTATAACTGCGTCTGCCGTACTCCGTCTCTATGTGCGACTTGCGCCACATATGCAATAATTACTAAGCAAGTGCGTGACGCTGTTTAAAAGCACAATTCATATAAAACGTACCAGTACGGCATTTTGATCATTAATCTACTAAAATTTATTTCTGTATACTTTTTAGAGCCTGTTGTTTATCAGATGATACAATTGGCACATATAGGTGCAAGTATACTTTTATAAATTGCAATGACTCGATTTTGGCGAACTGTTCAACTCCAAAAACAGTTTTTGCTTACCTCTTAATCTCAAATTACACATTTCCACGCTATTTGGGTTTATCACTAAAAGAATTTGCCTCTCTAATGTATGAGTCGGCGATGAGTAAAATATTTACGTTTATCAAGAACAAGCAGAATGATTCCTATTTTATCGTTTCCTAAATGATTGCATTATAGAATAAACGGAGAAAAAAAGACGTATTCGGCAGAGTTGTCGTTTGTCATTTTCTTCAACGATCCTGAAATTTACCGTTTTTTCTTTTGCCACGTTGTCTTCGACCATATTTGCTCAGCATTTTCTATTTTAGGTTATTATTCTGTTTTAGGTGACGTGTAAAAGATTCGATGAAAAAAGTGATTGATTGATCGATAAGGGTGACATTGGATCATGTAAATGAAAACGTTCCGGAAAAGCGTGTGCAAAAGGGGAAACGAGATGGATTCATCGTATTCCTCGCCAACTAGAGTGATGATCTATTGGGACAATATAAACCCGTCATCTACAGTGAAACGTTCCCCTAGCCGGATCTCCCGTTCACCATCCATTTTCTTCGTATCCATCCATCTCTCCTACTTGCACTTTGTTGAACATGATAATCGAATAGAAGGTCATTTGCATAATTTGTAAAGGCAATTTATTCCACATGCAACAAATGAACAGTGGAATGCAGTATGATGAGCAAAATATGCAAAAGATGGACAGAATAAACTGATCACTATAAATAAAACTGGAAAAACGCTTTGAGATGCATTTCCGGTTTTTCAATAATATTCGTAAATAATTTAAAATCATTATTGCCATCAGCAAAAAAGAGAGGAAACAACAAGTGCATATTCACAAAATTAGGCATGAACAATGAACGCCGATAATTGTACCACCGAATTGAAAATTCATTCTATGATGTAAAATGCTACACAATCCATCGTATCACAATAAACGGGATGATATTTGTGATATTCAGAGAAGAAATGAAGAAAAATAAACAATCCACGTTGGAAATTGCCCATTTGTGTTTTATCACTACCAACAAGCTTGTACATACCATAAAATTACTTCTAATTTCACAGCAAACAGTATAAATGTAATTTATGAGCGAAAAATGAGAATTTATTTCACCTTTCATTTGCCTATGGCGAGAATAAGTTTTTAATGGGATTCTTTATTTTTTGACCTCTACGTAACGATAAGCGTCTTAAACAGCGGTGTTTCTACATTTCCAACGGAGGTCTAGAGATTCTTGATATGACTTGGTGGGATATAACATCGTTTACAAAGGGAGCGCAAAACGACCAAACGATGTTATCCATGGGAAAAGTTTGCTGGTAAATAGAACTTGTAATATCAATCAAATCATTGGATGAAACTGTTTTTACTGAAGCTTCGTGTTTCCTGGAGAGATATTTTGATGTCGTATAAGTTCAGAAAAAGAGGCGTTACTTGTTCACTTCACTTTATCAGATTCAAGTTCTATGTAATTAAAGTCAAATGGGATTATATGTTAATCAGGCAACTGATATGATAAGAAAAGGTGATCTGTACGTTGGCTATAGGTGATTAACTCAAAAGCTCGGACGAGAATTTCTAAGAAAACGAGAATAGTTTTTAATTTACCAAAAAAATACTCATGTAATCGCTCACTTTTGGAAATCGTCGTTAGTTGAAGGCTAAAAAATTAATTCATAAAACTTCAACCTATCTCACGACGATGAAAGAACAGATTTATTTCATGGAGACTTAAGTGATTCGATAAAATTTAAATTTAAATCGAATAAATAGGCAAGGAATACAATATATTTTTCGCGAATCGTATAATTCCACCAACAAACAAATCATTACAGCGACGATATTGGGCATATGAGAGGAACTGTACTATTAGGATTTTTCAACTAGTATCCATAATAAAGGCACAAAATCACCTTTGTTATGTTCTTTGAGAAACGAGAATAGGCGATAATAAAAAAACTTTCAACACGAACCGACACACTCTCATTGTTAAATTTTTTGATATCAGTACTTATATCGTAAGTACTTATATAGTAAGTAGTCGAAATAAACATTTACCGATATTGTCGCTATGTACGTAGCATGCAAGATTCGAAAAGTAATTGAATTTGTGAGCAACTTGCCCTCGGGAAATATTGCTTTGCAAATGGACAGTTTTCGCGTACCCATTCAGCGGGATTCGCCATTTGAAAGACGCGTGCGAATTTCCGGATCGCTTCACATTGCGCACGTGACAGTTGCATTCCATCAGCTCTTGATGGTGTAACCGTTGGCTAAACGTACCGAATAAAAAGTAAACTTTGCACATATAGCATATACGCAACAAAAAAGACGTTGCGAGTGCAGTATTCTTGAAAAAGATCTCGTCTGCAACGAATACTGAAAACGCTGATGACACTCGGTGATTGATAATCATTCACCGCAGCAATTTCAACTGAATTTCAGCTTCCAAATTCCCCATCCAAGTGGTGAGAGAGTGACACTACGAGTGTATCACAGTGTGGCAAAAAGACACTCTCATGCTGGGAATGTATGTGGGGTATTGGATACCTGAACCGTGACGCATCGCTCAGGCACTCAGGTATTCAGTCCTTGCTCATCAATCGCCAAGTCTTCCCCGGCGAATGCCAACAGTGACTGCATTCGCAAAATTTGTCAAGCTTCCAAATCTTGCTAATTCTTCGAAAATCCGCATCACACCTGAAGTTGCTAAAATTATGAATGTTGCATACCTGAGGGGTGGGTCGGTTCACCGTCACTGGAATACTGTGCAATAAGCTGGCTGGATCTCGTTTCAGTGGTGCGTTGCTGGTGTTTTGTGTTGCCTTGAGTACGGCCATCTTGACAGCCTTTTCTTTCATCCTGAGAGCCATCTCTTGTTGCGCGATGAGTTCATGCTGTTTTCGTTCACTTTCGGCCAGTTGTTCGAGTTGTTTGGTGATTTGCTCTCGTCTCTCTAATTCCTTCTTCTGTTCGTCACCTTTATTTAGCTCATGAAGTCTATCGATTCGCATTTGCTCTTCGCGTAATAGCCGTGCCTTAAGATCATTTTAACAAATCACCAACTAACATATAAACAGGCATGATAACACCACCGTTTCGCTGATTCAGTCATATGATAAGCCCATGCTCGTTTTTTTCGTTTGAAAACACTTGCCGGACACAGACAAACGAATATACATACCAAACATAATAATAAATAATAATAATGTAAATGCATGATTGCATACCAAATTAGCAAAAACGCATAATTAAACTAGATTTTAATTTAGTGAGCAAATGTTATGAAGTATTGCCTGCTCTAAACGTTTTCGCTCTTCACGGATTTGTTGTTCCTCCTCTTCATTGCTAGCGTTTAGCTCCATCTCGAGAAGTCTCTCTTCTTGGGCTAGAAATTGTGCTCTTTCGGCTTGTTCCTTCATACGAATCGCTTCCTCCTCTTTAAAACGTTCCATTTCCTCCTCTTTTAATATTGCAATATTGCGTTCCTCTTCGATTTTCTTCCTAAGCAATTTTGCATTCACTGGTGCACCTCTGCAAATATTTTCGTGCGTTATTTCCTCATCCCTTAAAATTTGAAGTTATAGAATAATTAGTTGAACAATTTTACTCATTATTTAATATCAGTTTGGTTTAGTGACGAATGTAAGTTATCAGATTCCTACCCATTTTTTTTGGACCTTAAATTGGAAAACTACATTTTCAACGATATATATCAGAAAACAACAAGCTCTTCATTTGAAAATTCACCTCATTTTTGCGAATTTTTAAAGAATATTTATGAAATGACTTACTCGTTTGTTGTAGGTCTATTCCATCTGCTGAATATATTCGATTGTCTAGCTTTACCGCTGAAATATATTTCATCAATCAGAGATAAAATGAGACCGTAATTGAAAGTTTCTCAATAAAAGTCGTTGTCATTTATAGTCGTTGCCTTAAAAAATATATATATATATATTAAATAATTCAAAGAGAAATAATGTTCTTTTTTTCAACAAAATGAACGTTCATAATTAGCAAACTGTTGCGGAAATACGTCAGGTGATAATGAGAACGTTATCTGATCTGGATATAGTCGTTCACTTTCATCCTTTTCAGGAGAGAAAAAAATGATGGAGAGGAGGAAATGATTGCGGATACGTTCTTTTTCCACTTCAACATTCCTCAACTATAGTTGAAAATCGTTTCATAGGCAGACTCCACCTATTAGTGAAAAATACTAGGAAGAAAATATAAAATGGAAATATGTACCCATTTGGACTAATGATTTCATCAGGACGTCGATCGACTGCAATACTCGTTCCTTCCTTTAAGCCACCGTCTGAAGGGCCGTCTATTGAAAATTCAAATTCCGGAATAGATTTCTGCTCATTTTTATCTAACTTCGTTTCATCTGTTTCTAGTTGCTTCTTCGCTGTCAAATTTTCACTGTCTTCTTTTATTGTCTCTTGTGTTGACGACTCTTCAGTCTCCTCATTTGATTCCACTTTAGTTTTTCGTTCATTATCGGCATGTTCTTCTGCATCATTTCCATTTTCTCGTTCCTTAATTTTCTGCTCTTTTTTCACGACTGTTGTTGCGCGGGCTTGTAGTTCATCCGTTGTGGCTTCTGTCGAATCAGAAATACCACTATCGCTATGTGAATGAACCGTCGATGAGGCAAGAGAGTCACGGTCGTCGGCTACGAGAGCTGCTGGTGATCCGTTCCCCTCTCCCGTCTTCTTACTGAGTGAAAGTGTACTGCCGTCAAATTTCCCCGATTCGGCGGCTTTAGTTTCCGTCAGTTTTGTCATTTTCAAGGTTGCGTCTCCTTCGGTGCGATTCTCTCCAGTCGGTAAAGTTGCAGCTTTCAACTTCGTCATATTTTCCCTCGACTTTTTCGGCTGGTTGGGTGCTTCATCAGCAGAATTGCGCGTCACTTGTGACGTTATTTCCTTCTCATTTTTATCTAACAAATTCTGGATGCTTTCTTTCGTTCGTTCCTCCGAAATACGTGGTGCATTTTCACTGCGACCTCCTTTTTCAAATTCAGCTGAGGAGGAGGATGTTGGTTGGTTTTTGTTTTCACTAGCTCCTAGAAGATGGTCTGCTTCTGCTTCTGAAAAGGATGTAAGACCAGGTCCCTGTTTTTGTCTTTCCACAGATTTATTCGTTGATGTATGTGATGTTGATTTCGAAGATTCTCCTTCGGTAGATTCTATTTTTTGCTGCACTGACATTTTAAGTGCTGGTGATAAAGTAGTAGTCGTTTTACCATCTCTAATTACTTGTACCAAATATAAATGTTTCTCTTCTTTTCCATCGTCATCATCGTCGTCGCTTTCATCTCGACTTCCTTTAGTTGCTTCATTGCTATATTTATCGTCATCATTCGTATGACTCTCCTCGACATTGACGACTACTTTTTTCTCCTTATTTTGCTCTCTATGTGCTCTTAATTTTTGCCTTAATCTTTCAAGTGCTTCACGCCAACCTTGTCGTATACGTTCATTGCCATCATTTTCGATTGCTTTCGACGCGAATGCTTCATCACCTTTCGTTTCAATCAGAAAACTCTCCCCACTACCAGCTGCTGTTTTTAATTTTTCTTGTTTAATGCTTCCGCCTTTGATTTCGGATTCGATTGCCTCAGCGCCAAGCGCTGCCACTTCTTCACTATTTCGTGATGCTTCTCTTGCATCTTCAGTTGGTTTCCTTGTCTTCTTTGTAGTCCGTTGACTGGTTTCTGATGACCGTTCGCCAGACAGAGTTTCCTCATCACCTAGTGTTGTTTTTTTATTCGTTGATACGATATGTTTGTCGTTGGTTGATTCGTTCGACGAAGTTCCTTCATGTTGTTCGATGATGGTTGCATTCCTCATTTGCTGTGAATCGCTTCCTTGTTGGATTTTGAACATATGAGACATTTCATTCTCATCAGCGTCCTCTTTAGGCGAGGATTCGTTCGCATTGAATACTTTAGCTCCTTTTGTTGAGGTTTCATCTTTTCCATGAACCGCCTTTGTCGTTGCTGGAACCTTTTTATGGTGCTCATTAGATTCGCTTATATGGGATTCACTCTCGCTATTAATGATTGTTTCCTGTTCAGTTATATTCCAGTTTAGAGAGCTTTCTTTCTGAAAATCTTTGCCATTATCATCTCTTATATCTGTTTGTTTTCTTCCATCACTTTCTGCGTTTTCATAGGTTCCTATTTTCTTATTCGCTCTCAGAGCGTCGCTCATATTTCCTTCACTTTTATACGTCTCTTTTTCAGGAGTGAGTACTCTGAAAACGATTCGACCATATTTATCTTTATATATCTTCCTATTCAATTTGGGGATATGTTCCACAGATTGTTCCTCTGTGGCCACTCCCTCGTTGTCGGTATCCTTCTCATTGGCTTCACTCTCCTTTATTGCAGTCTTATTATCCTTTACTGCTTTGCTAGGTATCAAATGTCCCCTTGTTGTCAAAAGTCTACTGGCCGTTTTCATGTTCTCTTCTGATTCTAAAGTAGTGTTCAAATCTTCCTCTTCTTTGAAAGAATTTATTCTATTCGGACTCTCGAGGAGCGGTAAAGCATTCTTCTCGGTCGAGTAATTCTCACTAGCTGTTGTAGTCACATCTGGCTCAGTTGTTTCTTCGGTACTTTCATCATCGGTTTCTTCTTCCGACGACCCATCATCGGATCCGGTCGTTGTGCTTTTTTGTGATCCCTTTGTGGTTAACGATTGTTCATTTGTTGTCCTAATCTCGTCTGTCGTCGGAGAAGTTTCTAACGCAGAATGATGCGTCGTTGCAGTTGTATTTTCAGAAATTTGAGGATATTCAATTGGTTGTTGAATAGTTTCGACCACTTCAACTATTTCATTTGTTGCATTGGAACTAAGAATCGAAGAATCTTCTTCAATCAACGTTTCGCTAATTTTTTCCGCCGATGCCGTCATATTTATCGAATCTGATGGAATACTGGTCGGTTCTATCACGAATCCTGATACTTGAGGATTTGCGGTTGATGAACTTATTTCTCGGCTTCCGTTGTTTTCAGCGTAGGCTTTAGTTGTTGCACCTATTTCAGAAGACATATTTGTGTTGGCATCACTAACTAAGTTTTGCGCAGTACGATCTACATTTTCCTCGCTGATCGACGAAGAATCCAAGGTAGCCGTTGTGGTGCTAACAACAATTGCGTCATTACTATCACTAGTGGTCGATGTATGGGCATTGCTCAGCTGGGATTCTTCTGGTATCAAGGTTGTTGAAAGCTCATTTGTTAACTTCAAGGAGCCGTTGGCAACGCTCTCAACTATCTCCAAAACTCCGTTGGAAGCATTCCACGCAGCCGCCGACTCAGCTATATTTTCGAAATTGTTATTCCATTCAAATGCATTTGTCTGATTCTGTATGAATTCGCTTTCAACAGTTTCATTTGTGTGGTTGATATCAACTATTGACGATTTATCCTCCGGGATATCTGTAGATGAGAGAATAGTTTCGTCTTTTATAGTCGTTATTGCCTCCGAAGTTCGCATAGTCATTTCCACACTTCCTGTGCTGGTATTCGTTATGATGGCGGAGGGTTGAGTCGTTGTCGATTCTCTATATTCAGCACTAGTATTGCTAAGGTGGATTTCCAGTGTAGTAGTTGTTGCAATTTCAGCATCAGTGGTAATATTATAATCGTCATCAGATGCACTTGTGGTGCGCTCGTAGGATTCTTGTCTCGTAGAATTCTCATCGAATCCAGTGATCGACGTAGAATTAGCTTGTTGTGGTAGTGTTGTCGTCTGCTCGAACTGAATACTCTCACGAACTGAAGCAGCAGCTGCAGATTCTTTGCCGTTTATTTCTCCACTAAAATCAGCAACTTCACTCTCTTTACTAGCGGCCTTCACTTCTTCTGCAGGATGTTCCCTCTGAGCGAGTATCACTTCAGATTGCTCGGATTTTCGCTGCTCAATCAATGAGTCGGGAATACATTTGCAGGTACATGTGCACTGATTTTTCTTTACATATTTGACGATCGTAAAATCTGAAAATGAAACTCGGTTACTGTAATTTAAGTGATGTAAGGCAAAGAAAAAAGATTCTTTTAAAATACCAAATTGGATAATAGATGCTTTGAAATTTGCCAAATTTTACTTACCATTGAAGTATGATTCATTTTCATAAAGGGCAATAGTGATCATCAGATATTTATAACATATTTTAAATGAAAAGTAGCGGAAATATACCAATTGACCAGCTAATGTTTTCACTGAATTTTTATTAGCCCTGATCATACTTTCGAAACATTAAAAATACGACTATACGGACTTCACAGAACACTTAATTACGTAGGTGTAGAGCTAGCTCTACCTATTAGTGTGATTAATCTTCAGTTCATCTAGACGCTTTTGTGGAATTGAATGGGCTCAACGAAGTGATATTTGAAGGTTGGTAATAATTGAGCAATTAGAATCTCATGGTCGAATGTGTTGAATGACGTTAAGATATGAGTGTCGTAATGTTAATGAAATATTAGGTGGAAAATATTCTCGGCGAATAAAAAGAAATTCATCTCCTCTAATTACCTTAAAGAAAGACTGAAATCCCTCAAATTATGCAGCAATTTTTTTCGTATTTACTTTTCTTTTGTTGGAATTTTTCAATTTTTTCCTCGCATTTCTTCAAAGTTGAGTGTAAAATACAACGGTAATGTAGTTGAGAATAGTGAATTGCGATATTTACTACACTATTCTAAGTTCACTGCATATTTAAGGCGGATTTTCCTGGAATTTTAATTTTTCATAAAGTTTTGCGAGGATTAACCGAAGATTTCTTGGAATTTGAATGCTTTTTACGAGGGTTGATTTCAAAAGCATAAAAAATTTCCTTTCCGAGTATTTTTTTGGAATATTTATTTATTGGATTTATTAAATTCTTGTAAAAACATGGGGACGAAATTTTCAAATGGACAGGTATCAACTGATTAAACTAAATATGAAAAGTTTAGAAGAGAATAGAAACTGAGTAGTCTAGAAGTTTCGAAGTGAGGCAGGAGGGAAGACGGAGGAAGGACGACAGTGAAAATCGAGGCAGCACCTTGCGAAAGAAACTGCTCCCGATAAAAGCTTCGTTAAAAGAGCACGAGCATTCTTAAGCCATCTAGGCTAAAATCCGCCTCCTCCCGCCTCCTCCCACCTCCTCGTCAACGACAAAGATGACAAATTGCTTTTTCCACCGAGAACAGCTCAGGCGGATTTTAAAGTCCCCTCTCTTCTTTGCCTCTATGTGAGGAGGACAAGATTATTACTTCATCAAATACCTGAATACGTGGGCAAATTACCAAAATAGTCCTGTAGGAAAATATTTTGTTGAACCTCCTTCTGAATATTCCACAAGATAGCAGTACGTCCATTATAAACGAAATGCAATTGAACGGGCAATAATTGGCAAAGGAGTGATCAGTTGTGGACAGCCTTCTCCTATGAGCCATCAATCGCGTAGTTCAATATCTTTTTTTCTCACTTAGTGAACCATCATTTGCATGACTTCTTTTTCTTCGATCAATCCCTCAGGTTTTATAAATAGGTTTTGTTTTGTGCAACGTGCAGATGCAAGCTAAAACTCCGCTATAAAATAGGATGTGGCATAAACTTTGCCAGCTTTGAGACTTAGGTAGCGCTCCATATCACAGTAATGAAATTAGAACTATTGCAATTATCACACCATGTAACTTCCTCTCCCTCTCGCCATCCCCTTTATTCCCACTTTTATCGCCATCTAGCAGTCAGTCTCCCATTTCATCTTCACTTTTCATCTTACAACGCTGGACAATTTAGCTACAAAATTTCCAAGTGGTCCAGTTCTATCTGTCATATTTTTCACTGAGATAATATTTCTTTTGTAGTTCTGAATACATGAGAACGACCTAGAATCTCTTTAAATATTGGTACTCAATATTGTAGGTATTCTTGAATGCGTTGCATCTTGCCAAATACATTAACAGTCATGCATTACTTGAGTTCCTTTCAAATGTTGATTGAATAATACGAAAAATGAAACGATAAACGATATATATTTCCACTGTGAATTCTATTAGCAATATTCTCGATAAAATATATCTTTTCGCATTCATTGATGATAGAAATTTTAAAGTTTTCGATAAATTGTTTCGACGAATAGAGGCGCTTTGATTAAATAATTGAAAAATATATGTAAATATGACTAATTCATGTTGATAATATATATAAATATTGAGATGAAATATATAAATATGAACGCTGAAAAGTATAAAAAATAACTAAATTAATGATAATAAAGAATAAATAATCGAGTTACAAAAATTCGATACCTTTAATTTCCATTTTAAATATTTCATTGATATAAAATAGTAATAATAATAACTGTTCGTAACAAAAATGTCCAAAACGTTTCTCTCACTCAATTGAATCTTCGAACTCGAAAGAGCGGAAAATAACTTTCATAAATGACGCAATAAGTATGAACATTTTTTCTTCTCTGAGACATTGTCCTACCTCTCGTCACATCATCAAGCAGATATAGTTTCATACTTTTATAGACAATTATATCGTACAAACAGTGAGTAAGAAAGTTGTGAGTATTTCAATATGCAAAGCACATAGAGAACCCCGCTTCAACGACCCTAATGACAAAAGACGGTTTCTTCCTCGAATGACGTTTGAACAAATCCCCAGATATAATCGTCCTCCTTGTTTTTTATAAATATTCACAAGAGCATATTACGAACATTTCCACACCTGGGCGTTTGCCCACATCTGTGATGATCTATCTGCCTGTGAATCAAATGCTCAGGCGACGAGGTTTGACGATTATAGCCTGGGCTATAGGATGACTGGGCGAACCAAGCCGTAACCAATTTCCTTGTAAGTTAATACTGATACTTGAAAATGTCATAAAAAATGATGATGAACCAGTTTCGTCAATCGACTGGATACTATTCACACTGAACTTCGAATGCAAAAGTTGCACAACCGCTGAATTACGGGAGTAGATAGCTATGAGGTCACGTCGCTGTTTTTTTCAAACAGTTATTAGTGAGTTGCTTTGAAAATCGAAAAAAAAGCCCACGCTGCTTATATATATATATATATATATATATATATATATATATATATATATATATATATAAAGTGTACAAATTGGACTTTAAGTTTTATTTTCTCAGTTGGTTTATGCAGTGGTAGACGTATTGTACGACTAGTATCCAGAAGTTTCGTATTACTCGCCTTGCCAGATTTGTACCAGAAAGATCCCATTCTCTAGTAATATCAGCGCCACATACTGGATAAAAGGTTCATGAAGGCACCTGACAGTAAAAGAAAATGTATTTTTTAAGTGCTAAGGAATTTCATCGATATTATAGAATTGTATATCCATCGAAATAATTCTCCGTAAGAAAAAATGAAAACACAATTAACGTCAGTATTTTCATTGTCATACAGATAATTTCATTGCATTCTGCTCCTAACTTCACTTCTCTTTCTTATTTCACATTAGATCGTCAAAGGAGAGCATGCCAAAGTTAATTAGCAAATGGCGTTCACTCATTAAATGAACCACACGAATTAACGTAATGAACTCGCAATTTATCGACGCTAAAAGGCACCTCATGTAAAAACACTGAGGGAACGGAATGCCGAACGCGTTGCACTTTCAAGAAGTAACTCGCATCGAAGTGATGCGGACTCTATAAAAAGGACAACAAAAAGTTGACTGGAGGATAAACAGGTGTGGGCTAGATTTGATATTAATTCTGGAATTCAATAAATTTTAAAGTGAGGAGTGATTTCATACTGCTGTCCAAAGGCGCCGAATATTTTTCATGGGCTCCCGATTTCGAAGGGAAGGAGTTGATGCACGAAGGGAGTTATGTGCTTGTTCGAGAGCAGATCACAGCTGAGATGGACCTTCCACGATCTCATGCTGGAAATCTCGTAAAGAGACCCGAATGCGCATACCCATCATGATTTTCTTTTACGAGAGCAATTTCTTAAGTCCAAACTAATCTCTACTGAACAAAAGACGATCTAAGGTGAGGATCACTATGACGAATGAATGAAACAAACCTTCTTCACTTATTAAATCGAAATAAAACTATTATGTGGCAATTATTAGAAATAAAACCTTAAGTTGACTAAGAAATTTACTGTATATGAGAGAGAGTTAACGGGAGAAGGAAGGAGAAGGGATGAGAGGAATAAGAGGAAAAGCTTTTTTATTTAAAATATTGGAGTCATAAATTGTTTCAAATGTTGCAACATTAAGCGATACAACGAATCTGGGGTGGGGCATCATTGGTTGTCCAACTTTTGATTCGTCGCATAAAATACTAGAGTAAAAGGTGCGTTTCAATAAGAAATTTGACCTTGAGTATTGGTACTGCCTTAAATGACAACGTCTATTCTAGTTGCACTTAATTTCTTTTTTCATGATGACATCACTAATTGGTGATGTAAATTGACTTTTCAGTCGAATTCCACAAATTTTGTCCCATTTTTCAACTGCAAAATGAGAGCGTTTTTTCTCCTCTTTTTCCCCCTCTCTCTCACATCACTTATGGAATGAAATTCCCAACATTCGTCTGAGTTCTGAGTCATTATATGCTTCTCCAAATTGTTGTCACCCTTGAGGATTTGTTTTCCTAGCAGTAAGATGATACACTGCATAAAATTACGCAATAAATATTCCCCCATATTTGGAAATCTTTTTTCATGCTGCTGTTAGGACGAAAAACTGCGGAATAGCTTACAGCTCTGCCATAATTTCTGGAAATATTACAAAGTGGTGGAGGAGGGGCAGGTAGGTGGGGACGAGGAAGGCCGGGGATAATGAGAAGAAAAGCTAAGGGCTAAATGGATGACGCTCAGGAACTGGCCTTAATTTCAAATATATTCACTGAATTCAAATGCTCAAGGCACATAAATTAACTGCACCATTAAAACTAAATTTTGATGCTATAAACAGTTCTATTCTACGTTTATTTTGCCGTATGTCGACAATTATAAACAGCTGATGTTTCGTGGATAAGTTGTGGATGATTGTTACGAAGCATGGTCTGGAACTCGTTTTTTATTCCATTCAGTTATTGAGACTCAGCTATCATATGAGACGTTTAATTTTATGAGAAAGCTTTTCGCCAAAAAATATACATTCGGACATTCGAATGTACCTGAGTCGATCGTTTCCGATCAAATAAACTGTCCCCTTGCAATCTTTGGCCCGACATTAACGACCCATTCGGGGCTTTCGAGAGTAACTGTAAATGTAAAGCAGCAATTATTAAAATAAGGAGGCACGAATATTGATAACTGCGGTCCTCTCATAACGAACTTTCCTAGTAGTATTTTTAAATATATACATAATTAATAATAATATTATAATAATATTTAATAACACAAGCATAATTTGCGAACGAATTTTTGATAAGTGTCTAGTTTCGTTAAGAAAGCCTTACCTTTACTTCCATCGGGATGAATCTCCTTATGAATCACTGAACTAGCTAAGCAAGTGGTGATGGTTGTTAACAGCACAGCAAGGAGTAACCCCCTCCTCATCTGTAATCGTCGTAGCATTATTGAATCCACAGATAGACAGATATCAAAAATCGGCAGGGCGAACGTTGTCATACCAACATGAATGTGCAATTATAAAATTACATTGGATGGTTAGTACTCCACCTCTTAATCTGTAGAGAGCTTTATTTAAATAATACATAGATTCCTTTTAAACAGTACATTTTATAAAAGTATGAAAAAATCTTCAGAGAAAATTTTCAAAAATAGCGGCTTATCATCTAATGATATGATAAAGTGGTTTAAATGAATATGATAAGGCATGATAAAGTTCAAGAACGACTTAATGCCAATTGATTCCTCGGACTCATATTGAAACATTTGTGTTTATTATATTTAGATGAGAGGAAAACGTCTTTATATGAAAAAAGTGTTACAAGAAAAGAACTGCATACACTACATACACTACATCGTGTGATGTTACTGCAAGAGCTTAACAATTGTATCAGTGCTGTTCAACATAAACAAAGCAGCTGAAAAGTTTAAAAAAACTTGAAATCTTCACCATAGGTGTGTAATATTAGTAAATGTTATAGTAGTAAATAAGTATGAGAATACACAACAACTATCAATGCGAAAGCTCAAAATACTCTGAGAAATAAACACTACGTTGAGAGTTATTAGCGTCACACAAATATAAAGATTCATTTACTACAAATGAACTTCAAAATTAGTAATGTTTCCACTCAAAAAACTCTATTAAAAAGTGACTTTATAAAGAGCGTCAAAAAGTAACATCGGAAAATGCAAACATTTGCGCTACAAATGATCGTTGACAAGTACGACTGATAGCAGAGAATATAAAACTCTGTTATTGTGTGCAAATCATCGGATCGTATTTAGTGACAGCTTTGAAAGCATTTAGTTGACAATCTAAGATAAGAGATGTGAATTTCGTCAACCGCAGAAAATAAACGTTTAATGAACAAAATAATGGCATGGAAACTGCAAATTTAAAAACGGTACAGTTTAAAGTTTACTATAGAATAGAGTAAAAGAAAGAAAAAAAAGGTTTTGTTCGAATAAAGCAAATTTCATTCAGCTTTGAAAATATTTTTTGTTCTTTTTAGATCCAAAAAAATTGTGTATGGAAATCCGTGAATCCATCTACAAAACGACTGAATATTTTGGACAAAAAGAGTCCTTTGATTATTATTTGAGAAAAAAGGACGCTCGGAATATTTAAAGTATCGGAAAACTTTAGTTGAAAACGATGAATTCGAGGCGACAACTTCAGAGGTGTGCCAACAAATGTGGAATTCATATCATGCGAGCATTTAACAATTGTCGCTGAGTGCAAGCTGGATGTGCACAATAGTTAATTGCGTTGAAAATTAGCAATACAATTAATAGCTAATGATCCGTGTCAATCTTTTGCTCCACTAATAATTAAAATTTCATGAGGAATTAGCGCTAATTTTTGTTTCTTCAAAATTATCACTTATATCGATAAGAAACTCATTTCAGATTTTCAGATTTGAATGAATGCATTAAATTCGAGCTTTTCTTTTTCAAACATTATTTCGGAGTAGGTGAGATTCCAATGAAACCTGTAGATAAACCTTGTTTCAGGTCATGCTAATTTATTGCTCATGCCGATAAGTACAAAAGGTCACTATTTTAAAATTCGGGTTATGTGCCATTAGAAAGCTATTGATCGATTTGTTCTATTGATTTCGATCGTCATAAGATCATTTAGTTTTTAAGTTTCACTGTTGTTGAGATAAAAATCATCAAATTTGAACTAAAATATAACAGTGAAATATGAACTACTCGTTAAAGATGAATCTGAAATCACTGAATAAAGGTGAAAAGTGGCTGAAGACTCTTTTCCGGAATTCACAATTTCCCTGAATCCAAAATAACCTGTGACAACTGTGTAGCATTTGTATAGTGGTTGTTAAATAAGCTATATGAATGGCTTCATTTTTTCCCCACTCTCCGTTAAGCTAGCACAAAATAATATACCACATTCAGAAGGGTCACAGAGTACAAAAATCCCATTATAGTTAGGCAGATAGCACATGCTGAAGTGTTCGTTGAACTAAACTCTTACTGATTCATATGGACGTCTAAACGAGCCATGGTTCCAGACTCTCAGGAAGGCTTCGCTTCCTGCCCTATCCCCGGTTGCATCCAACATTTCCCCCCTCCTTCCACTTTTTCACCTCTTTCTATTTTCCCTTCCCTCTTCTACCTCATTTCTGTGACGCCAATACTTATCTGCCCATGGAAACAACCTATGAGTGTCAGTGAAAGTTGAAGGTCTTGGAAAATAACTGAAAAGAGTAGCACAGGACTGTTCTCGAAGCATGGTCGGACCTTACTGAGGACGATACTGAAGTCGCGAAGACAAAAGTCCTAAGTGAGCATGGAACGAACTTTTGGGCCATGGTAGATGTTACCAACTGCAGAATATAGGGTTTGGAATTATCAGGTACCATAGCGATAGAAGCCCCACGGTTGAGTCTTAGGACCGCATATTGTGTGAAACGCAGTGAAGGGGTAATAAATCCATTAACGCAATGGCTTTCCACGCCCCCTAACTTCAACAAACTCCTCCTTCCCTTTCATAACGTTTACACCACTCTACGCACAATTCAACTCGCCTCAAGTGGACTCTCGCTTTTTTTACAATTATCGCGTGACACTTTACATTGGGTCACGTGATACAATTGTGTCGCAAATATTACCGAAAACAGTTCCGGAAATATATTTTCAACGTTTCATAGAATTTTTATGACCGGTTGGTTTCTGCAAACAGTATATCCACGTTATAACCCAACAAGTTTTTCCCAGCGATTGCAATAATTTGCTTTTTTCTTTCGTTACCTTCAGAGAAGATAATAATTTGTTGGCAAATGAATACTTCAGTTGGATTTGACCTCTGAAGTATTGCGGCAACAATTTTGCCGGATATTCTTTGAAAAGAGTTGGAATTTTTGCTGGTGTGATTAGATGTCTGCCTTTTTTTGAGGGAAAGAATTCAGAATGTTGCCTAAGTAGTCTGACGCTAATGTAAAGTCGTACTCTGCAAGTCACCTTGAGCTTGAGCTGTTAAATTATTGAGTTTAATGTACTAAAGTTTATGATATACCATAAATTGATAAGCTTTTCCAACACAGCCAATCAGATCTTGCAAAACAAACATGGAAATTCGACCACTTATAGTCTTACTAGTCTCAATTATAAAAACTTAAGATGTAATTAATAAAGTAGTGAAGTAATTAAATATAACTGAATGAAGCAAAGCACAAAAAAATGAAGTAATTAATTTGTAATTGAGTGTATGCAATAGTTGCCGGAATTAGGAAATAGTTTTCTATTTACTTCACAAATGTCAGCTGCGCATAGACATTCGAAGCATAAAACAGTTTGCAACAAATCCAAATTAATTGCAGAAAATAATAAGTGATTTAATTTTACTCGAAATTCAATCTGATATCGTTCTTTTTTCGACTTTTTTAATGTTATCGAAACTGATATCCTATATTAAGACTGATATCTTTTGCCTCATTGAGGCTCAAGTTTATCCGTTTCCACTCGACGCCCTTTTTCCGCTTGAATAGTTTTTTCGCTTATTCGCCCTTTGAGGTGCATTCACATATTTTAATTGTTTAAAAATTTGAAATAGCAATTCGGACACGATTGAAATGAATGAATGACTAAATGAATTAATAGATCGCTTTGAAGTTTTTCTTTCTTCTTCATACTTCATCACTCAGCTCGATAGTGAAAGTATGAATCTCAGAGTTTTATATGTTTTATAAGGTGAATATTTTTCAGATGAAGAATTAATTCGGAATTTTTGTCGCTAAAGTAATAACTTGTAAATAAATGTGTAGTATCGGAAGTAAACGTCTATGAAGCAAATTAGAGCTGTCAATAATTTATATCACTCATTATGCGTAATGAGAAATTTCAAACCACATTTTCGTTGAGAATTCTAAGCAATAATTCTCAATTCTTTAAAAATTCATTGGAAAAAATCGACAAATATTGATGGAAGACAAATTATTTTGGGTTTTATATCTCCGCCAATTTACATTATCAACGAAATTTTCGATTTTTTTTCTCGAAGCTAATCTGTAGTTTCAATTGCCGCTTAGATACCATCTTTAGATAGCAGATTTATAATTACACTTCATTTGTTTGACTAATAGCAGCAGGAAAATTCACGCCATAGAACGTTAATTTCGAAACTCTAATGAATTTGTGGATTTGTGGAATTTTTTCCAAGTTTATTTCTGCAAAGCTTTTTTTCATCGATTTTGTAGCCGTTGGCTTCCCCCAACATTATTAGGTGTCTGAAAACCTTTGTTTGTCTCATCGAACGCTGTTATGTTCTCGTTTGCTTTCATTGGAAGTGCACTTCTATTTTCTCATCATCAAATTTTCTCGTTGTTGATGTGCTGATGTATCAGAAATATAGTATTGATGAAGAAAACACCACAGGAATCAAATGGATCAGAGAAGGACTGAATCAGGACAAGTAGAAGCGAAATGAAAAGACATTTGTTTATAGCGAATGCATTGTTGGTTGGAATAAATAAATATGTGGAGAAATGAATGAGTAAATATGTAAACAGATAAATAAATAAATAAAATACGAGCCGATGTGTTGGTCAGTACTGCATGTTGGATTTTATCAACACAACAAAATTCTTCTTTATCAGACAGAGAAGTTCAATAATTTTGAGTTCAGCAAGAAATAACGAGTTTTATTAATCGCCATCTCAAATTATGAAAATCTCAAATTCTGCTGAAGGATTTGAAAATCCGAATTTTACTGCTGTTGGAATCGATTTAAACATACGAACGAATTTAATTGCAATAATTGACATTCCACATGCACTCAATTTCGGCATCGCTTGAGGAGGGAGGAAGGTCATTCTACGCGCTTTTGCAAAAATATATAGAAGTGAATTACGGCGAAAAAAGATGCTATAAACTTACAGCACTACATTGTTCCACCGCACAGCTCGTGGATAGCTACAAAGCAAGGAATTTTTTGCTTGAAAATCTGCAGGACCCATCAGTTCCTTACAAAAAAGGTATCACTAAAAGTTTTGTTGTTGTTGTTTTTTTATTATCTGTACAGCTGAATATTTTGATCGGCTGAAATGCAAGATCACTTGGAGCATCATGTTCACAAGCAGACACATGCAAGTAATTCAGGTGATTCTATAATGAGACGACTACAATGGCTGGAAAATGGATATATACATATCCGACTTATCTCCAGCACTACTTGAAAAAGTGCGAAAATTTATAATCAGCCTGCTGAATGAACTTTGCATGAAAGTAAAATTCATGCATACCTACACGCATATATGAATATTGCATGGAGTTTTCACGGCAAAAATTGCGCAGGTATTTAACCCGAGACTTCCCGGCTTATGATATCTATTCGGCAGTCAAGGCGAATGACTGACAGTGTTCTTTCTTTCAGTATATAGGGCAGTTTGGTGAAGTGATGTGAATGCGAGTGTACTTCGAAGCCAATACGGCATTCGTTAGGATGCAGTTCTGCATTAACCAAAATCGGTAACATTAGACGTGTAAAAGGAGAGGACGAAATGCATGAATGGTAAAGATCAAAGATTATAGCATAATATTGAATAAGAAACACAACCGATTCTTAATTGAATTGTTTATCGTGAAAATCCAGCTGACTTTTTTATGTGTTCCGAAATTTTTTGATTGTTAAATAGGCCGAAATGATGTTCTCGCTGCAAATGCTTCTGGTGATTTCACTGACTAGTGTAGGTAGTTTTAGGAACGATAGATGAGCGATAAGGGTCTTCTTCAATGCCAACAACGAATCTTATCGTTGTGCAATCTTCCTTTCGGTTTCACCTCAAATACCGAATCCATTAAATGCATCACAAATATTTATTGCACTTACTTTCCCCACCTCTGTAGTTCTCTTATTCGAGTTTTCAACAAAGCACCTTAAAATCTACAATCGGTGATCGTCCACAAATGGAATACCACCTTCTCAAGCGGAGTCGTTTATATCGTAGCTTTTCGGCTATTTCTAAAAGATGCTGTATCAGAGCAAGAGAATTTTCTAATATAATGATGAGACTGTTTCATGAATTCTTCATAAATCGCCAACCTGTTGGCGCATATTTCACAAGGATCTCTACTCTTTCGTAGAATCGTAACTGATATTTTATTTCATGAAAAACTATTCGATGTGTCATTTCCATCAGTAACTCGATAAGTTTTTTTTGGTACAACCTTAAAATGCCGACTTCCATCAACAGTTCGAATTCATATTGGCCGAAAATAATCGTGAGCAAAAAAGAAAATTTAGGTCAGGAATGTCGGCGGATTTTTGATGATTTTAACACACACTAAATAAGTGCTAATCAAAATGTTGATTCTTTTTTTACAACAGATCTTCAAATGTAATTCATATCTCTATATACACAAGCAAAATGTTGAAAATTTAGGTCAGTGGAGTTTATCTCGTTGTTCGCTGTCATCATAGATATTTTTCTTATTAGCCCAACAATAAATGCATTCGTCCTCCACACATGACAGACAATCATTTCAATGATTTGTATACATGAAGTTTTATGCGTACAAATATAAAATGTCAATACAGTGAAAGGTTTAGATTCATGGAAGATTATGTAAATGAATGAATGGAATGTCGGCTAACACGGTTATGCTACAAATCGATCGTAAATAATTGCTTTGTTATGTGGATAAATGGTATCTAACACAGTTCGATTATGAACGCAGGTATTTACTGAAAGATTAAGGCGAAAAATAGAAACTTCCATAAAGAATTCAAAATTTATTGAGCACCTTTGAGATGATTTAATTGCATTCCACCATGACTTTCCATTAAAAAATACAATATAAATGTAGCATTACAGATATTTACTTCGAAATTTGCATATGCAAATGAGCAAAGAGTTCCATCACTTCAGATTATAGGAAGGTAATATTATTAATTTCTATAAAAAAAGACCTACAAAATAATTCTAAAAATACCGCGATGTTTGAAAACTAACATTACGACGCCAAGCCCAAGTTTCAGACAGATTAATTTAGGCATACCATATGTACTGCAGTTGTTATGGATCTGTGGTACTACTAAATTTGCCGCAGCAAAAAATGAAAGTGTTAACGACTGCATAACGAAGTACTACAAGACGATAGTAACTCGGCTGTGCGAGATGCTAAATGAATCAATCAAGGATTAATATGATCGAGATGGACGATATTCAGAACCTAACGAAGTGAGACGAAAACAAGCAAAATGCCTCCTTTTTCATCTAAAAAACCTAATCGTTTCATATGAAAATTTTCCAAGTTAGAAGGATCAACCTGACCATCCAAGTGCGCTTTAAATGTTTGTATACCTGATTAAAAATCTAAAATGCTGGATAGCTGGACAAGTTAACTGATCTACTGGTAAGGCGTGAGTCCGGAAATTTGAGTGGTCCTTGTTAACTAAAAGTTGGAAAAAGATTCGAAATGGTTTATAACAAAAATTGGTCATCTAAGTGAGCGCATTTAATAAAGCGACATTATCAGATACGGTGATGGAACATAGATGGAAAAAAATTGAATGTAAAATGAACCGAACAACGAAGAGCAATTTGCGAGAGTGAAGCGTTTCAGCAAATGAACGGTACTTAGTCTTTTGACCTTGAAATTGTCTGACCCAGTTCGCCCCACTATTCGTACACGATTCGTCGCCTTCCTATACCCGCAATAGGTGGTCGTTTTTTGGTAGATGCAGCCATCTAATCATTCACACCTTTCCTATAATCTGCTCACTGACGAATTCATAAACCAGGAAATAAGTAATTTTTATACTTGTTTTTCATTAGGAAAATTAATGGAGGCTATAGTTTCAGTAGCACACATGGAATGAGGTCGGAAACTTATTAATGAATTAAATATGAAAGGGAAAGATTAAAGTCTCCTATCGCTTTTCCTTATTCCACTCTTCAATTTGCCTTCCCCATTTCTTGAATAACAGAATGAAGAGGGCATGAAACATAAATCCAGTATTTATCAGCCAAGTTAACACTGCAGTTATCAACTTCACTCATAACTCATAGAGTCTCAAAAGTTGTAAAACTACTTCCTAAATTTCACTGTAGATTTCCGATATGAATAAACGATTATGCAGTGAAAATTTTCTGCAAAATCCGAAATCTAAAATATTCTATTGAAATAGTATAAATTTATTTGTTACGATACATATTTTTCTAAATATTATAACCATAGATGGTGTAAAATAGAATAAATTAATCGCCTCTTGAAATTTTCTCTCATAAACTTCAAATTATTTCCGTCTTAGAAGAATTCGCTAAATGAAAGCCTTACGTAACATTCTGCAAAATGTTCATCAAGTGATTCGTCATATCAATTCATCGTTTAACTGATGCGTTTTCCTATTTCATTTAACAATATGCTGGTTGATTTGCTAAGGAACAATGCCAATGCAGAACTGATAAGGACAAAAAAGTAAGTTTAGAGCATAATCCTATGTTCACGGTCAAGCATTCTTCACAAATGGAAGAAGAGAAGTGCCATAGAGATATGTGTTTCAACATTCGAAATTCATTACGCGGAAGTGAACAACGTTCAAGTTGTACAAAAAAATTTTTAAAGTCATTTTCGAACTAATTTTCCGAAGATTTTATTTATTACTATATGGAGAAACCTTAAAATAATTTCGTATTTTAATTCATTTTTGAATTCGATTGCATGCGCGTACGGTTACTTCGACTTGTTTTACAGCTAATCTATGGAATTCCCGAATAATGGATCATCGCGGTATGGATATCAAGTGAATTTGGTTATATTCCGTTAAACAGATAGCGCGAGGAGAAAATGATAACAAACTGCAAAGTAATGGCACGCTGAGGTCATATTTTAAAGCTCACCACAGGTCCACAAAGCCAAAAATTGTTTTACTGACTAAGCACTCTCGAAAATAGTGGTTGGCTGGATGCTAACAATGCTGATATCGGTTGGAAATGCTCATCGGTTGTGAACTCATTGTGATGAAATGCCTGTCATAATTTGGTAAATGATAAAAACCAAATCCAGATTGTTTGTTTTTAGTTTTGACATCGTACGCGCAGAGGTTCCTTAAACAGCTGCATAAAATTATACGCTTTGGTTTGACATTCATTTTCGAATTATTTAACGACTAACTGCGATGAAGTTAGAAATAAAGTTTAGTTCGAATGGCAAATGTACTTTGTGCACAGATGGCGCAGATGTCGACTAGTACATTTGTCATTGTGTATAGATGAGAAGTTGGAAAGCTAAAAACGACATACTTGTAATTAATGATTCTCCCACTTTTACATCATCTTAGATGCCATAGATTTAAAGAAACGTTTTTTATATGTTGCAGTTTTCTGAGTGAAATTAATTGGATTGAAAGTGGGGAAACATCTCACATAATTTTTTTGCTAAAATCATATCTGATAGTCAGGTAATTAATAACGCCTCTTATTATGTTAAAAGCTTTGCTAAGATGTCTCACATTACATCATTCAATGGTCGCAAGCGGACGATGCATACATCAACACTGAGAAGGCATGCTATAGTTTAGGAAACGAAAGAAATTTGATGAACGAATTGACCCATAAAATCACTGATTATTGTGGTCAAACTGTTCTTCTCAACCACCTGCGTAATCAACAACAACGAAAGCGATCGTTGCCTATTGCGCAATGAAAACAGCATTTTAGATGAATGAATAAAGCAGGCACTTTTCCATCCTCTGATGTTCTTATGTACAGAATGGAATTCAACGAATGTAACAAATAATGCTCTTTATTAACTTAGTTTAGAGGAAATGCAATTTCTATTCACTATGACGATTGGCGAATATTCCGATCATATCATTTCTTTAAAACAACCAAAAAGAAAGGGTGAATTGAAGAAAATGCTGTTATTTTTGATGGCTATTTGTCTTGAATTATTTCCACTTATAGTCTCAACTATCCTGAAATTTTCCATATAGCATTGCTAAACATTGATATACTCCATTTAGATTTAGTTGAGAGGATAAAATTTGATGGGAGCTGAAATAATTTTCGAATTTCTATTTTCACCTATATACTTTAAGCTGATTTTACTTTCTATGTGAATTTTTTCGCCTTAGTTTTGAAAATCTATAACGCTCGATTTAATAAAAATTTTATGCGTTTTTACAGCAAAAGGGAAATAGAGAAATTAAAAAAAAAATGAAGGAAAAAGAAGTGAGGAAATATCGCATCCTTTTTAAGAACTAAACGACTCCCCATAAATAAATCTGCTATTACGATCCTAAAGAATTGCTCGATATCACTTCATTCTACTATAAAAATGTATTCTGTGTAATAAAGGAAATAATATTGAGTTCTCAAGAGTCAAGAAGGAAATAAAAGACTAATTGCTAGTTACTGGTTGTTCTATCAAGACTTATAAATTATAGAAACAGGTGAAAGGTTTACTCATAGCTGAGTTTAAGCCCCGCTTAAATTGCTAGCTGAGCACTCTGTGTTGACCAAAAATCAACAGCAAAATCAGAACTGCTAAACTGGTGCACCGTATTTCTAACAGTGATATATCGACTGATAGCGAGATGATGCAAGAGGAGTTCTGGACTCAATTTCTTCGGATATTGTTGATAAACCTACTGATAAGTTATTACACTCGGATCTAAACAACTCACTCAATCAACGACGCTAATGATTCGCTTATTTAAAGGATTAAAAATCCTTTAAATAATAAATTCATTATATGCTACATAATGCAAATGCCTCCTGGAAATGTATTAATTTTTGTGAAATTTCTTGGGCGGTATTCAATTATATACGATTCTAAGGTAAATTTAAATTATATGTCCTCAGAAATTTGACTTTAATTTTCAAACATTTAATGCTTGAACCTCAAGAAATGCGGATTAGGCGAGCAGTTTTCCAAGAGTATATTTGACTTCATTATCAATTCAACTAATCCAATAGTATTTGAGAATATGAACAAATATTTAACTATCACTGAATATTACGCATAGTATATACAAGGTTTCAGTGACGAAGAAAGCAAAAATTAAGGAATATGCGAGAAAGCTGAAAAAGAGTTCTGAGAATATATTTCATATCATCAAGTTACTTCATTGCAGATTGAATATGTAACGATGAATTAATTACGTTGATTAAGGTGACATCAAAAAAAGCAAGAGCGGAATAGGTGCAAAATTTGTGAGTTCTGATTTCATGATCAAAGTTAAGAAATGAAAAATGTCATTTATGTTGCGAAAAATTTAGCGATCTTCTAAAGATATTTCCAGTACTCTTGAAGATTTCCAAGCAAGAATTCTATTATCTTGTTATCTTCCATATCTCTATTATCTTCTTATATCCCGTCTATACAAAAGTGTTAATATTTCGCCTCTCTGCCTGTCGAGTTTTCTTGTGCCTTTAAATAATTGAGCGATTCAAAGGCTTTGATGCAAGCGACAGAATAGTCTCGTATGAGCGTCCAGTTTGACTCGATCCCTTCAAAAGGGCTTATATTTATTGGTACTTAAATTTACCATTTTAGCAAAGGAGTGGCCTGCTAGTTACGACCAGCGAGGTTACAAAAAAGAATGAAATCTTTGCAGATATTTTTGAAGAGCGGTCGAGTCAGTTGAAAAATGTTTTTACTGTTTTGCACGTTTCATTATTTGATGACAGCTTATGAGATTGGTGAGTACGATATAAAAAGTCAATTGCACTATTTAGCGATTAATTCCCGGCACACATCAACTTTTTTTGGAGTAGCGATAAAGACAGAAGTGGGATTTGATGCAACTGGACTCTTCGATGATGGTAGATGGAGATAAAGCATGTTTCGCTCAAGAGTCGTTAGCTTCCCTTGCTGCAAAATTTTTCACTGATTAACTATTCGTTGCATAACTTCTCCTAATATTATAAAAAAAATAAAATAAAAACTTAGAAAATTACATTTGCTCTGTAAGAGATATTTAGAAGTGCAACATTTTCAGGAAGTAGAGAAAAGAGTGTTGACAGCCGCTATATCTTACTGCACAAGCTAACAACAGTTGCTTTACTAGCATTCTCGTTAGTTGATCTCAGAGTGTTATTTTTTCGCCCGATATAAGATAGAGTTCAAGTTTCTTCTAATTCTTTTTTCGTCGTTTATTTTTCCACACATCTTTTTTTCCTTATTTTTAAAGGCTGAAGTGATTTTCAATGATTATAGTGATTAATCAAACATTTTAAAGAAATTTTCGAAAGACTATAAAAATGAATAATTCTCAAATGTTCTATTTTTTCGCACTTTTGCAAAAGTGTTTCTTCATGCGCACTTTTATGATCGATTGTTTTTGCCACTCAGTTAGGCATTTTACCACATATTTACCTACTTATAGAAGTACTCATAAATTGCATTATCAATAAGCTTTTCCTTGATCATTTTCATATGCGGTCGGTTTATGCTAAAATTATTCCGGGTTGAAAGTGATAATGACAATTGATGAAATAAAGGCGTCTTTTTCCGAAGCATTACTCGTTATTCATTTTATTATATTTTTCATAATAGAAACCAAAAATTTTCATTACGAAATTCATAAAAGATTAAACCGAAATACTAATAAAACAGCAACTCTTATTTTCCTCTCAGTGAAAATAATTCTTCGCCACTTTGAAATGCTCAATTATTTTCACGACTTTTTGGACTATTTGATAAGAAACGATGTGATAAGTGTTTATAGGAATATGATTATCGATTTCGATGCTTCTCTTTTGTCAAATTCTCTCTTAGTACTATTGAAATCAGTGGTTATAGATAAAAATTAAAAGAGAAAAAGTTACTGTGAACAAAACAAATTTTTCTTTACTCACTGTTTTGCAATGTTTTCAACGCATTGCAACTTTACAAATGTTCGTCTAAACTCTTCATTGCATTCGCTAAGAGTGGTGGTTGTTTCATTGCATAACGACACTTTTTTTGTACTTCTACTATGCTGTAAAATTTTTAGCCAACAATCGCCTATCTTCGTCTTAGAACATTACAATGGATATACGTCTTTTCTTTCATTGAAAAGAAATTAGACGACTTCTTCAATATGATCAATACTTTGTATGAAAGAACGTCGAGCCGCTTAGTAAGACTGCTAAATTCGTGTCGATTGCTCATTTCCCAGCACCTGCTTTACAAGAATTGTTAACTAAATAGTTGGATATACAACAAACACCTCAGTTATGCTGTGTCCCAATCTACAGGATAAGAAAGAAAGAGCTGAAGATAAATTATCCTGAATTAGTAGAACTCAGTAGTAGACAACTGTGAATATTCGCCTCATATCCACCTAACCATTATGTAGTTGCGCGGCAAGATGAACAACTTGTTATATTCGTGAAGCCTTTAGCGTGTTCTATAGACGTTTTTGGAAGATATTAGCGCTAAAGAACTTTTGGCTTCTGGAAATCAAGCCGAATGAAGCGTTCATTTATTCTCACTATTACTTTATTATTGTTCACTTATTTAAATATCAATTAAATTTGAGTACTTTAGAAAGTGATAATTATTTTTATGCATTTTTGCGTGTGTAACACAAATTTATTTATGCAATGAGAAGATTAACTATAAGTGGCATTCGTCGCGTTAGCTAATTTTATTGATTCTCATATGCAACATACAACACAAGTGAATTACGTCTATTCAATGTTTACTCACTGCTGCTTCCCACATCCTCATATATGCAAATCACTCTTGCATTTACTTCCCCTTCATTTTGAATGCTTTAGCAGAAACTGCTTTAATTTTATTTTCTTACACAGTATAGCTCTGATTAAATATTCGCTCCAAGCCGATTCCCACTTTCTTTGACCACTTCCACTCGTTAATGGTTTTGTTTAAGGATTTTTGTTTCTTGAGCTCATATTTATGTTTAAGGATTTTCAAATGTTCTCAATCGTTGCATACAAAATTACTCCCACCGAACGTAACATTTTTTTCCTTTTAGAAATATCTTAGCAATAAAAAAAGTGCGAAGACGAAACTATTTGTTATATATTACTGTGCATATCATTCTGTATTACTGTATAGTACTGCATACCATTATATATTACTATAATAATACGAATAAACATCACTGATATGCTATTGTATAGATACGATAAGCTATATTAGCCATATTTTATGATCACCGCACTCGGGGTCGTCATCCTACAACGATTGAGATTATAACAACCTGTCACATATTTAAACTTGTCGGCGTACAGAGTACAGTCAGCATAGTTCCAGCACCTTAATGTAAGTGACTTCTGTGTCCTCTTTGTTGTTACTCAAACTTGCAGTATCACCTACACCTCACTATGCTCAATTCCTTATCGAAGCGAAAATCGATTACAATATAATGGCTATAGTAATTTTACGTATACTGTAATTGCTTATGCATTCAGAGTGATCGCTATATGACGCCACGACATATATAGAAAAAGAAACTATTTCTATGGGCGATCCTCTTATTAATGCTGTAAATTCCTTTTAAAATGATATGGGCGAATTTTCAATTCCTTTGAAACACCAATGTTCTACGAATCGATCAGATAATGTGTTTCACCGTATTTCTTTAAATACATCGACAGATTCCATATATTTCTCTTAAAAATAGTGGCCGATCTAAAGAAAAAGAACGCGTTGGAATTCCAGAAAATATAGACGTTTTATTTGTGTTATCTTTTATTAAAATTGCTTTCCGACAATACTGGCTTAAACATATAAATATATTCGTACGCGAAGTACTTATGAAACGATGTTCGTCCGATGTGATATATTTTCGTGAAGACCAGGTGACAAAGGACTGAGTTAAGAGGAATTGCAGAAGAGGAGGGGCTCGGAAATTTTGAGAACCATCGTCAGTTGTTGGTCGAATCTCTGCTTATCATCTCTGAGTCATCTCATTTATCGTCAGTGATTCAAACTGCTGAGAGGATTTAGGAATCGTTGAAATCTATCTTCCTTTATTTACTCCAATTAACTGCTTCCAAATGATTACCATCTTATTATTCATTTAATTAAATAGTTTGTTTGCAAATCTAAGTTTCATTTTATTTTTATGTTTTCGTTATAAATTTCAGTCTTTGAGCAATGATAAATCATTAAATAAATAAGTAAATAAATGAATAAATATTTTTGCGTTTCCTTTAGAAGACTACTCTTTGGCTGCTTGCTAATTTCAATTCTTCAGCAGTTCTTTCTGTCGTTTTTTATGCATTTTCAATGAGAGTAGATGATATGATTGCTTAAGTATGAGACTAATGACAATAGAACTATTAAATGAAATGAGAGGATATTCTTCCGTTGAACTTCTTGAAATAAAACTGAATGAGTTGATCTAATTTGTATTTCACTGCTATATGAGGCCATTTTTTGGGTGAATTATCTTATAACTGATAACTTCATTGTGCGGAAAAAAGTACTGCCAAAATTAAAACTTATTGAGTCTGGTCGACAATGCGCCATTCAAGTCATAAAGTTGTCTTCCAAAGATGAAAATATTAAACGTCGGTGGGTACTATAGTATCGCTGAATGGGTAAATGTGAGTAAGAACGTGTAGAAATGGAAAGAAATATACACACAGATTACAACTCACAAAGTGCTAGGGGAGTATCGAAAGTTTAATTTCAAGCTCGGTTGAATGAATTGAGTAAGCTTTTGTCCGCTTAAGCACATAAATAAACTCTTAAAACCAGCCCCATACTAGCATGGCTTTCCTCATGCGTCACCATTTACGGAAAATGTGATGACGGCATATTCAACAGTCTGTAGAATCCATAAAAATGGATTAACCCGTTGCCATCAGTAATAGTTGTTACGGCGAGCCGAAGTGAAGTTCGACCTCCATTTCTATCCCAACTGATCAATTCATCTACGTGTACTTTATAGTTTTTACAAGAATTTCCCATATACTTTCTCCTATTTCGCTTTAATCTCACTCTTTTATATTCAGTCATAGTGGTGAGTATACAACATGAACGACTTGTTGTTTCGTGACGTAAGTGGAGTCGAAGTTTAACGCTAAAACGTTTCACTTAAGCGTTGATCCATTATTTTAGTAAATCTTAAATTTAAATTTTTTTCCACATTTGACGCCCATCTTTTTTGATCATCCGAGCTCAGATTCTCCTCTGGTGGATACGAGTTGTATATATAGCCATCGATCGATCAAAAATGATACCCTTTTATTCCTCTTTCCTTCTAATCATATTCTAAATTCCTTCCAACTTCCTCACCTCCTCCTTCTCGCAATGTGTTCCCACTTCGCCGCTGCTCTCCCTTAGCAATTGCTTAAATTTGTTAAATGCTTGTTGAATTTACATGCTAGAATTTGTAATTTTTATGTGTAATATGCATTTTCAATATGCATTTCAACAACAATTTTTTCGCCATTTATTTTGTTTTTTATTCCTTTTTCTCTACAAGCGATTGAACTGCCTATGAAATTACTTATACTGGTAGGATTATGTGTATCGTTTTGATGATGGCCATCATACATCAATGGATAAAAGCCGAACTATGCTCACTTTTTATTCAGATAGGTAATTTATTCACGTCTCATTCCTGCATTCTTAACATCTAGTCTTCTGATTGTGATCTGATACTCGTAGGTTTGCACTCTTGAAACGTTTTTTCCAATATTTATTTATCTAATTTTGTTTCTCCCACATCGGGATTTTTCAAATTGATTTCTGCGCAAGTTTTTTTATATGTTTATAATGGTCCTGTTCTTTATTAGATATTTACTCAACTGTTTATGCAAACCTGTTTAATTTTCTGCTTTATCAGCTCACCTCCTATTGGATTTTGATAACTTCTTAGATGGGCTTTGTTTATTCACATGCTTCATTTAATTAAATACAACTGCTGCAAATATTGTTGGGCACACTATCATTTCATTCTCTTAAAGATGACTCGGCGATTTCAAAGGTCTGCATATTCATTTATTTTTCAACATTATAACTCCTCATTAAATACCTATATATTTGTTTTTATCGTTACATAACGTTTAATTATTTTACAAGACTTTCATTGCATTTTTTACACTTTGTTTCTTTTCTTGCCTTTTTCGTAAAACTTCAAAAATTAGACTATTCAATTATGAAGATATGATAAGAATAGGGATATTGGTAGTGATGTACTGCCGACGTGTGAATGTCTTACGAAACAGCCTTTGTAGGTTCTATTGTACGTTCTTTTGAATGTCTTTCGATTCGATGCAACTCAGTTTACACTGAATTAGAGTGCTGCTTTCAATCACAAGTACAAACTCATTGGAACGATGACTGTTGAAACAGTTATGTCTCCCTTGAATCATTAGTCAGCATTCAGACATGATGGCGGTATTATCAGCTTACAACTTATCTGCTAAAATTTGGGAAAATTCAAGTATATCCAGGACTATGTTGACCCTCTCTCCCTCCTCCCACCTGCAGTGTTCTCATTATCAGTCAAAGTGCTTTAGTAGATGAAACAGAAACCCTCTCTTCCAACTGTTGGTGAATATGATCACAAAGATTAAATTCATAGTTAAATTCAAATTTCTTTTCCAAGTGACATACGGTAATTAAGCAGTAGGCTAATATCGCAGATAACTAAAAAAGAAGGTTTCAGTTACCCTCCAATATTCTCTCATTATTTAAAATAGCAGTGTTAATGCGTAGGTCTTATTTGAAAGGTTTAAAATTAAACCTCCGACTGGTTTTATCGGTTTTTTGGTGTTTTTCAACAAAGGTTTAAAAAAATTCCTCAATCAACGAATAAAACAATCATATTCGGTGGAATTCATGAGTAAGTGAGTACGGCTGGCAATTTTTTAAACTGATTAATGTACTCAATGCTACGAGAAAGTGTTTGTTGAGTGAACAAAAGCAATACGAATTTTAGAACAGTAGTTGATGAAATATGCGCAGTGGTTTGCTAGCCGAAATTGTTTCGTCTCTCATCAATTTCTTTTGTCGTTTTTCCTTTCCCTTTTAATTTCATCATTTGTTACTTCTTCAAGTGAGAATTGCACTATGGCTGTTTTTTTTTCCGTTCGGCAAAAATTCTCCACATCCGATAAAATTCGATTAATTTGTAGAAAGTTTCTTCCGCCCGTTCATTTACGCGCCATAATTGACTTCTTGATAATTTATCTTATTAATTTATTTAATTTGTTCAACTTCTCAAAATAAAATTGGAAATGAAAAAGTTCCAAACATAGGGAAACGACTCAGAAATTGAAAATCATAGAAGAATTAAGAGTTTAGTTGCTTAATTCTCTTGTTTATTTCTTCTCTGTCCTCCTCAGCTCCTCATCGGAAGAATTTGTGGGTCTTCTGTTTTCAAGCATTCAGTACGTTCTAGAGCTGCATTCCAAATTGTTATCGCTCGTAAAATTCCCTCTTCTTATGCACGTCTATCATGTCTTATAAACGCCGCTTCGATGCAAACGTTTACTAATAATTCCAGAAAATAGGCAAAAAGTAAAATGCTAGTGGGAATTCTTATCTCACGAATCCATCCTATCCTTTCCCTCAGTTGCATTACTAGATCCGGTGTCTGTAATATTTCCAGAACGTTTTGAGGCTTATTCACTTCTTAAAAATAAATTTCGTCTCAGAACTTTCAAACTCACAATGACACTGCCATTAGAAAACGTTCAGCACATCTTCATATCTGCAAAAAAAGAATTGTTGAAGGGTCAACATCAAAAGCTACATTTTCGTGTATCTTTGCGCTCCATAGATATTTATGCTAGTTTCAAAAGTCTGAGCTTTACCAGAAATATAGCAAAAATATTTTAGGATTGAAATTTAATCGTTGTAATTAAACTACCACTTTTGATAGGAAATAACTTGTTACTCCTTTCAATGTGCGATATTTTTTTTTGGAAGTTGGAGAGTTTGCTGATTTGTACCTTCAAAATTATACCCCATTTATGAATAGCTTCAGTTCACGTTTTTGTGCAAAGTGCTGATTATAAGAATCTACCTGCGAGGTGAGACTCTTTTTGTGTTTAAAATGTGGATACGGAAATTACCTTTTCCCTCTCTTCTCGCTCTCTCGAATAATTAATATACCTCTCTTCCCTCATGCTTCTTTTCTTACATATGTTTTTCAGATTTTTACCTTGGAAAGGTTAAAAAATTACCTGACCTAGCTACTCGCTCAAGCTTTTATGATATCGTGCTCTACGCAGATTAAACTTCATTTGTTTTATTGATCATATTTATTACCCATTAATTATAGCGTGTAATAAAAATATTTTAGACGCGCTGTTTAACCCACAAAAATATAACACTTCCGTTTGATGAGTATGGTTGCTAAAAATATCCAAGAAGAGAAATATAGTTACTTAACAGTTAAGTGCGGAAAACGTTGGCATTTTCCGAAATGAAATGAGATTCATTCCTAAAATTCAATTTGCTCAGCACTTTCTCAACTAAAATTACATGTGAACTTTATGTCATACCCGGGTGCTACAATTGAAGAATGCGATTATTTCATCGAAATCTACTACCTGCACATATCTGACATTATTGCTTGCCTGGAAATAAGACCTCCAGTTGAAAAAATTATGAAAAGGAAGCATCTCTAAATGTGCTAATAAGATATGCGGTTTTCACGTGACCAGAATATTTACTTTTTCCGTTGCCATTATGCTCCTATGTTGACACCTGAGCTAGTCGCATAAGGATTATTGAGAAGGGCCAAGGTGACCTGTAAAAGGTGAATACATTGGCAGCTGTTTGGCACTATTCAAGTTCACTTATTCGTTTTGACAACTGTTTGTGAATGTATGTTAAAAGAGAGACGTTTTCGAAAAAAATCCGTAGAAATTACAATTGAAGTACTACTTTTAATTTCTCAAAATGTAGAGTTGAACTATAAGAATTTCGAACATCAATTGGAGCAATCAAGGAAAATGGTCATGATATTAGTCTCATTGTTGGCATAAGTATGCAGCAAATCTCTGAAATTTTGATCGCTGCCAACAATATATTAGTTTGAAATTCTCAACTATGTAATCAATGAAATAAAACTACATTGCCGGACATGACAACGTCGAGGCTGGGAAAATTGCTGAAAAATGCAACGGTGAATTATAGACGGTTCTTTCTGATTTTTTAATTAATAAAACGCGAAAAGTTGCCTTTTTTCATTGATCGGTTGTATAGCTGGTGATGTATTCAAATCTCTTGTGTGCTTAGGTGTTTAAACAAGTCTGAGACCATAAAATAAACCGGAAGTGCAAGAGAGGTTAGCTAAAATTGACAGAGAGAGTGAGTAAAAGTAATGAGTGATAGCTAGTATGGTGAGATGTTTTTCATTATGGAATTAATTTTACCTGTTTTTGTCAAATCAATTTTTTCCTTTTCGTCGTTTCAACAAGTCTTTTCTTCCAATAAGAACTTCCCTCTCTTTTAGGTTTTTTAATTCAAAAAAGCCTTCTGCGCGCCCCTGACTTTCTATAATCCTTTCTTTCCCACTAAAGCATTTGTTATTCCTTCGTATAGGAATGTCTTTCCATCGCTGTATGTAGTGTGGCGCATGTGTCGTGAAATTTGATCACCAGTGCCCATGGATCAATAAATGTGTTTCGCATACCAATTATAAATTTTTTGTTCTCGATTGAAATATATTCTATCGTCCCTACCGGTTTTTTCAATGGTTACATTCGGAAAAATTCAAGCTGATTTACGTTTGTGCTGCTGAGAAAAAGTGTTTGATTGGAAATGCCAATTTTTCCCCTGTGGACATCGTTGCAGTTGAGTTGCCTGCTCTCATCAACGAATATTTCATGTAACGTCCCACTTTACTTGATATGATTTCATCGTGCATAATCAACGTTTATTAATTATTCTGACGTTTATCCATTAGGCACTCACAACAACGTGTTTCATTCTAATTCCAGTATGACGTTGTATTGAAAAGAATAACAAAACTAAAAGATGTGTTGGGGGAGGGGAGGGGGCGAGAGGAGAAAAGATGAAATCTTCGAGGTTTTTGCGATTACTCGACGCTATCTAAGGCATAAAAACTTCGGATATTATATTCCCACCAGAAATTTTCAAAGCACTTCTCCATATAATGAATGCGAATGCTAATTTTTTCCATGATAGCTCTAGCATTTCACCGATCCACATGTGTTTTGGGTATTCGCGGTAACGCACCCTCTTCCTCTCCCTCCTGTCCCCATGATAGCTGATGGAAATCTAGGACGACGAGTTTTGGGTCCTTATGTCAGCTGTATTGGTTAAGGGGATACCAAATCTTTCATCATTCCCAGACCACCGACTTATCCTGATTTTTTTTGTGAAAGTATTCCACAGTAATTATAATGCTCCATCGCAAACATCAAACGAAACTTTCATTGGTGACTGCTTTATTCACTTCAACATTGAGGAAACTTTGATATTCCTACTGCTGCCGATTACTTCGAAGAGGATAAACTGTATTTTACTTCAGGAATTTCTTCAAACTGAAGACTACTAAAATTACGTAAAGATTTACAAAGAGATACACGGATCAGTATATTTGAGAAGTTTGAGAATAACCGTTTATAGTTGCATCAAGGAGGTTAAATGCGATTGGCGGCATTCATTTCCCTCGGGAACCTATCAATTTTTCGACAAAGGCCGATCTTTTCGCTTGATGTGTGCCAATTTCCGCCCCATTTTCACGTACGTTGTCGCCTTGTGTGGGTCTCATACCCTTAAGACATCTGTTGTCTGTGTATCATATGTATTTTTCACCTCCATGGATTTCTTCCTGAATCCTCAGTTACATTTAGTTCCCTCTCTGCATAAATAGTAATATATGTACATACATATATAAAGAAGTAGTAGAGAAGCCTATTCAATATGCAGAGAATTTAATTGCAACATGTAGGAAAACAGCAGAAATTAAAGTCGCTGTGGAGGCAATAAATTGAAATCAGATGAAAAAAAAGGGTAGTATTTGCAGGACTAAAGGCCGAAATGGCTTACGAATTTGAGAAAATTTCTGTTCCAACGAAGTTTGAACTAAACTGAACTATCTTAATTAATAAGTAATTCTTCATTTTCTTGCAAATATTCAGCAGGTGAAATTTTCATTTTTATATTCATTTCTCTAAAATTTCCTTTCTTTTTTTTCAGTTTTTCCGTCCTAATAGTTTTTTCTAAAGTGATTTTCTAAAACTAAAAATTCTTCATTGACTTTCCTTTTTTCCGATAGAAGAAATTGGTCTCATTCAGAAATTAATTTCTGCCAATTTCATTTGCCTAATTCCGCTGAAATGCAAATTTATGAAGGAATTTCATATTAATTGCTTTTAACCGTTTGCTTTTTTTCTTGTTGCACCATGCTCTCGGTTGGAGACAAAACGAACATTATGAGTCAATCGTAAAGTTTTATTGGAAGTCTTTATTGAAATTGTTGGAGCATTTTATTTGGCGATATCAGTTCTAATGCTCCCACTAAATGAACGACAATCTTACTTTCCGGCAAATCTGTCTGTCACCTTTCCTCCTTAACATCTACGTCTACCTCCATTCTACTTCCACTTCATTCCTAGCGCTTCGGTTTTCACTTTAGACCGCCAATATTACACTTTGCGTTTTATACTAATATATATTTGTTCAGTTGTATCTTCACTTTCCATAAAATTTTTCAATGGTTCATGTTGTATATCGTTTCCAAATGATAATGCAATCCTGTGCAATAGTATTTATGTTATTTCCTAACATCCCCTTTATTTATAAACAAGTTTCATTTAATATCGTTTATATACATATATAACATTCATGCGCTCTTGAGAAATTAATCTTTGTAATGATTAGACCATAAGTATATGAGCGGTGCCATACCGCATGGTGTCATGGTGTTTTGACGCTTTTGGTCGCCTTCCGTCGGCATATTTAACATTTACTTAGCGACATTACTCCATAACAGACGCGATGGCATTTTGAAAGGAAGATTAAGATTCCGGAAGAAAAGAACAAAGAAGAAATAGTCGAATAATTCATAAAAATATGTTTATAAGTGAGAAATCGAAAGTCCTGTTCACCATGTGTTTATGCTAAAACTTTATTCCCTAAATAACATTTTATGCAGTTCCAGTATTCTAGGCTTAAACGCAAGTTTTTCTTGAGCTGTTAGGTTAGAGGAATTCATGTGATTTACTCGCAATGTTATATTATTGGTTATTTGTGGTTGCGGTCGGTATGTCATCGACTGGATTTTTGAGAGCGCTTAACTCGCCTTCATCGTCAATCATAAAGATAGAAGGATTGCTGGAAAGGCTACATAGCGAGTGGGTTCACATCGGAACCGCAAAGAGGCTATTTGTGATTAGCAGATGCTCGGCTTAGAACGTTGACGTTGCGTTTGAGTGCATTGATCGAATTCGGAAAGCTAATTTGAATTGATTAGTGTGCATCTTCACTGCGCATTTCGACACCTTCTTGCTGCACTTTGCTGCATTCACTCGCTCGCATGCTTTTCCCGTTGATTCAAGTCACATATCGCCGTATTCGCTCTCTTCGATCTCCCAAAAATTTCTGAACTTGCATGATTTCCTTTCTTTCTGGAGAAAATTCCAAGGCACTTTTTTCACCGAAATTTTCGGCAATTAATGGGTGAACTTTTCCTTTGGCGGCACCGAAACTATGAGCTGCAAAACTGCAATGCTTGGAAAGATTGTAAGGGATAAAATTCCGAATCTTCAGAGGACATTTTTCGTTGCACCTCCAAAAATCTCTATTTACACAAAGCCTCGATGTGAAATTCTTAATATTTTTAAGGTTTCCTTATCATCTTATGGCAATTATTGTTCGAATTTCACGAAAGTTGCAACTTCCCCTCTTCTCTATCGTTTTTCTTCGACTCTTCGTAATCAAACTGGGAGAAACGAACGAATTGCCTATGTTTATTTGAATGAAATCTATGCATCACATTGGTTGCAATTTCCGTTACAACAGCGATAGGAAGAACGTTTAAAAAACTGGAGGCTTTAAACGATACTGCATATATTAACTACAGAACAATTGCTTCTACTGTACGAACTGAAATTTTTTCCAGGTTTTGCAGGATATCATAGCAACTTTATGGAATATAAAACACAAGTTCGAAATATCACTATATAATTCCAATTCCACTGGGAAGCCGCCGTGTTGCTAGCATCAGATTTTAATAACATAAAATGCGTCTTGTGGAAATATAATGCGCAAAGGAATGTATGCCTAAACAATAACTTTCCAGCAAATTTCGACCTTTATAATAGTTGAATCCCGTCTGTACATTTTGTGGTAAGTGGAGACGTATGCAAATTGCGGAGGTTGGACAGTTAAGTATAGCTTCATCAGTTTTACTTCCTTTCTTTTTTGTCACTTTCAGTGAAACTTCAGTTTCCAAAAATTTCCATCTCTTTCGCAATGATCTCTTATTTTTAGAGGTTTTTTCATTAGTTGGTGAAATAATTTTGCAAGAGCATCTTATGGCAGAAAAAATGCCTGAAGGGTAGAAATTTATAAAGCGAGCTTGCCATCAAACCATGCAATTATGCCAGGGTTTCTCCAACACCTCATCAGGACTTTCCTCTCCACTCCTTTCATCCGCGATTCCGCTTATGAGCTGGAGTTTTCCCAGTACGTCATCGCCACCTCTCTTTCCTCTTTTGCTGTTCTGTAACTCCACAAACTCTTGGGATCTTCGCTTGCTAAGCTGTATATTCAGTGTCTTAAAAGAAACCTAAATCAATTTACTTCTGTTTAGCAAAATCACTTTTGATTTTCCCAGCTGGCAAAAAAAGAAAAAGGCCCAATCTTGAGGGAATTTTTATGCGTTGAGTTGTTTAAGAGTGAGCCCACTGGGTGCGAGCAATCGATAGAATGGAAAATAGCAAAAGAAGCATCAACGACGATTCGTTGGCCTAGCCGAGCAGCACATCTCGTAAGCCAGAGCCAACGGGCCATCCACTTCTCCACCCTTGTCAGTGCCATGCAACGGCAATCCTTTTTTCGGGCGCATCCGACACATAGCTGGCCGGGGTGGAAGGTTTTTAACGCACCTTCGATAGATGCTACTGTATATGCCACTTCTGCTCGATGTTTTGAGGCTGCAACACCCTCTCAAGGCATCCTATTGAAACTTGTTGGTTCCGTTCGCAATAATTGCAGTCCTATAAATAATTACCTCCAAATTTCAGTACCCATCTCGGCTGCCTCTACAATTTCTATACCTGTAATAATTCCAATAAAAATTGATTTTTGCTTTCAGCGAGTTTTCTTCCTAAGAAGTATTTAAGTTTAATCATTTCCTAACCAAATATGGAGAGCATAAGTTCATCACCCTCACTAATGTGATGCTGTGAAATAATGAATACTGTCTCATTCAGTCGATTGTATGGTTCTCTTTTCTTTATGATATCAGTGTGTTTCTTTCTTTCTGTTGTGTGATATGGAAATTCGTGAAGCCCGTTATTTTCGCCTAAAACATATCTGTCGTTTATCAACGTAGTAAACAATTATGGAGCACACCAAGCTGCGCTCTTTAGTGCTCATATATATCTTGTACTCAGTATTTAAACATTCTAATGATCGTTCAAGTTCATAAATAAACTTAAATGACGCATTCTTTTTTCAACGGGCATAATTTGTTCCGGTGAAGGTATATCGGAAAGGTTGGAAAGTGAAGTGGAAGAGGAGGAGACGAGATGGAAACAACTTAGCATTCTCTAGCGTCACTCATTGTTTTTAGTCGCATATCGCTGTTAGTGGAGCATAAGCAAACTGCCTTGAAAGATGCACCTTCATTTGCATGAATATAATTGCGAATATTTTCTTAATTCATTTTATGTTTTATTTTCTGGATTTAATTTATTGCCGTAATCTCATTTCATTAATTTGTTCTCTATATAGAGCTATTGATAATAGAAGTTTCTTTTAATGTAGAACAATTTTCTATTGCTTTGTGCAGTAAATGCGTATAATATCGCTTCCTTTCATTACTATCATTTTGTTTCGATATGAAGATCTAAAAAAAAAAAAAATACGCCATTGATATGATAGAGACTTCGAATTGCATTCGTTTTTCACTTCTTTTTGAATTTAAGAATCGCTGAATTTTGCAAAAAAATGTCTCCCACTATCTTTTTCTTTTCCCATTTCAACTTAAAATATTAAGAATAAACGCTCAGCGGTTTTTTATAGTTTTGTCGACAAAAAATAGTGAAATTCATATTTTACGCTCTTCTAATTTTATCTTCTTTATGTTATATGCGTATAACTGAGAGATTAGTTATTTTTTTCCTAAACGTTTCTTTTCGTAATTGTTATTGATAACTTATCATTCGTAATGTCAGCATAGTTCATTTGGAAAATTTCATCGAAAGTAGTTTCAGTTATTTATTATCTTTAAAAAAGAATTCAAATTTATCATTACCACCTATGAAACATTAAAATTTCATCCATTGCATTCCAATAGCATTTCGGTCTTAATTTCAGGATAAGCGCAACCATCTAGCTGTTCATGAAAAGGTTTCATAAGGCTCACTGTCGTGAATTCCACTTGCATTTGAATATTAATTTCAGCAGGAGGCGAGGGGAGGGTGGAGCGGGTGGTTCAACCTTCCAGTTGTCCCTAAATAGATTCACCAACATAGCTCGTTGAAGTTGAACTTTTTTTGCCGCATTTAATAATGATTCTCATGAGAAATATTCAAATACCCGAGACTAAGAAGGACACCAAATGATATATCCAATATCATCTCCTAAAGTTCCTAAAAAAAAAAAAACAACTATGTTGTACTTTATTCAATGGTTACGCTAAAGCTTCTTTGATCGTTCAAAAGCTGTAATACGCTTTCAAAAATATTAAGCTAGAGTGACAATATTCTATTATATCGCTTAAATTCTCTCAAATTCTCGCATTTTTACCTTGAACTTTGAAATTAAAAAGTGAGTACTTGTAGAGGAAATTTGATGATCGTCGACTTTATTTTGATGAATTTTGAGATCGTTCATTTATGGGAAGCAATGTGATCATTGAAGTTACTTATTTCATATAATTCTTTAATGATTTATTTATTCGTTTGCTTCAACCCTAATGTATTCAACAAATTTATTGAAGAGTGCATCGTATTCGCTAGAAAATATGCCATGTTGTGCAATGCAATGCAGTGCAATGCATAAATACTGAATGTTGCTTCAGATTTTCATATGCGCAATTGCATTGATGAAATTGCAATATTACATATTACTTAGGCTGCAAACACATCAGAAACATTTTTGAGATTTTCACTCTCTTTTCTTCATCGACAATGAGGTATCTCTGAGATTTCACTGTGTTACCACTGCGTAATTGAAGAATTCAAAGCTATTTCTTATTGGAAAAATTTCTTTAAGGAATAATGATGGAAAAGCTTCGAAACTCTTCCGTTTGAAACTTTAAAAATCTTCTGAAATGATAGAATGTTTTGGAGAAAGACAGAATTGGTGATCAGAAAGCTCTTTTGTTCGTTTGAGAAACGTGTTATTCGATGATAAGTGATAAGGAATTTTTGTTCTAATCTATTAATATTCGATATCAGTGAAGGCATCGTCAGAGATGTTATTAGAGGTGTGTTCCATATAAGGCAGTAATATAATAAAAAGTTCAGTATTGAAATTTTTGCTTCATTATGTTTTGTGTTTAAGCAAGTTGTATCGATCGAAGCGCGTTGTTTCCTCATTTTTGGTTGTTGATTGGCCACCGAATATGCTATAATTTGTCATATTGCACCTGCTCAATTTCTCTCTCACCGAAAGGCTTTCCATGAGATCTTTTGGAAGCTTTATTTGTGCATTTATATAGCTGTCATGAGACAGAGCACATAACGAACGCTCAGTGCTTCCCTTCCGTCATTGCAATTCATTTCATAGATTATTATCCTTTATTGAAGAATGGAATTATTGGGATTTTTTTTTTTAAATTATCGCATAAAATGTATCATAAATAATCCTAGCAAATCTACTCTATTTTCTATTTTCTAAAGTATTTTACGAAACGAATTAAATTTTTCACTCGTTATTTTGCGTGGAAAAATCTCTTAGAATGGAATTGATAAAGGTGTTTTTTTCTGATAATAGAAGTAGGATATGATAACTTCATAGTAATATAGAGAAATATCGAATTTACGATAACAAAGGAAATTCATTATTATATCTTGAATAAGTGGTAACCCGAAAATTTTCCGCATATTTTTGGATTTATCATTAATTTCTTCATTTTTTTTCTTCAAATTACATCTTGAATTCCTCGTTGATGATATCCTGAAATTTGCATAGTCAGCGTACAAAAATACCCCATTGTGTCGTACCACGAATAGTGGCGCTCAGTGTGACGTGATAACAACGTATTGATATCGTAATAATGGGAAAAGCTTTTGTCGTCATTTGCCGTCATTGTTTAATAAAAATATGACTTCAAAAAACACTACCAGGATGTATACTTTTCACGTTGAAAGACCAATCAATACTTAATGTGTTTATTGTGTTACATTTTCGACCACAACTTCAGCTATTTCTTTAACCGTTTAAAGTGATTTATTACTTTACGTTTCTCGTGTTGGTAGCAGTTGCACTTGAACACATTTCCATCTCATTCGGTCACATCGCCTTCATTTCTGCCTTTTCACATAGCTCATAAGGCGTTCTCTCACTTACTGCTCTCATCCAGTTTCTTTTTTTTGTTGATATTTCACTTTTTCCGGAAATTCCTCATCAAAGGAATTTTGTCTTATGATGATGTCTCATTGATTTGTATCGTTTTATGCCTGTGTGATCGCTGTTCACTTATTGCAACCTATGGGCTCGGAAATCTGCGCCAATAAAATTTAATGATCGTTATTTGCACTAATACATCGTCTCAATAAATGTTTCTTTGCATTTAATCTTTTTTCCCCTCTCCTCCAATGAATTTCGAGAAATTAGTTGTCAAATGCGCAATTTCGCCTATAATGAAAGCGAATTAAAAGCGAGTCGAAGACAATCATGAAACGTTTATGAATTATTTTTCATTAATGAATTTCATTGGGCATTTAATATTTATGATTGCATATAAATTCTTTTCTACTGAAATTTCAATATGAAAATAAAAATTTTTTGAATCTGAGAGATTTTTATATATATTGAGTGGAAAAAAGAAGTCATTATTAAATTCAGTTATTTAGTGCGCTTTTTTCCCCGAAATCATTGTGGTTCGTTTATCGATTCCACCACTAACGTTTTGCATTGATTTCACCTGTCTCGTATGTCATAATGTTGGTGGAAAAATACTCAAACGTTATCACTCAACGCTTACATCCAATCAGCGCTCAAAACAACGCCTAACAGCTGCCAAGTGAATAGAGCAGAAATGCTCGTCGAAATAGGTTACATAACGCGATAAACAAATCTCACGATTTACGAGACTCATGTGGCAGCTGCCAAAGGCGACTGACTACTCGCAATTGCATATTGTGTAATCCAAAAGGCATATCCTATTCTCTGTAATTTTTCTCCCACCTTCATACTCTTACATCCTTTTTTTGCAACGACTTTCAATTAAAGTGATCTTAGAGGCCTTATTTTGCAAATTAGTGCAAAAATTACTTAAGAAAAAGATAGAGACAAGTGCTATATTACTAGCTTTATTTCATTCTTTTTAAGCACTTGATTTATTGATTTATTGATTTTCAACAATTGATCCATTTATTGATTTATTTAATCTTGATGATTTATTAACTATCGAATAGAATTTATTCTTTTATTTCGACAAAAATGCCGTTATTTTGCTTTTATCGAAACCTGTATGTGAATAATCGATTTAATTAATCAAATTTTAAGATAGTAATTTGTAATGGAATTGTATTTTTATTCATTGTCTCTGATGCATGAAATTTAACATTTCTCCACCATCCTCAAAACAAAGGAAATTTATGATTATCACTTCATTTTTTAAGAGAACTTTCATCTCATCGAGAATCGATCCCAATCATACTCTGAATCGGATCGAATTGAAATTCTTTCACTTTTTGTTCCAGTCGTCACCTAATTAAGGGTCGTTAATTATGCGATAATTCCCAGTTCCTCATCTCCTCATAGCTTTCATAATTATTCTTCCATAAATTTAATGTCTCTTCTCATTTCCGTCCTTGTAAATTCTATGTCTTTCATCAATTCTCTTTCATTGATAACAAAAATTCAGCAGAGAGCGATTTTTGTTGGGCGAATTGACGTACGTTAGAGACGAGCAATAAATATACGTTAACAACTGTTTAGTTCCCGTGAGGGTACCACTTAACCAGTAGTAAGGCAGATAATAATGGAGGTTGTAAGAGCAGATTGCTAGCGATGCGTACAATTTAAGCGAAAAAAGAAAAGCATTTAGTGCTATTCGAACAAGAGGCAGTAACTGATAGATTCGCCGATACCTAAGCAAACGCTAGGCAGGAAAAAGTTTTTCGGGCAGGATGGAAGCAGCGGTGAGTGGGCGCTTTTTTTATGGAAAGGGAGGAACCACTAAAAATTCTCTATTGCTGGTTTAAGAGCGGCGAAGTGAGAAGACGTAGATGAAATAGGAAGTTTTTGACTTAGTGAAATTTCCAAAGATTTCAATCTCTTGAAATGAGGTCAAATGTTTCAAAGCTATCTGTTCTCAAATATACGTAATTTTTGCAATAAAATATCCATAATTTAAAGTCATTTAGTATAAATATATGTCCTGGTGCGATATATGCAAGAAACGTTCGGGATGGCCTAATTCATCGGACAATCTAATACGGAGCATAAGAAATATGGAGCAAACTTTTATTGGTCAAAATATGTTAAAAAGATGCTTGAAAAATAAAAAATAGAACAGGCAGTTGGCATTATTTAGGGTACTGCATTCCAAACTTCCTCATAAAAATGTCATCTAATAATAAATAAACGAAATGAAAGATTCAAAATGAGGAAAATCAAATCGATCCATAATAAAATGCATTCAATTTGATACGTTGACATGAAATATTGCATAAGAATTAAATCTCTATGGCAAACTCTTCATTTTAGTTGTTATGATTTCCGAGTAAAGGCTAGCGAGCGGACAGAAAACACGCACACTTTTCCTTAAAAAGATAGAATAAACATGTTGTTGTCGCACTGGACTTTTGAGAATTAGAAGATCTGCCAAAGGCGGAGATAAAAAACCCTGGAATGATGAAAGAGTGATAAATTAATGAAATGAAATGAAGAAAAAATTCGGAGAATTGCGCCATCTTCAAGAGATCCATGCTCGCCCGTACGACCCTTGATCACTTCGAATCCTTCTGCTATGAGTTACCATTCAAATATCGCTGACGCCATTTAGTGCTTCTTAAGAATGAAAGCAAAAAACGAAGGAAAAGATATGATTCCCAATTGAGGTATTTATTACAAAAGTATTCGCTAGCAACTTTTTATACTTATTTCGAAAATAAAAAAAATGTTTTTCATGGAAATAGGAAAAAATAAAAAGAAGAAAATGACCTTCGAATCGTCGCTATTTTCTTTCTCGGAAGATTATCTCATTTGATTTCCGCTTATTTTTATCACCTCTTATACTTCTCTCTCACTTTTCTCATATAAATCAATCAACATATCTTCCATTTAACCAAAATATCTGAATAAAATTCAACCGTCTATATTGGAAACGCTCATCTCTTATCGATATTTTCAGAGTGTAATGTGAATCATTTCGTCTGTCCGGTCTTTTCATAACTATTATCGCAGCAAAGAAATCTGCCATTGAATTTTTATTTGAATGTAGCATATACAAATAAAACAACTACGTATTATAAAACAGGTTCCCGTGTTAAAATTAGCATTCACTGTGTCATTATATCTAGGCTTATATTTAGGTTAATATTCACTAAAATTTCGAAAAGAACGCACCTCATTGAGTGAATAAAAAGTTCTTTAGAAAAACAAATGTTACTTTTTCGGCTGCGGGAAGCTTTTAGCTTCTAAAAAATGAGAAAGTAAGTTTATGTAGTAAGTGATTTAATTATGAGATTATAAAGTTTATAGGGAATTATTTCTATAGAGTTTTTATTAGCAGTTATTTACAAATTATTACCAGAGAATGTTGAAATCTCTGTTTTTATTAATATATAGCAGAAAACCGATGATTTTTAGCTTTGCTAATGCGACTAGCATTTGTACGTCGAGGTAGAGGAAGGCAGTGAAGAGGTTCTGAAAAAGTCAACACAGAATATCGTTATGCATGATTTCTGTGATATTCTTCAGTTCTACGAAACTGATCAACGAACATCATTAAAGCGCTTTCTTTTCGATCTGAATCATTTGTTTCTTTCCCCTCAGCGACAGAAATAAGTGTAAATCAAACTTTCGTTAATTACACCACTCGGAAAAATAAAGTTGCTTGAAGTTTAGAAGAAATTAATCAAATGGAATTTTTTATGAGGAAATAATGGAAAATATTTTTATAAAATATGGTCGAGATCATAGAACTCGTATGTGTGTTTTTTTTTGTATTTTTTGTATTTATATGACATATTATCGACTGTTTTTAATATGTTTTTATATGAGTAATGCTTTGTGAAATTGTCCGAAGTGATTTTCCGTTCAAATTCTCTTTCGTTTGATCGTTTTCATTTCGTGTAATATTTCAAGGATTTCTGGAATTTTATCGGTCAGTATTAAATGCTTTACTTTAATCAGTCGATTTATCGCCCCTACTAAATTAACATAAAGCAATATGCATATGTTGTATATTCAGTTAAGTATATTTAGAAACTGATGTATTGGATTTTTGCATACTTTAGTGCAATTGAAGTCAGCAACTTGAACAGCACTCATAACAATTAATCTAGATTAATGCAAATTTTGGATATAATGGTTACTTGTAAACACTTTAACGATATCTTGTATTACGTGGCTGCCTCAAAGTTCACATATTACATGGACGAAAAGGTAGTTTATAGGGTCGTCTCATTGCTTCATTGGTTTATTCGATCGATACTTCAAGAAGTTATTTGACGATCTAAGTGCATTAAAGGAAAGGACAGCTTTGTGTATAAGGTTTTTTTAATATTTATGTTTTCTGATCGATAGCTTGAAATGTTGGTCATCAATGAAAAGCTATTGTTCGATTTTTGTTGCAGATATTTAATAGTCAACGAACGTGAGATATTGGCTAATCGAAAGCCTTAATATCATCAAATGTGATAGATATTAGAATCGGGCACATGAATCTTTTTTTCAACTTATGCTTATTTTAGAATCTTGAAGCAATGTTTGTTTGTTCTTTGTTCCTCTAAGCATTTATTTATCTTAAGAGCTATCCATCCATCAACTCTTATATCAACTTGAGCTTTTTCGATTTCGGATCGAAGATACTAAAAGCACATAGCGTTAAATTTAGAATGAATTCTAGAATGTCCGGAGTCTACTGGTGAACGATGTTTTCCTGAATAGAAGTCCTAGGCTTTATTTTAGCAAAGTGTGGGAATTAAATTTCTATTTGACGTGAATTTCTGTTTTTGTGACATTTTGAGCAAAAGATGTATTAATGATGACTGTCATCCGATGATGAAACGATAATGAATTGGACGGTTCCAAAAATTTCTTAGCAGTTATTCAATTTCAGTTAATACATATTAGAGAGAATGTTTTCTGTAATTTATTAAAAATCTCAAAAAAAGGTCGATAAAATTGCAATGATATCTACTTGAGATGACCAACACGATATGGGTTGCTATTTGAGATCATACGATAATTTCAGGATAGGATTTTATTTTCAAACCTTTTTATGCTGCATTTTTGACAGTTTTATTCCACTATCGAAGAAATTTTACGGAAATTTCCGAATCTTTCTTGCATAAAACTTTAGCCTTAAAGAAAGCAAAAATAATCGAGCGCCTAATGTGGGTACGAGAGAAAGATTTGGTAAAGAAGTGGCCGGATATTTTATTTCACGCTCGTAGCCAAACGATTTATTGCGCGAGTTTTGTCCCAGCGAAGCGACGCAATTTTTCTTCTCCTTTAATGTTCTGAAATGTGGCGTTGTAAATTTTTTTTTTCGTTTCTTCATTTCCTAATCGTTCAAGTCGTATGCTAATTTATTTTTTATCAAATTATGTATTCCTTCTTAATCATTGAATGTTGACTTATCTTTAGTTTTGTCATATCGCATTGTTTCAGTGCTTTATGATGGTATTTTGTAAACCTACTGTTTGTTGAGAAAATAATAAGCGAAATTATCTCGTCTATGTAGACGAGCTTGAAAAGTTGAGCATGAAGCTGAGAGGGCTTTATTCTCAAAGAAACTCGAGTCGCGAGGATGAGCAACACAATTCCGGAGAGGATGACGTTCTATTCGTTAAATTTTGAGAAGAGCACATCGCCCTGTGTGCTTATCAATTATATCAACGATATTTACAGAGTGCTAACAGGGAGAAGGTCAAGAAACCCTAAGATCATTTTGAATGGTTTTTCTACTATATTGGCGATCCAAATTTTTAACCTGAAGAAGTGAAAAAATATGCTTCATTTGCTCAGATGAGTATTCCCCGAACAGTTCTTCATCATTGACTTCTTTCTGTGCAATGCGCTATAAGTTATTCTGTTGCCTGGTTCTTTGAGGGGACTGGAGGTGGACAAGTGACCAGTGCACAAATGACCATTGTAGGTCTTTGCAATGGTCATCTACAAGCCATTTAAAATATAGAACGATGCTCACGTCAACCATGTGGACATAAACTTCCATACTAGTGGACAAACTTTTATTCTCTTCAGTGATGTTTTCTTCAAAACTTTATAGCATTAAGAGCACGGTATTTTATCTATGTACGTGCTTAGATATTTAATTTTTTAATTTTTTTAAAATTCAATTCTTTACAATCTCGGGATTGAAATCGTCGTAGAACAGAAGAGGACGGGGGAAGAGGCCGATGCACATCATCAAAATTTCTACTCTGAAGACCTCATTTTTTTAGAATCAAGCTGAGGTACGTAGATTTTATTAGTTCAAATAACATCTAAGTTTAGTTCCAAGACTTTATCTTCCCACATTTTGGCGTGAGCTAATAGTATGATGCCACCTAAAATTTCAATCTCTGCTGTGTTACAATTCGAAATAATTCGCTTTTCAATTTACGGAACTTTTAAGCTATCTGTAACTCGATTTTCAAACGTGTTGTTAATTACGATTACCTCGAGATTGATTCGGTGTTCGCCCTGTCAAAAAAACGATTGCCTCGAGCAATATTTGTGTAGTTTGATTAAAACAATGGAAGCTGTTTTTTGCAGATGTGTTTTACTGGAAGGTGCCTAAGGTACGCAGTACAGTGATCATCATGCAGCAGCCGATCATCTCACCACATTCTCGGCAAGTCTCCTGTTCGATATAATTCGAAACGGAGAATATCTCTATTTCACACCAATAAACCAATCAGGATGAGATATCAACTACAGCAATATTATATCAACTACTGCAGTCATAAAAAGCGTATGTAAGCTGAGGTAAATAGAAATGGTAATTAGGAAGTGCATTCAGTAAGTGCAGGATTGAGATGAACTTTCTGGCGCATTTTTGAGACTAAAACTAGGGTCGATCGAACAACGTAAAAATAGCACCAAACTAATTAGGCACTCATAGCAGGTGCAATTCGATTTTGCTGTTGAGATGTTCTATGGCAATTGCATTTCATCATCTCATGCAATTTCTTCTATGTGTACATGCTCCTACAGTCACATCGCAAAGAAAGGGAGATGCTCCCAACAGGCAGAATGGAATTTCCGAGGCGGAGAAGACGCATCATTCTCCGTTCCTAAATTCGCATACAAATAACGTATTCAGGATTTTAAAGCTTTTGAAGAGAGTTACTACCTTTGTTGCCCAAAAGAAGGACAATGAAGGAGAGGACAATTTAGCCGTGAAATTAGGAAGTCCTAAGGAAACAATTAACTTAATGGCACGAGACGGAAGAGAACTACTCTCATCCTGCTACTCTCTCGAAGACATCCTAACATATTATAGATCGAGCTCGTAATATATGCTGTGTGTTGCAACTTCTGGAAATACATTCATAAAACATTTCACGCTAGCCATCGCTTTACTTTAATCCAACTTTGTTATCCAATATATTACTCGGTGAACGTACATTCCGTATACATTTTAGTGCTCGTAGTACACCATTTAGATTTATCTCCTGCATTATCCCGTAATTCTCCAAACTCACTGTAGGTGCACTCATTGCAGGTGTCATCTTACTCCCTAGCAAATAACTTTTTTCCATAAACCCCAGCTTGCAACTCAATGAGAACTTTCGTGAAATAGTCCGTCGCCTCCACTTTACGTTTGTACCTCTCATAAAGGGATTTTCGAAAGCCTAGAGAAACATGCTTCAGATGAAATTTTCCAAACCAGCCTCCTATCCGTTACATGGTTTCAGACATCAGCAGATGCCTTTTAGCTTCAAGCGATATTTACTATCAAATAAGCGTTATTATTAAAGGGTTAGCAGCTTTCAACCTCTCAAAAGTTCCTTTTAAATAGACTAAACTTTAACGATATTTGAAGTATTAACCTGGGTTAGTTGATGAATTAATTGGGCCCAGTTTATGAATTGTCAGGCCTAGTTGAACGCTACTTTACTGGATGCAGATATGAGTAATGTTCTATCTGTGATATGGTCTTACACACTATTTTGCGGCTTTTACTGCGTATAAGCGATAATATTTGTTTGAATACCTGTAGAGTATCAAATATTTCAATTTACTCTTCTTTAATCGCAAATTTTCGTCACGATGGCTTGTTCGATGCTTTCATCGACACATATATAATTAACCACGAGGAAAGTAGCAATAGAGTTCAACTACAATCGTTGGACGCTTTTTTTCGCATTCGTTTATTATGCAAATTGCTATGAATATTTTTCCAAAATGATTTTGTGGATTTTTGAGGTCATTGAGAAAATTTGGGGAAATTTTCCGCTTCATTACCTATCGATTTTGCATAGTTTTTTGTGGCTAAATTCTGTGATTATCGCTTTTCTAAGTTTTAATTTTCTATAATTATTCGAAATGATTTTGTCTATTTTTGCTTCGTAGTGAAAATTTTTGATTCATTTTTTATATTTTTGTTTGTTTATATTTTTGTTTGTTTTTATTTCTATTGTTTTTTTTCTTTTTTTGCATACGTTTCTTTTCTATTTTCTATTCCGTATGAATTGTTTTCATACTTCTTAAAGTAATATTGTATTAGTAAATACACTAGCCGCTACTCATACACTAGCCGTATGACTTATGCTCAACATTATAAATAAAAGCATACACTTTATAAATAAATAAATATAAATGTACTTGTAAATGTAAATATAAATGTAGACATATATATATATATCTCTGACAGTACGTTTCAGTGCTCGTAGTATATACATTTATATACGTACATATACATGTATATATATACTGTGTTTGTAGCTCGAATAGAAATTCGTTCATTTATGAGCACTTCTGCATTGTTGAAGTACACATTTATTTGAACCAGTTATTGTGTCATGAAAGAAAGCACTAGCAAAAGCTCACATCGTTCCAATTCGTCTCTCACATTTTTCTGTTTGTTCTTGTTTTCCAAGTAAATCTTCTCTTAGTCAACAAATCACCATTTCACATTTCAAAAATTTTTGCCTCTAGTCGAATTTAATTTGTCTGCGAAGCTAATATTTGCAGAAATTGCTCCTCATCGTATGATGCTAACCATTTAGGTACTCTAGAAGGGGAAAAAGAATTTGATTTCAGAAGTCAGTAGATTCTCATCATTTCCGAGCTTAATAGTCTACAATAATCATGTTCGATTCGCCCTTTTTCCCATAAAAAGCTTGGTGGTATTTTGAGAGCGAATTTTTTTGCCCACCAACTCATATATCACTTTCTCGAGGATTTCCATCGTGAGCCCTATGTTGCTGGATTTAATGAAGGTTTCGAATTTTCATACATTGTTCTTCCATTCTATTTTTATAGAGAATTCTTTCGTCAATGGTTTTCTTTTTGTCACTCGGAGGAAATGTGGTTGCTATTCGCCTATTGGAATAGCGGCAGCTGTGTACACTACGTTTTGACACTCTTGCGCGATGCTAACATTCGTTCGTGATATCGTCATTCACTCTTATCATAAATTGGCTCACTTGGTTTCCTATTCATAGATGTTATTTTATCATAAATTATTCCTATTTATATTTCTCCTTATCAAAAAACTATTTGGATAATTTATTTCAAAATATAAGGAAACGTAAAATAATAATTGCACGAATTAGTCGACTATGTAAGCAATAAAAATGAATTTAAATACGAAGAAATGAATGGATCAGATGTGTGAATTGAAGGTAAAAAAACCTCTTATCTCGACATTTGAGTTGCACCACCCTTCCTCTTTGAATGTTAATTTTCTTGAGACATTCACTGAAGGAATTGTTTTGTCACTTTTCCTGTATATTTATTGCTGGAATTTTCACTTATTAAACTTAAGGTCTCTTCCTTAAAAAAGCAATAATTATATTTTCTGTCACAGCTAGGCAATGCAACTAGTGAACAAATTGAAAAGTGCTGCAACGCAAAAATACTCAATATTTATTAAATTTGTTGTGAATGGCATGAAAACGAGATGAGATGAGATGAAAAATACTTTTACCAATTAGGAAAATGTTGTAATTTTCAAAGGTGCGATTTTTTCATTCAACGATTTCTAGGTGAAAAATCGGAATAACTATTAAAGATTCGGTGAAACATTGAAGAGATACAGTTGCAACGATGCGTTATTGGAAAAACAATAAATGACGTTTGCATCATCCCCTAGCGGCCTTTTGCACTCGCTCATTCACTGCTCATGTAAGCTAAACATTCTTTTCTGAAGATGTTCGCTTTGTTTCAGTATGTGTATACATATAATATGTATATTAAAAATCATATTCATGAAGTTGAAATTTCACGTTGTTCATCAACACTGCAATCATTTCAACGAAGTCATGAAACGAAACGAATCACACATCTTACTGCTCAACTATATCTCATTACACTTGAATGATCAGCACTTAGAGCTGCTGATCATTCAAGTCTATGTTGTTTCCTTATTGTCTTTATCGTATGAGTGAACAAATAAATACAATATGAAATTTTTTTCTTGATTATTAATTCAACAGTTTCAAAAAAATTCTTAATCCATTTTTCGTCTACAATCTTAACCATATCCCACTTACTGCATGACCATATTTCAAATATCCTATTGCCTTCTGGTTAACGCATGTTATAAGTAAATGGTCTGAATTATAGGATAAAAAAAGGTCACTCTCTACAAATTTTAGCATTAATTTCCTATTCACCGTATATTTCCTAAAAGATGTTGATGAAATTTATAATTCACTGTGAAAGAAGGCGAATGATGGTAAGAGCCAAAAGGCTGAATGAGCATTGTTTGCATGCATAGTGCTGCATATACCACATGCACATACACAGATATTTGTTGTCACATCCTTGCACACGTGTGTTCTTCCTCCTCCTCCTTCGCAGTGCACTATCGCCTCACCGAACAGTCATTACTAATGCACGCCTCAGTGCTTTTAACGTTTCCGTCCGTTCGTTCATATTTTTTGCACTCCTCGTATCCCATCAAATTTCATCCACCTTTCGTACGCTTCACATTGTATCGTTGTTGACGTTTTCTAGATCTGAGTCTTTTCAATATTTGCACTTAGTTCATCACAGAATTCGAATGCCGTTAAATTGGAAGATGAACAAAATGCACATGGAGAGGGATCGACGGATCGACCGATCGCTTTTTGCCCATTCCACCCTCTCCTCCTCTTTCATAACTGGCCCATAAAATGCTTTCATGTGGTATTAATCCCTTATTTTCTCTCTCCTGTTCGTTCACATAAATGAATACTCTTTCCATTTCTGGGAGTGTTAGTACTTTGATTATGTTTCACTTTACCAATGGAATTCGATTATGAAGAAGTAATTAGTTTTATTAGTAATAAAGAACTGTAGTTCATTTAATTCTTCAATATTATTTTGCATGTAGTATTTGCAATGCTATATTTTCATGTTGCGAGCTAAATGCAAATGGATAACATTTGCAACATCATTGCAGAATTCAATTAAATCAACTGAGGCACATAGTTCGTTGATTGAATTGTAACTGAGGAAACTGAGAGCATTTCATCGATTCACGCCAACTTTGAGAAGCTTTATTGCAAATAAAAAGGAAATAAAAGGAATTCACCTTCATTCACTTTTTCCTCAATGGTTTTTTTCTGTTGCTTATTGAAGCAGAAAGCTCATTTTCCTGCTTTTCCTTGTCTTAACTTTTAATTTTTGCAAATTTTCGCCTCTCATCTCTGCACATCTCGGACATTTTGGAAGGCCTGCACTATACCATACTGTACGTTTGAAAATCGTATATCATATTAACTTGTGGAGAGGGGGTTATTGTATACTAGTGAGATTTTTATATAGTTGGGAGGAGAGTGGTATGAACAAAAACGAGAATCCTTTCGATCCTATGGCATATCACTAGCGTCAGATGGGTGTCAGTAATTATGTGACTGGAGGAAAAGAAATGCAACATATGTGAACAATGAAACAAATATAATGCTATATTATTCAGCGGCATCGATGAGGAGTTTTTTTGATGATTCATCGTTTGAGCTTCAAGTTTTTCATCATTCAACTATATTATCCCCAACTAATTGGTCTTTTCATTTGGCAAATTATAGGGAAAAATCCTTTCCACTTTTCTCTAAATTTCTATATAGATGGAACATATCAATATTTTTCATCTTCAAGTTTTCATATTTATCTTTTCCTCTCTTATAATCACTTGTTTCTAGCCATATACTTTTATGAAACTAGGTGATTCGTTATAGGCGGGGAATTTCCTCTTTAATTATTAGTTAATGAACGCTCACAAAGCAAAACATGTAGTGCTTTGCGAGAAATATTTGAATATTACTCTTGCTTCGTGGAATATTGGTTGTCTATATGACGTGCATCGAGGGGATTGCTACTGGTTAGGTTCATTATTCGACCGCTCGGTCATGTTCGGCTTTCATATTTGAAATTTTCATCGTGAAAAAGAGAATTGAATTGTTTAATTCCTCCCCCCCCCCCCCCCCCTATTCTAAGCTATAAGACTTCAAAATGTTATCTTATGGTGTAAAGGAATACATAGAAATTAAATTGAAGAAAAGAAATTAGAAGTTCTGATCACTTTTCGCTATGCGTCCGAATAAAATGAGAAAATGATACTAAGATAAATACCACTATCAACTGAAATGTCCACTACCTATTTGCCGTTTTTCTGAAATTCTAATTATTATTGATGATGGTGGCTAGTGTATATTAATGATTTTTCGCTATGCGTACGGCTTGTTATTTTTGGCCAACTGACCAACACTGGTTCCGCTCACATAGTTTATTAATTCATAACTCGTTTGAACGTCGCTTATCTGGTACTCAAAACGGCATTTTGATATCTTCTATTTCTGCGAGTATAATTTACAGCTTTCTTGTATATTCCACGTTATTACAGTTCTTCTCTTTGGGAATATATTTGCGCCTTTCAACTTTAAGAGCCATAGAATACGAATTCTAAAATTTTCATTTTACGTCGATCGGAGCATAAAAATAATGATTTTGGTGAAGATTTTCAAGTGTAATCAGATTGTTTGAAACATTAAGATATTATTATTCTGTTTATTTCACATATTAATGCTGATTTCTGAAAGTGACTAGCGAAATGAGTGGGATGCAAAATTGCTTCACAGCCAATTTACAGGGGGTCTTCCAAAATAAAGTCGTTGGGAGCTATTTTGTTGCAGTACGTAGCAATGATGTTTATCATTCTGAGGAATATTAGGCCCATTACTGGTCACCTCAAAATATATCATCGAATATACTATCCCACTTACTGCTCTACATTCACCAGAGAGATTGGAAGCATTTATTACGTGGAGAAATTTTGATAGTTGAACGTTTCCAACGAATAATATCATATTGCCTTTGGGATGAACGTTTTCCGAAGGCGGAAGTTGTTTTAGCTACTGTAGATGAAATTCACCGCATGGGTTTTATAATCGAGCTTGAACTCCGCTAGAGTTTGCTAAAAATTTCTTTTAAGTTCCTAATTATGCTCACTTTGTATCATGGATATATTCCCTTGAATCGTTATAGAATACCGTACTGCTGTATAGTCTGCTCCGTTGATTTCTGATATCAGATTATTGGGAAATGTCCAGAAAACTTCTCTTCGCGTAGCTTTTCACAATGCTAACCTGCCTTTACCAGCCGAATTGCAAGAGAAACTAAATTTTAAAACGTGCAAGATGGAATTATCCGCATATCGCAGACTCAAGTCTGAATTTAATTGCAGCCTTAGACAGGTTCCATTTAAATTCGGTTTTCCGGACGTCCCGCTATTAAAAATATTTCACTTCACCCACATCCCTCCCTATCCGCTCACAGTCGACGTGAGCACCAGTTTCAGCCGGGCTAAAAAAAAATTATAGCACATGAAATGTTTTGTACAGTTTCAAAATTCGTACTATGAGAGACAGAAATGCTCTTCTTGTTGATATCGTTAATGCACCCAGTCATTCGAGCCTCTAAACTGCAGCCGAGGCGTTTCTGTCTCCGTAGCACTGCTGCGCCTAACATATTGAATGCCTATTGGCTCAAATTGTGACTTTTGCGAACGTTTCACTTTCTCGCCGTTCATGCTGAAATATTTTAACATATTTCAAGACTTCCACCGAAATAAATCAATGAATAATGAATAAATATTGCATGTGATCGTCTACTAACTTCGCTTTCTGAGAATGCGATTCACTGCGTTCATTTAGTGCTTACTTTCTATGCCAACGAAAATTGTATTGTGAAGTATTTCTGTGGACATTAATTATAAATCTATTTTGGAATTAATTTGCACATTTAACTGCAGTTTCCGACTGGTGCCTTAGGCTATTCATCGACGTTGACGAACATAAAACTCTATTTGAATATTCACTTCGAGCATCATCTGCACTGAAAAGTTCCGTTTTTGACTGTTTCACTCTGGGCTAAATGAGTGGACGAACATAGGCGATGTGATAGGAAATGACATTTGACTTGATGAAAGGGCCGTTCAACTGACATCCAGTGAAAATCTCTAAATTTATTTACTGGCCTGTCGATTAAGTTAGTGTTAGCCAAATGAAGGCATTGGAAAGTATGCAAATTATTTTAAAAGTAAGTACGGGTTTATTTATTAATGAATTGCAGAAAAGCAAATAAACAGAAAGGCGCACTTATAAAAAAAACCTCAGCTATTTTATTAATGCATAAAGAGTCGGTGTCGTATGGGAATTTATTATTCATAATTATTACTAACGATTACAGAGAATATCATTTTCGATCAACAGCTGATAAATGCAGAGCTCCTTGTTTGAGCGGAAGTTTTTCAATTTCTATAGGCCGCCCTGTTTAAGAGCCTTTGAAATGACGCTGAAAGAGCGCAGTTTTCGACAGTGGGAAATATAGATTCGTCTCATTCTCATATTTCATTTTTTTGAAGATTCGTAAATATATGAGAAGACCGCAGTGGAAAATCTAAAATCGCCATTGAAGAATTGTTCTGCGAGATTTTTGCTTAAAAATTCCCGCTAATTTCTGGAATTTTCACATCTCTTTTTATTTGTATTTTCAGCGGAACAATTGAAAAAAGTAAATATGAAAAAATGGAAAAAATAACTACGTTTTCGGAAAAGATATAGGAAAAGGCATTTTTTCCACATAATACAGATATTTCAATAACCAAGATAGAGGATATAAATAAGCGTAACTTCGTATGGATTTTGAAAGCTCTACAAGAATGGAATTGATGTTTGATCAATGAAGAGTTTAGCCGCGCTTGTAAGTTATGTTGCTTTCGGATATCAATTTACACTCAAGCAACCAACGCCCATTATTCACCTATCGATTTCTATTCATCTTCACCTTTGGTTTAAACTTTTTTCCCGAATCGTTTGCTTTGTTTCAACTTATACATCCTGTTAAAGTTTCCGCAAAAAGTATGAGTATGTGAAATATGAGCAAAAATAGGAAAAATATGAGCTTGATTGCACATAACAAACTTTGTTATTGTCTATAACCAATGAAGAAAGCATTGCATCGGTCATCCAATACATTTTTTTTTTCTTTGCCACCAACCTGAGAAACCATTCTGAAGGTTTTTTCGAACCTGCACAACGAATTTCTTTTTCAGCTAATTTTAAAGGTTTTTTCTGTAGTGGCATATCCAACTTTTCACACCTTCTGCTTTTTTCCGCTTCCGCGCCCCCCGGTCATCTCCCTGCTGCAATTATTTTCACTGCCATTCTAAATGCCTTTGGCTTCGTTAAAACAAAGATAGAACCTTAGTTTGAAATAAACAAACAATTTTAATTACAATGAAAGTAATTTAACCATAAAATGTATATCTGTAGTTTAGATATATGCATATATGCATAAATATTAGCATATGTTTCTGCTAAATAGACAGTTGATATGCATATATGGTTCAGTTCTATGCAGAGTGATGTACAGTTCAGCAATGCATACGCTTATGGAGAGACATTCAAACAACGTCTACAAATATGTGTACATCTTTGATTAGATCCGATATGCCTCTATCGTATAGATAAATGCAGTCGTTTTTTGTGTGTGTGTGTTGAATGCATTTATGAGACGCATAGAATCGACGGGGCACATTTTGTGCACTAAGAAGCGTCGGCTTTGATGAGCAGTTTGCCGACGAGGATACCGTTCATCGCTCTCTTTAGACTCATTTCTCACTTCCGCTCCATTCATTCGATGTCTGCCTCCGTTATTCACTGACCTTATGTTTTTATCGCTATATTAGTGGAAGAGGAAAATCAAAAGTATAGCTCTTTTTAGAGATTTGAGATACACTAATAGGAATTCCGACTTTTAACCTCTCAAACAAAAAAAACAGTCTGTGATATTTTTGTTCCAATTATGTTTGAAACGAGGAATATCTTTATCGATAGATTCGGATTTTCAGTTGAAGTATGTAATTTTGAAACTAATACTGAACCACTTTCATTATCATATGTTCATTGCTGGTCGTCATTGCTCATTATCGTGTTATAAGTCCATTTCAAAAACAACTGAACTTGGTGTGGATCGTATTGTGGCAATTAACCGACCTTAGTCGAGTCGGTATCAGGGAATTTAATCATTTTCTGAATAAATCGTATTGAATTTTGAAAAAACTCATATCAGAACACTCTGTGAAGACATGGCTTTACATCTGTATTATTCCTCCTGAGTGTCGAAAGAGTAAAAGTTTATATAAGCGATAGAGGTGGGTCGTCGTACTTTCATTACATCGGTTGATTGCTTTTTGAATTCAAGCTAAATGGAAACAATCCATCTACTCTTTCGCCCGATTGCAACTTGTGCCTCATCGATTCGGCAGTAAGTGAAGTATTTCTGAAAGGTTCTCGAGGTGAAGTCAAGCGTGCTAGAAATATCGAATGAAAGAGCACTTTGTTCATTTTTGTTATTTGCTTCTTCATCTATTCGCAGTTTGAGTGCATGAATTCGAAGTGCTGATGAATTTCACCTGAATTGTGCTAATTTATTATTCATCCAGAGGTGATCAATTTTTGATGAACTGAAATTCATTTGCGGCATTTTCGTTCTACAAGCTCTGTTCTTTTGGTGCTTTAATTCAGATACAGCATCAATTTATTGCAATTGTTGTGCGGTGACTCTTCTGCTCGGTGCACCCACATTTGCTTACCTTTGAAATCTTCCGATTTCGTTTCCAACATTCCAGGTTTAAATTAAAAAATTTAATGCTCTAAAAAATATTCTCTTCTATAATATTTCTAAATGGTTATAAATGTTCGCACATTCAAGTTTATAAAAAACCACATGTCATAGTTCAAGTCGTTCATTATAGATTTATTGTATTTACTATACGCTCTTTAGCGGTCAAGCGATACAATTTCACCTTAAGTGTTGGTATTCCATGAAACAGTAAGATTTTTCAACATAATTTTTATATGTTATATCAGTGCTAGGTGAATTTTGACGCTATCCTATATTCACAGTGCTGCCTGTTGAGATATACCCAATAAATGCGTCATCCATTTTAGATCACAAACTGTCACTGCGATATGCACAAAAATGCACTTCTTTTCCTAACATTCAGTCTTCTTGATACGCAAGTATAGAACTGCAGCAAATTGGAAGGTAAATTCTAACAAGTCAGAAATAGATTAAAAGTGAAGGTGGTGAAGTTCGACTTTAAGTACCCAACCTGATTCCACAACGACAACATTTCTTTCTTAACGTATTGTTGTCAATGTTGATGATTCTTGTCGAATTATATGAGCAGATTTATTTTGCAGGCAAGGAATGGGGGGAGCAGGAATGGGTGTGATGATTCCGAAAGGAGTTGGCGCACCACCCCCTCCAGGAATGGATCCGCGACGGGGTAAACTGATGTGCATTAAAGTAAGAATGCTCGATGACTCAGTGGGCGTCTTCCATCTTGGTGTAAGTTTTTTGTGACGCTAACGATTCAAGTGATTGTAATTCTTCCCGCTTCCTATTCTTTCATTTGTACAGTCCGCCCTCTTTTCCGCTCCCCCACTTTTTTCAACTCCAAAATGATACGACTGTATGAGTAAAGGTTGCAGTCATAGATTAAGGAGGGAAATAGGAAACATTATTTTTTTTTTATAAATAGGGAAACTAACTCAAAACACACAGATATATATAAATTAATTAATTGATATATATTAATTAATTAATTAATATGTTCACTTATTTCAAAAGCCTTTAGCAACCTTTGGCAACCTTTACCAATAGTTGCGGTGTCCTTGAAATATGCAGATTTATATTGTCTTCAGTTGAATATGCTGTCGGACGGCTACGGGAGATAAATTGTCCTTAAATTTTCCGTCTATACAAGGACAGAGAGAGGAAACATATTGCAGCATGATTTCTGAGAATTTCGATCTATTGAATTGCCGACCGCTCAATTGCGAGCCTATAGGATATGCTAGTCACCACCTGCTGCTGCAATTAATTAAAGAAACCAACTATCTCTTGCACCACGCATAGAAGCAACAAAGTTTTTAGCTATGAATGTTAATTGTAAATCTACTTTTCATTTAAGCGCTTTCAAAGCAGAACAAATGTATTCTATTAACTGGTACACGTTCGTTCGCCCATATGTAAATAAATGATCTCAGTATGCAAAAAAATACAGATCGTAGCGCTTACCATAATGATCTTTATATAAGCCATATAAGCGTTTGTGAAGAGTGATGCAGCAGTTGCTGAGCTCATATAATTGGCAGCTGTTCTCATTTTATTTGTTGCACTTCATTCATTGACTGCAATTTAACTTCAGCTCAGCAATATCATTTTCTTCTTGAAAAGGAATATATCTTTCGTTATCGAATGCGTATTATTAAAATACATCAATGCTTTGTTATTACATTTACTAAAGGGGGGGGGGGGGGGGGAGAGAAGCACTGGTGAGGAGAGAACACTGTAAGGAGGGGGAGGGGTTCTTTGGCAGTGAGGAGCAAATTGGAGGAAGGGGATTGGGGGATCATTTTGGGTGGATAAGAAATGGCTCAGTGAACTCACTCTTACCTAATTGATGATAACTAAATCGAGAAGAGTCCAAATGTTCATCGGATAAATAAGCCTATTGGGGTGGTATATACGGGGTCAAGAGGAGGTGCTATCACCCACTTGAGGGCACTTCACTGCTGCTTTAATTACGTTGATTGCTTTCTAAAATGTTGCTTAATTAGCGGTTTGCTTGAGATATTTCTAATGAAACGTGTAGAGAATGGGACTAACAGCAAGCTAAATTATAGTTCGACGCTATCTTAATGAAATTTCAATTGCATTAAATATTTGAAACGAATTAAATAATCTTTGAAAAATCCTTTAAAAAAGTAATTAAAATTTGTGAAGAGCACATAAAGAGGGAAGGAAAGATGATAGAGAAGCAATCAATTTGTTTATAACCTGTGAATTTTTCTCTTATCTTAAAACGTTAAAAATCCGGTTGAAACTTCAGAAATTCTAATTTCCGTCAAGTTTTCACTGTATTGCTCTAATATTATTCAGTGATTGCCTTGAATAAAATTTTGCTAGTCGAATATGATTTTCGGTTTCAAAAATTCATGGTTAGCCAAATTTACACCTGGATTTTTCTTAGGTGATTTGTGGATTTTGATCCTGGAATTGAGAGGATGAATAATTTTAAAGTATCACCTGGTTGTTTTTGGTCTAGATTTAATCGTATGATCCATCGCTTATTTGTCACAGTATTACTATTTACAATTTTACTGTTTTACCGGTTTATCTGATATATGGAGCTGCTATGATTTCATGCTGTATCAACGCATGATGTGTGCTTTTCCGCTCGTTTATTATGCCTTTATTGTGGCTTCAAAATTGTTAAGTTCGTCAAGTTGATTATCAAAGTCTGATATGCTGAAATAATCAGATGCGATTGTGATGGAGAAATTTTATTCACGACGATTTCAGATGAATAGCATTTGACGAGAAAATAAATATTCAACAGCAAAAAAGACTCTGTCTCATCGGCGTTTTATGCTTAAAGGCATAATGGCGTTAAAGCGCAATTTTCATGCAAATTTGTCCTTTGGCTTCAACGTTATTCTATTTAGAACTCTCTCAATTTGCTATGCAACAGTGTGGTTATGGAATCTGCACGGCGTACATTTTATTTCTATCACCTTGAAATAATCACCTATAATATCGTGAAAAATCACCGTTATAAGTAATGGAAGTGAATTAATGTTAATTACAAATAGCGAAATGAAAGTATTATAAATCAACCTTTCGTATGATCGAACTTTAAGTGAATGAAATTCTGTTGGAAATGTTTTCTTGAAAATAGCTGATAATAAAGGATGAAATTTGGAAATTTAAAATTAAATTCGCTTTATTTATTTTTTTGTCTCTTGAAGAATATAATTTGCATTTTTACAATTATTATATGAATGAGGCTGAGTTGAAATCATTCGGCACCATATTTCAGCATAAAGCACTTGGCCAATCACTATTTGATGAAGTTTGTCGACATCTGAATCTACTCGAGAGCGATTATTTTGGTCTTGAGTTTACCGACTGCTATGGGAATCACGTAAGTCCCATATGAGTATATCTACTAAATTTATAAGTTATAGTGATCTTTGGCGAAGAAAAAATAGGAAAAGCACACTGGGAAGATCGGCACATTATGCGCTTTACCATTATACTCATTAAACGACTAATTTCACAAATGGAATATATAAAATAAGCCACTTTTATTGAATAAATATTTTATCCACCTTATCGACATAAAATGGAAAAGCGTTCGGCACAAAAGACATACTTTTTTTCGTCATTTAGTATTTAAAATTTCTTTTTATTTGATGGATCACGAGAATTAGGGCATGAAAGGTCATCTTATTCCTAAAATAATTCGCTCAAAAAACGCATCATATGTCCTCTGCCAATACATATGCATGTATCTATGTCTTCCTGTCGAATACTTTGAGTAACTACTGACCACTGACCACAAAGTACTCATAAAGCTTCGAAAACCATTGAAACTAGTGATAAGAAAATAAATAAGTAATTTGGACAATGTACTGTGATAAGAGCGAAGGGAGGAGATGGAAGCGAAATTATTAAGGCAAATTAAGTACATGAAGTTGACGTTTTAGTTGCGCTATTTCCACTAAATGTTTCTCAATCGCTTTACAGTGTAGATGAATGAATGAAAAATAGAATTCCATTTGGGAATTTGTTTGTTTTTCTTGAAACATATCGAGAAAATTGCAAATGAAAATAATTTCCCCATAAGAAAAAGCGAAAGATTTTTCAGTGTTGGCTCGATAAGGATAAGCCAATTTTGAGGCAAATAACAGCAACGCAAAGCGATGCACGCTTCTATTTTATTGTGAAATTCTATACGCCAGATCCAGCTGATCTTGAAGAAGAGTATACGAGGTAACGAAATTAATTTAGCAATAATTTGTTAATTAGGTGTCAATTTGTACATTTAAATTGTACTTTCTAAATTATTCATTGACTTCTAATATTTCATTTCTGGTACAATACTAAAACGAAAGAGAAGCTAATATGCTAGCGTTTTTCGAATAATTTTCTATTGATTATTACTCAACATTTATCTCTTTCATTCATTTTCTCATTTTTTCCTCTTCCTTCTTTGTTTTTTTAGTCTTTTTTAAAGTTCTTTCGAAAAACTATAATTCAAAACGCTCGAATCATTTAAATGAATGTGAGAAATTTTTTTATCTACGTAGGAAATTTACCATCCTTGAAAATAACGAAGTGCAACATGATTACTTTAAACGCTACGATCCGATACAACCGATACATGCCTTGTGTACGCAGTCATGGCAGTTTTGGTGTAATTTGTTAGCGAATGCGGCTAAAGTCATAGTTTGAATGACTGAGCATCAACTAGTGGATAGATGTTCCCTTGAGAGGGCATATATTGCCTAGATTTCAAAAGGCATCTAAAGTCTTGAAATTTCTGTGTATTTTTCGAATTTTCACGCGAGGAAATTAACTTACTGCATTTGTTCGTCATGTCAAATTGACTAGGTGGTCAAACTTGCAGGTATCTGATGGCCTTGCAGATCAAGCGTGACCTAGCGTCAGGTGAGTTGATTTGTAACGAGAATACAGCTGCATTGTTAGCCTCGTACATCGTCCAGGCGGATTGCGGTGATTTCTCGCATGAGGATTATCCGGATTGTAGTTATCTCTCAAGTGGACGTTTTCTTCCAAATCAGAATCTCGACTTCCAGAACAAAGTCATGGAAAATCATATGAAGTTAATGTAAGTCAGCATATGCTACTTTATGATTTGGAATTTTTTTTTTCGCTGACTCTACTATGCAAGGGCTGATTTGAACCAATAACATCTTTAAGGCAGAGCTACGTTTTTTTTCTCTTCGAGGATTTTGATGTGAAAACTTCCAGCGATCCACTACGACAGATCAGTTATGGGAACATTTATGCTCAAAATTTTCTGGAATTATGCATAAGAGCATCAACAATAAATTCAAATGAATAGAATTTATTAAGTTTCGATCAGTTTCATTCCTTACTCATCATGATGAATTTATCATATCAGAGTTGAAATCAAATTTGCTGCCGTTCATACAGAATGCTAAAAAATAAGACAGATGTTCGAAGAATAAAATAAATAAGAAATTCAGAAAACTGGTGCTGAGGAGAAAGTTGGAAATACTTAGTATCACTTAGTATCCTTACTACCTTACTTTCGTTTGGCATCACAACAATTCTGGAAGATCCAGGTCTTTTTATGAATTCAAACAGATGTAATTCCAAAAATTCAAGTATGAATGAACGTCATTAACAGATTTCTATCATATGTATTCGATTTTACATAGTAATTGATTTGGAAAAAGAAAAGAAAATATAGAAAAATATTTGTAATATTATTGCTTAGAAATTAATTTATTTGTTTCAATATCATTCATAGAGCATATCACGCAATATTATCACGAAAACAATAGATATAATCAACGTTAATAATTTAAAGAATCTCATTGAGAATATCAAAAAGTTATTTCCGATAATAGCGAAATGAAATTTTTCATTTTTCTTTGATTTTCAGTGGAATGAGTCCAGGCGAGAGTGATCTTGCACTTCTTGAAACAGCAAGGCGATGTGACTTTTATGGCGTTAAATTACATAACGCTAAGGTACTCATAAATATATTACTAATAAAGGAAATAAGCAATTTAATATTAATTTTACTTTAAAATTCGATTTTTTTTAGTGGCTAAATAGTTCTTATCGTTTAGCATTGATTAATTATGAAAATAATACCCCAGACGATTCAATATTTTCATCTTTTTCCTCTTCAAGTTTAATTATTAACTTCTTATCCATATACTATGTACGAACAGTCGTAAATAGGTCTAGATCAATGCTTAACTATTATTTCCCTGCCGTTACTACTCACACTGTCTAAACTCTCATCACTCATTGAATATATCAGTTGATTTCAATGAAAGCAAAACATTGAGAAGTTGATTTCCTCTCATTTCCTATTAGAAAAAAAATTTTGCAATCATTTTTTAACTATGCACAAATTGCCTTCCGGTGATTAATTCAAAAGTATGCCTCAGCTGATAGCATATTTGAATATTAATTTACTGATGACTAATTTGAACATTTATTGATCATTTGGTGATATTACTTGTAACAAAAAATGAAATACGAGCATATATATGCGTTGCAAAAAATGTAAAATTGATTACAAAAATATTACAATAATCCTATTGAAGAATATAGATCATTCGATGTGAAATGAGATAATGAACTATCTAAAGAGGAATTTGCAGCATATATTTACTTTTAAGGATGTGGAAGGTACCGAAGTAAGCTTAACGGTTGCTCATATGGGTATTCGAGTATTCCATCAATTGCAATGCGTGTCCACATTCTCATGGGCTAAAATTCGTAAACTTTCATTTAAGAGACGCAAATTGCTTATCAAACTGCATCCAGAAAGTTATGTAAGTGATTCATTTCGTTAATGTCACCAATATGCTAATCATTTTCGCTCTTACTTCATTTGCGTATTTAATTAGTGTTTTTTTGATCCCCAAAATATGTTTCGACATGTGATCAATAATGCGTGATCAATTAAGCCTTCTCATGAACTCAAAAAAATGATCAAATCCCAACAATGTCCGTCGCACAGTTGAAAATGCCTTTATAGAAATGGAAATTTTATCTCTCTCGCACTTTTCACAGAAGTGAACGTACTGCATCGACTGAATTCGCAATTCTGATTATCTTTTCCACAAATTTTGGAACTTTTTCAACTTCCCTTCGACAGTCGAAACAGTCGAGAGGAATTCGAGTTTCCCTTGGAAACTAATTTGAAAAAACGTTGTGGACCTTTTAAAAGAACATTTCTGCTTGTCATCAGATTTCTATGAAATATGAAGTTTTGTTTGTCGTAATTCATCGTTGTTTCAGCAGTACTACAAGGAGACAATTGAGTTCTCATTCGAGAGTCGCAATGAATGTAAAAGTTTCTGGAAGAAATGTGTGGAACATCACGCCTTCTTCAGGTGCAGTGAGGTGAGTCCACCGAAGAAGTCGAAAGAAGCACGTCTCTTTAGCAAAGGATCCTCCTTCAGGCAAGTTCCTAGCTTATTCGGGTTTCATCTCACATCTACGGTCTTCTTCTTCAGGAATTCATCTCATATCCGCGGGAAATTCTTTTGACTGATTAAAGCCGAATTTTTTATATCATTATATTTTTGGAAGGGAGAGATGCAGCTGATCATGAAATATGATAGCCGCGAAGATGGATAATAGTGATAGTGAACAAGTGGTTTATCAGCTGACTGCTTAGCCATGATATGCTGCCTATCATTCTACATGTTTTCTTTCATCATCCAATGACGACATACCACAGTTGCACAAGTGACATCCAACATAGCAGTTGAAACCTCCCACGTAACATCAGATTTAGGCTTCAGTGAACCCGATTTTATTTGACACTTAGTGATAAAGTCAGATCTCTTCAAGCGGAGGAACAAATTCGTGGATATTTTTCATTTGAAGGTACCAAGGCAGGACACAAAAGCAACTTATCGACTATGTTCGCGACCATCATAAACGAAGAGAACCATTCACCAGGTTGATTGCAAATTTCTTCTTCCTAGGATCTTTTTTTTTTCAAAACATAATGTAACATTTGCATAAATGAAAGCCTCCCACAAGTTCTATGGAAGCATTTTATCTGCGATGCACGAGGGAAGAGGTGATAAATCGTGCCTTGGGGAGGAAGTTAGTTCAAGCAGGTAAGGTGTCCGTTCTTTTTGGTGTTTATTTGAGCGTTCTCTTTTAAATGCTTGCTGAGAAATGTCGGTTGTAACAAACTGTAAGTATTTCAGGCCGATTAAGCCAGGATTATCGTCACGTTGTGATCGCCTTTCTCGACCAGCGCATTTCAACATCACTTCAGGCTATTCGACAGTCAGCGATCGTGCGATCAATGTGGTCGTTGGAATGCCATCCTCATCGTCGCAACTACCTCGGCAAAGTGTTGGTACTCGCGCTGCAGGCGGATCTATGCCGCACATAAACGGCCATCGTGTTTCGGATACAGGTAGTAGCAGTGGTTCACGAGCAGCTGTCACTTTTCCGTATGCGTCCTACTCAGCATCGGCACCACGTCCACATAGGCATCGTCCATCACAACAGAACACCCATCCAAGTGGTGCGGTGTCGGATGGAGAGCGTATGTGTATAAGTGATGCTGATACGAGTATCTCACATGCGGCTTCTGTAAATTCTTCACGTTACGCACAAAGCTCGCAATCAAAAGCTTTAGCTGCAAAGCACCACACCGCCGCTGTTGGCAGTGAAAGTGTTAGCGAAACAGAAGGATCTGTTGATCCGTTAATGTCTCTATCGCTTCCGAATGTGCTTGGCGCTGATGTGCAACTAGTGTGTAAAGAGTTTGAGCTGAAATGTGAGTGTCCACCGAAATCGGCATCCGGTGATAATTTCCTCGAAATGCAGCAAACACCACGCGAATATGATAACGTTAGTGAGGAATCCTATAGGCTATCGGATCACGAGCAGCGTGCTCTATCACATCCGGAAACGGTAGCCGCACAAATGAGTTCCGTATATGCGACTACTTTCACAACGAAGCGTGTTGGTAATGTGATTGTCAAGAGGATCGTCACAAATAGTCGTTCGACTCCAAATACGACTGACGATGAAGACGGCAGTTCCAGGGAGCCGAGGCCTTCGCACTCTTATGGAAAACGCGAAGGATCAGAAGGTCCCTATCAAGGTGGACGTGATTCACACATCAATGCTTATCAAAATATTACATTCCCATCGTCATATCCTCCAGGAAGTAGTTTTTATTCTCGGAAGGCTGTCGGTGAAAAGCGAATAGCTTATTCTTCTTCGTCGGCACCTTCTTCTTCTGTCGAATATCCTATACATAAGAAGCTGGTTCCGGTAGAAATTGATGGTCCCAATGTTAAATTGGATGATTACATACGGCGTGAAGAGAAAAGGCCTGTTGTGGTGAAGCCAATAAAACCTGACATTTACAAGAATCCGGTGCAAACCACAGACCCCACCGTTGTAAGCGTGGAGTTAAAAGAGGCCTCAACGGTGCCAGCCTCTACACGAGTTCGAAAAACACCTATTATTTACACATCGACCGGTGCGATCTTGCAAAAGCCGAAAATCATTCCCGACATTGATACATACAAAACGGAGGAAGCAATCTATAGTCGAGTTAGAGTCGCTCAGTCACCTGATCAAGCTCAAAATAGTGCGATTGTTTCTCAAGCACACTTCCTACCTAAGACTTATGGTGCCGTTGGTCCTCTACCTGGTAAAGTGATAAGCAAAGAGAATCTTGTTGTCACACCCGAAGGGCTTCGAGAGAAAAGGGTTAAACCGGCAGTTCCGCCTAAGCCTAAAAACCTCACAAGTCCATCATCTGTAGGTGAACAACCATCTGTTTCACCTAGCACCGCCCCTAGTAAACCTTCGCACCCCGTTGTCAACCTCCAACATGAGGAAGTGGAAATCATGCAAAAAACAGCAAAGGCCGAAACACTCCAACGACCAGCTTTAATTTCCGTCCAGAGCGAGGATCGTCCCGATATAAAAAAATGCCACTTGTTTAACAGCGACATTCCATACGTCCTTACGATGCGGAATATTTCTAGTGATCGTGCGACTACACCAGAGTCCGGTTTCTCAACTTTTAAAGGTCCAGCCGGCTCTCGAACCCTGCCCGAGACGATCGCCAGTTCAAGCTATGAAACTGCAAGCCTACTTCGGAATCGAGCAATGTCGCGTAGTCCAGATTCATTTAAAAGGAGGAAATCGTTGGATCTGGTCCCTAGAAAACGTTTACCGTCCCCTGGGAACTTTTCTTCGCAGGATCATTCAATATCGCCGACCACTCCAGAATCAGGAGACATCCTTGAATACCTGCTGAGACGTCGATCGGCTAGCAATGAGAGATCTGCACTTGCGAAACGTGGCAAGCGAGGCGATCCGCGCCGACAGACGCAACCTGTACGTTTTAATTTACCACCAAGTCCTGAAATAGAGCATCACAGAGTCTCATTTGCTTCTGAGCCAAACCTCAACGACGAAACAGTAGACAACGCTCTCTGCGACAACCTCAGCCTTCAGGAGGAAGGAAGTGCCGCTAAATCAATAACACACGCACCACTCAATCGAAGTATGAGCAACATTGAGAATAGTACCATTCAACAAGAACAGCAAGAAGAAAAGGTTGAGAAGATTGCGAGTGAACCACCAGTGCCTGCTCATGCATCTGAACCTGTTGTGGTGTCATCGGGACAGAAGGAAACATCTGTCGACGACGACCTACCACCACTGCCTCCTCCTCCACCACCACCACCACCACTTGTGCCAGCGCTGTTTCGTGATCCAATCCTTAGTGAGCCGATGCCTGCACCGCCCAGTTCTTTGGCCCCACTTTCCGATACTAGTATTGAGCCAGTACCATTCGCTGATGAATCTGCCTCATCGCGGACTTCATTTGCATCGAGAGAAGATTCTGGAGAACAAAAAGACAAAGATAAACAAACATCTGTGACGAGCGCGACGTTGCGAACACCCACTGGCGTCCTTTGGACAGACTTTTGAAGGAGGAACTATCTTCTGACTCATCAGCCATCCAGTTATGAGGAAATTGAAGCTGTGATCCGCTTTTGCTACTTGCATTTATTGTTGTTGTTTTTCTCTGTGGTGTTGACCATGGCTTTAAACTTGATTCATTGATTGGCGTTGCTCAGCTGTCCGCTCTCTTTATTATTGTTTTGCTCGGTGTATTTTTGTTGATTGTTTGCTTCGATTCACCGAGATATTTGCATTTTATTAGTGTTTTTTTGCATGTGCTCAGCATTCGGCTTGCCTGTGTAACGATTTTTTCCCCACGTAGAATTTTCAATATTGCTTTATATTAATTATAAAATTTCTTTATTGAGCGCTGAGAATCGGTTGGAAAAGATCGCTAAATGGCCATATCAAATTATTTCCCTCCCCTTTCGTCTTTGTCTCAATTCATATTTCATATAACAATATTAACTTAACTTAATTTTACTGAATTCAGTAGTTCCATTTGCATGAATTAATAGACATTTAACTGCATCGAAATTTTTCTCCAATGATTTGCAGTGATACTTTTTTATAAAAGTCCTTTCGAACAGAAAAATTCCGATTATGTGCTAAAATTTCCAAGTGAATTTCACAAGTCCACTAATCAATAAGAACTGATCAGTTTTGATGAAGTAATCACTTCAGAAGGGCGGTCGGTCGACTAGAAGGGCATTGTTGTGGCTTTTGAATTGGAAGCTTGCTATGCATGCTTTCGATGTAAGCTTCAAAGAGTTGTTGCGTCCAGTTGTGTTCCAGTCTGCTGACAGCTTCAACCTTTGTTCTGCATGTAAACTCTCTTCTAACCTCTTCATCGACATAAAAAACGTCGACAGTCTGCACATATACTATATATATATATATGTGATGTATAATGATGACAGTACGGACTTTTAGCAGTAGAATGTTGTGAAAATAAGAGCTTTATTGGGTGTTAGAGTTGTTTAGCACGAGGCCGCAATGAATGTTACATCTCTCGACTTGACTTCAGTTATGAAATCGAATTCTTGAAATCCACATTTACAGACTCGTCACGTTTTTTGCGTCTTTGGATGCATCTGTTGTGTAGGTTAGATTTGTTCAATAAATTCCTTTCATCGGTTAGCCATTGAAAGAAACGGAAATCTAGATTTTCACTCTCACCAGTAGCGTTAATCATTTTCGTTAGCAATGTTAATTCCAAATTTTCACATTGAAATTATTTCGATTCTTGGAAATTCTCAACTCCGAGCCGTTCGTAAATATGCGCCTCTCTGGTGACGCCCATTAAGGTGATGCTTAGTATAAGCGGCCACTAAGCATTAATTACCGAGATGCGAGGAATGACGAGAGGTGAGACTGTGTGACTGTCTCCTCAAAGAGCATCCCATATCCCCAATCCACTCCTGTTAGCCGTAATATTAATATCCAGGATTGTCGTTTGTTTGACGGGCATCATTATGGAGCCTAGCCGTTTGTGTGCACCCACTTGCCCGGTCTTCTTGATTCGTTCTCTTTCCCTGACGCCTCGCACGTCCTTTCCACAATTTGCATTCTTTTGTAACCAAGAAGACATTGAAGTAATAAAGCCTTCATTCAGCTAGATTCACAACTTATTCGCAGACTGCACCCATGGTGGCGAATATATATCTGCTTTTACAAATATCTGAAAACAAGTTGCTTGGTGCGTAACGCGTCGAAAGTAGGACTGGAAATGGGGATGAGAACGAACTCGCTCCTTTTTGACCCTTCCAGAAGTCCCGATGTTTTAATGCAGGGTGTTCTTTCCAAAGGGTATATGTGTGGAACGAGGAGGAGAGGTGAGGAAGTGAGGAATGAACAGGTCTCGAAGATTTTTCTCCGGTTCCAAGCATTTCCAAGCACACCTGCATAATGATGTCCACTAAATATGCCAGTCAATGGCGGCTGCCCGCTCTCACTGATTATATTTCTTTTGCTCGCAGCGGACCATCAAAGACACCAAGTTCTCATAAACCAATTTGGTCATTGGCAAAGCCGAATTTGTTGGAAGTAATATGGAGTCGTCTATAGAGGGAGGAAGGGGAGGGGTGCTAAAAGAATGACAACGAGGGGAGATGTATCCATTACGAACTCATGGCAATGCACGTTGTGATTAATCGTTCATTGTATCAATGTTGAGAGCAACTTCGTTATATTAGGTCATAACAATCACGTATATACACCTGTTATTGTTTAGTGAAATGTAACAGCACTGAATTTCAGCTTCGTTGGTTGTTTAAACACTGTTTTTTGTGGTGATTTTACCATAAAGCAGTAAGTCATTTTACTTGTGGAAAAAATAACCATTGTCGAGCCGATCTCATGGAAAATTCTAAGTGATATTCTACATCATCTAAATTCTATCCTAAAGCACAACTTTCTTTTTAGTAGTTTCTTTCTTCAGTACTAGCTGACGTTTTCGATGCGTCACTTATACATGAGTCCTGATTGTGAATCAATCTCCACTTTATGCAGTTTGTTCTGGGGTAGAAAATTCCACTTCGTTATAGATTTCAAGTTAATATCTAAGGATAATATGCGTTTAAAAATTTCGCCAAAGTCGACAGAAAGAAAAAGGAAAAAAGAGGAGGAAAGGACTCTGAATGGACGATTAGGATTTTTTAAATTCTAAATATGATATTTTCTCAGCTGTCCATAGTAACGAATATTTCATTCATTTTCAATAAATAATGAGGCTTTGGAATCATATTTGAAAGAAAGAGCGTTATATTTAACTATAAGGCAAACGCATTTGCAATGTGCTTTCAACGCATCGCAACTCTTATATAAGAGGTGATTTTGTATCGTTACAATATATAGTGCTACAAATGTAACAGTAAAAAACCAAATAGAAATATAGATGTCCAAATTTTTAGCACATTGTGGATGTGTTTTATTGAGTGAGGAAAACGCAACAACTTTTTATATATGGAAAATTCCGCTCACATATATATAGTTTTGAATACATAAAGGGTTTTTTCATTTATTTTTTGCCTTGCGAATTTATCCCGTATATGATCATTATTACTAACGAAAAATGTTTTTCAGTGTGTAGATGATGTGTGCAAATTGTGTGGAAAAATAAATGAGATCAAATATGAATGGTACTCAATAACGGCCGTTAGAAAAAATTACCCTTCGAAACGCATATGGTTCTTGAAACAGCCCCTAAACCTCTAATAGGTAATTTGCTTTACTATACGTTATTATCATTCAAGTCAAGAAGCGACGGTCGTTAACATTTTCGTGAAATAATGGAACAAATTTTATTTTCCATCTGCTTCGCGGTTATCTGAAGGTGCATCCTCATCTGTATGCTTTCGAATAGAGTTGGGTCTCATTTTTACACGTCCTTTATTTTATTTTGATTTTAGAGTACAGCATAATCCGGACCTGAATTTTTCCGGTTCGCTCATATTCGGAGAATTGCCTCCGATCGCTTCCGGAAATATTCAAAAACCTGAATGTATTTGATCTCAAATTTTTTCGTTTATTGACTTATCAATTAAGTTCACTGTGTTGAACTCCTTGAGGTGCTTCATTGTTTTCCGTATTTTGCCATACCACTCATGCAGTCTTTCGCATTCATCTAGTCTCCTCCTCTCTGTTTTTATAACGATATTTCAATGTTCTCAATCTGTTTGTTCTTCCTCTCGATTTTATCATGAACGATCATCTCATCTTGGCTCGTTGCCGTTTTGAAAAATTGTATTTCATTTTCTTTGCCAATAAAGTCGTATCGTTCGGGTATCACAAAGTTCGTTTCTTTTTCCACAGCTTATTTCATTTTCATATAGAATCGATCGCCAATAAGAATTTCCTATTTAAACAAATCCTTTCTCTAATTCCACACAGCCGTAAAGTTGTGAGATAATACCATTGAATTTGCTAAAACCTATTTTGATGGCTTCCAAATTTATAACGCCGAACACAGGTAGATATCAACGCTTATAGGTGCAGAAACAATTTCATACAGTGCAATTTGCATATAGAAATTTACATAACCAAACAAAAATACAACGTTGCAGTTTGTAGTAAATGCATAAAAATTGGAAAGATGCATCAATCACAAGTAGCCGTACCCCTCAATTCTTGCTAAAATTGTATTGTATTTGTTAAAAGTGCTTGACCTTTAAACCCAAAAGTTGGCAATCCCTGCAATCCCATTTCAGGTTGTAGAGTAAATGATTAGTTGGCGTCATATATACAGATTGGTAGACTTTATGACCACCTGATATGTAGACATATTGCTTGAATACTTGTAAGAGTTTTCGGCGAAAACGAAATAAGTATCTGTGGGATGGTCACTTTGGTCACTCGTTGGTCACTTTTGCATATGGAAATATAGAATACCACAACATTTGAACGCGTTTAACAGAAACAAACAATGCAAATTGCAATGAAACTCTTATGCAATGCAATGCAATGTAATCTCACTATTAAATATCTAAGTAAAAATGCAAATGTCACAGTTATCTGTTCACTAATATATGAAATCGAAAAAATTTATGTAATCGATTCTTGATTTATTCATTTGGTGAAAATATTCATTAACGCTAGCTCGAGAGTAGAACCGCGGATAAATAATGCAAATATCGATGAGGGGTAACTTCATCCAGTCGTACTAATATTCACGTATATGTCATTATGATTAGAGTTAAATGGAGAGAAAAGAGTTTGCAATATTATTGAATCGTTTTTCAGAGCAATTTTAGCAACTTCGCAATAACAAAGATAAAATGAAACATTAGCAAATATAATTTCGCGAAAACTTTACAACTTCAAATTAGAATCTATTAAGTCGATATAGAACAAATCTTTTCACATAAACAGTTGACCAAGTCAGATGGCCAGTTTATAAAATGACGGCGTTTCTTCTTGCCTCCAAATATCTTTTCTTTGAGTCAATGCACGTGGTCTTATGGTTTTTGCTGCATGGGAGGGAATGACTCATAATTAATTTCTGGTATTTGGAGTATATGAAAATCTATGATTTCGTGAATTCGCTGACCTGTTTTTTCAATACCATAATTCAATTATACAAGTCGAGGAATTCGATAATGCAGTCAATGTAGCCGTCGTTTAAGGTCAGCTTCGACGATCGGCATTTTTCCATCTATAGTCGTTGCTTCCGCATCTCTGTGAAGCGGAAAGAAACAATCACATTAAATCCGACGGGGATAAAATCTCTCAAACGCTGAAAATTTGAGAAAAACATCGAAATCTTCACTCCAGTTATCTCCTTAAAAAAATCTCAACCTTTAAAAGGCCAAAAAATTTTGTTGCATAATTAGTGGGTTTTTTTGAATATAGAAAATATCCAGAATGTTTTCCAATAGCCTCTTTGAATAGAAAAAGTATGAAATTTTAAATAAAAAGCTTGAAATCACTTAAAAATATCATCAGACTTTATCGAAAGGCTTTTTCATAGATTCATAAGGTCTTTTTCCATTTGATGAACACGAAACAACTCTCATCCTCTCAAGACTAGAGCGCTCTTATGATTTCAATAAAACGTGCTCCATCGTAAGATTAGCGTGCTATATTTTATTACAGAGTTGAGTCCAAAATATTATAGTGCTCAAGAAGGGGTTTCAAGGTGTTAAAGTTTTCAGTGAAATGTATGCGTATCAGAGTCATTTTATTAGAGTCTGTTAAAACTTATAGAATGGAAAGAGGAAACTGGTGAAAGTGAATATGCGAAGATACGAACACGAAGATTGGCAATTCGGGGTATAAATTCGACATTTTCAAGTCCAGATGTGTGCGTCGTTACTCCACTCGAAACAAATAAAATGTGAGATGGCCCCTCTGTTTTTACATACATATTTTTTTCAATTGAATAGTGGAATACTTGCTATATTTGCTACGGAACTGTTACTTAATTGTTACTGTTCAGCTGCTGAGCCGAGATATGTGGCCGTTGAGCTCAACTATTACTGTTACTCAGTTACTGAGTAGCAGTAACAGCTGCCTCTGAAACGGATACTATTCATTTAGATGCTGACAGAGATTTTATCTTGTAAACAGCAGCAGTAGTTAGCCGCATAGCGTTAGAAAAATTCATATGATGTGTTAAATTAGCTATGAAATAAGTAGCCATAACTTTCAAAATAAAGGTGATAGTCCAATTCTGATCGTAAGCATGGAGTGCCCACAGGTGTTACCTGTTCACTGTTGTATTCGCATTTCTTAACAGAGCGGTTATATCAGATTTCCTACTGCAGTATATTCATCATTTCTCTGTCATAGTTTATCAAAAATATCTGTTCTCCAGTCCAGAAAGAGGAAGAATAACTTCCCACCGTCCTATGGGATGGATACATTGACCCATTTAATGACAACTTGTGCAAAAGTGCAAAATGCCGCGAAAATGATATGTCACCACACGTCATAAATACAGTGGGTTTATTTCGACGTTTTATGGCAAATTTATGAGCCGATAATGAGAATAGCTCACTGTTTAGATATAGTGAATCGGCATACTCACGACTTGAAGGGAACGCACTGTCGAGACTACGTGCAGCTGAATCCAGCGATAGTGGCGCAATGACGTTCTGCGATGGGGATTCAAGTCCAATCCGTTCACCCAACGCTGCCGGTGAGTTTGTCCAGGAATACCGAGTGAAGTTGAACTTATATGCTCAAGGCTTATTTGTGACGCTAATGTTTCATTGAAAGGGTTTACCGATCAGGAAGAAACCGATGCATGCAAGGAAAAAAGCGAAATTCTGAGCATGCTGGGAATCATGGAGAAAAAAAAGTGAAATGCTCTAAGACAATTGGCGTCACATGGACATTTTGTTTATTGCCAGCTCAAGCATTAAACTATGCGAGTTTTGCTAATTGAGAACTAAAATAAAATATGCAGATTACTAAGTTCATATTTGATCGATCCAGCAGGTTGTAAACATCGGTCAAGATTCGTTTCTTTTATGGTATGACTACATAAAAGGCATGCAACTTGTTTTTACTTATTCAACGTTTTCATTATTTCTTGAGATTATTGAATCTATCAGAGACGAGGATATAAGATCATTTTATGACTCTCAAATCGAAGTTAGCAGACAAGTAGACATGTAGGCACTGCTTGTAGACACAACGCAGCAATTGCGCTTTCGCGAAAACGGATCGCTCGCTCTTAATGCGTTAAAAAAGAAGGCGATAGCGACTAATTAATTTTCCCATCTTTTTCAAGTAAAAAAGAAATTTCAGAATTTAAAAAAAATCATCCGAATTACACCTCCCTCTCTCTCAAGTGATGGCAGGTGCGAGCGATGGGATTCTCGATGATTTTATGGATCAGCAGCTGGGAAGAAGTTTCACAACTAACCGTAAACCATCCATCTAATGCTATCGTTTTTGCAGTTTCTTTGTAGGTTGTAAAAGTGATCATTAAAATGTGAAACTTTCTTGGAAAAATTTCTCCGCAAAGTCACAAATTTTTAGGTTCACGGTCGGCGTTCAAGCCCTATAATAATAGATCGGACAGCGTTGAGGCATCAGAATGTGCGATTCTAAAGTCAGCATGTGATATCGAAATCGAAACCGACGATGCAAACCCCATGAAGGTTCGAATATTTCCTCTATTAGTTCGCTAAAAGTTACCTCTATTTTTTTAGGTGATGAGCTATATTATTTGATTTTTGCAAACTTTTTTCCCATCAATTTTTTTTCTCTGCTCATTATAAAAATCAGTTTTATATCGTTCGAAAGTGTAAATCAACGGAAATGAAAAAAACCCAAACTGAGAGCCTTAATTCTAATTCGATAAACGTATAACTGTATTTTTATACATTTATTCAATTTAGGTCACCCATATCGTGCACGTAGACGCAAAGAGAAATGTTTAACTAAGATGAATGGAACGTTTGGATCGTTTCCGCCTTCTTTTTGAAAATGCAGATTTAAATTTCTATTCTTCCTTATGAGTATGAAAAGAATTTCAGACAATTTCGACGTTTTAATTTTGCAGATACAAACGCCAAATTCAAGACCCTATCATATCCTCAAAGAATTACTTATGACTGAGCGAACAACACTTTTCGATCTGAAATTACTCGTACAGGTATATTATCGAAGATGATCAATTAATCGAAGTTGATCGATTTTTTCTTCGTTATATTCGATTTATTAAACATAAGCTGGCTGATACCTATTTAATTATATTTGTCTAACATTTCCATTTCGAAGATATTCGGTAAAGCTGAACGTTACAAGTAACGTTGAAACTCAGCTAAAATTATTCATTATCTATTGCGATTAAACAATAATTCAGTTGCTTTCTTTTAGTTTGAAAATTATTCAAAGCGATATCCAACGGCTCAACGATAGCATTTCGTTATTAATTGCTGAATCGGTAAGCATCTCTTCGACGTGATCAACGAGAAACTTTCCTCTAAAAACAATTTTCCTTAATTCAGGATTTCTACCGCTTATTTCCTCAACATGTGCTCACATCCGGCAGAGCGTTAAGCGAACTTTTCAATGCATTAAAGCCATTATATGACTTTCATCGCAGCCTCCTCAACGATCTCGATACGAAACTTACAAATTGGTATAACGCATTTATAATTGAATATTTTCACCAAATTCCATATGTAAACTTTGAAAAAAAGCAAATTTCTGTTCTGTTTAAAGGATCATTATCATTATTAATTCTTACTGTTTCCCTTTACAATTTTTAATTGCATTTGTCCATCGTTTATGGTGTTATTTTTCTATTTATATTTACATTTACGCTAGCTTTTATTATATGCTCGTTATCTACAAATGAATTGCATAGTGTCGCAATGATATTATCAAGTAATTCACAAATTTTCTTCCGCCGCGAAACGATCCACTTTCTAAAATCCTAAATTTTCATTACTTCAATTCCAGTTTACTTGTTATTGTTGAAGTGAGCAATATGGGTTTAGTGACAGCGTTACACGGTACTCCAGTGAAGCATAAAACAAACTGAAATTAAGGGAAAGCTCAATGGGAAATTGCAAAGGAAACACAAATTCGGATCAGTTACGTGTCGGTGATCTTCTTCTATGCGCTGTTCACAACGCACTTCATCAATATCGGTTATCACGTTTCACATGAATTAATAGTGATATTAAATGAACTCTATTTTATAGCAGCAAAAAGTATGCTTATAGGCACTTACTTCTATGAGGAGAGAAGAAGGGAAAGTGGGAAGAAGGGAATCGGAGGACGATATTTTGACGGTTACCTTTAATTGAGGAAATGCTCATCAGCATCAGTGATCAGCAACTACTATACTAACAACTGTTTCATGTAGTGCTGAGGTGATATGCTGCCAAATCGGCAGCATATTTTACAATATGCGAGAAAAAAAATTTGGGCGAGCGGTGGGGAGAAAGGTTTACTACATTATCGAAGATTATGATAGCTCCTAATTTTTAGCTCGTTTGTGCAACAAATGCCCATTTTCTTGGCAGCTATTGACGAACTTAGTCGAACGAATCAAGCATTCGCCAATGCCCTCAGGTAGGAATTTCAATCGTTATTTTTTGCCTTCCTTCAGAAATATATCAATATATGTGACAGCATTTTATTCCATCATTTCTTACTTTCATGATTATCATTTAGTATTTCTGTTAATCCCAATATTAGCACTAATATTCTTCAAATATTTAATTTCACTTTTTTTATTATACATATGGTCGACGAGATTTGCAAGAAATAGAAATAGCATGCAGCAATTAAAGACCTCCGGCCATTTTAGATTTGAATTTAAATATGGATCTTAAACGAAGACCCTTTCGCTCAGACATTATAGATTATCTTACACTCAAAACAACTTATTGGTAGCAAAGAACTCTAAATGTATTATGCGAATAATATCCATTGATTTCATCTATGGTATATTACTATGAATGATAACTGTTATTATTGCGTTAAATTCTGAGTAAGAGACGAATGTTGTTTACCTCTAAACTCGCAATAAATCTTCGAAGCGTTTGAAAAAGAACCAGAATCTTGAAACATTAACTACTTACTAGATGTTCTTGAATAAAATATACCCCACATCTCTCATCTTCTTCAAAAACTGAAAAAGGAAAACTTCCGGTCGAATAGTTTGATATGAAAATTTTTATTAAATCCATATCTATTGTGAGTTTTGCTCAAAGTGATATAGCATCTTAGTTGTATCGTTTCACGTGCAGTTAAAGAGGAGAAAAGTGAAAAAATAAAAGATTTCAAGATCAATGGAAGAAGAACCATTCTGCTATCTTGCGATTAATCACCTTATGCTCAAGGTGGCAAATCGAATGGTCGCATGGCAGAATGTAAGGATTGCACACTCCATTAATTTTTTTAAAAAAATGTGTTTTATAAATCTAAATGGTTATTTGACTAGTGTCGGTTGGTCGTACTCTTCCAGCTTAAAAATAGTCAACGAGTAGAAGTTAAAAAGTTTTGTGGTACACTATACGATAATAACCACATTTTTCAATTTTCATATTGGCCAACATCTAAAAGACCTGTACAAGCCAGCTATGCCTATACATTGTGTACTTCTAGTGGCCATTGGATTTCTATTTCATGGCGATCGGATTACCGTCAAGCATTTAAAAAAATAGGCCAATCTTTATTTATAGGGGTACTTGAAAGGGAAAAAGGATGGAAGAAATTGTTTCTATATCTACTATCTTTTTTTAGCTATTTGTTTCAATTATTGGTTTAATGAGCACGATTGCAAAGGCACATATTGTTGCAACTTCCTTGGTGTGTTTTCCCATCCGAATATTACCTACGCCATTTAGCATTGGCATAAATCTTCCATTATTTTACGTAATGAAGGAAAAGTGCGGTATTTCATTGAATAAATAATCGATTACTATTTAGAAATGTAAATACATTGGGATCAACTGTCTTAATGTGTCACTCTATATGTCCATTAAAATATTTAACTTAGTTCAATTTAATTCGGTGATTGGAACCTGGAGGTAATAGCAAGATCACTTCCCAGTTGTTGCAGATTCTTGGTCGGATGGTGGCTGCTTTATTGGAGGAGGGCACCGATACCGCTGGTGCATCTCAGTTGAGCAACTCACGAGTGGCCCTTGAGAAGGTCGGTATAGAGGGGCGATGCCAAAAGATTTGCTGAAACTTTAAAATATATCAGTGGCATTTTACCAATATAATACCAAAATAACTAACATTTTCTTACAATAAACACATAGGCAGAAAGAAAATTTATATAAGTGGAATAAATATCTGTTGCGTGGATTATGAGTGGGGGGTACATAAGAGACCATGTGTAAATGTTTCGCTGCAACTATGAATTTTTTCACTAAAAAATTGGAGATAAGTATAACAGTTATTTTGTAGTCTTTCCCGCGAAAAAAGGCAAACAGTGGCGCATATCATTAATAACAATTATGTACCATAAAACAGCACAAAAGGTTCTCTAAATAGGAGGGAGGCATAGATGCGAGTATCGCCTCACAACGTGGAGCGATCATCGCTACCGATCCCTGCACTCATCCCTCCCTCCTCCTCAGTCTCTCTCCGATGTGCATATTTTTGAAAAGAATTTAGTTTTTGATAGTAAATGTTTATTGTTCGTCTCGTCTTCCATTCACATAAAAATCAGTTCGATACTCACGAGTTAACATAATGTGGAGAAATTAGCAGCAGAGTCATTATTTATGCATATTTACACAGGCAGAGAACTAAGTAGACAGATATATATCATTCTATCATCAGGTCGCGTCATTCAATTCGGAAACTGAACTAACACGCGATGGATTGGCGAATTTTGTGAAACTTGTTGAGCTGGAGAAGGAACTGAATGGTATCGACAATCTCGTTCAACCAAACAGAGTTGGTTTCTACCAAATTGAATGGTTTTTTCTTTGTGTTTCGGCGCTTACTAATTTCCTTTATTGGCAACAAATATTTCGGCTCGTAAGCCGTCATATAAAGAGAATGGCTTCTTTTAGATTTCAAGAAATACATTGAGCTCATTTCATTCTCTTAATAAATTCCTTTCCTATTACACCTAAATGTCAGAATTTTATGGATATCTTAGCCATAACCGTAGTAAGAATAGTCTCTAAGAAATTGTTGGGAGCGATTTTTAGGCGCTTTACAATTTCTTCAGCGATGAAATTTTCTTGCCAAATGATATTAATTATAAAGGTTTTTCTCTTAATATGCGTCAGTAAAATTTTTCCGATTCATCTCACTTTCACATCGATTCTTCTTAATGTTGGAAGTGGAATGCTACTGAAGGTGGTTGCATGATCGGATTGGCCAGAGGATATGTCGCAAAGGAAGAGCAGCTTTCGATGTCAGCCGGAAATTCATAACATTGCCACCATTCGACAGCTCCCTTCTAGGCAACGCCTGATATTTCTACTTCAACGATGCAGTAAAAAACACGGAAACCTGAGTTCTGTCTTATCGCCTATTTGTGATAAAATTTGCACTTCGCACTTAAATTATCAAAAAGATCATCCGTGGATCAAGGTGAACTGGCAGTATCCAGTATGAAGTTCGCTGTTAGTAATATCGAGTAATATATCAGTATATATGCATGTTCAGAAGTTCGTACGTGAAGGGTGGCTTCGTCGCTGGAGCAACAAAGGTCTCGTGCCACGCCTTTTTGTCCTCTTCAGTGATTCCTTGATTTATGCCTACCGATCTCATGGCAATAGTTTCACTATCAATGGTTTCTTACCGATCCGAGCTATGCTCGTAAGTTTTACTCGAACAGCTAACAATTACAGACACCTCAAAAATATTTCATTACTTACTAAATAATTGTTTAATTTTTGATAGTTGATTACTTAATGAAGTAGACCAATAACTCTAATTTTTTCTTCCACTCAAGTATTTACATATTCACGAAAGCCTATCGGCAAATAGTAATTTGTGAGATCAACGGCACAGCACTGAGCACATCTTCAAAGCTTATAGATAAAATACCATTTATCGCTATAGATGGAATGCTATGCTACTATACGAGTTGTTGCGCTTTTATGTATTTCAAGAGCGAAGAATGAAAAATAAATAAGAAATATGTTTGTTATGCTTCGCAAATATCGACTGAGTGAGCCAATTTTACGTCAACTAACCTAGAGTAAATGCTTCATGGTAAGTAGTAATAATTTAGCTTTTTGTTTATGCTTCTCTTTTCAGCTTTTATTTATTTATTCATAAAGTTATACTAACTTTTATTTAGTTATTCCTGCGAAAATTCCGCCCTTAGGTCAAAATTTTCTTTTCGAAATTCTTTCTTCCATGAAATCCTCATAATTACATGAAAATATTTGAAGCGATCAATCTATTTGCTACAGGTAAGATTAGTTACCTGTAGAATTCATAAGGACTTTCAATATAAATATTTGCAATGAGTTTTTATTGTTTAGTTCGAGGATGGTGATGCGTATCATGTAACCAATGATCCGACGCTTTGTCTTACAATTTATGGTGGTAATCGTTCGTTGGTTTTATCGGCAAATTCCACCGCTATTAAAGATCTTTGGTTAGAAGAAATAGCAAAAGCGTCACGTATCGCTAAAGAAACAAAAATCGAACAACTTCCTCGAAGTGCATCAATTAAACCTGCAAGTAAATCCTTACCTTTCGCTTTATTGTTAAGACTTTCGGCTGTTTCAAAAGAATCTTTTATAGAGCCACATTTAATAATGTGCGGGTGAGAAGAGGGCGAATGAGGGAGACCGCGAGAGAATATCAAGAAATTAAGTTATCAGAGCTGAAAATTTTGTGGCCGTTATCTCACCATCATGCAAATAGATTATAAAAAGGTTTTTAGCCGTAAATAATTTGTAGAACTTATCAGCGAGGAATGCAGAGGTGGCGGAGGATGCAAATAACTCCGGTACGGGGTCAGATTTATTACCGTTTTCACACTAGACTTCCCGAATGATTTCTATAAGAATTGTGAGGCATATTGGTCAAACCGTGAATATGCTCGTGATCACTCCAAATTACCAAATTTTTCACGGTTCATATATAGGAGGATGATGTCGAGTAACAGCCAATAAGGAGTGTTTAATGCAAGAAAAATTGCCACAGCTTACATCCTTAAACATATTGTGATATCAAGGGTGGCAGACTTTCACAGTTGACAATTTGGTTCACCTTCACCTATTTCTGTTTTTTCCAAGAACAACTACGAATAAATTCGGATTTCTTTTCAATTAATTTTCAATTTTTCATTTCAAATAGGCTTTTTTAGCGTGTTTTCAATGAAATTCTCCAAATCGATGATTCATTAAATATACTGGGGCTTATACACCGTACCATAAAGAATTCTATTTAGTCGTTATAGTGTTTCATTTGAACGACACATAAAAGTGACCTTGAGAGTTACTAATCAACTGAAAATTCTCAAGTCAGCTGGAAAGTTCATTATTCTCAAATCCAGTTGTGTTGATGAGTTAACTATCGAGCCGAACAACTAAAAGCCCGTCCAGAAATTTCATCAAAATCAAACTCACTGTCCTCGAAAGAGCCAATTTTTGACGAATTTGCGCGCGAGTAGTACCTTAATCAATTGCTTCTGCTATCTTAAATTATTATAATAAATAAAACTTCAAAAAAAGAATTACGAACTGCAATTTTTATTCGCACTTTTATTGGTAAACACCGTATAGATCTTCTTGTAAAAAATACCGAATATCCTATCAACCTGAAGATAATCCACGAATGTTTTAGTGACGGAATAAAAGGTTGCTTCCGGTTTTGGATTCGAGAAAGGGAAAGAAACATTCTGATGATTATCAGAGTCGCGTTCGTCGATTGTGTCTTATCTCTTAGTTGAATTTGTTTCGGTGCTAATTTCGTTTCCTCTTAAAGGTTTTCAGTTTCAGAAATTCACTAATATTAAATAATAGAACAAAACAAAGAGCAGATGAATCTACGAGGAAAGATTTCTCGCAAAAGAACGACCTAAAGAAGAAAAGGATGGAGCAATTGCCCGCGGTACTCGTTGCTTTTAACGGTTATATGAAATTTGCTTTTGTAAAATTATATGTAATGAAATCATATCCATATGTTTACAGCATCGAACGATGATTTGACAGCTGAAGTAATGAGTAATGACGAAGGAACGAAGACTTCAAATGCCGATGTCACTAATCCGAACGGTAGGAAGTTATCGCCATAGAATTTCTTTTTCGATTTATATAGCGAAAAATGCTTCAAAAAATTTCGGACATTCTATTTCCGAAAAAAAACTATATGGTCACTTATAAATTATATCATATATGCTTTAATAAATTACTGGAATATTATATATATATATATATATATATATATATATATATATATATATATCCTGTAGCTACATCAACACTCAGTTAACTATAACACAACAAAAATATTATATATGGCGCTTTGTCGATGCAGTGAACTATACTCAGATGTTTAGGATGTGCAACAAATTTCTTTTTTGTTATCAACGGTCATTTGAAGCATTTATTAAGAAAGTGAAAGTGATCGATTTCTTGCAGTGAAAAATGTGGAAAATGAGCGTCAAAAAGAGACGTCCAGAGCGACAACGTTGCAAGTATGTTGGCATAGACAGACAACAGTTGGAATCGAATCGATATTTGCGGTTTTGTTTTTCGTTCTTTAGCTTAATTTCATTCAATAAAAATTTCTGCGATACTACTAAAAAATCTGACGAATAGTTCGTCATTAAAAACTTAGTTAAGAAGTGGAAGTTGAAGGTGTTCAATGTGTACATGTGATTTTTTTTTTTTAAATACAATAAGGGAATAAAAAATATGGGGGAAATCGCAAAGTTCGATCCCTATGGCGTCTGATTCATCTTCCCATTCCGCTCCTTCCATCCATTTTTCCGTAGATCGTCTATCAGTTTCACCAGATGGAATGCCTAACAAAGTACAACAAGAAAAGATATTACGCGTGCGGAAAACAGTGAAAATTGATTGAAACTCCAAGAAATAACGAAAATTTCATGCTTTGAAGAATTCAATAATCGTAATCAGCTTCAACTTTGGAAAATTTAGCGTTTTATGAGGCGACGTTACCTTCTCGCTCCTTGACGATTTCTTTTTTTAACTCTTTTTCTTTTAAAGGTGTTCCACATGATCATCGAAGGATTTTAGGATTTCCTGGCTGAGGACCTCTCATATCTATCGGAGTTGTAATATTTATGGGATTTGCTTCTCGCTTTTTGCTTGCTTAAACAGTCACTAATACTCAAAGGATTGTTTCTTAGTCAGCATCATATTAGAGTAGCAAACGATCCCTTTTAAACATATGTTGTAGTATTAACTTCGTAATGAAAGAAACCACATTTCTAGCAAATGTTATGAGCGATTTGCCATTGTTTCGAGTATTTCCATCATCGAAACCGTTAGAGTGATCAAGCGTTAACTGGAAATATCGACGATTCTTGAAATTCGCAACCGATCACTGGGAAAGGAGATGGAGGGAAAGGGAGAGGAAGAGCGATTCTCTGTCGTCTTTCGAGTGCATAGTTTCATTAACATCACCTAATGCAAACAAATTGAGGCAGTCTTCACTCATTGATTTATATCCATCAAATCTATCGTTTATAGGCACCCGGCAATCAGCTCTCCGGTTATTTGCTACGAAAATTCCGGAATTCCCCAGGTTGGCAAAGATTATGGGTTGTACACGCTAATTTCACACTTTTCTTCTACAAATCACATCAGGTAATTTTTATTCATTTATGCTAGAATAATCGCTTCTTTGAAATCGTATTTCAATCAATTTCTTAGCGAATGATCAAATCTTTTATTCTTTCATCAATAATGATGAATTTAAAATTACACATTTTTTAAATATTAAAATATCTTAAACTTTTAATGTAATAGAACTCAAAATATAAAAATTGTGTCTATAATTGGTACTTACCTATCGGATAAGAAAAGATCACCTATTATCGACCTAAAAACAGAACTTATCAAATAGTTACTTTTTCGTCTTGCCCAAATTTGTAACTTTCCCCATTCACCAAAATTTATAACCTTTTAACTGGGTCAACCTTCGCATCCTATAAAAACCTATGTAAATCTCCTCTCATAGTGAACGGCTATTTGGCTTCATGCATGACAAGAGATAATTATTTCGTATTATTCACTCGTCGACTGTGATTATAATTGAAATTTTAACTATTTATATTATATCAGTGTCGGCATTTATATCAATGCATAACTCTATGTTTTATATCACTATCGACGGTTCCCAAATCTATATAATCATAATAGTATTGGAGTTTCTAATCAATGATCCATATGATCGATTTTGCAGGATACTTGTCCACTAGCGAATCTACCACTAATCGACTATCAAGTAACACTACCAGCACTTAGCGATCATATCAATAAGGAAAATGTCTTTAAACTCTCCTATAAAGCACATTTCTACTTCTTTCGTGCCGATAGTAGTTACGCTTTTATCAGGTGAGCGTTCTTATCTTCGACCTCATTTTCCGGAAAGATAAATTTGCTTTTTAATCGAAAATTATTTTGAATTGATTGATAGATTGTGACATAAGTGACATAAATAAATTTGCTTTTTGTGATATAAGTGACATCTTTTCCGGAAAGATAAATTTGCTTTTTAATCGAAAAACTGAATGTGACAAGAAAACGTCGTTCTTTACACAGCAGTCAGTGATTAAACTTTATGACCAATGAAATATTTAGAATGTCACATTTCGTACTCGTTTTTCATCTTCAATTCAATGGCAAAAATAGTTCGTATAATTATCAAACTTCGCTGGTCATCCTCCTCATTTATTATTTTCTAATTAGTCCTTTAGCAGTTTGCGTTAATAGTTAATTAGCGGTCACTCAACCAGTGGATTGTCCCGTTGATTAAACTTCCTTCACCCGCAAAAGAGGGTTGAGCATACAAGGAAAACCAATTAATTGCGTAAAATCATGTCCAAAAGGATGAAAACTCAATAAAAATCTTAATTCGACTTTCTGCGATTGGTTGCTTCCAAGACTTCCGCCATAAATCTTACGCATGCGAGAATACCTATTACCAAATGTATTTCCAGGTGGATAGAATCGATGCGACAGTCGAGTCTTAATTCAAGTTCATCGGACACATTTACAACACTCATTTCTCGCTTTTCTTAAATATTATTGTCTAATGATGATGCAGTGACACTGCAGCTAATCAAACTTTGATGTCATTTCTGTTGAGTTTCAACTTAACGATGTAATTTCTTGCGCCGAGATCAGCGGTTAGCAATAATGAACTCCGTTGATGCCACGCGCAGGGATAGTCGTGGAAGAACAATACTCCCTAGCGTGAGCTCCACAAATTTTTTGTGCGATGAACTATCGCCATAAATCGAAACCGTATTGTTCAAGGCACAGCAATGTATAACCTATCCTCCTAAGTCATTATTTTTTCAATCCAAGTTCGTGTACTTCATGCTCAAAAACCACCAGCTCAACTTCATTCGTAGATTAGGTTCGTCTGAAAAACGCGCAAAGTCCAGGCACTGCCACGAAAATCCTTTCACCAGACGGAAAAGAAGTGATCACCGAACACAGTCGCCACATTTACTAGAAATATTCGGCGAATTCCACTGAAAAAAAAAAACTTTTTTTTCCTTTTTCAGAAAAATTGAAGAGTGGTTTTCAGAAATTTTATGAAATGTCACGAAATCGACTGCATGATATTCATTTTAATTTGCAACTCGTTGCAAAAATTTATTTCCGATTCTTTGAATGGCGATATAGTGGTTCTCATAAAATATTAGGAATTTTTACACCTATAAAACCTATAGTGCAATCTCATCAAATGGATACTATAGTATTGCAGCAGTGATATAGTATATCATAAGTAATTATTTATATGGCGTTCTCTTTGATTAACGATATGTATCCGATGATCGATCACAATGATCTTTTGAACTTTTTGCCTATATTCTTATAAATTCATTCCCATAAAATGAAATCTTTGAACTATTCCTATTAATATGTATGATTTTATGAAGATCGCATCAAATATATATATTTTTTAAATCTGGGCGTTATGATTACCAAAGGTTCACTTATATTTTATTCATATAAATAACTGAAACATATAATAAAACATAATTGTAGAGATTCGAGTTGATCATTACAAAAGTTCCCTTTATATTATCATTGGTAACGAATCATACGGAAAAATTGATGAAACTATAGGAAAAAAAAAGCAACAATCGACCGATGAATAGCTAATCCGATTGAGGTGAAAATTCCATAAAGATTTTTCAGATAGACGAATTAATCACTCTTCAATGTCTCTTATTGTTAAAATTTATCAGTAATTAAGGAAATCGTTGAAATTATTGCATCAGATATTCGTCGACCAATATGTATAACTTTTTCTATATTCTGTTTGTCTAAATTAAATTTCTCATCTTAGCGAATTCAATGAATTCACTAAAGTAATCATACGAAACTACAATTGTAAATATTTTAAGCGATCGTATAGTTAGATCGCGGAAATGAATTTTCTCCCAATGATCGCCTTACCGACTAAGCCGGTAAAGAATCCCTCGCATGCTGCCACTAAATTTTAAAGTAATAATGTGATCTTCATAAAGTAGCATCTGTTCTGTTCGTTTTTATTTTCCAACCGGAAGTCATTGATGACGCTCTTTCCGACTTGCTTGTATTGAGACGGTGAATGTGATTTATTTAATTATTATGATTGCAATTATGTTCGGCAATTTATTTTTCTATTTCTTTGCAAATTTGCCACATTATGTCTCAATGTTCTATGTTGATTCTATGCAAATAAGCCTATTTACATATTAATTTCATTTATTAGTGCACTCGTAACCATCCAAATTAGTAATCGAATGTTGAATCTCATGGCTCAAAATGGCCTTTACATATAAAAAAATTAAACGAAACCTCTTTAGAAAAAGAAACAATCTACTCGTAAAAGAACTTAGAAAATCGAATCGGAAAGAATGCTAAGAGAACTTTGTTTCAAAATTTAGGACGCTTCCACTGCAATGAAATTAAGCCTAATAAGGTGTTATTCACTCGCGAATTCCTCTCCTTCCCTTCCTTCTCGCCCCATAACTTTTAGTTATGCTAATTGACTCACCTATGCAAACTTAAGAATTTCATCCACAACATTTGAATATAGCGGAGTTAAAAATAAAGTATTCATTAGTGGCAATCCTATTACTGCAATAAAATACGTCAAATTATATAATTATAATTACGGCCATGTAAATGCATGATATTTTGAATAATTACAACATCATATAGCAAAAGAATTACACATGTTTAGATAAGAAACCGGAACTATACGACATGCACCTCTAAAAGCGATGAAAAAACCTATTATGATGGGGATAGTGTTCCCTTCCCTTCTCGGGTCAGCTATTTTCCAGACGAGTTCTTGAAAACAGAAAAAAATTAAACAGTAATACTCTACTAATAACACTGAAGCTGGGGCAGCAGCAACTGCTCGCAACAGTCTTTTAGAAGACATTTTAATCCACAGATTTTGCGTCCTTTGGCTTTTGCCGTAAAACATCGATAAGATGCGAAAAAAATTACTGGGAAGATGCATTAATAAAAGGCAAATCGGAGATGAAAAATGCCAGAAATGCGGCCTCCACTGAAACTAAATCCACATAAACTTTTAAGTCATTTGGGTTTGGAAGGTCTTCTTCTCTACAGATTCTCGGCGATACTCAGGAACTTTATTTCCCTATATATTCCCTGAAATGATGTTTCACACCGCTTATGTGATGCAGACAATTTATTCGGATGGTGTAGCACATGAACCACAAGTGAGGAATAACACACCTTGCAAGCGTTCCCCATAACTCTATCGGTTCACATTGTGAAACATTTGAGGGCAATAGAAATGACATCAAAAACGCTTGTTATGATCACGATCACCTCTTTCCACTAATAGCTTTTAAAGTGATCTAGCCGCAAAGGCGATATTAGTAACAGAAAATAAAAATTTCAAATGAAAACTCAACATATCAAAAATAAAATAAGTGAAGAAAAATCTACATTTATTCGAAAGAAATATTCTACCATTTAATCACTATAGAAATTTTTAGTATATAACAATTTTAGATTCCATTCGAAATACAATAAAGTCTATTTTTCAACTATGGTACTGCAGTAATATTCCTCAATTACAGTACTAATTCAATATCTCTCAATAACAGTACCAAACAATAATCCTCAAACTAACATAAGTCGGTCATAAAGAGCAATCATTTACAACTGCATAAAATCGTGAGAGCAAAACACAATATGCTCGACATATATTAACCGACTTGGTCAATCCGTCCCATCTGGCCGTTGATTAATAAGTGAGGCGATATCGCATTTCCGGTGAGATCTCTTTCATCCTCACCGCCTAGTCGATGAGTTTTTCGGCCACTCTTCTTGCTCTCTCTTAGATGATGGCGCCTCTCAATCAATATTCGAGTATGACATAAGGGATTTGCTATCTGCTGCAGATGGGATGAAAAAATAAACTGCCCATAAGTGATTTGGCTAAAAGAAATACATAAAGAAATACATGTTTCCGAAAATGCAAGAAATTGAAGATTATTGCAGAGTTCAAATTTCGCATAATAAACATCGCTCTCTATAGGCTAACCTTAATGGCTCTTAGTAAACAATCAGCGGAACATCGAATTCATAAACTTCGAAAAATTCCAATTATATATAAACAACTCTCCAATGTCATCATCGAGGATCCGCACAAAAATTGAAGAAAAACCAATGTAATATCTGCGAAAGAGTAAAAAAAGCGTGAGAATCAACTAGCAATATATGACTTTCCATCCACTCCCCTTCTGTTCATTTGACCGACCGGTTTTACAATTTATCGAAATGAATAACATCCATCAAATAATGCCCTCATGTTGAACTGAACTAGCGGTACACTTTAATCTTCCAAAAGCGCCCCTTTTTCATTTTGACTAATATAGATGGGAAACTTTGACTAGTACAAAACGGATGCATCTTTCAGTGTCTTCAGATGTCGGCAGACTGTTTTCGGGAAGAGCTTTTGACATTTAAAGCTAACAAAAATCTATCCTACAATTGCATCCATCAGATCCAATCTTCAGCTGTTGCTGAGTGAAAATTGTTGATACACGCAGATACTCTGATATAAATGTAAATATGCACAGACATGATATCGCCACTGAGCTGATAGTAAAAAGAAATCTGCGAAACTGAGCGAAAATCGAGAGTAACAAACATAAACCACAGAGCAACCATGGCTGACAACACCGCAAAAGAGATGCTCTGTCTTGCAAAAATATGAAATGGGTGCGACAGCGTATCATTATTCCAACAGCTAAAATTAACCAAATAACCCGTGTATCTTCTCTTTAGAAAAAAGAGGAGCAACCTATCGTTTTCGGAGAATATCCAAAAAATCAGAGAGTGATATACAAATTCCCCCCTCACGTATCAAAAAATAATTAAATAGAGGGAAATAGATTTGCATAACAAAACCTATGGTTTACGCTCACCACAGCTTTTTTTGCTCTTATGTTGTGGCTCTGATTTTGTCAGCCGATATATGCAGGCGCAAATACAAGCATCATAACTTCTTAAGAAATGCATAAAACGCGTTTGCCAACCCAACATCAATCAGTTTTCAGCTTCCTCGAACTAATAAATAAGAAATATAGGATGACGCACATGCCACCTAAGATAAACGCAAATGTGACGAAAACAACAAATGGCCGTATTGCAGGATTTCCGGTGGGGACTAACATCTCGATTGGAGTTGACTCCTTCGGCGCCAAAACCACCCAATCGCATCTTGCATCAGATAAACAATCACATGGTGCCTAAATTAGGCAAAGATAGGTGCGCTTTGAATACCTCATTGATACCTGAGTTGTTATTATTCTATTCGATGATACATACTATTAGCTTATCATCGGCAAAAAAGAAGATAATCAAAAGCTAATAATAAGTATCCATCAAAATAACCGCACGATTAATAGCTCAATAACCATGGCCGAGAAGTCATTCGATTGTTTTCGCAAAATACTAGGTTAATGAGAAGGTAAGTAGGTCTATGTCGTACTTATGGATAATTTCCATGTTGGCGTCCAAATTAAAACATCCAGAAATTTAATGCAATCTCTGACGGTTTAATAAATGGGGCTAACTTATATCGAAAGATGCGGCAAGTGAGGCAAGGTAACATACAGCCATTATAAACACGACAATGCAGTGACATGTTTCCGACTTAATAAGCGGCGGAAAATGAATATAACTTAGGTGACTGCTTCCGTGACGAAATATATGACATGACGGCCTCAGAAGTGCAAACTATGGACTGTTGAAAAAATAATTTTAAGGAATTAAATAAATCATTAATTACCTTCCTAATGAATCTGGTGCAATTCTTTTCGCTCAGAATTGTAGCATTCTCGACACATCTGACGAGTAACCGTGGCGGAGAGAACTTCACCACCGCATCTGAAATATTCCTATAAGTGTTTCGAAAATAAAAACAAAGTACTTCTTAACTATCACTTTTGATTCAAAAAATTAAAACGCTATAACAGAATAACGCTTAACTCCTAAAATGTTCGGTATTATTACCACACTTACATTATCAAAAAACACCACTGAAGCCTCATATGGTATAACTTTAAGTTCCAAACTTTCCCGAATTTTTTCAACATTTTCTGCAAAATAATTTAGTGCTCATTTGCGAAGCCTCAGCAAAAAATATTCGGTAAACTGAGGCTTAAATTATAAAAATGTTACCTACCAAACGAATATTTCAATTTGTACTAGCTGCAAACATAATAACATGAAGAGGTAAAGGATTATCCTTACTAAGTTGGATTAAATGTTTTACTTAGGAATGACAAAGACGGAGAAAACCTTTGAGAAGTTGTTTTACTACAACCTATATAAGTAATTCACGCTGAGCATTTAAGGATATGACGGATGAAAAGAAACGAGCAGACCAACAAAGGCAAAGAAAACAAATACTCTGTGGGAGAATTCTCAAAGTAGCTGTAAAAGATGCAGAATTTTTCTAAATGCAACGGAATTCTTCTGTGAAGCGCTGATTTCAGCGTTGGAAAAAAGAATGCAAACGAACAGACTTAAAGAAAACCTTATTGGATAACGCAAATATCCCTGTCATTCCACGTTATAGTGATATCTTTAACGAAACACCTTCCTGGACAGAAAAATACCTCAACGGAGAAAACAGCTGATATTCAAAAGACTCAGAAGTGGAAACACGAACCGTTTCCACTAGCCCTGTGATATCGTAAATGAAAAGGCAACTCCAAGTGATCGTTAAACACGAAATTCTTTCTCAGGGCCCTTTTTGAACAAATATAGAGAGGAGTATCCGTTGATCGTTCCCTTGGCACTTCAGTATCAAAATACGCATGTGCAACATGATGATCACGAAGAGGTGGAACACTGAAAAGAATATTTCCAATTTTTGGTAAAGGATGGTGTGTTTGTGGTTCAAAAACGGGAAGGCAGCACCGATGCTTTGTGCAACTTAATGTGAGTACCTCATGCTTCAATCTTTGAATACCACAGCTCGACCTGTGGTACCACAGTGGGCGGTAGTTCAATCTTATGCGCCAACTTGATCTCCTTTTAGTTACACAATAAAATCTCTGACTTTCTTGTCGATACCGAAATTTGCCCCGCTGCATTCTTTCAGATGGACTGATCCGGTAGCTCTCCTTCTAGATTTCACAGCTTAACCCCTCACCTCTCCTACACAACAAGCGTAGTTTCTATATCCTCTATTCCTTTCTTTTCAAGTACACTTTCGCTGACCATCTGCCTATTCTTCACTTGGCCTATATTTTGCGATTTCCGCGTATAACATCATCCCATAGTTACGGAAAACAGAGAGAAAGGAGAATGGAACAGTGCAGGTCATTTCCGAGATCATATAATGCTCAAGCGAAATCATAACAACAAATGCAAATAAACCAGCGAATAAAGGCGGTTGACGCAAACGTGGTGGCAACCTACAACTTCTAAGTGTTAGCCGTGAAACTTTCCAACCACGACGACATTTTCACATTCCATCTCCCACGCTTTATTTTAGCGTAATCTATTTCAGCAGAAATTTACTTCCGTTACCTGTCCATATCGATATAGGCGCCAGCAGGTATAACGAAACGATATGCGAATTGACAATCAATGAAACGATTCGAACTACCAAGAGATGCGTCGACTATTAGCCGACGATGTAGACCTGCACCTTCCGCCTAAAAATGGTACCTCAATTCTTCAAAAACCAAATAATATAAGTAAAAAATATATATATTGTCCTCAAAACTTCAAATGATATCCGTATCATTTAGTACACTGAATTCGACAACTATAAAAATGGAATACATTAAATTATTCTACAAAATGAGCAAATTTAACCTTAAGCTGTTCATCATTTATAAGGCATTAAAAGCATTGTGAATAGAAAGAACAATTGAAATGAATCCACTTCGCTATATAGGTGGAATATACACTCCTTTCTAGTGTATTCATTCAAAATTCGTCCAAAATATTAGAAAAACTTCCACACCACATGTCATTCTTAACCGATATTTATCGTTCTTTCAAAAATATGCAGTGGGAAGAAAGTTGATATTTTATTTTCTCCCTCTCATATTATTATTAAATTTATTCGGAAAAAAAGATGAATTAATATTCAGTAACCTTAATATTTGCACTTCGAGTCGTGATCGCTCGAACCCATTCACATGCAAAACACCAATCGTGAAGCAAAACAATTAAACCGACGATCCATCGAACATAAAGTAGTGACGTTTCCATCGTCTCTTATCCGACGTCACGCCTAAACAACTGAACCAAACCTAGAAAGAAAGTTATCGCAATAAATAAGAACAATATTTCACCGCGAAATGTACCGCTGCTGCTCTAAGACTTCCTAGAGGAATTGAAAACTTTGTGAGCATTGAACAAGGTCTGGACGTACGAGGAGGAAGGAGAGGGGAGGTGGGCTAATATCACCGAGACCCACAAGTCCTGGAACAAGCATTCCAGCTCTGAACGCAATCACCGAAACGCTCTTTTAACAACCTCCATCACACATATACCATTCGCTATCTCTGGCCCAAACCTTTAGGCCACATGACTAATATTATTTGTGAATCTTTGAAAAACTATCTTTTTTTTTTCAATTTGAGAGACTGAAAAAGGACACTTCGCCAAAGCGTAATCTCTATTTTGATGATTAATTAATTAAACACTTCTATTCGAACAATTGAACAACACTGAAGAGCAACGGAAACGATCCGTAAGCTTTTCAACCCCTGCATAAACCCGATCAACTCGGCGGTTACCTCTTCTCAATTCACCGCTCCACTCAACTGATATCCTGTTGTTGAATTACCTGAGATTAAACGTACCTCCTTCCACTCATCCACATCAAAGAAAGACCGGAAAATAAAGCCCACGAATATCCTAATCATCTCTCTTAAGAAAGACGAAATAGTAAACCATAACCAATGATCGTCTCCAATTTTATGTAATATGCTCCGGTAAAATTTTAAAAAATCGAATCATTTAGCATATATATCGAAGTAAAACAATCCGGAAAATCAAAATCACAGATTCCGGAACTATTTTCCGGTCAGATAACCATTAAATGGGAAAAAAAACTCCACAAATAAGTATTCATTACAAGGCAATAACCAGTTTGATTCAACGGCTAATTGCATATTTTCGAATAAATTTATTCACTAAAATCATAATTTAAGTGAATAAAAACTGGAATGCTATTAATTTCATATAATGCAAAAATATCGAATCATCAAGCAGAGCATTCAATATTATGACCACAATAAATGAGAAGAAATCAACGTTGCTCGGATTCAAAGAATTATTTCATCGCTAAGAAAGTTCATCAATTGATTGATCGGATTTTCTTAGAACAGAAGAGAAACCATAGAAAATCGCCTTATCGGCAAAAGCCGCTTCTCTCGTTTCAAACTTCACTTCCGCCATATCCCAGCTTATCTCTGAAGTTCTAACTAAACTCAAGTGAAAAGAAACAGTACAATTCAAGATTTCACAGGTGAAGACCGCATCTTTAATAGTTATAAACGGAAAGATGCCAATAAATATCCTTCAGATAGGATATACCTACTAATATTGTTGCTTAGCAAAATCCTAGAAATTACTAAGTAAAGCGATGAATTTATTCTAAACTTGGATAGAAATGACATACACCCTAATCGCAACATAAGGTACATCTCTCATAGATTCAATAGCAACGACATTGAAACAAAGAAACCTCGAGATATGAAAGGGCAACTTCAACGCTCAAATATCGAACAGCTTCCGATCGCTGTTAATAAAACGATGAAATTATGACAATTTCCCCTCTGATAGCTGATGTCAACTCGAACCTAACGGCTGATATCACCTCAGATCTGATAGCTTAGCGAATACTCAGTAATGCTACAAGCTTTAAAATCAACAAGGTATATTCATACCGTCGATAAGACATATCATTACTAAACCGGTCCAATGATATTCTAATATAATTTGATTTTTGCACCTTTCCATACTCATTCATCAGTATCATCTCGATAGAAGGGTTCTTTTTCGAATGATCCACAACGGGGAATGTCTGCGAGGCACGCCAGTTAGCGATCGTGAACTATGCGGAATGAGCTCGTTCATCGATGATCCGCCTATCCACAATAGTCACACTCCATTCGATATTTCCGGATCTATTCGTGAAATTTTAATCACCCCTATATCGATAGCAAAATTCAATGAAACAAAAAATAAATGCATTGAAAATATATCTATTTAAAATATAGAAAAAAAAACAACCACAAACTAAAACATTAAAAAATAAACGAAACTGATAATATATAAACTGTGATTTCGTTGAATTCTACTTAAAATAGCAACTCAGAAACTATCATAAATGGTCCCACGATATAATCCGTATCCAAGATTTCCAAAGAAATTATGTCGTTATATGATGGCCTGAATCAGTATCGGAATCAAGCGCTCTACTCGGACGAGATCTCAACGACGTCGTCGAGCGCGCTGTTTGTGACTGAAATAAAAGTAAAGATAGATATAAGTGAGATATACATCTATATTCGATATTTTTAAGAGAAATTAAACATTATTTATTCATAATCGCTACTAAATATTCCAATTTTATACAGTTAAGGAAATATATTACCACATACACATATTCCTGGAAAAATATATATTTCAGCTAAAAACGGTGATGAGGAAATATACACCTCTCCTAACCCACGTTATATTACCCGGAATGAAAGTCTTTAGGTTATAAATTCCTGAAAATTATAGAGAAATTCCTACTTAAAGGTTTCATTAGTATTTCTAACATATTCCTTCACAACGACGCAAAAGAAGTTTCAATTTTTTACGATAAAAAGAATGCGCACATTCATCTCCCAATGATTTGGGAGCATGGAAGATGATAAACGATGTGGACAAACGACAACAAACCAACTAATAACGTATCTCTTCTTAATATATATAAAATATGCAATTAAATAAAAAACACAATAACAAAATAATGGAAAACGATAACCAACCCATAAAATCATAAAAAGTTACACGAAACTTTTGGCAGCTGCTTTTCATTTACGACATTTCATCTTTCTTTCATTTACCTTCCTTCTCTCCACTCCCCTCTCCCCCAGCATCCGAATAAAGTCGTCCCAAAACAATAGGGAATATTTTCAATGGGTTAGCAAAAAAAAAGAACCACACCTGAAAATATGAATTCATCTGTTCGGCGATATGTAAAACCTCGAAGACATCAGGTCGTTTACTCGGATCTGAGCAAATACATTGTGAGATCAGGTCACGCATCTAAACTTTCATAGTGAAGCTGATGATGAAAACGTCAACCGTTTATATACAACAAACGCCGATCGAACACCATACGCAAAAATTCATCTCCAGGTACTAACTGATACAACAATTATGAAATGATTTCAGGATAAATTCCATATATTTCAGGATAATTTACTTAAATACTACTGCAATATGGCGAGATAAAACATTCCGCAACTCTGCTCGCACCTTCCCCCTCGTCTCACCATCCCCCATATACTGAAATATTCTCCCAAAAAAAATTCTCTAAACTGACTCCCAAAAATTCAGATATTAAATATTAAAGGTATGGCTTTACTTTAGCTTCAATTTCTCTCAAAATGTTCTCCCTCACGGCACTCATGCACTCTATTTGATGGTGTTTTGAGGAGGTTAACGATCTAGCGTGAGATTTAATCGTCTCGAAGTTAATCACGACATTGATCAACTCTCTTCGATAATATCTTCCAGAGTAAGAAGCGAAAAAACCTGTGAGGAATAGATATCAGCCGGTAAAGGTGGATATTCGCAATTTTCGATTTTCTTGCATAACGAATAAAGATTCATCTTATCGCCATAGAATGGCGATTGTAATGCTGCCATCTGAAAATCTGCGATAATAATTAAATTCAAATATATATTTAACAAATTCTCTCTCAACAGCAAAAAAAACAACCCCTTTAGTGCTGTTCTAGAGGTAAAAAGCCGAAAAGATCAGAGATTAAGAGCTAAAAAGCCGAAAAGATCAGAGATTAAGAGCTAAAAAGCCGAAAATATCAGAGAGATCAAAGGAAATATCGATCAGAGAGCCTCTTAAACATTCTCGAAAAAGGAAACCCGTCTCCTTCGAATTACGAATTCGAACATAAACTTCCATATGAAACGATGAGTTTTCATCACAGAAGAAACATCGCAAACGATGAACCTCATAAAGGAGACATCCAATACTCCACAAATCCGACTTGAAATTGTACCCATTCTCTTGTATTCGTTCAGGACTCATATAATACGGTGTACCGACAAGTGAATGTGCTGCGGTTGTTTTCGAACTAAAAAATCGGCCCAATCCGAGATCACCCAATTTTACCGTTCCGTCGGCCGTTATGAATACATTCGCTGGTTTTATATCTGCAATCATAGTATATTTAAAGAAAAAAAAGCATGAACCACGTCTTTCTTTCCTTCTCCCATTAAACCTTTTTCCCCTCTCCTATACCACGTCATTCACATTTAGTTAAGAAAAAACTCATTTCATACAAAATACTCAATGTAGGTCTTCCTTCTTAACGCTAAAAAACCTCAGTTGATAGATATATCACATAAAAGGATTTTGTTGAGTTCGATCTTCGACCGAGAGGGAGATAACTGTGAACAAAGAGGGTAAGAAAATGAAAACCCTCTATCCTGCCGGATAGGTGAGCATATTTCGCTTCTAGCTGGACGTGAAACAAAGACGATTCTTCAGCAATTTCCCACTCAACTGCAATGTTAGCCCTATTCATAATGACCTCTTCAACAAGCTACATCCCACGGCTTTCCCACTTGTGATAATGTAGACGAGAAAGCAGGAAGGGAAGGGGGTGAGTGAAGGAAGTTGTGTTGTGATCTTGCTAACAATTCCGGCTTGTGATTACGACAGTATATCGAATTACGTCCTTCTCCTCATCGCCCTCTCCATGAAGACTGTCGTTTCTTTTGCAGCAATAGGTGTGGATGATGAGAGTGGAATGCTTCACACTGCTCGGATCACTGGATGAAAAGGGTGTTAAATTGAAATTAGATGTCTTCTTTTCATTCTTGGCCCTTATCCTCAGTTCTGAATCGACAGAATGCACTCACCTCGATGCATAATTCGTTTCGAGTGCATATGGTCAAGCGCACGGACCAACTGCACAAAATATTTCCATATCGTTCGTTCGGGGATCAATCGGCGACTCTTTTTGAAATGCTTCAAGTAATCAGAATTTTTTAATGAAGAACTATTATTTTCATTGAATGAAAGGTCAAATTCCCCTCCTCCTCCCATCACTTTCACGGGGACCTATTACAAGGACAAAAATCAGGCCATCTTCGAGCTAATCCATTATAATTTAATCTGATTGCCGCCCTATCTCTTACGACTCCTGCAACCGCATTTCCATAAATCTCCCATAGAGAAGATAAAAATCTCACGCATCGAATGCCAATAACAAATCGGGGAGTGGAGTAAAATGAAGGTGGAGAGAAGCTGAATGAACTGACGGTGAATTCTCAGCTTGGTACTTGACCTTATGGTTTCTCAATAAAGTTTAATTCTATACAGGAGAATTTATATAGACGCATAAAGACTGCTGTAGAAACTTTATAGTCAAACAGTTATTCCTTGTGGACCCCAACTTCTAATAATCAGGAAAATTCCTCTTCTCTCATCCGCCTAATTTCTAGAACTGTCAACAAAAGCTTCGAACTAAACATAAAGCTTGATCTAATAAATCTGAAGCAATCTGAGCTTGAACTTGAGCCTAAACTTGAGAGACTTACACGGATCATTCGACTGAGGTCACCAGCGTCGGCCAACTCCAATACGATGTTCAGTTGGTTATTTTCGATAAAAGATGCATAATAACGAATCACATTCACATGATTCAATTGCTTTAACAGATCAATTTCTTTGATACAATCTTGTCGCGCTTTTGCATCGACCATATCGTATACCTGAGGAAAATTCATCTCAACACTTTTAACAAAAAAGATGCATCTGAAAATAGTTCAGCTCGAAACCAGATTTATTAAAGTACTCGGGTCAGAGTTCAACAAATCGGAGTTCACGAACTGCAACCGACATCGAGCTCGAACTTAACTTAACAAAAAAGATGCATCTGAAAATAGTTCAGCTCGAAACCAGATTTATTAAAGTACTCGGGTCAGAGTTCAACAAATCGGAGTTCACGAACTGCAACCGACATCGAGCTCGAACTTAACCCATTGGCATATAAAGACAGATTAATTGCAATCTTAGGCGAAGATGATCGGGTTTTCACACAGATAACACGTTCTAGATTGGAATATTACTTAAGTATTTCTCGGAAGTACTATAAAAATGATAAAGAGAACACTCAGCGAACAGATTTCTCATCTATATCGCCCTAAGAACTCAACGTTTTTTAACAAATTTCCTAATCGTTTAGACGAGCGAAAGCCTCCTTCCTCGTAAGAAAATTGAAAACTTAAAGAAGCAGCAGCTCGAGCTCTAACTAACCTGAATTTTTTTGAGTGCGACCACATTATTGTCTTCTTTACATCTCGCCCTGAAGACCTCCGAGAATTGACCTTTACCAATTTTCTTTTCAATTTCGAATGCCTCCAATTTCCCATATCTTATTGCTAATTCATCTGCTGACATCTGAAAATCATCTCCCTGGAAACTCATTTAAAAAAAAAAATGACCCTTCATGAGGCGAACAAAACGCGGCTGCCGTTTAAAATATCTGGAGAACGGAGCCCTCTCGAGCAAATTCTGAGAGATTGTGACCGTAACTGACGGCTTCCTCGAAGTATTCAGGTCTCCTCATCCCACTATTATGGTACTTCACTACTCGAACGAGAACTTCGCCAAAAACTAGCCCACATTAAATTCCCATCCATCTATTACTATGGGGAATAATCTATTCTCAAATATAATTCGCCGACCGTCGATGCGTACGACCGTTAGCTGTTGAACGATATCCTTCAAGTAGCCGGACGAGTGGTGGGAAATGTGTATGGAGTGGGGGAGGGGAGGTGGGAGGAGAGAAAGCATCAATAATGAATAATCATAATTATCTCACAAATATCTCATCTTTGAGCAATTATTACCATTAAATAACTTAAAATTTAAAGCATTCAATGAGAAATATCGAAATAAACCTTTAAAGAATTAAAAATATCCAAAAATGAAACATTTCATGCTCGTATTGCTTCTTATTTCCTCCCTCCCCCCCACCAGAACGATTCGGCAAATTCGTTTCAGAGGCCTTTTTGGCTTTAAAAAATCCCCCTGTGTTTTTCCCCTCTTAAATTTCTAGACCTTTATGTAAGACAACTCTCCGAAGAGAGAAAAATATCCAGTATCTTCCCATTATGAATGCTTCCTCATATATTTTGGAATTATCCCATTAAGGATGGGAGAAGGGGAGGAACGGAGCATATCTAAGTGATATTTGAAGCTCAACAAAAGAATTAAATCGTTTGCATTTTTAAGAAAAATTCTTTGCTCTTTATGCTCACTTATTTTTCAATGTTTTACCATTTTGCGATACCAAAATAAATGAAATAAACAGATAAATTGATAAATAGATAAATAAACAAATAAATAAATAAATAAATAAACAAACAAATAAATAAATAAACAGATAAATAAATAAAATTACAAATAAATGAATAAACAAATAAATAAATAAATAAATAAACAAACAAACAAATAAATAAATAAATAAATAAATAAATAAATAAATAAACAGATAAATAAATAAACAAATAAATAAATGAAATGGATAGAATAATTTCACAAAAGTGAAACTGCTGACAACATCAAGAAAGAGCTAAAAGCGCAATCACTTGTGATGCAAAGAATTCTGCGACAATCGGTCACCAATGGAAACGAAACAACTGCACTCTCTCCAACCCCTTTTTTTCATGAAATACATCGAAATTTCCATCATATCCTCCATATTATCATTGAAAAAATTGCAATAATCCATTCAAATAAGATCGCTATAGTTGAAATTCAATTTATTTATATTATTATATTTATTTTTATTATTTAATTTGCTCGTATTATTACGACAAAATCCTCAAATCATTCTATTTAGGACGCTAAGATTCAGGATAATTCAATTAAGTAATCCAGAATCCTGGAATAAAGAATAACTGACATCCACCCCTCCTCCAAATGTCACAACAACTATGTACTGCTTAGTAATGTTCTTTATTTCCCACAGAAAATATCTGCAGATTAAAAATACACACCTAGAGGTAAGTTAGTACTCTACCAACGTGTGAAAGGACCTATTCCGTGCCCAATTAAGAATCCAGGTTTCCTTAATCGACAATTTAAACTGCTCCCCTATATGGCACCATGGTACCATCATGGTACCTGGTACCATCTTTGTAAAACCGAAATATGGGATCAACTCCATTCCACATATATTCGGGAATATATCTCGAAATATATAGAAAGACGACGAAAAATACCTCTCCACCTGAGGTAACGTTCACCGATCTCATTTATCCAGGCAGAATTCATCTTCAAAAAATTCCAACCACTATACTAAAATATTATTTTGCACCAGAAGACCACTGCAATTCTTTTTTCTTCGATTAGCGGTCAACACCATTTGAACCTCTTCTAAACTTATTCTATCGATCTCCTTTCCGAACCCTCAAAAATGCCTCTTTCCTTCTCCCTCAAATATCGCCTCTTCAGCCATCACTAACTCGATGTGAGAAAATACATAATATATTTTAATAAAACGCTAAGCTGAGCATTAACCAATTGACTTCATAGACAGATATATGAACGACCGATGGAACGATTATTAATTAATTATGGAACGATTATTAATTAATTAAGTTATTCAACAGCATTTAACCATTCACATATACTTAAGCATATATGAATTGCGCTATTAAAAACGATTAGGATATTGAAATAGTAAAACAATGGAAGATATACAACTCATTTGGAAGATACAAATTCTCGGATAGCATCAAAATAAGCCTCCAGAATCGAGAATATATCAATAATAATAATTATTTCAAAGAAATATATACATTAATGAGAGAAAATAATCGCTATCTCAACGGAAGCTCTATGAATAAAGTAAATCGTATCTTCCCATCCTTGAAATATCACCTCGAATTGTCGTATTCTCTATCGAATTTTCTTCAATGAACTTCTCCTCTTTCGACTATTTCAAATAGGAAAATGGGAATCTTATCGAATAAATAAACCAACTGACTCCATCGTTTTTCCCAACTTCAGATAATTTCGAAACAACGAAAGCTAATCGAAACTATAGAATTTCTGAGCCGATCAAATATTACTCATTAAAAAAAGGCATAAAATATACTTCAATATGAACCCATCTCAAATCTCTATCATTAATCAATTTTGCGATATTAACCGTTTAATAATTCAAAAATTCAGAAAAATGAGCATTAAAAAATACAATCATACGAATTGTAATAAAATTGTTGAAATAATCGTATCAAAACATATGTGAGAATTACAGCCCCAGGTGTATTATTTGAAGTAATACGGTATCCTATAATCGTCCTTTATGAACAACTATTGATAGCATATCAGCAGCTAAATTCGAGCAAAGTTCATCAAGAAATGGCTCAAGACGAATGAAGCTTTTCTTTGCGATACGTATATTTCCGATACGAAGTGCCCTGACAAAATCATATAAACTTATAAATTGCTCCATATTGAGTACGGAATCCTTCGCCGGGAATTCACGTCGTATCGGAGGCGCTGATGGCTTCTCAAGTTGCCATCGTTCTTGACCATCCGATGAGGTGGCAACCTCATCGACGTACATACCCAATAAAAGTCGATGTCGTGGTGACATATCCCCACACTGCAAACAATACCAAACATCATAGTAGACTTTTTGCGTAGCAACAGAGATATATACGGAGGGGAACGAATGTGGAATATAAAGACTCTTATCCATTAAACAACGAATTATTCTTCAAATACACTATATTCAACGTTCAAGCTATCATATGCTACCTCCAAGTTACCTGAATATAAATAATATAGACCGATTAGTATAGGAGATATATGCGGCTTTAGAATACTCAAGCAGAAAATATCTAAGATGCGGGGCCAACCTTCAATAATTCCCTTCCTTTTATGCTCTAGAAATCATTCTCTACACCTATAATGGAAATCGCCCAAACAATATGGAAAGAATAAACTGCTGATGAATAAGATAGAAAAGACAACGCCCACTATATAGACAAAAAAATACTTCAAAAGCTTGGTCGATATCGTAAATTCATAATAAAATAATTATATTTCAATATAGGCTTGGGATCCAAAAAGATTAAACATTCAAGAAATGGTTCCATAGTCCATTAATTTCAGTACGACTGAAAATAATCTCAAATTAAATAAAATTCACTGCAATACAAATAGAATAGACCTTTGTTCTGAGTAGTAATAAAACACACGCGATTTCGCAGTCCTTCAGCAACTCCTTTCCCGGACCAAACCTTCAATGAAATCATCGCGAATATGACCGAAATAAGTTCGATAAACGTCAATTTCTCTTTCCCTTCCTATGTAATTCTTTGCAGCTTTGGAGCTGCTATACTTCCCAAGATCATTCCCCAATCGGATTCTTATCTTTCGTCTTCGCATCTCTCTTCAACGAGATCTTCCTCACCTTCATCCCCGAACGGGATCTCCAATTTCATTTACTCTTTCCTAATAATGCTCCTCTCCATTCACCACTTCACCTCCCATCGGTTGAGAATCATCTTTCCACATTCTGAAGACTATCAAACAAGAAAAACAAATAAAACTCAGTCTGACGAAAGCCAAACCAACTTTGGATCATCCGAGGAATTCTTCATATGCGTAGTCCAAAGTTCATCAATGGTTATCAGTGCATCCGAATATAAACCCAAACGTGATTGGCACTCAGCTAATTTTTTCAATGCCGCTAGTCGACTCATTAATTCCACTTCAAGAAGACGGGCACCTTAAAATTTCAAAAAATTCTTTAATCATTCCTTATCATTGAAAAAATTAATTAACTAATATATATATTATACATAACTGCAAAGTAAAACAATAATAAACAAATAGCTTTCTATATGTCGATCGGAAGATATATTCCCACTGAGCTACCAGATACTCAATTAACGATGAACAATATATCAATATTCTGAAGTTCTCTCAACTAAAACGACTACAGCCTAGGTAGTTCATTGACTCTCGTTAATTTCTCACTTAAAGTACTTACCCAATGGGTGGAAATCATGAACTAGGGAAAACTTCCCGAAGAGACTTCAAACTGAAAATAACAAAGGGACTCAGATGGCAGACAGAAATAAGAAACAAAATGGCAATCGCTTAAAAGAAATATAGAGCATGAAATCTTCAAATCTAATTCAATATTCGTAGCCATAACCAAGGAGTAAAACTGCTAGGAACTTATCAGTGAAATAGCCCCCAAACTTCCATCCTTCGCTCTCCTCTTTCGTTCTCTCTTCTCTGCGGCAAAACGACCTAAATGAGTCTAATTCGAAGGTAACGTCAAGATGTAATCATAGTTGCACCTCGAATGAAGTACTTAAGCGCAAGCTCCGGCTTATCGAGGCGACAAAGGGTGCTCGCCAATTCAGTAGAATGAAGACCTGCTAGCCATACGCCATTGTGATCGAGGATTACCTTGCATGCTTTGTTGTAGCAGTCTTGCATATGGTTCAGGCTATCCGAGCATCCTATAAAAACCTTCCGGTCAAACTGTGCTGCCCGAACCTCATTCTTTCCTCTTTCTTATCGCTCAGTCAGGAATGAAAGTTACCATATTGTCACGTTACAATTCAATGATCAGCTTTCTCAACTGTCCATCGCTTCACCCCGGATATTTTCTCACTCAACAAGCAAATATTCATCTCTAACCCTAAGCACTCTTCTCTTCCAGGATATATTACGAAAACCACCATTCTAAACCTTAAGTAAATATTTCCTTTCAGGTATCATCAAACTCCAAAAATATCCCTTTAAATAACCGAATCACATCCGTGCATAAATCACTATAAATAACAAGATTTCCATCACTATAAATAACAAGATTTCCACCGATCGCTTAACTGAATTCAAAACGGCTCTAATGGAAAGCATATGATTAAAAAACAAACAAACAAACAAACAAACAAACAAAACAAACAAACAACGAATATATATGAGTTGGTAAGCTATTCTCAAATCTTTTCACTGGTTTATTGGAAAAATAATTTCTGCAATTTTCATTATATACGCCATTACTAAGTCAAATCCAGGCAACAATTTTCCTCAATTCCATAGTCTCTAAAATTTGAATACAATTTATATTTCTACAAATTGGATATATTAACTATGATTTTCACTTACGATCGCAAAATGCGATACTATCCTCATTGCGAACAGAATCTGCATAGATCGTTTAGTAGGACTCTCTCATCCTCTTGAAGTTCTTCCAACTTTAATATATCTATTTATGAGTCTCCCCACTTAATCCTCCCTTAAGTATCGAATCTCGATAGTTTCCTATAATCTAGGCACTTGCAAAATGCCGTCCAATAAGCTTAATTAACCGACTAAAAGATATTCTCATCTAATTAAACTTAATGAGTTGATCTTCTAAAATAGAAGTAATGAATCCTTTCCCGAAACAAAAGAAAATAAGCAAAAAACGAGTAAATTAACATACCTAAAGAGCACATATCATGTGTTTTAATTTCAGCATCACGGAATAGTCGTGCCGCCTTCAATAGTCGACTATATTGCAGACTCCAATCACCAAGTCCCTCATAGATCTTCGACATTTGATAATTACACATCGCCGCGTAATGTTCACATTCTTCATCCCTGAATATCTATTCCAATTTTCAAATATATTTTTTCACCTGAAAATAACGTCCTACGAGTCCTAGTCCTATCTGTCAGCCACTCATCTTTAAAGTCTCAATTAGAACTTTATTTTGGGAGTGATGAGGAGATGGAATATCGTGAGGGAAGGGGGAAGTAGGAAAGGGGAAAAGTGGAAATTCCACTGGCTCTATATCAAAGTTTACTTACAAATATTATAGTTTACTTACAAATATTTTAATGCTACACCGATTTTAGATATGAACAACTCCAAAGGAAAATCATCAACAAAATTAAGCACATGATCAAGAGAGATCGATTTTCAAAGAATTTTACGATCTCTCAAAGCATCGATAATCACCCACATGGTAATTTCTTTTTTTTGAGCGGAAAAACCGGAAATTTAATGAATTTGTTGGTGGAATTCAGCAAAAACAATACCATCTACCAAGGAGAAAGCTAGAAAAATTGCTCCTCTCGACCACCTGCCTTCTTTCTCCCCTCAACTACCGCTGTGATCGTCATCATCACTATCTCTGTCTTCCCTCCCATTTATTCATAAGATCCCTCGTACTATGAGCTAATAAGTCAATAAACTCACTCAAATCGAAGAGCAAGATTGCTGAATTCAAGGAGTGCCTGTGCGTAGTTCGGCTTTTTGAGGAATTTCTTTTTCAGCGATTCAAGTATTGCTTTATAATCTTGCCATGGATCGTGATATGTCTCCGACATTCTCGTTCTCTGAAAGAGAACAACCTATTTTCTCTTTTTATTATGTAGAATGTACTCTTTCGAGAGAAATTTATTGAATTTTACAGATCCATCCTCTATGAAAGTCTCAAGAGATAAGGTCGACATCATTCGAACTTGGGACTTGAAGGTTCCAGTTTTTGCTTCCGCAATTGAAGCTTCTACGTTCAAATTTCATCAAGGATGAGATTGATGTTCCTCGATTAATATCGCTTTACAACCGCCTCAAACGTTGGAGGCTAGTAGTTGGTCATGAGTTCCACCCAAGAAAGTGAAGTGCTGGCAAAATCTACACCGAATATAACGTCCGTTATTGATGGAGGTGAAGTGCTGTTACAATGATGGATTCAGAAATGTTCATATCGCCGACGAGGTGCGCGCAAACATCCACTTCGAAACAGAACCATACTCTTCGATGTATTTCCGGACATGGTTGATAGAACGCGACGACGACCGCAAAGATAAAAAGAAAGATAGGACAGGGTCTCATTAAAAAAGGTAAGGCTTACTTTCTAGGTAGGACAGGGTTTTATTAATTTAAGAGGCCAAGTGTTACTCGTCATAGCCGGATCGCTTTCAATGAACCTTCCACATTTAAAACGATCGAATCGTTTGCTCAATTTCATCAGGTTTTCGCACACAACGACGCCGGAAATTCCTTTGTGCCCATGGATCTATCTCCGACCACAGATCTTCATCACCATTGCTCCTCTCTGAGTGGGGTATCGATGAACATATTAAACGGCCATATATCGCCAAACAAGCGTCACATCACGCAGTGAGAATAAATCCATGTTCATAATCGGGGAAGAAAAACCCCTCCGTAATTAAATGGACCTTTCCTTCTACTCGAAAAACAACCTCTCCGATCGGAGACTTTTGCACATCGTTTTCCGACGTTTACGGCTCCTCTGCATTAAAAATTGTCTTTCCCACCCCTCTTTCTGTTACCCTTTCCCTTCTCCTCTTCATCTCTTATCTCAACCACTTCATCAACCCAGCGATCCGCATGGTGCTCCCCCCCAACGAAGTGCATCTTATACGCAGGTACTGAAAGGTTATCGTCTACTCAACGAACTACGGATGCGGTGACGAGATCAGCTCGAGGAATGGACGGTTATAGCCAAATCTCACAGCACTATCAACATATCTTATCTCTTCATTTCAATAGCTAAAACAATCTCAAATCATGAATATGATATGACGAATACCGATAAGAACGGAATGCTTTAATGAGAATAAACGTAGTTTACATCGAGTTTTATTCCATAATGCATTAATTCAATCATAGTTTTATTAATGTGAATTTTAATAAAGAAAAATATAAAATAAATCAATTCGAAACGATCGTTTTTTTGTAGAGATTTCTTTCTTCAATGAGATAATTTAAATTTTATTCTCGTATGCGAGATTAAGAGGACGATTATATATGGGATAAACCTTGAGGGGGAGCGGATAAATTACATTAAATTAAAACAAATATTCTTTATTTATATAATATAGTCATATTTTTATTAAATGTTACAAATAAATAAAGGTCAATTTTTATTTTTCTTAAATGAATAAATCGAGGAAACTCCCAAATAGTTATATCGATATATGAAGAGAAATAGATCAGCCTCTATATGGCTTTAAACGCATCTCAAAAAATACCGTTAATTCTATAAAATAATTAAAATGAATAAAATATTATTTTCGATATAAAATAAAATATTATTATATATAATAAAGATGCCAATAAAATGAAAGGAAATACTTTCTAGAGCCGAAAAATACTCTCAATATCCATTTCACTTCATATAAAAAATTATGGCCATCCCTTTAGTATCCGATAAACTCCTCTTCTCGTATCTCCTCCCCTCAATGCTTAACTATCATTCGTTAGCATAAATCATTGCCGCTAGCCTTTTTCTTAATAAATATCTCATATGATATTATGCAATCAGAATTTCAATAAGATCGATAGAATGATTATTGCCTCAGCGAGAAGTGTTCATTCAATTCCTTATCGATATCTGTTATTATAGATGCCGTATCGAGGCGTAACGCATCATACTTCGTCACATATTCGTCCATTTTTTTATCGGCTCTCGCTTCGGCACTGAAAATTTCTTCTATTTCATTCAAGAAAACAATATAGAGAAGTAAATTCTCGTCAATAAGCTAATCAGTGTTACTCGTCGACTAAACTGCCCACCTCCAACCGCTATGCGGCCTCAACATCACTCTCATGAGAACAATGTGATCGAGGGGAGATGGGAGGGGGAAGGAGGGGAGGGAGGATCTCGCTGTGTATCTTCACCAAAGGCATGAGAAGACCGACTTTAAAGTCAAGACTTGGATTATTTAAATTCCCATATAGATGTTCGACAAATGAATTTTTCGATCGTTTCGAAATATTCGCTCCATCGTTAAAGATTGCTAATTGAGGTATTTCATTAATAAATTTCCCTTATAAATATAAAATATTCAACGAGGGAAAATTAACGAAACGAGAAAAATTCGGCTATTCATAATATTTTAGTGGAAATTTTCAACAATCAAAGAGATAAAACAATTGAAATTTGCAAAAAAAAAAAAACTAAATAAATTTCATTAATATTTTCAAAAATAATCTTCGAAAATGTTAAAAAAATTCCCCAAATTTATTATGAATTAATTTCGATATATTTTTTTCTTATTTCGAATAAAAATAACAATTATAAAAGAATACTTTTCAATAGCGGAACTAAGAAAATTGAAATCATGAAGAATGAGAAATTCTTTCAAATCGTGCGTTAATTTCAATAGCTCATCGGCTGCTCGAACCTGCAAAATAATGAGAATATTTCTCTCAATTTCTCTCTTAATTTTATATTTTTTTTTAAAAAATGACCTTTACTTTAAAAAATTTTCTTATTAAAATTCGAATAATATACTTAAATATTTGAATTTTATTAATTGAGAGAAATTTTAGATGAGATTATAAGTTTGCCGATGAAATTTCTTAAAAATTCGATAAAAATATCTCAATTAGAATAAATTAATGAATAAATTTTAACTAACCATAAGTGCGGCACGGGCTGCCATCTCATTTTTCATCGTATAATATTCAGTCATTCGACCAATTGGATTCTTATGTGCCGCATCATCGATGTTGATCTCAAATTACATCACTTAATGATATTAAGTCACAATGAGTGGAAAAAGAACTAGTATATAATTTATTCCGACTGAAATCGACGGGTCTATAGATCTATGGGGGGGAATCGAATATACTTGAATGAGTTCTTTGTGCTAATTTATTATTTCGACGCTAAAAGAATTTGCTATCTTAGAGGAAAGATTTACTGATGAAACTTTGATTTTGAATTAAAACACATAGGATGAGCTAATCTTTGCGAATATTATAAAGGTCGGAAATAACAAGTCCACATAACTTCATCTAGGACATTTGCGCCTCGATTACTTTTCTCCATTGCTTTTAAAATTATTGCACTCATCATTGGACCGGAAAACCTCACTACGACTCTTGATGACTTTCACGTCATCATCGACTATGACGATGAAGGGAAATGGTGTGAGGGGTATAGCACTGGACTTCGATAGGATGGACGATCCTAACGGCCATCCTCGTTTTTTTAACCCTTTCAAGCTGTCTTCCCTCCTTCAAAGTTCGGCGCATACCGCTCCTTAAAGATATAAAAGAAATATGAGACATTAACTCGATTCAAATATCTCCGAATTTCGATTACCTTTGAATGTTCTTACGATTTCCGCCTTCGAATCTACTAATTACAGGTAAAACAGGTGAAAAAGCAATTAACCTTTGCCGCTGAGAGAATATTAATGAAATTATCGTTCAACGATTTCACATTATCACGAAGACGTCGTTTATATTCTTGTATAATGAGCGCTTTTGTTGCCATTGAACGGCCACTCTTTCTAATTTTCGCTACGTTTATGGTTGCCATTATTTAATAACTACAAATATTTTTAAATTATCATAAAATATAACTAGAAATTGAATCATTTTAGCAGCTTTTTTTTTAAAGAATTGAAAATTTTTTTTCAGATCCATAAGAAATGGCGCAACTGTCCGCGAGGTGTGTGGACAATTGCGCCTTTAGTTTGGATAACCCTTGAAGATGGAGACCAAATTAAGGGTAACATTAAGCTTTATGCTTAAACTCAGACTTCGAACATCACAGTTGATATTTTATTATCACTAACTACAGGATATTTCTTTATTATACGATCCGCTCACTTAGCATAGATAAGTCTTTTCAAGTGACATATCCCTTCTAAGCACACCTGAAGTTCTTTTTTAATGGAGTGCAACATTGTCGCTCACCAATTCAACTATGTTATAGACTCTCGTATAAATAATAAATACATCACAATAACACAATGATCAAAAGTGTGCTAGGACATTTGCGCCACAAGGCGGAAATCTGCTCCGATACGTATACCGCTTCCCCATCTGAATTCGAGCCACGTAAATGGCGATAGAAACTTCCACCTACAATACCGATAAATGCAAACATCCCTCCCCTCCTCCACTCCCTCCCCTCAACGATATACGGGCATGTGAAGAGCGCATCACGGCAGAGACGGCTCATTGCATGGGAAAGGTACCAATGAAAAGGGGCAAATCGATCGAAACGACCGTCGACTAATTCACTAATTATGCCTCATGTAGGACTTTCCATGTTTCAGATGCGACTGTCACCAACATATAGGTCACAGCATAACCGTCGGACTTCCGTCTTCTATAGGATTTTCCAACGTATGACCTCGTGATGACCTTGCTCATCGATCGGTTTATCGAACAATGCCTACAGTCTACGATGTGATGACAGTTGCGCCTTTAGCAACAAAATCACAAACTTCAAGCTCAGGCCTATTTCCTTCCTAGGGTTCGGACTGACGCTTCCACACTTAGGTCCGGTCTGCCTTCAGATAGTACAACTACCCCAACATTAACTGGCATTTTAACAACATCTCTATCCCCCCGTGCACTTTCACCGAGCACGACTACTACACAGTTTTAAGAGCAGAACCTATAGATATCGATACGGGATCAATCATCTGGCTTGGTTAATGTGGCATAATTGAGACCTCTTGTGCCGCTATGACCAGATAAAAGAATCACACTGAATCCATTTTTTTTACAGCGATGTCGGATATATCGAACAAATTTCACATATGAGCGCTGATCATCGATCGTATCGGATCCACGAATAGAAAATTGCCGACAAACCTTTAATGTAGTAGGAAATATTCGCTCGAAATTCGAGTGCAATATGAGCAGAAAGAAAAAACGACAACGAAAATTCCTTAGTAATTAGAAAATTAGCGAGTTGAGTATCCATTCCCCTTCCTCTTCCTCTCCCACCTCCCCTCCCTCCCGATCGTGAATGATCGTCACACCTTAACACCTCTCTCGCGACTATTATCTCTTAACGGCTCTATTCCATATCAAATAACCTCCAATAATCCCCTCTCCGACATCAATTTAGTGCTAATTTAAAGATTTGTTGGCAATTCTATATTCGTGGATCGAATACGATCATTGATAAGCGCTAATATATGATACGATTTGAAGAATACGCTATAGAATTAGTTTAAAAAGAAAAAGAACATAATGAACAACGCTTATCGAGGTGTTTTTTAGCGCATAAATGCACTCGAAATTCTTGCAATGTCACATTTTACATTACTCTTTTTTGGCTATCTATTTGTTCGTTTGCCGTTTTCTATCAGCTATACATTCGACCGCCGAAGAATCTCAGTTCATAAGGCCTTTTTCTATCAACTGTTCCATTCGACCATCCAACGATCTCAATTCACAAATTATATAGCCAACCAAGAAGTGATTATAATAATCCATCTCATCGATCGCGCCCATAAGATCGTCTATTAAACGATTATTTTCTCAATGAGTTAATTCCACTTCAACGATAATTCATAAATTTAGAATATACAAATTTATTTGATTGGAATATATTTTCTGAAAAAAAAAAGATCAATTTTCACATATGTGATTGATAAAATTAATAAATAATCTAGCGAAATTGCTATATTAGAATAGAGGACTTCCAACTTCGGTTTATTTAGCCCGAAATATTCTTATTCTTAAACAAATGCAATAGTTTAATCAATTATAATATTCTGCTTTTCATAAGGAATAATTTTCAGTTAGAATTCATCTAATAGTTTAATTTCATCGAAGAAAGCATTCATCGATTGCTTCATTAGATATGGCGCTATATGTATTTCGAGCCTTTCTTCGAATCTCTTCTAATGTTACAAAAGAAATCCCCAAACACATTCATTCTACCGCTGTTTTCACGTCTTTAATAAGAAGTATCATACCTTATTTACTTATAATTGTAACTATTTAATTTCTAATTGGTTTCCATATCGTAATTATTTTACTTATAGCTTCAAGTATTGGGATCGAATTATTCGCCAATTTCATAGATCGATCATGCTGATAGTCTCGAATTTGCTGACGCACTTGAATAATGAATGTGATTTTTGCGAGAATTTTGAGCCCTAAATGAAAGGAAATTTCAAGATTCCACTGATTTCAAGCAGTTTTTGCGAATTTATAAAAGCATAGAGGTTCGCTTACCTGTCCATTTATCTATCAGATAATTCGAACTCCGGAATCATTGCCAAGCTAGGCTTATATAATGCTCGGTATAGAGCGATTTCGCTAATGATATTTCTCATTAATTCGTTAACCTCCAGGTTGCTTTTATTCGTGCTTTTATTCGCTTCAACGTCATTTGCATTACATCGATCATTACACACATTGTTCGTTGCGCGTTTCGTTGAAAACTTGATGTGCTCAATGCATTCATATTTAGATTCATTGACAGCCTTCATTTAGACGATCGAATTTTCAGCCAGACGAGAAATCGAGCAAAAGTGCATACCTTCAACTGAACAATAAGTCCGCTGACCCCATATTGGAACCTACTATTCCTCTACCCTCTTTATTTCAGCTTTCACTTCCTCCTCTTGAGCATTAAAGACGCCGTAATGTGACATGGGTATATTTCCAGCAGGTAAGTGGCAAAAATTATTTTTTTCCCTGTACCACATCTTTAAAATAAGCACTAAATTTGAGCAAAATGAATCAGAAATGTATACGTCAATCAAACACAGACAAATTGAATCATTGAAGTTAGTGTGAGTGATGATTTTGTTCGCAAACTGACAATCTCTGCGAGTGCGCAAAATTTTTGTGAACTTAATTTTCCGTCTCAGTGAATTTCGCCTTATTGACTAACTGCAATAAAGTACATGTCGAGAGCTTCTTCTGCTCTTAATTACACAAAGATGGCAAAAAAGATGAATCAATTTGCACTTATTGTTTCGAAATTTTAGATATTCAATCGTCATCCGACATCTTATGAATGGGAAATAGTAATTTTCCTAAAATTAAAGTAAGCGCTTTTCAGGTGGTCCGTTGAAGAGAAATTGAAACTTTACACCTTACATCAGAATACTTTCCGTTTTCAGCAAGGAAATAACAACTGGACACATTGCAATTCTTATTTTTGAAAGTTTTCTGAAATGTCTCAAAATACGAGTGTAATATGTTTCAGAGGTTTCTGAGATCTGAGAGAATGAGCTCCGGTTGTCACACTGTTGGGAGAGGAAGATAATTGAGAAGATGTGAATACGATTAAAGAGGCTCTTAACTCGATGAGTCGCTCACGTGAATGAGCTCCGGTTGTCACACTTTTCGAATATCTATACCATTAGATTTATTGCGCAAATGCTCCGCCTCATTTAAACTGGAACCATAGAGGAAATTTTCTTACACTCAATAAAATTAGCCTATAGAAAATTCTTTGTATCAAAGAAAAATATTCTTTGAGGAATTTCTACGCAGAAATATATTTTAAAAACTATAAAAATACAAAAGAAAGTTCTATAATTAATACTTATAGTTTATGAATAAAATCCTCTTAGAGTGAGTCAAAGTTTGCGTACGAAATTTGCTAAACTTGTTTATAAGACTTCATATGACAAGCACTCATGGTTGTCGAACTAATTATTTCTCCACTCTTAACTGATCAAAGAACTAAGAATTTAGATAATCTATCATATACTTAAATGTTACAAATAATCTTAGAAATAGAACGAGTATTATACATGTTAGTGTAGAAAAAAACAAAACGCAACAAAATGCTCTTTAAGGCGTTTAAAAATGAGAACGAACAATTAATTTACTGCTTAATTAGTCAACTAATTAATTACTTATTTACTTATTTTTACATTTCATTTATTTATTTATTCATTCACTTGTTTGTTTATTTATTTATTTATTTATTTGTTTATTTATTTATTTATTTATTTATTTATTTATTTATTTATTTATTTATTTATTTATTTATTTACTTATTTATTTATTCATTTATTTATTTATTCATTTATTTATTCATTTACCTATCTATCTATCTACGCACAGAGCTTGTAAACCAATGAGCCTATGATAATTTTATCATGGTGTTTTAAATGGCACTATACGAAATAATTACGACAATTTTCATTACCCCTCAATTCATCAATAATGCAATGTTGTGCCTATCATTCGATATCACATTTGATATTTCAATGATATGCCTCATTATGATCATATCAGTAATCAATCGTCTAATTCACTATTTATTGCCATTTGTAATTTATGTGACTTTTTATTGCGCAATGCTATAATTAATATGTTGCAATGCATCGATGATGCCTATCAACAGTTTACAACGTTCAAATTCACTCCGTTGAGATAACATCTGAAGTGAAGTCAGCGCTGACTTCAAAAAAACAACAAATTATTCAGTTTTGTACTTTCATCACTTTCAGTGATGGCAAATATCGTTTTCATATTCGGTCAGTGAGTGCCTTTCATCACTTGCTATCCACACTTGATTCCACATATTATCCCTCCCCTTTCTTTCACTTGAAATTACTCACACATGCGAGGCAAATATCATAGGCGGTAAATTGTGACAGTCGTTTCGCGTACACCCGCCGTATTTATTAGTAGTAATTCTCAGTGACTCTAAATAAAATTTGTAGCGGTCAGTTTTCCGAAATTTTCCGATGGCAACGCGGAGCACGCTCTATGTGTACGATTGTGACCGCTCACAAATATTGCATTGAAATCTTCAAATTAAATCATTGCCGGGATTTTGCAACACTCAAAATTGGTGGTAAAGTGCGCTTAGTAGAACGCGCAATATGTGCTTTTTTGCAGTTCAGCCCCAATCGTAATTGCAGAATTTTCGCAAAAAAAAGCATTGAAATAGTATACGCTTTGCGACTCCATAGGATACATATTGGCGAGAAAAAATACGATTATTTATATTTAAATTTCTGTAATACTCAATTTGCTATTATTATAAATGCAATTTGCCGAAAGACTTCTACAAGTTTCTATAATAGTATAGGAATAATTTCTTCTCGTTTATGAAACGCGACTAAGACGAAATGTAGTTTCAAATTTTACATATTCTGAATAATTTTGAAGAATTCCACTGATCGAAGGATTTCATATCATAAAGATCAGCAATTAATTTCAGTAATTTTTTCCCTAATCGCAGCCTAGCAACTTAAGATTATTATGAAAACCGCTTTCAAAATTTCAGATTCTTCAAGATATCCTAAAATATCCTAAAATTCATCGGAAAAGATGCGCCCTTTAGGTAAAAATTACCTAACCTCATGAAGTACTGATTCGAAATTTAAGTAAGTGAGTGAAGATTTAAAGTGTCTAAATCACAAATAAACGTTTATTTGCAAAAATCTTTATGACTATAAAAGCTATAAGTTAAAATATAAGCAGTTTCAAGTGGGACGACAAGTTTGCTTAAATGACGGATGGAAATTCTTGCTGGCATTTTCAATGCGAGAAAAGAAATAAACGTGAGTGCAAACCGGCTCAATTAAATTGCCATTTTATTCTACGCTTATGTTGTTACAATGTGTTCCAAGAGAAAATCGATGGGCTGCGTAATCTTGAAAAAAAAGCACCTTTATTGCCATCGCTTTTTGTTAATACCAACGATTTATATCATTTATTTATTTATTTAGCTATTTTTTCTTTTTATTTACTTAGTTACTTACTTATCTATTCATTCATCTAGATTTTACAGCGCAGCAGCACAAAATTGTTGGCGGAAATCGGAAATAATTCCGTCACATTGCTGCAAAGTCAACAGTGGTGAAAGAAAATATCATACAAGTGTTAACAATACGGTTATCGATAACTGTAATTATGCGATTGCGCCTTCGAGTTTTTGCGTTCAATTTCTCCTCAGTTAGATTTATATTACTAATTATTATTCATTAATGTATGATTACCTGATTACTTGACTAAATATAACTTCAAATGAATTTGAATATCAAGTTTGCATCATTTTTTGCGCATCACTGTAAAAATAAAAGCAATAATTTGCGAATGTAATCATTTCAAAGGCGCCGACAATAGAGTACTCTTTCAACGATCGATTTGATTGAGTGGCTCAATCGATGCGATCTTGATGCTCGATTTCGATGATGCTCAATATGAGGCATCTTTTTCTGCTCATAGTGTCAAGAAAAATTCTTGTAAGTCTAGATCTGACGACTTCCACGTTGAAACTATCTTGAAAGATCGGTAAAAATTCGTGCTCATACTCATAAACATGCAATCATGAGTAGACACATAAACACATAAATATATGCAGGAGCATAAGCAGGTACAAACTAGTAGACACTACACCGCTTTAAAAAATTTAGGATCTAAGAAAGTGATTAATCATTTGAATGTCGTAGGGAAAAACAGCTGTGATAACAAAGGAAAGAGGATTTCGTTGTATGACGAAACGAGGAGAGAATTAACGCCATCATAACTAATTTCACTACTATAAACCGTATAATATCTTAACTCTAAGCCTTGATATTCGAGAAGGGCAATTTGAGAAGATCAATGCAAAAGTGTGAATTAAAGCTATGAATTCGGCCAAAATTGCATCGAGTCGTGGCATGGTACTATCGCAGTTTTTGTTATTTATTAGTTTTCATGAAGTTGATGAAAAATGTGTGTATTTCTTTCGTTGTCGTAATTTTGAGGAGCGAAAATGGAAGAGCAAAAATCTATTTAGATTAGAAATTAGGATTTTACTGAACCAAAAATTGCTATCTTCAGTATTGAATCTTTTCTTTTTTCAAATATTACTGTTATTGTACGTTATCACTGTTACCTGTAAATTGGATCACCTATCGTGAATAATATGAGGCGTTTTATGGAGGTATTGTTCAAAGAAGGTCATAAATGAGCAAATATAGTACGAAGAATGTTGTTTCGCGTCTCTAGAGGTGGTTCGGTTCACTCGTTGAATGTAAGGAAGGGGGCCGAACACGTTACATGTGACGTAACCGGAAGAGAACGCCCTGTATTCTTGAGTGAAAAACTGGTGTAGTGTGGGTGTCAACTATCTCCACAAACCTGTCTCTTGTATCTCCTCTATTTGTCCTCGTCCACCGGTCGATGCACCCCTTCCTCTTTCGTTATGTTTTCCTCCTTATCATATCGATTCATACGATCATCACTGCCCCCTTATTATGGTCGATTCGTTTGAATAATGCAGGTAATATAAATACTTCCTCAACCAAATTTTGTAAAATTTTGCTTCAGCATTTTATAAAGTTTAAATGAATATAATTTCTTATATTAAATTAACAACAGAGGATTTATTGTTGTGCGCTTTTATTTTCCAAATTTTTTAGGGAAGTTCGCTACAACGACCTACCCTCTCTCGTGAATATGTATTTCCAAGAGGCGTGAATGTCTTGTCCATTTATCCGCTGGTCTTGGCTCGCTACATCTTGCCGCATAATAAATTTTATCAATACAATCAATAGTCTCTAATTTATTAGATAATTTTTTAGGCCTAGTAATTGAGTTTATTACTCAAAAGGATTTCTTTATTCGGCCGAGCGTTTGCTATGGGGCATGTACATCTATGCAATCAATAATCTAAAAGAAGGTGGAGTGAGCCAAAGCAGCTGGCAGGATTTGCGCTTTTCGCATCTATCTCACCTGCAGGACCGGTTTTTAAAGTTGCCAATAGGCAAGTAAATATTCAACGAAATGCCTACAAATTTCAAATGACCCGTCTGTGCTTAGGAATGCCTCATAAAAGGTTAATTTTCCGCCAGATCAATCCTTCTAATCAGTCCGCCAGAACAAGCTTTTTAAACGTCGATAATGCTTTAAACTTTTCGAAACAGATGAATCGAAATAAAGTTAAGTAAGTGAAGTTAAAGAAATAAAGTTAAGTAAGTGAAGTCAACCAATGGCCAGTTACCATTCATAGAAAACATTCCAATTCTTTCTTCAGTTACTCGAAAGACGAAAGCATCCGATAGGACGGCACAGAAAAAATATCACTCAAAAATGCTCTAGGAGAAAATGTTTCGTATATATTTGAAGACTTTCGATGGTCACAAATTTATTCAATGACATCGCCGTTACTTCGAAGAAAACAGCTTAATGTAATATTCGAAATTTATAATACACTACAAAATGAAATATGTAACGAAAAAAATTACAACTTAAAGAACTTTCACTTTTACATAAACACATTACATATATATAATTAAAGCTTCGTTTACTTTAATTGTATATTGTTTATTTTAGTTGTTTCCTTTTTAGCAACTTTTATTTTTATTAATTACATGGTAATTTATCCATTGCTTTCAATAATACAATAAATAAGGGTAAATTAAGGATCAACGAACTACATAGTCTTCTTTTAGTTAGGATTCAATAGATAGTCTAAAAGAATATTGCAAAAACCATTCATTATCACTTTTAAATTATGAACTTATTCCCAAGACGTGTCCTCTAAATATGGTCAATCTTTCAGACTAACATAATTTGCTTATGCGCTGAAGAGACTTCAGTGTTTGTCAGTTTCGGGGAAAAAGACCTAAATTTTCAAATATATTCAATGAAAGTTTTTTCAGATCCACTTGTCCCATTGCCTCCAGGGTCCGCCCGTCCCATAGTTTAATTTCTGAATTCAACGGAACTGGTGAGGTGAAATGTGATGTATATAACTTGAAGACCTTTATATTCTTCTGTGCGATTGAATACTGATAAATTACTAACTTCGAAATGATCTGTTAGGTACATGAAAATGCAGAAAACAAAATTTACGTTAGCATTAATCGAATTCACATCGCTTTGCACAAATCGAGTCAGAGAAAATCGATTCTTCACTAAATGAAGCCAATATTATTTTGCCGTTTTTCTACCCTTTCGATGAATTTTCGAACGCAGTCAGTTTGGTGGAAATTGATACGAATGTCGGTCGTTTCAAGCTCTTCTGATATACACTTATCGCTCTACCCTTTCTTTTTTATGCTTCAATATAAGTCCTGCATCATGAATTTTGCTCAATTTCCAAGTTTTCAAGGACCATTTTGTGGTAACCGTGATGAATGGAAAATGAGGACGAATCGATTTCGGCGATCTCTTCCTGGCGGTAAGCATTAGATTATTGCATTTCACCTATCGCAATCAACATATTCACTGAACACTAAACGAGAGATAAATAGAGAAGTTAATTTATGCTATAGGAAAGAGGAGAAAAATATTGAAATTATGAAAAAAGAAATGAGAAATATTGAAAGGATTGGGAAAAAATAAAACAAAAAAATAAATCCCTCATTTATGCCGACAATATTTCATTAAGAAAATGCCGGATTTTTATGCCATAAAAACTTTATTTCGCAATTAAATGTCGTAATTTTACACTCATTTTCGATAAAATAGATCAAAAAATCTAAAAAAAAATCGTTATTATTCCAAAGTCCGTTATTATTCGGATTTGATTCCGTGTTTTCGATGTGAATGCATTCAAAAATGCCCTTTTAAAATCCATTTTTCCCGCTCCAGTTCTAATCGCTCAATTCCGATCGTTTTCTAAACCTTTTTCCTAAATCTTTTCTAAAAGCACACTGTTTCTATTATAATTTTTCGCCGCATTCTACTCTTTCAGTAGAAATTTTCTTCTCCAATAATCAACTAATTTCGACATCTTTTTCAGATGTCTGCCGATAAAATGAAAATATAGTGAGTATATTATGGATATTACATAAATATTTCATTGCGAATATATAATACGCCGATTTTTGTATAATTAATTACTCATTGTGAGGCGAAAATAACAATAGAATAATTATCTTATAGGAAAGAAAAAAACAAGAAATTTGAAGGGAAATCCATAACTTACTTCTTAGTGGAGATTTCGAATTTAGTGCAAAGAATGTTCTGAACGAAAATATAAAACTATGATTATTGGTTTAAAAATGAAAAAGAAATTTGAGAGACTATAGTTTTCAAAGACATTCAATATACTAAATGATAATGTTTAAATAAATAACAGTGATGTAAAGTTATAATTCCAATATTGAAATAAAAACTATAGAAACACTACTTTGAGCTATAAACATACTTAATAAGGTATGATAGGTATGACACGTAAGAATGTTACCTCATAGCACTTAATTAAATAATTAAATCAAATATTACTTTAGAAAAAATTAATGATTATATGTGAATGGATTTTATATGAATCTTTTTGGCATTCTACTTATAAATGAATAAAGATTTCGTTGAATTGTAAAGATAATTGTTGTATTTGGAGTTTAAATGGAAAACATTTTCAAAACCGGGGTTTTTAAGTAGGTAAATAAAGAAGTATGAAACATCGATGAATCGACGACAGTTAACTAGATCAATTCGGGGTGATCTTTATTAGTTAAACGAATTGAAGTACGGCCAACAAAACAACTGAAATATCGGATTGCAAAATTGAAAGGACCACTATAGTTCATGGAGTATCCACTACACAATGAACAAAATGTCGCACTGACCTGACCTGGAATTCTTGAGGGAAATATTTTTAATGAGGCATTGAGGTTTCCATACTGAATTTTACAGTATCTATAAGCAGCTGCTAATTCGGCCGCATATTTTGCTTTGCAGGTAGACATTCTGCAGCCCGAAGCAAAATTGAAAGCATATCTCATACATTTCAACATAGCCTGAGCTAATAGAGTATATAAATAAATGAATCATACATCGATTCAGGAGCTTGTAAATGTGCTTTAATCACCTCGGCTAGCATCGCTAATGATTTTAAACCTAATGTACTGAAACAAATAATGTTTCCTTTTTAACGAATGGTACTAATAATATAAAGAATATTCGAGGATTTTTAAAATGCGTTCTCGTAAAGTTTTGCTTGAGAATTTATTTCATAGAACCGTTCCGAGGAAGTTACTCGTCAAGTTAGCGCTCAACAATATTACTCCAAATTGAGGGATGATTAAGTTCATTTCGGTACTCATTATTTGTTTGGAAATTATCATTTTTTAAAGCTGTTAAAAGAATAATTTTAGCGGAATTTTCGGCAGTTATTTTTTCAGAGATCTATGAAAAAGATTTCTCAATTTGGTGAACAATTCCCGTGGAAATTGCTCAAATTGAGAGATGCCACCATTAGAGATTACAGTCATCTTCGACGTACGCATTGAACAATAAATGCGATAGTCGTTGAACGAATTTTCGACCATATACTACTCAAAAGATGTTTCAGATGGTGTTCATCAATGACAAGAAGATCTTTTATTCATTTAGCTCAAATAGAGGGCGATGAGGAACAATCTTCAATGTTCCAACTTTATCAGCATAGAGACCCCACATTGCCCAGCTGTCGTTTTTTCCCTCAACTTTTAAAGCTAACCGTGGCTATCTCTTCTCGAACCTGTAACAGGTGGTTTCATTAAGTGATCACACTAATGAACACAATAGCAAATTTTCATCAACCGTTAATGAGTTCTTGCATCTATAGATTATTAGGATGTTTACAGCCAAGAAAATAAATCATTTTCGACGTGTTGTTACTCCATCGAAAAGCAGAGCCTAACATCATGTGATACGAATTTACTCAACTACCCTGATATACAATATTTCAGTACCTGTTTTAGTGTTTATTTACTGCAGTGTAACTGGAGCGTTATATATAATAAACTGCCTTTTCAGAATTTGGTATCCTTCCGCGTAAAATATTACGTTATGGCATAACAAAATACCCACGTCATGATCTGCATAAGAATATCTCTCATCGTGATCTAAGGCGATATGTGGACGAAGCATTAAGAAATGCGATTAAGGTTTCGTGATTCGTTAATTTTATTTATTAGAAAATTTGCATTCATCATATAGATACAATCAAATATAATTTCAAATATATATATAATCATTATTGTAATTTCACTATCACATTGACCATTTACATGAATGAGGTACTCAGTTGTGGAACCATCAAACCTTTCCACTTAACCGATTTAAAATCTCCTCTTTCCTCGCATCGTTTAACATCTTTCTTCCGGTAACGTCTATGTGTTATATATTTCGAGAAATAATTGAAAATTCCATACAATTCTGTGATCGAAATTCTTTTATGTTTTATGTAACTCTATTCATTATAATAACGAATATTTTTATTTGGGAGGATGAAATGAATTTATAAATTCTATTCATTCAATGAAAATCCTATTGAATTACAGTTGTGGGGTGATGCAGTAGATTTGAAATTTGTGGAATGGCGTGGTAGAGAACTTGATATATCGATATCGTTCTCGACGTTCTATCATGGCGATGAATACCCTTTTGATGGGATCGGCAACGAAGTGGCACATGCCTTCTATCCGAGTCATCGAAAACGACGAGGACAAATTCACATTGATGACAATGAGCCATGGTTAGTGCGTCATTCATTCATTAGATTCATGGCCACTGTTCGTTGTTCAAATGCAATAATCCCATATGTCTCTTCCAAGTTTTTACTTCTTTCTATTAATTTGATCGAAATTCTCCAAGTTTATTGGCAACCGAAAATCTCAGTTCATTTCCCACTTTACTCCGTCGTTCGCAAGTATTTTCAAGGTTTTTTTTGTTTTTAAAAGAGACTGACATGCAGTTTCAAATATTATTGCTACCAGTTACTTGTCCCTTATATTTCCGGCGATTTTCGTTTCAATTCAAAATAATATAAGCAATTTTGAGAATTAATTAGCATGATTTCAAGTAAAAACGTCATATTCTTCTATGCGAAATATGCAACTATAATTATCAAGATGCATTGGAATAATATTAGAAAGAATCTCGTTTGAAAACTAAATCATTCCCTAGTTGTTACCGGTTCCTGTTCAAGGTTATTACCACCCAGCTATCTAGATGGTCTTTCAACAAACTTAGACGGCTCTTTCATCAATAAAATCTTTCGTATTCTTTAATTCCGCATTGATTAAGAGCTTTCGATATTTTCTTAATCGAAGAAAACAGCAATAAGTTTGGATTTTATGCGTCGTATGGGAAGATGAGAAATAAATTTCCATTTCCATTACCCAATATTGAAGTTACGAAAATGTGAAAGAAATATATTAAAATCCATGCGAGCAAATATAATAATCGAAAAATTCGTTATAACTAAGAATTAGGCTCATAGACTATTGCGAAAAGCCGGAATTTATTCCTCATATTTATTCGATTATTTCTCTTCAATAGAGGCAAACAAATTGGCCAAATTGAAGCTTTAATAATCTATTATTCAATTCTTCATTTATTTCAATAATTTATTTATTCGAAAGTGAAAGTTACTGTTGGATGTTAACCGGATGATCTCTTCCATTAGTACTTTGCTTAAAATTTTCGAGATAACTATCCGAATTACAAATATATCATTTCATAAATCAAAAGCTCTCTAAAAATTGAACTATTTAGGGGCCCAAATGGACGTAACTTAAATTGGGTACTTGCACATGAAGTTGGTCATTCCCTTGGATTACCACATACAATGCACGAGTCAATAATGATGCCACAATATGGCGGATTTGAAGAAGCAAAACCACATCTCTTTCCTTATGATATTATTACTATTCAACAGTTATACGGTAAGTGAGAATGAATGCGAATTAATCTAAATTTGATTGAAATTAAAAACAATAAAGAAAACATTTTAACTGAGATATCTATTCCGGCTAGTAAAGAAGGACGCTTATTTATCGGTGGAACAATAAGCAATTCGTCCAATCCTTTCCCTTACTCTCCACCCCCCCCCCCCCCCCCCCCATCTTAAGATGTGCCCCATCAATAGCCACTCGTTTGTTGATTGCACTTTTCCACATAGAGGAAGTTATTGCCGAATGTGCTTCATATATCGCCTATTTTTCTCTGGGATTAGGTTAACGATTAATCTACGGGAAAATCTTTTTGAGAGAGAGAAAAAAGAATGAGTGCTTTTTCTTCCATATAAAAAAGTGTCTATGTTTCGGCTAAAAATCATTCCGCGAACGCAAACGTTTTCGTTTATTAGAACCTTCATTAATGTTTCGTTGCCAAAAAATTTGAAAGATCCTCGCTATTTGAGTGGATCCGAAATGACCATTTTTCCCACTAGCAGTCTTTTACACTCATCCGTCTCCCATCGATTTCGATAGCCATACAGATGAAAGAACTGAAGTTGATTACAGCTGAGACAAAAGAACTGAAAAAATAACTGCATTGAAATGAAATCTTACATTTCAGGTCACGGAGATTAGTGGTTAATTGCAGCCGGTGTTCTACTTCAGAAAAAAGTAGTTAACCTGATAAGCTGAAACATGAGTCATAATTAAAGCATCTGAGTTGTGCCTCTTTTTTTTATCAAATTATTCTTTCGATTTTTGTTGCATATTCAAGCTTGTTGTTTAAAGCGAACTCGAACCCGACAATTTAAATTTATCCCAACAGAAATAATGAGTTTCAATTGATGGATATGAGGCGCCTCATCTCAGTCGGTATATTTAGGAGCTCACACAGTCTAGGCAAAGTTCTCCTTATTGTCTTAATGATGGGCTCGATAGCATCGATCAACATTCTCTCTTGACGACCAAATCACATTTACGTTTTTGTTGGGGTGTTTTGCAAGAAATATCGCAATTATGTCACTTAATGCTTATACCTTTAACCAGATGGCGCAGCACTTGATGAAGGAGAATTGAAATGTTTTATTCAAACGAACATAATTAAGCACCCGATCGCATACAGTGCAGACAGAACGCTCAATCCAACAATTCCTCCTGCACTTTCAGCATTGCAAAAAATTCTGTACTGTTGTATTCGATATGTTTTGCAATTCATGCAAAAATTTCTTTAAAAAAACGAGTTTGAAGTTATATATTCCACACTTTATCAATATAATTAATTTTTATTTCTCTAGTCCCAGCCAAGAACGCCTTCTGAATGGAAGCAATGGGTTCCTCGTTGTAGTATTGTTTTGGAAAACGTATCAGTTGTGACTTTTCTCCACATAATAATCGAACATTTTCAATTATTTTCCTACTTCCATACTTTAAAAAATGTTAATTTCAGGTAAGAAAAAAGGTTTCGATGAGATGTATGCATTAAAAAGACAAAACGAACAAGTAGAAATACCTGAAGCGCCTTCGTTATGCGATGGAAAACCTATTGATACGATTTTTGCATTTCCTAATGGTACAATGATTGTGTTTAAAGGTAATATTTGAAGATTTCCGGCAGCATTCCCTAATTATTCAATTATCTATTTGCTCTAATATCGTACTGTAATGAGCATACGATGGTGAATTTGGCAAACAAATTACGGATATTAGTCAAGTTTTCTATAGCTAATTAGTTACTAAATAGTTATAATATCAAGGAATCTCCGCTACTGCTAATTTATGCTATTGCTTTTAAAATAAATGATTTACGTTAGTGTTGTTGTACCTCAAGTTCGTTTATTCTGCAAAGAGGTGGCGCAAGTAGACCATTCCGACTAAAGTTTTTTTGAAATTCAGAGCTAGCGGTGGAAACTACTCTTTATGAGCGGGCTTCGGGATATACGAATATCGCATTCGCAAGCGCTTTCTGCTACTTGTTGAATTGATTTTTATCCGTTCACTCTAAACTTCCACTTAAAAAGGTTATTTGGATTAGCTCAGCTAATATCCAAAAAAAATTCAGGTCGTTATCGTTGATTGCTGCAAAGTTTCAGGTGAAAACTTCTGGATGCTTGGAAACCTTGGTAATACATCAGCAGAGGGACCATTCCTAATCCACGACTTTTTTGGTCAACTTAAGTTACCCATTGATGCCGCTTTCACAGATCATTTGGACTGGACATGGCTTATTAAGGTCACTTTCTTGACACTATGACTAAACACATTGAAATACTTCATTCAAAGTTGGGGTGAACAAAACAGGGAAAACATCAAATGCAATCATCGCTTAGAGAGTGGAGGGATGGGTGAGATCAGAAACCATGCGCGACAGGTGAGACATAGAATTTTTCAATTAACATACAACTATAATTAATTTATCTAATCGAAATTGGTTAAGATATTTGTCGAATGTTGGCGGTCTTCAATTTTGTGATGTTCAATCGCTCAATGAGATTTCTCACCTCCCTTAATCAAATGAGAGTTTCTTTAGAAAATAGTTTCTAACTTGCCAGTGGTCAAATTTCTCCACTCAATGCTCATAACGTCCATTTGATTTGCTTCTCTTAGCAAATTTTAGCTCGAACTTGTTGACAAATTTTATGCAAGTTGACTGGAGCCTTACATCGTTGTGCGAACATTATTTCCATATAGTTCTCTTCAGAAAAGAAACTTAATAATTCTAAATAGATTTTCAGGGCGATCTTGTATGGAGAGTGGATGCTTCGGCGGACATATTACGTTTATTCGCACCGCAAGAATTACATGAAGTAACGCCGTTCTCGAATTATATTTATAATTCGGTCGATGCCGTTTTGAGTATCAATGATGATGTTTCACATACAGTCTTCTTTTTCCTTGGTTCGCTTCCGCCTTTTTGTCGTCGTTGAAAAGCTCCAATGTTCATTTCAATCACTTCAACGTTTTTTTGATGATTTCTATTTCAAGCAGCCTTCTATTGTTCGAAATAAAAGAAATTTCTCTAGCAAATTCGAAGATTTCATATAGTTTCTCCCCTTAGCATAGTTTTACAAAAACCGACCTATCGTGAAAGTGCAAAACATACGTCCCCACATACAGAAAAGAAGTCCATTCAACTATTTGCATTTGAAGGACTAGAAAAGCGTCATTCTGTAAATGATGCAACCGCAGCATCAAGTTTATGGCCCTTTTCTGAATCCTCCACGGCAACTTCTTCGCCAGTCGATTCACGATCCCAAAGTATTACTTCTTTACGATGACAAGTATTTGTTGTAAAATTACGCTATTCACGAAATGATATCAACATTTCTAATTCTCGACAGTGCTTCTATTGTTCGTTACTCAACCGCGAACTCAACAGACCCTTGCAAACATTGGATAGCGTTCTTGCTTCTCCATTATTGCTGCTTAATTTTTCAAGACGGGAAGAATAGAAATATCGTGGATGATCTGGGGACGAGAGAAGGGGAAGGGAAAGGGTGAGGCAAAAGGAGAGTGGGATGATGATGCAACGAAAAGAGAAACGCCATAGTTCTACAGGTGCACCACATCGTATCGAGCTGAACGATAATCGCCATTAGTGAGCAACAAAGACGATCTAGTAGAGACAGTGGGAGAGAAGTAGATTGGTACCACTGATCCTTACCAGCAATTCAAGAAGGCTGAATGTTTAACGGGGCCGGCGTTTCAGGTCCCAAATATTGGTACGACGGAAATTCAGATGGCGATACAGATGCGGGTTACTACCGACAAATCAAGGAAATCGACTATAGGTTAAAGAAGGTCGACGCAGCGGTGTCGCTGCCTGATGGAAATTTCATCTTCTCCGACGATTCCTACTGGAAGGTTAATCCAGCACGCAACTCTCTCAAGGTGACTTGTGTTCCTTAAAGTTATGTGAGAAGCGGTCCTCACTGTAAGTCAAGATGAGCGCAGACCTGATTCGCGAAAAGGGGGACCAGGATATTACTTTCCCAGTGACAAGGACTTAGTGGAAAAAGCCACAAAAACCATACGGTCATTAGTTAACCAACAGTGAGGAAAATTTGAAGATGGCGTATTTTATCTTGATTGTTTGCAAAATACTATATCCTCGTCCGTTCACAAACAAAAATTCTAGCCTAGGTCATTTAAAACCCACCTTTTGAGGAAATTGGTGCTTTCTTCATTTCTAGACTGTTTTAAACAGAGCATCTTCTCATCACTTATTCATTGAAGCTTTAAATACAGATCCTTAAACTTGTCAACCTCAGCGGTCCTTGAAATATCACATTACGTGAACTGCACATAAGAGATCACCGATGATCACAGTCATCACATATTATGTTTCGCTAAGAGCCGTTGTAACAGCTGCTTTTTTGGCGAATTTTGTTTAAGATTCAGCACACTCGTGCATCCGCCTACACAAATTAAATACACGAAGAATTGAATTATTAGATGTAGAGAAAGAGAGAAAAACGGCTGGCATAGAAAGGTACACCATGGGTATATTATGCTATATTGCAGGTGGAGAAAGGTTATCCACGCTCGTTATCAAACAACTGGTTCCGTTGTCAATAATTCCTTCAACCGATCATTTCTCTTTTCACGGGTTGTAGTCGTATTTATTATACGAAATATTAATATTTATTAAAATTACCAATTGTGTTATCAATGATAATAGCGTGTGCTTAATTAAGCTAGCTATTTATATGGGCATAGGCTAGTCTATGGAAAAATGATAATCAATTTTATCACTACTGATTTTCTAGCATAAATTGAAATGAGACTGAAAACCAGAAATGAAATGAATGGACCTTATTCTCAACAAATATTAAAATTATTTACCGTCGACTTTTCAGAAATTAGCTGAAAAAGACGATCTGATCTTTGTGGAAACAAACAACGATGTGCTGAATGCAATATGCAAAAGTACAATTCACTTGTACCCCCATTATTTCTCCTAATATTCGAAAAGCGAAACAGAAAAGAATTCAGGAGAGGAATTAATATTTTATTTCAATGAGGCCCACAGTTTTAGCTTCCAATTGTTGAAAAATCTATAGAAATTGTCGAAGAAAATTATCACCACAATACTATACAATTTTCCTCATTGTGGATGCTTTAATTCGTTCAATTTCCTATTGTATGTGAATCATTTTGCAACATCTGAAAATTGAACAAAAAAATATTGTATAATAACAGCGAATGGAAAATAAATTCGCATGTAATTCGTCCAAATTATGAATTCCATCAATAACTTATGATTTGCATTAACTGCCGAAATTGTCAACAGTTAACTACTTCGAAGTACGATGAAATTGAGCGCTCGAATTGCTGAGATATAAAATTCGATCCACGAAAGCAACTCCCTAGAGCATCCAGAATCATGTGCGCATTTTCAAGTCGAATACATTCAGCGGCCTCTTTTTACTTAGTGCAAATTTTATCGCAAAACAAAACGGAAATGTCTGAGAAATTATATCATTGTTTATGCCTATAATTATTGAAATTTCTGCAATATGATGTATTTTATGTGCTCTATTCGTGGAAATTCTCCATTGGAAAAAATTTTTCTCTACTGGTAATTTGCAGAACAACGATCCCAATTCCGAAACTGTAATAGTTTATGCAGTATGTCAGATGTTATTTAAAAATTTAGGTTACATGAGCAATCGATGGGATGAAAAAGCTATAGCTCTTTGACTTTCGTAGGACCTCTTACCTCGCCGGCACAGAGAACATCTAATAATGAGAGACCAGTAAAAATTAAAGACCCTGTGAGCGGTGAGGGTTTTGATTCCTATCAAAGGATGCATGTAATAACTTTAAAGTTTGTTAAAGAACGGAACCGAAAAGTAGCTATTGAGAGCCCTTTTTTGATGTGAGGGAAGGACTGAGAAATATGGATGTAAGTGACTTCATTATACACCGCGAATTACTCAAAAATATCTCATTTTGCAAAGTTGCCATTAGCAACAGTTAGCGTTCATCTGAAGAGAAGATCATGCAGCAATAAGCACATATAATGATAATAAAGAGGAAAAATTCTATTATCACTTACAACAAACGGAAATCAAAATTTAACTATCTGCATAGATAACGTTAAAGATTTGAAAGTGAAACTTGGAAGAGAAGAACTAGATGGACAGAAGTCTCTGCTGGAATTCAGGACTGGCAGTAATGACAGAAAAGAAACGCCAATTCGCCATAAACAGAAATAGATTTCCACTTTCCCAATGCAATAAACAATAAATGAGATTGAATGTATTGTAGTGAATGCAACTTTGAATAAAATCAGTGGAATGACAAATGAAGCGTTCGAGCCGTTATTCACAAAGGCGAATTGAAAGAAGCCAAATCACTGCTGAGATCAGCTTCAAAAAAAGAAAGACAAAATTAAACGACATTTCGATGGCTAAAAGCTATAAAACATTCGAAGATGCATTAAATCTGAAATGGTGCAAAATCGCGAAATTAATTACAGATGGTGTCGTGAAATTAACTGCAGATTGAAGCGTTGAATATTCTGCAGAGAAAGTTGAAGTGGTCACAAAATAAAATCCAGTCGTCTAAAGAGTGAGAGACGAATTTAAAGGGGAAAAAACCTCCTGAAGCGTAATGAGGTTACAACATCGAAAATACGATCTCTACAAGTTACTGAAGGAAAGATTTAGCCTATAATATTCTCTGATTTAAACGCTACCGGATATTTAAGGTTATCGAAGAGCGCAAAATCACTGAGAAGTTGAAGCTGTGTTCACTAGGTGGAATAAGTCAGCGTACGAGGCGACCTGATCGGGGAGGATTCAGGAAGGCAAACAGCTATATGCTTATGATTTAGTGGAGAAAATGAAGTGCTTCAATATACTCTGGAAGTTGAAGATAAGCAGATGTCGTTGCCTAAGATGCTTACCTGAAGTGTTGTAAGTATGTGAAACTTAGTCCTTAAAAATATTGTGACTTGTGGTGGCTGCATGAAGGGACCAAGCATAGGCATAGGGCAGGAAACTACAATCGTCTGTCGGTACCGACATGCAGCAACACAAGGGACATAGAAACAGTTGTTTTTTGCGGAGCACAACGGCCTTCAAACATGAGTAGGACCAAAGACCAAAGACCAAAGACCTACAAACGGCTGAATCCTAGCTTGCATAGGCCGCATATACCGCCTGGAATAGCAGACAAGCATAATCCGATCGAAGAATGTCTTATGAAGAGCAGTAAACGAGATTCGGCTATACGAGTAAATGTGATCGCTGTACTGTAAGATTACAAGCGGTCATTTCAGGTTGGCTCTTTTGGTACCATATTCAACGAACAACAACTGAAGTGAGTTCAGGAGTGGTAACTAAAGCAACGATAAGGTGAACGCTTGGTAAGTAGCTTAGAATGCCAAACGTAGAAATCCAAGCAAACAGTAGCATCTGAGATGTCCTCGAAATAGGCTGGAAAAAAAAGAAATGTAAGAGGAACAAAATTCTCATGCCGATCGCACGATGGACAGTGTTTGGCCAAATTATTCAACTAACTCTTTTGAGACGCTAAATGGCTCCTCGTAAAGTCAGTGGAAGGAGGACAATCTTTGTTAAATAAGCTACGCCACATTACGGAGGACGGTAATATAAATGAGTGGCCAAATTTGAGAATGTGGTGGCCATGCATCTCAACACCTTTAATAGATGATCTTTATAGGTACTATGAATACCGTACTATTGTATACAGACCCATCTTCACATGTTAATATAGTGTATTTTGGAATGCATGAAGCGATCGTTTTATGGCTCCAAATGTTGCACGAAGTGTTCCATTCGTATTTACTCAATCTGAATCCATAAGCGATGATAATTCTTTTTTTTTTAATTCGAAAAACCACTCGAAAAAAGCGTCCGAAATTTACGGCAGTGAGTTAACTAACACATCTGTATATTCATACGAAACTCCGTCTCCTCGACCTTAAAACTCTCCGCTCATGCACAACTCGACCTCCTTTCCCCGCTCAGTCTACCACTGCTCAACAAACAATGGTACCATGCCCACACAGCGGACTTTAAACCACTACCGTCCAATTTGTGTAAATGCGGCAAAAGAAATGCTGCATCGAATAGTACGGCAAAATTAATTTGCAGTGTCCAAGATTACAGACATGTAAATGAAAGACATTGTATGAGAAGACACTGAGAAGCCTCACTGCAAGGATTCCTTTGTTGGAGGTGAGTCATTTTTGCTCCAAAAGTGAAGACTTTAAGAATGCTTAGTCATAGGGCAGGGGATGTAGAGAAAAGGTGCACTTTCGAGAGGGCAAGTTCATTTAGAGTTTCACGACGCTTAAACCTCATAACACCTCTCTACACGTACTCAGGCATAAAGTCCTTAAGCTACTTGACAAATTTATCACAACCACTTGGCAAATGCTCAACAACAGTTCAATTATATTTTGGCATTTTTCGTCTATCTGAACCTTAGAGGAGGAGGTTCAGATAGACGAAAAAAATGAACGAGATACCACCGCTAAAAGGAATTTCAACATTTTAGAAGAAACGTGGCACGCAAAGAAGAACAATCACAAGCAATCATCGGCCAATTGCAAGCGTGGAAAAAAATTTGTGCGTGCTCATTTTGGGGCATCGATAATTCCCTCAACTTTCAAGCGATATCGGCTGTCGGCTTTTTGAACCCCCAATAACCTTGCTAATTAAACGAACGACTTGCACAAAGTGCTTGATAAATGATTTGCATTTGTTGACTCTTTTATTATACATATCTCAAACTTTAATTTATCGTCTATCAAATACACCTCCACTTACTGCGAAAGAAGAACGGAGTTAATATAACTATAAAGTTATCGACGTAAAAATCATAATGTGCAACTTGTAATCCTTTTTTTTGAGAGAGAGAGGGAGAGGGAGAGAGAGAGAAAGAGAAGGAGAAAGGGAAGGAGAGAGAGAGAGAAAATAGATGATCTGAGAGGGCTAAAAATGTTTAGCGTAGTTGAAATTTTTCAGTTTTTTAATTAGGAAATAATTTGACCATTCAGTTAGATGGCTCGAAAGTCCGTTTAAATAACCGCAGGAACGAATCAAATGGCTTGGCAAAAACCTAACTCATCCTCCTCCTCTTCATAACGATTACGAATTCCGTCTATAAGCGCACAGTTTTTTTCTAATCGCTTCATTTTTAAGTGATCTTTCACTCTGGTCTCACTATCGAATGTCTAATCATTAAACTCGAAAGACAGGGAAAAAAGCAATAACGGAAAAAAATGATTTTTCTAAAATTATTTCTAAAAAATTTTTCAACGAAATTGTTGAGCGCAAAAATGGTGAATATACTAATTTGAGTGGATTTGTTGTTGAGAAATACGCAAATTCTATGCAATCATTTTGTTTATTTCTGCAAAAAAGTTGAAACATGGCCGAAAAATCCAACAGAAACTTTCAGCTTCTAGTCGGGATTTTTTCATGGATTGTTGACAGAACCTTCGAATCATCACATTTGCATAAATCGAAAGCGATCGAATGCGAATGTGATTCGCCTGTTGAGAATTACAATTATCGTTCGATGAAACCGGTTATCGATCGTAGTGGTTTTGTGAAAATTTGTGCCTCGACACGCAAAGACACACCACTTCGCTGATGGACACAATTTCCTCTCTTCTTTTTTTTCATTTCATCATAATCGATCATATTTGTTTTGATTCTCTAACAGTTATGTTTACTGGATCATCGAGAGCCAGATATTCCCCATCTCCACAACCTCCTTACCCCTCCTTTCCTTCCCATTTACCCCATCCGGAAATTTTGAGGGGAGAGGGAGGAGGAGGAGTCAGACAGAAATCCCTTTATCTTTATGTCTAGAACGTTTCTTCTGCAGGAATATTTACATTTTAATGCTTTAATGAGATAGCTCAAGGAAGGGAACATAAAACGACGAGCATGAGAAATAATTTAAGAATAATCGCAATCATTTCACCATATTTCCACCTCTCGTAGAGGCAAAATAAATCCATCAATGCAAAATTTCCAATTTTCTCTCAAAACAAAGAATCAATAATTTTCTGAAATCTTAAAATGGGATTTATTTGAAATTAATTATTCATTCAAAAAATAAAAATGAAAAAATGCTTTGATTTATTTCTATGTAAAAATTCACTTTCGTTCATTTTCACTTTCCATTCTTGCAATATTTCAGTTGTCTTTTTTTAGAAAAAAAAGGACGAAAATTTGTTCGCTAAGCCGAAAGTTTTAATGTCTCATAATTTGCGTTTCTTTGAGCTGAAGGCTATTACAGTTTTTGTTTAAAACATCAATAAAATTTTGCAGTTAATGCTCACCTCTTCAACCTTCTTTTCCTCTTGGTTCTTACTTTTTAATCTTTGAACATTTTTTGGTACTTCTTATGCCTGTCCTCCTCTTTACTTTCTGGCCAGTTATGTCCTAGACTCAAGTACCACTAAGCACGAGGGAGATTTCAGTTTGGACGATAAACATCAATGAAAATTTTATTGTGCATTTGGTTTGACTAGCTGTATAAACAAGAAAGTGTGATTGACCAATGGGCATTGCGTGCGCAAAGTATTTGTTTTTAAAGCAGAAGCTGTCAAATATAGGCAACAAAATGTCGTGCGTTTTGCTTTACGATCGCAAGAGGCTTAGTTATTCTCGATGCTTTTGTAATATTTTTCTCTTTCGCTTTTTTTGCGATCATTGAAAAGAATAGTTTCTTATATTGTATAGTTGAAATTTTATCATTCTGCCGAATCGAAATTCTATTACCTTACTATTCATTTGATAGTAAATAACTATATCCCAAGATTGTTTTCCTTGCTTTAATCGCTCAAAATTTTATAAATAAATGGAGAAATGCTTCAAAAAATTCGGCACCATATGCGCTTTTTACTCCTAGTCATTTGACGAATTAATTTCACAAATTGTTTATAAATAATGAAATATGCTTATTAATTCTTTCACATTTAAACGGTTATGCACAAATTTTCCACTATTGTTTTTTTTGCAACCCGGATAGGGGGGATCAGAAATACAACCGGAACTCTTTTAGTGTCCATGGATATCTATGTAATTCCATTCATAATTCATCCATCACTATAGGAGGTTGTATATGAAACCATTAAATTCCATAGTTTTACTTTTAGTTGCTTCCAAATCGAAATTACTCGACAGATATGCAGACAAAAACATACATGCTTACGTGCAGACAACGTTATGATAAGAGCCTATAAATGCAAACTATGAACGCATAAGCACTTACTGATGCAAATTTTACAAAAACGCAAAAAGAGTAATAAATTTGGGAAAACTTTCTTTTCAATGGGCATGATGGGAAAATTTCGTTTCGAATTCGTAAAGTGTTCCCGAAAGTATTTTTCCATGAGTGATCAAGAGAGATCGCTCTGTGGTATGAAGCAGTGATTTTGCACACATATAGGTCTATTATTATGAGTCATATACGTTAGACATTCAGTGACAAAATGTTGCCTCAATAATTGCAATGCATCACTATATGATGCGACTCTTTTCAAGGATTTTTGTGAGGCTGATACGATTTCGATCGTATAATACTAATTTTGAAGGAAACAGGAAATTAATACACCGTAATGGTTAGAAAATGTTAAACATTTTCGAAAGGAGGAGAAAATCTCATAAATTGTGCATCATGCAAACTGCTGCTCTTGTAATTGAGAGATGATAACTTGGTACAGCATCGTTGATATTATGTTGAGCTTCTTTTCCTATCATTTTGCAGACTTGCATTCGTGAATCGCTTATGACAACATAATATCCAATCTAAGCGAAACCTATTTATACGTTCCTCTCTCCTTCCATGAAGAAAGGGGCTGCAATATGTACATACATATAAAAATTATAGCAAACATAGGCAACGGTCTTCTCGACTTTTGATGCAGCATCCTTTGCAATTAGACGCTTATCAACTATGTGTGGCAGGAAGATGAAACAATGCAAGGATGTGATTATTATTCCAATTTCTGCATTCCTAACCATAATAACTCTGTGAATTCCATTGAGGTCTTCCACTTCCTTCATCATCGAGAAAACTCTTTTGTCGATTCTCAAGGTCGCTATCTTCTCATCAAACCTTCATTCCAAGGCACTGAAAAAAGGAATTCGAACTGAAACATTTATAAACGTATTATTGCATCCACTATTCCAGTAGTAGTCATGGAGAATATTCAAGTGGAAGCGTTACTGAATGCTTTTTCGGAATTAAAACATATGCGAAATGCATTTGTTCCTAACTTCGACTTTTTTAAACAGCATTTCATTTCATAACATTTTTGGGTTTTCTTTATAAATCCTTGAATTTTTTATGACTTATTCCAGTAGACGAGTAAATATATTCCACTGTTGTCGAATCCTAAAAAGGCAGTTGGATGTCTTAATCATCGAACCTCTTCTAGAGGAAATATTGGGCACTCTTCGTTTGCCTCTCTGTTTAGCTAGAGCCAACTCACTCGTTGTGCAGCAACAATTCATTGCGGCTGTGGCGAAATGCAGATATTCACTAGTTTTGATGACTTCTCGATAATATCGCCTAAATTTTTATAGGTGAATATTTTTGTTGATGTGATTGTGATCTTTGATCTGATGATCATTGAATAAAGCTTACCACTGGATGGTACTACTTGAGTCTTAATGTAATTTCAGATTATATAATCCTGTACGACCCATTTTTTGCTGTTTGCATTTCAGTCGACAATTATTGTTGTATTAAATGCCCAGAGAGTATGTATCAACAAAAATAGACTTCATAACACCTGTTTGATTGACTCCACTCGCACCCTCCAATTATTTCCCCTTATTGTCCAATGTTTCTTTTTAGCCTATCTTCTCAACGATGATTCCTTAATTTTAGTAATCAATTCCAAATGTCATCACTAACATGGAGGATAATTGTGTGTTTAAAAAAATATGCTACTTTATGAAGCTATTGTCGATCATTACCAGCGTTAAATTTTACGTAATCAGCCAAATAGATAATGCAACTGTCATACGCATATTTTACATTTCGCATTGAAATTTTGTTATCCTATAGCATGAAATTCTTCAGGTGAGAAGTGGTGGCACACAACTCACTGAGAATGACAGATGCGACTCTAAGCACACCACATGAGATCCTTTCGAAGGCAGTCAGCTCAGATTGCAGCACTGTTGATCTTTCATCACCTATCAGTGCTTCGCCTCCTCCAACTGATATCAAAGCGAAACATCGTTGGTCTTGATGTGTAATTGGGTTGTAGCACATCGTAGACATTACTCGACTGTGCTTTCAACTGAGAAGTCAACTAAGAAAAAGATAAAAATGTTAGACGGACTGGCACAATATGTGCTTTCTGAATTTCTCTTATGAAGCTAATTAACTTCGTGGAATGCCAATGAATAATAAGTCTGCGAATTAGTACTTTTATTTCTATCAGTTTCGCCTTCTGATTATATTTTCTATCAAAGATTTGCTGCATTCTATGGCCTAAGCAGTAAAAATTAAAATCATCTCTCTTTTAAAATGATGGTGTTTGCAGTACCATTGTTAGTTACAGTATTTACAGTACAGGGTTTGATCACAGATGATATAGTGGCGGTGTTACAGATGGTACTTACTATCCAGTAAGCAATAAATAGTAAGCAGTATCGCATAATGCGGCACAGGCTTTTATTTCTTCATTTACAGCAAAGGCCGCATAAATTCGCCGCTCTAGTTTCTATGGTTTCTAAGTTGAAAATGCTTCGCCGATAGAAAAAAGACAGCTATATGCAAAAATCAAAACAAGTAAAACAGTTTCGTAATCATGTCAGAGTACCAAATATCAAGTGGGAAGCTCGCTTTGAATCTGGAATTATCACATACACATCCTGGAATCTATTTGTGAATCCTTGAAATTCCTCTTGTTAAAATCTCCTCCCGACTTGCCTTCGTTGTTCGCCCTTTAGTTCATCCTTCTAGCAAACTGAAAATGTTTTAGCTTCTCTTGTCCGCCTCCTCATATTGTTCATTCGAAAGTGCTAATCATGAAGTCGTCATTAGGCTGCGAAAAAAGCTTCATCTCTCTAAAGTTTCAGAGGTCTTCTTGAACAGTTATTCTCCCCCCATCGAACCCCTCCCCCCACCCCCCGTCCCCACTTCTCCTTCCCCTTCTCTGAAAAATCATAACAATAGGGTGTCATGATATTATTAACTGTACTTAATACAGTATTAAGATTCAGTCGACGTCTATGTGATGATATTTCGTTTTGCAGAATTTCTAACCGCCGATGATGTTCGCCATTTTGTTTTACCACATCTACCACCAAATGGTTCGGACAGTGCACCACCTTATTTTAGTAGTATCCTCAGAGATCGCAATGGTAATATGACACGTGAAATTGCCGATTTCCATTATAGCGATTCAGATGACTATGAAACAGGTTTTACCGATCCTCCACCACAACCACGATGTTGTTGTATTAGTGTCGTTACAGGTAATAAATTCATAAACTCTCTTAGCAAAATCCATTAGTTCCATGCAAAATAATGCTGTCGGATGAATGCTTATAGCCAATTCTTTCACCTTCTCATTGATACCCCTTTTGCAAATCCCATCCACCTTACCCACATCCCGCGTTCCTTCTTTACCTTTCATCATACTTCGGCACTCCTCTCTGTCCGATCCGAAATCAGCATTCATTAGAGTAAAACTGACGATGGAGATAATAAGCGAAGTGTGACGTAGATAATGAACGAAATCTTACCTCAGAGAATAACATTTCTCAAGGATTTCGGTTGGTTAATTCTCAACGCTTCATCTAAACATTTCAGACCCTGTGTCAGACCCTTTCAAACCATATTAAGCTTTCTATGTCATGGAGCAAATCTAAAAAGCGCATTCGTTAATTGATACATTATGGGAATTGTTCTACTAGTGTACATGCTATTAATGTGCCCTTAACGATCACTTTAGAGAATCGCAGTTTTGCAATACTGAATTGTCCATTTAGTATTGGTCGGATATTTTTATCAGTGATTTTATTGCTAAGAGCCAAGTCTTTTTTTCATGAAATAATCTCAACAAATTTCAATATTAGCGTGTTTTCTTTTTCAGCATCAATTGGGGGCGTTCTAGCAACAGTCGCTATAACGATTCTATTCGCAGTTTATCTCTTTATTGTGCTTAAAGAACAGAATGAGCTGAAAGTTGCATCGACAAATTTCAGTCTAACCGGTACGTTGGATGTTATAATAGCAATTTAACCTTCCATGTTAGCTACGATTTACAAATAGGTACTCAAGTTCATTCGTTTATCAATGCAAATAAAGAGCTGTATATACGTATAAAGAGACTTATTGCTCTATATACCTACCATATTTCTGTATGAACTCTATAGAAAGTTGTATGAAAATATGAAAGTTGCACATTGCGTATTCCTGGAAAAATTTTCACTGATAAGGAAACAAAATTCTAAGGGATATTTAAGGTGCTCTACTGGCGATATGTGCAATTCTGGTACTATTTTCGGCGTCTTTCATATATGGTACAATAAAAAATCGACGACGCTTGCTACTACCGCTTATACTGTTGTGTATCTGTTTCTGCGTTGCATCGTTTGGAACGTTTATTGCAATAACGATTACCGCCATCGATGATATTAGTGAAGCAATCGAAAAAGCTAACAACAGTCAAACGCTTATCATCGCTAATATCGTTGTATTCAGGTAATATTCAGAATGAATGCACCTAAATATTTCAAAAGAATTATATTCCTCTGACGGTTTGTTTTTCTTATCTATTAGCATATGCTATATGGTATATAACAATGAAGTTTGCTAGAATGACGCAATTCTGCATGAAGTTTTAAGCGTGCTACTGGTTGATTATACAAAAGATCTGTAGCCTTACATTATTGATAGGTGGGAAATTTCGTGCGGAAATTCTCTGAATTCGGTGGAAAAATTTTGTAGAATACAATATGTATAATGTATATAATTTTGTATAACATAACATTCATCTTTTATTGCAATGCCTAGTGAAAGGAATTCTTCGCCTCAATCATTCGAACAATACAGATTGCTGTGAACATTAATAATCGCTGCTTCAAGTGGTGGAAGTTCTCTGCTAAATTTCAGGGTCGCGTTTGTTGTGTTCATCATTATCCAATTGATCGTTATCGTTTGCTATATTCGATGTTATCGTTATGTTTCGAGAAATGCCGACGAATGAATTCGGAAAGGGATCCGTGAACGAGTCGGAGAACATGTCCGAGAACGAATCCGAGGATGAATCCAAGAACGGGTCACAACTCGTCCTATTCGCTCCAGATGATCCATTAAACATTTATCATCATTATTTTCAATCAAAATTACTTAGAAAAAGAAAGGATTCGACAATTAAATTAATGTGACTACTTTTGTGATTTATTAACTAGATAATATGTAAAGAATGTCTTAGTGTAATAACTTGCATTAACAAAAATTCCGCTCGATTTCCGGTTTCACCGAGAGTGATTCCGCTTATTTCTAAATGTCGCCGATAGTTGGGACTGGGGGAAACATCGTCTGTCCTTGAACGTATCTATCATAAATGAAAAATTCCTCTCGATGAGCGGTGAAAAAACAACAGAATCATCGGCAAAGTAATTAGACGATTTTCAAGTCTGCCTTATTAAGCGTTTCCAAAAAGGCGTTAAAAGTTTATTCTAGCGAAATGATCGGGAAACATTAGGATCCAGTCGATAATGAAATATCACTTGTGTTCGAAGGTTTGCTTCACCCCTTTGCTTTTCAAATCCATTTTCTGCGATAACCATATTCTGCACGACATTCTGCAAACCTCATTCGTTACCAATATCGTAGGATTGAAGAAGTTTTCAGGTGATTGCTGTGATTGCTCGTCGACAATATATTCGTTCATATTTGCGACTTGCATATTGATCTATAGACTAGTTTACCTATCAAAATATCAAATAAAGCAGCCAAATTTCTCTAACCTTGCGTAATTGATACGAATTAATTTTGCATTTGCTAATTTAATGATTTAACCGGTGAAATAAATAGAGGATACAGAATTCATTTATGAATTTGTCGCGTTATTTCTTTGCTTTTATAGAAAAAACATCTTAATAGTTAGGACGCTTCACGTGTGGGATTTATTTTTCATTTATTTAAAAATGTCACCAAAAATCAGCTGAAACGTCTTATTATCCATTCATATTTATCTATTCCTCAAGAATATTCATTCAGTTGTAATCTAATTTTATTGACAATAATGAATGCAGTTAAGATTGCTTCAATTTTTCGCAAATAATTGCGAGGTGATATTTTTCATTCAATATGAGAGGAAATATAAAGGAAATTTTGGTGTGTAAAATGTCACTGATGGATGGATAAACGATTATCATAATTATCCACTATCAGAATATTTCAATCTTCAATATGCACAATCACTTTTCCGTAATGTTCGAATTTTCAGAATGCATCATAGTAAAGTTCTACTTGCATTTTACGTACCAAGGCATTCGTTTGTCTATCTATTGGTTCTCTTATCTGATAGTTTCATGTCAAGAACCATGAAAGGAACAGCTGTGAAATTATGTAGATATAATCGACACATAAGAAGACACATTGTACTGACTTCCAATATAGTCTGTATACTTCTCAGAGATTAATATAGGTATTTAAATGAAGCGAATGAAATTTGTAGGCATTTTATGTTTGCTTCATCGGCATCTCATAACCAATCGAGGTGGGAGAAAATATTTTTCGCAGAAGATTTGCACGTGCTATCGACTCAATTATGCATTCGATCAAAAGAAAATATTTTTATTTACCATTTTGCAAATGTTGTCGTCGCAAACGATTCAGAGCATCTTTCTTTGGATTTAATCAGCTATCTCCTCAGAGTTCTTCTCTACTTTAGTCCCAAGCTTTTATTTCACTCTAGCCTTACCGTAAATTAAACTTTATGAAAAATTCGAGCTAAACCGCTCTGAATGATTTGCTTCTTCACACGCAAAGTTCATCCTCTTAATCTTCAGCTCTATCTCGAACTTGATCTTTTACAGACACGAAGTATTCTGGAAAGACCACAAGTTCAAATGTATCTCTGAAAGAAACATGCGGAAATCGCTATAAAGAAAACTGAAAGATGCAAGAGCTAAGCGGTGAAGCGGTTTCTCCGCCGTTCGTTCGATCGTCTTTCCCCGATCGGATCATCGTCTCGCTTTTATGGGGTGCTTATTTGTTGATTGGCGCTTTGTAAGGCGTGTTGTGAGAGTCTTCGAGGCCCTAGTTACATTATTTCGACTTGCGGTTTTCGTGAAAATGTGCATCGGCGAAGGTTGCTTCGGTGGCGGATCTGAACGAAATGTTGTCCAGATTGTGCATCTGGCTCATCACCATTTACAGGAAACGGAATTTTATGACGTCTGATGAACGTGAAGCTGCACAGTACAAAAGGTTGAGCTACAAGCTGCTGAAGACTGCATGCTAGGCAAAAAAGATGATTCTAATTGTGCCCACAAGGAAAACATGCTGTCAGTCTCACACGTTTCGTGAATTCTACATTGGTGTTTCTGCTCCACTTATTTATACTTCATTTTTTTCAGTTTTCGCATTTTTGGAAACGAACTTCTGCTGTGCGACATTTCCGCTCGTTATAATTTCTGTCCCATGGAACAGGCAAAAGAACAATGAAAAAAAAGGAATAGCATGATTGGCATGAAGTAGTCTCGAAGACGGAACACCACAAAGGCGATCGGTATTTCTTCATTCGAAACACGAGTTCCAATTTGGACATTTGGGGCATTCAATCAATTTTAAAATAAAAGATAACAAAATGAAAGCCAACTTGCGACCGATGCAAATAACATTGCACTCGTTGCAAACGTTCACTGTTCATTTCACGCTTACGCATCTGTACGCTCTCGCTGATGCGTCACCAAACGAACACAATGTGCACTGTCAGCGTTGAGAGTACTGAGCTAGAGCGCAATAAATTTGGTGCGGATATATGATGTTCGTTGTCCACACTGTGCTTTCCAGACATCGGGCAATTACCTGCTCTAATTTTTTGTTCAATTTGTACGTGTTTTCCGCTTATACGACTTAAACATGGTGACAGGTACCTCCAGTCCCGTCCACTCATTCATATATATATAGTCCGAAATACGCTTTTGTTCAGTGCAGACTTATATTGCTGTCGTAGTTATCACTGGACGCGATATCAACTGTAGGGTCGATATCTTCTTACCTGACCTTATCCGTTATCATCAAAAAATTTTCTGCCTCTTTCATTTAGTAACCTCATCGATAAGCATTTTATTTAATATATTTTGATGTTATGTGAACGTCGACGAGAAACCCATCGTAATGACTTTCTGTCCGTATGCATATCGTGTTTTTTTACTATCCTATAGTCGCGACTCGTAAAACTACTTAGTCCACAGTTATAACTTATATTTAACACTTGAGGATGGTCCTCTATACTGCATTTGATGTTGACTCGTCAGATTCAAAAAGGCTGATAAATATTTAATGGTGTTTAAAAAATTTTCTGCGTTTTAGTGAAACTAAACGTTCATCGAATATTAAATATAAATTGCTAAATAAATTGCGAATATGCTATTTTGCATGTTCAGCATTTTGCTGGTAATTTATGAAAACGGTTGGTCGGGTGAGAGAAATACGAAAACATGTATTGTCCACCTTTTGCGGTACATTTCTTCACTTGTTTTAATAAGCAAACCTGTAAGCGAAATTGTGCGAATACCTCTCACAGGACTTTAATGCCTCACCGGAAGAGGAAACGCTCATGTTCTTCTGCCGTGTTCACTCACACTTTCGATAAACTTATCCGTGTAAGGTGTTAAAAGTTTCGTTTTAGTAATTTGCGAACCTACATGCGTGCATGCTGACAACAAATGCAGTTTCCAAAAATAGTTTTGATTAGCAAGCATGCCAAGAATAGGCTTGTCAAAAGTAGTCACCCCTAACTTTGAGAGTTTTCAGTTACCTTCAAATTTCATCGAAAGAAACTTTCACGAAAATTGTAGAGCACAGAATAAAGGAAAGCTATGGATCAGGTATCCATTCTTCATTTGCCCGAGAACCTCTAAAGCTCGATGAATTTGAGCGTATAGCACCCATAAATTTACTTGCGTGGTACCCTTCAAGTCTACCAGTCACGTGAGCGTCTTCATTTGCATCGAAGCGTTCATGCATTGAGACGAGTGAATAACGCAAAGTACAGCCGGCTTTATTCACGTCCATCTTCATCGAACATGTCCTTGATGATACAACGCAAACTTTAATAGCAGTTAATTTCGATGCCTTTCTGCAAATTTGCATGTACGAAGCGCATTATGGAAGGACGTGTCTGCCGTAATGTATGTATGTCTCCGTCTGTGATGAACATAGAGCGAAGTTCGGCAGATACGAAAACAACATAGAATGATCTCTTCTATCACAACAATCCATCAGTTTTGGTGCAATTGCAAACATTTATGGATGCCATAAATTTCATGTATTTTACACACGGTTGGATTACCACTGGATGCTGGAAAAAGAAATTTCCATGAAAGGTTTGTGTGACAGTCGGGGCGGTTACGTATAAAAACATTACTGCACAAACTGATTATTTGCTGGCATTTCACGGGTGCTGTTTTTGAGGTGTGGAAAGGCAAAAGCATGCTATGTCTAACCTCCTCTATCGGATTATGTGCCTCAAAGGTGACCGAGAATTAGAACTCCGATTCTTCTACTACTCACAACTAACATCTTTATTCTTCTTGGCAAAAGATGACTCCGATTCCTAGCAACAGAGCTCTGCCAAAAATTTTGCGGGGACAGAGACCCATTTAACTGGTTACTCACATCTTCTTTAACAGTTTTGTGGTTGTTGGTGCCCCTCCAACCAACATTGCTTACCTCATAAGTATTCCTACCTTCTTCCGAAAAATTATAAGCAGCGCGAGAACTACAGTTAAAGGTGCAGACAGTCCTATCCGTTCTACTGCGTCCAAATTTACATGGAAAAGAACATGAACATAAATATAAAGAAACATCAAAAACGAACACCCTGCATGCCAGTCGACCTATCGCTCCGCATACACTTACAACCACACTAATATCGTACTTTTTAAAGGATGGAAATAACTTTATAGTGTTTAACACCGTTAAAGTATTGTCCTCTGCCGATCAATATTTATGGGCAGTATGCGACAGCATATATATATATATATATATATATATATATATATATATATATATATGCATACACTATAGATTAGAAAATAATTCATAAATTGCCAATATGTATAATGGAGAAGATATTCTTTTTAGTTAGTAAGACATCGATCAAAACCTACCGAAGTGCTTGGAAGATTTTTGATGAAACTTTTAGTAGCTTTTGAAACCTTGAGACTAATTCCGGTTTGCTAACTAATCCCTTGAATAGGTATTTTTTCCTTAACTTAACCTCTAAACCGTTCCTCCTATAATTTTTAAGAGGACCTATAATTCATCAATGAAATCTGTCCTCAAACAACATATCGTGGCGAATCGAAAAGCTTGGCAAATTACGAAGTTTTTGTGTATATACACAGAAATATTGTTGTCCGATTGCATGCGCTTGTTCACAGCGAAATTAAAATCTACCGTCTTATTGTACACGTTTGAAGTGACACCCTTTGCCGGTTGCAGATAAATGTGGGTCCAAGAAATATGCCTTGTCATCAATGCATGTAATTTCAATTTGTGAAGAATCTCAGTTAATTATTTTAGCAGTACGATAAAAATTTCCATGTATTAGTAAACAATCAAAATATCTACAACAAATTGCATTAGAGGTGAAATTCTGGCACATTTATATTCCATTATGGACAGAGTCAGATCGGCTTATATTAGGACTGCCATTTTCACCCACAGGCACTCCTTTAGTTTGTCTAAAAGCAAAATCGGCGAAAGAAACATAGCTCTCTTAGACAGTAAAGTTAATCATTTCCTAATTTCTGGCTTATACAAAGCAAATGCGTGTGCCGTAAACTCGTAATTATCCCCGTAAAATAAGCTTTTTTCGAATTTTCAAAGCATAAATGTATTAAAAATTCCACTGCTTTGATAATATCTTTGTGTGGCAGAGCAGTAAATGAGTTGGAAAAATCAGCAGTCAGAATCGTTTTAGCATTTCTGTCATCCCTTTAACTCTATTCAGAACGTCACAAGAATTTTTTACACTATTGTAGTAATTAATCTCTATTCTTTGACTAGCTATATTACAACAGTTTAAACGTTTTAAATTGCTATTTAGGAAACAAGAACGTTTTTCGACGAAATTTTACTGACCCCACCTACATAATAGGACTTGTAAGGATTATTATGTAATTCAGGAATGGCAAACATTTTGGTTAACGTTGCGTTTTGCTCGTTGACTTTAATAACATACTTGCGGTACATATTAATAATATCTATTTCGTGTTTATTGCTCTCCGAGTTGTCGTTGCTGATGCGTGTGCTGTAGGCCCAACCGTTGATAATTCCAAGCTACTTGCATCAGAATGTAAAAGCTTCTGAATATAAAGCTCTAATTTTTGCCAACTTTATCCACTGGTGCTATAATAAATTTAGATTGCGTATTGGTAAGTATTATGGCATATGGCAATCTGGACTATGCGATATTTCGTTATCTCTTTTATAAAATTCGCTATTAAAGCGCCATGTAGCCAACATATAAAATGTTTTAAAATTGTCCACATTAGCGCATTCAGTTCGGGGAATTTGTGGAATTATTTTGTTGAAAGATTGTGTTGTATCCTCTGCACGGTGAAGAGGACGCTGATTAATGACCGGTCTAAAGTTAGCTCCCTTTTTAAAGATATTCATAACTTCTCCTGAAGGAATTATAAACATATTGCCCGTAATACATGTTGTAAAGGTTGATAAACGATTCATAACTTATGGCAATTATCACTATTACTTAAAAACCCAACTAAAGTTTTCGGGTGGTGGTTTAATATTTCTAATGTTTTATTAAAATTGCACGGATGAGAGCTGATAATCTCATCAGAAGAAAATGAGATACTTTCGTAATATTGCTAGAAGACCGGAATTAGTCTATAAGTTCAGCCATCTCAGTAGGCAACGTATTAAAAAGTTAATCAAAGAAATATTTCAAGCATTTCAGTAAGTTTTGATTACTTTACTAGTAAAGATACTTTTTGAGTATTGTTAACAGGACAGTAATATAATGTTGCAGCCTAACACTTGACGTTAAACAAGGCCGGCAAGTGTACTTCGACCCTTTTGGAATTCTAAACGTTGCTCACTCGTTATTACATACTACCAATGATGCATGCAATGACGAATGTTTCAAAAAGTCCTCTAAGCAACGATCCGATTATAAAATACTGCATAAGTGTAAGTTGTTTCCAGCTTACTTATAAGAGTTTTTATTGGTATATTTCGCTTATACCCTTCCAGTATTGGTAAAACTGTAAAAACCGTGTTTTGAATAGACTGGATTGAGCAATTTATGCCTTTTTTTTATTTCGACGACGACAACTATTAAAAGATATTCATTCAGTTGCAAATAGCGTCTGCCATAAAATGGCGAGTGTTTAGAGAAAAATGAATTCACTATTCAAACGCACCTTTATACTCAACCGTTTTACTGACTATCGGAGAAGTAAATGGCTTGGAGACGTAGGCACACCTTGACTAACAACCACGTGGACAAACGGACAGATACGGATAAATTTTGTGCAGTCATCGGAAATGCTAACGTAGTGATGCTCAATTTTCACGCTGTAACAGTTCAGAATTTTTGTGTTTCGATAAAGCGTATGAAGTTCTCTCAATTCAGGTTTCGGTAAAACAGGATCCTATTCTGCAAAAGCTGAGCGAAAACACGGTTAAGAATGCTCCCATGGGAAGAATGATCGGTGCACCTGAGGTACTTCAATTTGGTCAAAACCTTATACGACTTACACATGCCAAAAGAGCCCTTGACATAGGTTCGTTTATTTTGTGCTCATTGTTTTCATATCAAATCATATCATATCATCTCATATATATAATATGTTCATATCACATCTTTTTTCTTCTCTCATGCAGTGCAAGAGTGAGAAACTTACGAAGCATTTAGACTACAGTTTGTACCTTACATCATTACTCCTCCCCTAATTTTTATATTGAGTGTTTACCCGTCAGTGTTTCGAAGTTATCAGTAGTTTACAATCTCCTCTAAATTGTGGCAAAATCATCCAAAGTAGTGAGGCGCTTTAAAAAAGTCTGATTTTACGTTACAAATTTTTGCTTCCTGAGACGACTAAAATTTGAACCTAATGAGTCTCAAACTTTGTTCAAAAGATGAAATAGGAAAATTGAGGATCCATTCACGAGTAGGTTCTCGTTTTCCTATTTCGATCTCACAGGGCAATAATTCCAGGAACTTTCACAGGAGCATCAGCCCTAGCTTGGGCATTAGCGTTACCAGCTGATGGAGAGGTCATCTCAATGGATATTAACCACGAAAACCTGAAACGATATGGCAAGGAATTTATTGATTCGAAACCCGAAGTTTCCAAAAAGATCAATTTCAAGTTGGGACCTGCCGTTCAAACACTTGGTAGGAATCCTTTTATGCTCCTTGCAGTTTCACTGAAAGCATTCGAAAGCGTCACATCCGTGAATACTTTTGCATAGTTGTTGGGTAATTTCAATTCGTCTTCTATGAAACTGAGTATATATAATGCAGGACCTAGGCTACTTTCCGGATGGTCTATGCATTTGGCCTATCAATTTTGGAAGGTGTCTGAGATTTGAAACTATCCGGTCATCTCCGTACAGCGATCAGCCAAGAAAAACATCTACCTCACTGATTTAGACGAGTAGTCGGATGCAGTAAAGTATGAGCTTATGGGGTTGGTCAATCAGATGGACGGAACTATAGAGGAATGTATCGTATTAGGTCATTGGCAAAAGGTGGTTTTACTCATTGAGCCTCACATGATTTTATATTCATCACTGTTGGCGGTTTTTCTGATGCAACGTGAGGCCTGTGTTTTGATGAACATCGTGCACCCCTCACAACAGCAATTCAGACCGGGCTTTTGAAATGCTTCATTATATACATCGGTACCTCTGAAAGTTGTAGGCGCGATCACTGTTGCTTCGGTTCCTTATTCTGGTTAACTCTTTCTTTGTTGTCAAGAAGTTTTATAGTAATTTTAAGGTTAGTTTACCATAAAGAGTTAATTAGAACCGAGGAGTTAATAATTAGAAAGCCTATGTATAAATGCAGATTCATTGATTGCTGCCGGCGAGAGTGGAAAGTGGGATTTTGCGTTTATCGATGCGGATAAGATCAATTATCCGAACTATTACGAGAAATGCGTTCAGCTGCTTCGACCTGGTGGTGTTATCCTCATCGATAATGTTAGTTCCTATACTTTTTTTATCATTTTTCGTTCTTTTACTCATTATTTCTTTATTTGTTCGTTTCATCGGTAGTAACTGAACCCAAATTTCAACTTGAACTGCCGATAAATCATTATATCAGAAATGAACAATGCTCTAAAAATTCCACTGCTATTGAAGTTTCATCTGAAATAACTGAATCGTAAAGACGAAAGTCATCGAATCGTAGAGAAAGTGAATATTAAGACCACCACCATTAAGACCTCTTTATAGTAATTTTAATTTTTTTTTAATGTCAAAGACTTAATTAAATTATTTTCTGGAACACATTCATATCCCTGAGGATATTTTGAATTCTCAAAAAAGAGATTTTCTGCATTGCACTCATGTGAATCCATGTGAATCTTTAAAAAAGAGCCGATTTAAGTTGCATACAAGTAAGATGCGATGTAAAATCCTGGAACTCATCTCTTTTGCTCTCCTCTTCCGCTCTCCCCCCTCTTCTTACTCCTATGTTATACGCAAGTGATTACGGAGACAGCTTGTAGGCATTAAGATGTGGACGTGTTGTACACGACAATAAAGATGACGATACAAGAGCGATCGATGAGGCAAATCATACAATCGCCAATGATACACGTGTCGACAATATGTTATTAAATCTTGGTGATGGAACTCATGTGGTATTCAAAAAATATGAATAATTCACAATTTTGTATCACACTCTAGGCCTCGGAAGGGGGGTGGGAGATAGCGTTATGGAAGATGTTTGAGAATGAGGCTAATTTAGGAACTAAGATAAAACGAGCAAGTTAAAAAGAACGAAAGGAAATTCAAACCTATCATAAAAAGTTCGTTTCTTTAGAAATGTGAAAAATAAGTTTTTTCATGTTGGTAAACTGGATAAAAAAGCTCTTGAAAATATTCGTGGCGAGTCTGAAAAATGAGCTTCTTTTTACATAGATGATCCCTTCTTTTTACATAGATGATCCCACAAAAACGTTCAAAGTAAAAACTCACTGGTAGTTATAACGCTCAACTCGCGACGCTCTTTCCCATGTCTAAATCCACCAGTCGCCTCGAGATATGTGTATGTGTCCGCATCTGTGTGTCTGTCTGCCTGCTAGCTTCAATTGAGGGACCGCTGAAGCCAGAGGTATACAATTTAGTAGACATAAGCCTCATTTTAAAGCGACATTTAGCATTGACTTTCACTTTGACTTGTATAATTTTTGAAAGAGCTATGGGCATTTAAATGAGGTCAAAGAAATTTGTAATTATTTCATGATCGGTTCGGTGGCAGTTCACAAATAAACCTGCAATGAGAAAAAACTTTTTGTAGAAGAATTGAATTCGATTATGCATTATATCAAATGATAAGATTTTTATACAAAGTCATAAAATGAATTTCTATGAGGAAGTTTGCCTACAAATTTTGCGATGCGTCTGGGCAGTGCATAAGGCTCACAATCGCCAACAGGGATCTTGTGATGTCGATCAAAGTTTGGTCTAAAAATACTGACAGTTGCATGTTGAGCAATAAATGTGGCTCTAGCGGTGCTCTAGCTGTACGCACGAAGAATAGACGCTGCCCGATTCTCACGTCGCAACGTTTGATGAACTCATCATTAATGCTTCTACTTCACGTTTTTATACTTCTTTTTTTTCTGTTTTTTTTCAGTTTCAAGGAACTTCCTATGCTCTATTTCAGTAGTAATTTTCCGTCCCACGAGACAAAAAAAAGATGATGAAAAAATTGGAACATTATATGAAAGAGGAAATAAAGTAGACGGGGGAGAAGGAACACCATAAAGAGGACAACTTTTCATCAACAATTTCCATGCAGAGATGAGATAATAAAATGAAGCTAAAGCTAAACGATCGATAGAACTGCCGCATTGATCATTCAGCTGCATCGCCCTTCGCACATCCACACGTATACGTGATTCTTTGATGCCTATAATGTGGGAAGGTTTTGAGGCATCAAAAAAACCAAAAAACGCCCATTGTGTAACGATGATGCAGCGAGTGTGTAACGGAAATGTTGCGAAAACGCATTAAACTTAATGCCGATATGTGGTGTTCGTTGCTTGCATTATTGCTCTCAAAGCATTCAACAAATTACCTGCGGCTTTCTTCCACTTCTGTGCGCAATTGTTCTCGTCTTTTTTTGTGTTGCATTTACTGCTAACTACTTTCAATCGAATAAAATCTATGAACACTTTACTTAACGTTAGGTACACGTTTGCTCAATGCAGGTGTTTGTTACGCGTCAAGTATCGTTGGAATTTGTTCACTGATGATCCATATTATTCCAGAAGAAATATCCTGGGATCGTTCTTGATCCAACTAAGCGATATTTTTTATTATCTCTTTAATTATTGTAAACTGTTCGTTGATCAGTTAAAAATCGATCGACCTTTACGAGATCATGCTATTCGATCTCATGGGAAATGTTGTGGATGTAATGTAAATAAATTCCAAAGTTGGATGCTTCCCAGACTTGGATCTGTCTACTCTACAATCTGATAAATATAAGATTCATGATTGTCATATAAAAATCTTTCCCAACCTACAGTCGAACTCATAATATTCAGAAACTTCTTAAGAGGCTCAAAAAATTGCTAATTGCGTTCTACAAGCCTTAGCATGTAGAGATCTCAAGCATTACTGCAAGACGTGCCTAGTCTACTGTCAACCCATCTTAGGATAGGATACGTATGCATGATCCTCATATCACGTTTCAGAAAAGGCATAACGAAATTTCGTTCGAGTTACGTGTTCAATAACGTTTCTCGACCTTTCTCTCGCGAGTATCATATATACTCAAACGGAAGTTTTCCCTTTTATTGGCTTGATTATCTCTTGTAGGATCCTAGGAGGTTTCTTTGTATATAATCTATGAAAGTATTTTCTTGTTCGGTTGGGAAACAGCAATGTCGAACTCATAACTTGGAGAGTTAAAAAATAAAGTTTGCATCACCAGTCGCATCTTCTGTAGCGTCCAATTTAGAATTACTTCTTTCTGAAGCCGCCTTTTCTCAAAACATTACCGACGCCAAGATGTTTCTGTTTTCAAGGGACGCTTATTTCGTTCAAGCTGCGAGATCTGTCTAATTTAATCTACTGAATGTCAGGCATATTACCATCTTTATGTCACCTCGGCTCCACCTGTTGTAGAGTATTATACGTACGGTTTCCAATATGCCCTTTAATGCGTTACTATATGATAAATTGATGTTCAATATTTATGGTTTTAGTAATGGTGTTACTCTTTCGGAGTGATGATATTTGTTTTATTGTTTTGCAGATACTTGACCGTTTTTCGTTTATGCTAGCTCGCATATTTAATTTTATATGCCAATTAGTGATTCCTCAACTCTCGTCCCCTTGTGGGGGACTCTGAGAACACAACCCACCGTGAGATTTTGTACGTTATTTCACATGGCAAGTTCCTCCGTTCAAACGCTAAATTGCCGACGCAATACTATTTATGTCGATATTTTTATTGGTTTCATGTTTGATATTTATCCTTACTGTTTGCTATATGCATTAAGACTGTCAAATTGAATGGTCTGTTTATGCGTTCGGTAATCCCAACTAGAGGATAATTAAATCCAGCATTGTGGAATTTCATGAGTTTAATATGCATCGAACGATAGTTGAAAAATCAACAGGTTTTCAACGGGACGTGATGCAGTAAGAGGAGGTTTGCTTGCTTGGATTTTAGCAAATTAAAACAAAACATTTATGCGAGAATCTGGCAAAGTTGAGTGAAATATGAAGCGATTATTTCGCATATTTATTATTTGTTAGTGTTTTATGAAACCGGTTGATTAGATGAGAAACCGGTTAGTCAGATGAGAATACGACCTTCTCTGGTATGCTTCTTCATTTCATTAGCATAAAAACTCTGCAAGCAAAATCTGTCTTCTAATTAATTCGATTGTAACTTTAATGATCCACTCGAAAAGGTTCCTTCCTCAGAAGCCAGGTCCCTTCATTCACTCATACTTTTAAAGATATTGTCATTTATTACTAAGAGTATAAGAAATTGACAGTTTTGTGTAGTAACCGACAAACATATGTGTATGCATGTTGATAAAAGATATAGTTGTTCTGTACATAACTGGCTTGCCAAATAAAAACACTCCTAGTTTAGATGCCTTTTAAATACAATCAAATCCTCGAATTTCATCAGAATGAGCTTTGTGGAAAATTGCAAAACATGGGGGAAAGGAAAATTTGTACCACTGCATAAGGCCAGCTGCTTATATGCATCAGGGATTTGGATGAAGCATTCATGTATTTGCTGATTAGGAAAACTCGATAAATTTGTTTCTCTGGTTCCCTTTGAGTCTCTCAGTCACCTGAACCGGTTTCATTCGCTTCGAAGCGTTCATGCATTCAGACGATCGAGTCCCGCAAAGTTCAATCGCTTCCATTCCTGTCACTCTTCATCAAACATGTCCCCGTTGATATGTCCTTGAAGATATCACTTCATCTTTATATACCTAAGTTTTGATGCACTTTTGCTAATTTGCATATACAAGATGCATCTTATGGCAGTGCCGTGTACGTGGTAGAGTATGTGTGTTTGTCTGAGACGTTGTTTTGACTGGAGACGTTACTAAAGCTAGACGTATGAAGTATTGCAGAGTACAAGTAACACAGAATGACCGCTTATTTCATATGTCATATTGATCCATCTATTTTTGTTAGCAGTCACGTATATTCGAAGGCGTTAAGAAGAATTGCTCTCATTACACGTCGGTCATTTTGGCATAAATTGTATTAAAAGATATATGTAAACTTATAAATTGAAATAGTTAAATAACATCATGACATCAAGGATGTCTATTTATCATCAATAATAGTTCTACCTAAGTTATCTTTTTTATCACTCATTGTTCCTCTTTTCGAATCCACAGTTACTTCTTTTAGTGCATGAAAGAAATGCTCGAGCTCTACTATATTGTCATTCCTACCATGCTTTTTTGTTTGCATTTATTATGTAAATTGCATCTGCTACATTCTCAGCATATGTCACTGTCAGAAAAGTCAGCGAAATCTTGTTTTTCCGAACACACTCACATTTTACCGCTTCATCGTGATCTTTTCAACTTTTTCACTCGAAAAACCTCAAAATAATCGAGTTGCAAATATTGGTTCTTATAGAATTCTAAGTACCAAAACTATAGTAATGCTTAACTTCCCTTTGAAAAATGCAAATAAATTTGATGAAATATCCTGTTAAATAATCGAGGGGTCGTCGCCAATTGTCTGTTCTAAAAGGTTCACGAAATTAGCAGCGGTGCAACTGCACGAACACTCATTTGCGCCATTCGGTTTGTCAAAAAGACGTTGAATGCAACCTTGCAGACATAACTCCGTATATTTTTATCGACAGTATGAAATTCTGTTACATCAGAATCATCTGATGCGTATCAGTGATGTTACAACTGTCATAACCACTTTAGACAACTTTTTACACCTATCATTTGCAGTCCAGACAACTTTTTGCACGTATCATTTCTCTTGTAGACAACCCAGATTTATAAACGGTTCCGATAAAACACACCCGGAGATCACATAAGACATCCCCTATCATAGCATCACACCATTACGTAACAGTTTAATCAGTTAACTTCCATATCATCAATAAATATCGCATTGAGAGATTTTCAATTTTCGAAAGTTCTCTTTTCAATGTTTGGCTTAATAAGTTGTCTGATCTTTTCATCTTGTTTCATGAATGTCTGCAATGGCAGTTGTGAATGTAGGCGTGTCGCGTTGATTCCGAAAACAAGTCTTCAACGAAAGGCGAAAATAAGAAACTCTTTTATGGAATTTTTCTTGTGGTGAAGAGAATCACTCCATCAAGTGCACATTCGAGTTGCCGTTGTATTTGCGTGCTGTCAACATTTTCTAATTTACATTATGTCATCATATTTTTCCATTTATTTATTTTTATTTTTATCTCTTCTTCACTCATCGATATATTCACAACGTGTTCAACGATCCCTACAGGAAACGCCTAATAGTGCAGTGAGTGCAACAACAACAACAACAACCACCACTATATCTAACGCTTATAATGCACTGAAGGAAGACAGTCGAGTTAACGCCATTTTAGGTTGATATTTCTTATTTATTGTTGGAATTTATACAAATTTTCCGTTCTTTTTATGATTCTTATTTATTCAGTTTGTTCAATAAAACGAGTTCAATAATTTAAGTAGAAAACTAGGCCTGATTTTTTTGCACATAAACAATATATAGGTAAATAATGTTTAGGTATGTAGAGGAGCGGCGCTGTCGGTAGCAAATAATGCCTCACCTTTGACCCCCTGTAGCTATTTTCAGAAGTCTGGCAAACACAATAGAACGACTCTCCGACTCTTCCGATAGAAGTAAAGAATCTCCCACTTTTCATAGAATATTGAATTTTGCTGCTGTAAGCCCATCCATTTGTCATGAAGCCTCATATCAAAAGTCTCTCAACTTCCCATCTCTCCCATCCTCTTTCCCTCTTTGTTCACTCCTTATATACCCATCTATATTTATTCTTCCACAGCATATCTTTGCATCGTTTTTTCAGCTTTATAAATCCAGGTCGAATGACCGCCAAAAGATTAAAAAATATCATTCACTCGCGTGAAACTGAATTAACACTTAATATCTGTGATGAGTTCAATGACGTACGATGAAGTGACAATATAGTAAGTACACCTAAAATACTCAAATTCGTTGTATTAATACTTAACAATTAGAGGGAAGATCACTGCTTTTGAATTCATTCTGCTTACTAACGTTCCAGTATCACTAGTGAAGATGAGTCCATTGTTATTAAAGAAAATAGTTTTCAGTACTTTTAGTTAAGCAATAATTGAATATTTCAGCATCAAACTTGACATTAAGTGACTTAGATACGAATATTTCAACTCCTTCCGGATTCTATACTTTTCTCTTCTCACGTCCTCCATTCCGAACTCGTCCAATGTCGATTATTTCAAAAAGTTATGAGAGTGATGATCCAATCATCACATATTGCTCAACTGTAAGTCTACAGAATTCTTATTAGTTACTCTTATCAGAGTTTTTATTAGTATATTTCGCTTATACCCTTCGAGTAATGGTGAAATTGTAAAAACCGTTCTTACTAAGCTTTTCTGTAAATTATGTGTTGAATAGACTGGGTTGAGGAATTTATGCATGTTTTTTTTTTTACTTCGGAGATGAAAACTATTAAAAGACATTTATTTAGCAGCAACGAGTCTGCCATGAAATGGCGAGCTCTTAGACAAAAACGAGTTGAATATTGGCAAGCATTTTTATATTCACCGGTTTTGCCGACTGTTAGACAGATAAACGTTTGAGTAAGTATTTAATATTTGTACCAAGTGTTCTTCTTGTGCACAAGCAAACAGACCAACAGACTCGCATAGACAAGTTTTTCTACTCGGAGTCCTGACGGAAGTGGTGTACAATTTGTATTCACCAGCAGTTAAGAGTCGCACTTTGCACTTCCAAGAAAAGGTATGCGCTAAACTTTCATTCAGATTTCGGTAAAACAGGATCCTACTCTGCAAAAGCTGAGCGAAAATACGATCAAGAACGCTCCAATGGCAATGATGCTCGGCGCACCTGAAGTATTACAGTTTGGTCAAAACCTTATACGACTTACGCATGCCAAGAGAGCCCTTGATATAGGTTCGTTTGCTTTATGTTCATTGTGCTCATATCGTATAAATATACTTTAAGCACCTCACTACCGTACAAAGATAGTAAAGTGCTTTAAAAAAATCTGATCTTCCGCCACAAATTTTTGCTTCCTAAGACGACTAAAATGCAAATCTAAGACTTTTCTTAAAAAAATGAACTAGGAAAATTGGGGATGCGTCCGTTCAGGAGTAGGTTCTCATTTTCGTATTTTGATCTTCACAAGGCAATAATTCCAGGAACTTTCACAGGAGCATCAGCCCTAGCTTGGGCATTAGCGTTACCAGCTAATGGAGAGGTCATCTCAATGGATATTAACCACGAAAACCTGAAACGATATGGCAAGGAATTTATTGATTCGAAACCCGAAGTTTCCAAAAAGATCAATTTCAAGTTGGGACCTGCCGTTCAAACACTTGGTAGGAATCCTTTTATGCTCCTTGCAGTTTCATTGAAAGCATTCGATAACGTCACATCTGTGAACACTTTTGCATAGTTGTTGGGTAATTTCAATTCGTCTTCTATGAAATTGAGTATATATAACGCAGGACCTAGGCTATTTTCCGGATTGTCTATGCAATTGACCTATCAATTTTGGAAGGTGTCTGAGATTTGAAACTATCCGGTCATCTCCGTACAGCGATCAGCCAAGAAAAACATCTACCTCACTGATTTAAATGAGTAGTCGGATGCAGTAAAGTATGAGCTTATGGGGTTGGTCAATCAGATGGACGGAACTATAGAGGAATGTATCGTATTAGGTCATTGGCAAAAGGTGGTTTTACTCATTGAGCCTCACATGATTTTATATTCATCACTGTTGGCGGTTTTTCTGATGCAACGTGAGGCCTGTGTTTTGATGAACATCGTGCACCCCTCACAACAGCAATTCAGACCGGGCTTTTGAAATGCTTCATTATATACATCGATACCTCTGAAAGTTGTTTCAGGCGCGATCACTGTTGCTTCGGTTCCTTATTCTGGTTAACTCTTTCTTTGTTGTCAAGAAGCTTTATAGTAATTTTAAGGTTAGTTTACCATAAAGAGTTAATTAGAACCGAGGAAGTGCCTATGTATAAATGCAGATTCATTGATTGCTGCCGGCGAGAGTGGAAAGTGGGATTTTGCGTTTATCGATGCGGATAAGATCAATTATCCGAACTATTACGAGAAATGCGTTCAGCTGCTTCGACCTGGTGGTGTTATCCTCATCGATAATGTTAGTCCCTATACTTTTTTATCATTTTTCGTTCTTTTACTCATTATTTCTTTATTTATTCGTTCCATCAGTAGTAACTGAACCCAAATTTCAACTTGAACTGACGATAAATCATTATATCAAACATGAATAAAGCTCTAAAGTTTTTATGAATGGTGAAGCTTGAGCACGAAAAATCATATAAGTGAGAGAAGAAGAATATTAAGAGTAGAAGCGAACAAAGCATTTTTGAATTAGGTATCATCATTGACGGCCAAGAAGAGATGGTATGGAGTGGAAGTTCAGAATTATAATAGAGTGAAGGGAATTCCATTTTGAAAAGTCTTCGCTGTAGTAGTTGAGGAGAAGTTATGGATTCTCCGCGGGTTTTTATATTGAGAAATAAAACTTCTCTTAGACGATTCGCGATAGTAATTAAGTTTTTTTCTTAACTAAGCCCAAAATGCGAACGATTGCTGCAATTATTGAGAGGAGATTTTCTGCATTCGAAAATGTTATGGGCCTAATAATTGCAGGAGAAGCATACCAATGTTTGCGACGTCCAGATAAGTTTGCTATGCGTTAATCGTTTTAGAACCTGTGGGAATCTCATGGAAATATATTCAGCATAACAGAGCCTTCGCTTGTTGCATCTCTGAACCTCAAAGAGGTACGTCAGTGATTGAAGGAGGCAATTTGCAGGCATTATGGGGTGGAAGTGTTATATTCGAAGAGAAGGATGAATCGGCTAAGGCGATCGATGAGACCAATCACAAAATCGCCAATGATACACGTGTCGACAATATGTTATTAAATCTTGGTGATGGAACTCATGTGGTATTCAAAAAATATGAATAATTCACAATTTTGTATCACACTCTAGGCCTCGGAAAGGGGGATAGGCGATAGCGTTGTGGAAGATGTTCGAGAATGAGGCTAATTTAGGAACTAAGATAAAACGAGCAAGTTAAAAAGAAAGAGAAGAAAAAATTCAAACCTATCATAAAATGTTCGTTTCTTTAAAAATGTGAAAAAGAAGCTTCCTCGTCTTGTTAAAGTTTCTGTTCAACGTTTAAAAGAAATTATGAAAATGTTCACGATGACTATGCAAGCTTATTCAGCAAGTTGTTCGACGAAAATTTGTAAAATTATGAGAATCTGTGGAACTGCTAGTGAAAAATATGCGGCATAAGATATTTTATTTGATGAATTTTCTTTTTCGTTTATTTACTTACTTTCTGATTTGTCAGTTTCCTTGAAATGTGGCATCATTAAAAATTCGTTCTATGGATAGGAGTATACGACACAGTTTATTTTTCTTCCGATGAAGTATGTTCGATGAAAAATACCGCATACATGAACAACAAAGTTGGGTTTGCAGTTATTAGTGATGGCGAGATATTAGCAACTTCAGTTGCGGCAACATTCTAGGATAGGCCAAAGTGTTTAAAAGAATTGTTCATAAATGTCTTTGTATTCTTCAGTGAACATTACCCACGTATTTTCGGAAACTTCCTAGCTTTGATTTGTTGTTTAAATAAGAGATTGTAAGCAGCAAGATAAGATGAGAAAGAAAACTTATTCTGCAGATTCCATCTTGACGACTTATGAAATTTTACCGGGAGCGAATGAACCTCTTCCCGATCTCTTCGTGACCCCACTTTATCCTTTCAACGATCTCCCTCAAGTTTGCTTCTGAAAGGTGCACCTATAGTTACGTACTGTCAGCGTCTGTCTATCTGTTTGTCGACAGTTTCAGCTTGGTAATCAGTGAAGATGTATCACGAAATTTAATGGATAAAATCTAATCAACTGGAACGACATCCATCATAGCCTTCAAGGTTGTCCATTAATCGTGGAAAAAGTCATGCCTAAACACGGCACCTCTGCAAAGATCAGCTCGCTTGGCTCGTCTGGTCATCCAAGTCTCTTAACTAAAAGCGAATACAGTTTCCAAATATATACGTTGACGTTGACTTTGGGATATTGCTCTGTCTTAATGAAAATATGTGCGCAATCACATAATGAACGGCAAAATTTATTACTGCTAAAAAGAAGCAATTATTTTGCAGGAAAATAATTGTACTATTTCACTCCGAGTAAACAAGACAAAATCGAAAAATTAAATTCACCATAAGTAAGCTTGAAATATAGAAATATTTCAATGCTAAACAACGCAAATGAATGTGCATTGTTTATCAAATGAAGTTTTATTCCTTGATAGCATTAGAAACTCTTAATATTTAAAGTTTTTCATAAATATTAATGTTAGGAAAAAATCGAATAAAGAAATCGTCGCATTTTGTGGATTCTTCATTTGACGCCAAATTTCATGGATGCAATTCATTGTATCTTTCCCAGCATTCTTTCGCCGCCATTGTGAAATTCTTTCCAACTTCTCGATCTCGAATACCTTTAAGAAAAAAATTATTCGAACCTTTCAAATTTGATTTTAATTTTGATGAAAATAATAAATGAAGAAAAATTGCAACACAATGAGGTAATGCTGGCATTTTTCAATGAAATTTCTTTGATCGGGCCGTATATTCGCATAGCCCAACAGAGAATTATACTGCTATGAATTGAACTATCGTCAAGAAGACGTTCCATCCGTGCCCTCCTTCCATGAGGTATAAATGCACCTAAATTCCCATCGGAAAACCACTGAAAAAAAAAATTCTGCTGAGGTATCTCCATCCCCACATCAGGCGATTTTTGCCTTCGGCGAAAAAGCATTTTTGAAAGGACAGAACCATATATGAGCGTTCGATACAGCCGTTATGGGGTTTTTTCATTCCGATTATGGAGAATATTGATGGATGTGGGCGCATTGAAGACACGTATAAAACTATCACCATGGAATGCAATAAATTACAAAGAAATTACAAAGTAATAGCATATAGTGCCACCTAAAAGTTAACCAATGCTAATTAAAATTAATTCACAGGTAGCTTACGGAAAGGTAGAAAAGGTAGAAACAAAAAGAACTGACGGGAAAAAAAACATTAGAAAATCTATTTAGAGCCGACTTCTTTAATGTCATTCTCAGTTCTCTATTTATATGCAACCATTTCCACAATAATATCTTGATTTCCACAATAATAGGCGTTGCTATGAAGAAATACGCTTACTCATAAGATTCAAAAAGAATTCGAGGAGTTTACCATTCAAAAAAAGGAAGAGGCATTCTCACCTCAAATATCTTGACAGGAGAATGAAGATGAAACCTTGAATAGAAAAAAATAAGAAACAAACGAAAAGCGCAGTTTAGCTATGAGGACAGATATAGCACATGCATCGATCAGAGCAAATAAAATCGCTATTGGTCCATCATTAATTAGTAATTACTGCTCGAGAATTTCCACACTTTTTGCTATCGTATTACTCAAACATTTATTTCACACGTTATATTTAGACTGTCAAACATTTAACCTGAAAAATTAAACTTTCTTCAACTTCCACCATACCCTCAAACTTTACACCCTCATCAAAAAAGTAGGAACTCAGTTAGTTGTTGACAACTATCGAGGACCGACGATTCTATGATGAAACAGCCGCAAATCCGAACATCGTTGTAATTAAACCTTTTCCAGAAATCATTCAATACTTAACTGTAGCACATTTTCTGAAAACCGAGGATCCTCTATCATTCCTCACCACAGGATGGAAGTAGGAAAGAGGCGGGAATTGCAGTACTCCTGTATCGTCCAAATACGCCCTGATTTTTTAATATTTAAAAAATGTTTGTAGACAAAACGTAAATCAGCTTATAAATATATAACCAAAGCGTCACATGGATAAGCCATAAGCAAATGAAATACCACATGATAAGTTGGGGCTTATCATCGTCTATAATAAGGATAAGGAATATCAATGACAATAGTAGATTGAATTACCTGGCACATGGCCACTATATCCTGGTATTGGAATATTAGCAACAACCTGAAATAAGATCTAATTTCTTGCCAAGCAATCGACTTGTTACTAACAGATGATCGTCAACATCTAAACGTATAGAGACGGCCGTCATAACTTAAATAATACTCGAAGAATGACCATAGTTTTCTGGCCGAATAATTTTTAAACAGCTCTCTCATAGAGGTTTTATCAGTAGGCGGGTTCTTTATCCTTAGTGCATGCAAAACGGAGAATAAAAGTTGAGTCAATGTATATAAGTCAGTCCTGTCGACTAGTTGTCTTCCTTAGCGGATTTCAAAATTAAACTGATTGCCATGTACAATATCAATTTTTTGATATAACAGCCAAATTACCTCCCATATACAGCAATAGGTAAAATGAAATACTACGCCACATCAATTGACATAAGTACGACATACAAAACCATAAAAGTTGGCTGGTAGTAATCTTGGTCACTTTCGCTGCAGTAAACGGGTCCGAAATTAGCCCTAAACCTTATGAAGACCGCCTAAAACGGTCCGGACCTGGATCACCATAGAGCAGTTAAAACCACTACCTCCATAAAGAACGAAGCCCAACTTAGTTCATTTTCCACACATTGGCGGACAGAGTCCTCACAAATGGAGGGAGAGTAGACAAAACGAATTTTCCCTCCTCATATGCGCAGGCATAAAGAAAATGAGATTTGCTATGATAAAAAATTAACATAAAGAACGTAGAATACAGTCATTAATATATTATAAAACACCTTATAAGAGGTGTCACAATTCTACATCTGAAAGTTTCAGCTCATCGACTACCGATAAATTTGAAAAGGATCAAAATGAGTGCATAAGTATGTTTCATTTCATTTTTCGACTTTCAGTTTATTTCTCCACCAATTTTTTGATGAAATTATTTGCAATAGCCATCGTCGCATTTCTATTGCACTTTTTGGGAAGAAATCATTCGAAATCAATTCGCACTGCATTTAGTGGGTTTTTTTCAAATATTGCACAATATTATAATAGTAAATTGTCTTTTTCATATTTCATTCTGCTTGCAAATAAAGATGCCATAAAAGAGTTGATGATGACTATCATAAATAATTCATATCTCCTCACTTTTGTCTCTTATTTTTCAAACCAATCTGTATAGCAGAAGAGTAACACAACTCAACGTTTGAACTTTCTAAAAATGAAACGGCTACCCTATGAATACCATCACGTTGTGCAGTTGAACTTAGTGGAACCATCTCTTGTATATACTGAGTTCTACGCGCTTCATTTTGAGGTTGCATTCCTCGACTTATGGCAGGAAATATATTTTGCGCACTTGCAGCACTTCTCCCGCTACCTGAAAATCACGTTTTTGGCTTATTATATATATATTGGCATAAATTTAATATAGATGACATCTCCTTTCGAACTCTATACATCAATAAGCCAAATAAAATGATGTATGATCAGTCGAGAATTATTTTTCACATCATAGGTAGGTGATGGAGGATTAAGGGAATATCACTTGATCACCAATAGTAAACAACTTCTTTCCTAAGCAGTCGAGCTGTTCAACGGATCAATTTCCAGCGCTAAAATTCACTTCATTGGCAAATAAGTACAACAAGAACCAGTTATCATCTGAAGGAAAATTAACAAAAACTTTGTGCACTGGATATGATTTTTGATGCAAATATGATCAATTCCCTCTTGTATTTGTACCTTGTTTTGATGACAGTATCTGTTCAGAAGATAGTGATGATGAGGTTTTTTTATTGGATGATTTGCTAAATATATCTGATATAGAGCCAATATGTGCAGAATCCATTGTGGTCGTAAGCTCCTGTATTTCGCTCTCCGAATTAAGTTTTGCCTCAACCGAATCGACTGAATCTGAATTCGCTTCCTCTCCAGAAGTGCTTGTCGATTTCACATCGTACAATTGTACATCCGCTGAGGCATCGTCGGGATGCTTCACCTAATTATTTAAAAAACGGATATTAATAAAAATTCTTTTTACTATCTAAAAGCGGCATGGTGTTTAACAAAATACAACTTTGATTTTCTTCGTCCACCGCAGCAATCGAACGTTAAAATAGCGACAGCAGAAGAATGAAATATATGGAAACGACGAGTTAGAACGTCATTTTCTTTCTATGCTTCCTGCTACTAGTCATAGGAAGATGAAAATATGTCCTTTCATATAGTAATATTCAAATGCTACAACGAGGCGAATTTTTTTTGCATCTGACTGGTGCGTTTTCTTGATTTCCCCGAATAAATGCAGAACATTTGATTATGACGATTAGAATGAAGAGCATACATCCAGAAAGTCGGCTCCTTTCGTGAATCGCTGATCTTCTGATATAATCAAATTTTTAGCTTCAATCTTCGACATGTTTGTAGGACGCTCAGACGAAATCACCGCATTTCTAAACAGAAATACTAATTGAAAGCTCATTTAATATTAATCCAAGTTGATAAATGATCTTCCGTCAAATCTAGCTTAAGTGTGAATCACCTTCATGGTTTTGTTAAATTCATATCTTATCAAGGAATCTGCAACAAATTACACGACTCTAATTAAAATATGATAAGAGAAGTGACAGATGATCATTGAAAAATTGACTGCAAAAACCAATGGAAGCCATACGAGAGGATAAATGTTGAAAGTTAGCCAAACCGTGTAATTTGAAGTTGCAAAGCATTCGATGGCGATTTTCCCACTTGCCACTTCTCACCAGGAATATGTCCAGAATATCCTTCAAAGAAATTGTGCACAATTTTGTTTTGATAAACATCAATAGAACCTTTAAAATATTCGCCTGAAAAAAAGAAAGTCTCTCAGTTTTTACCAAAGTTGTTGTCAGTTATTTGTAAAAATGTTTCGAAGGTGAAATAGATAGGGGTGGTGATAAAATGTTATTTTCAAGGTGAAACCTGGCACAGGAACAAACGATGTGTAGTGCGCCATTCGTGGAAACGACAAAATGCCCAATGATGATTCCGAACATCAATTATGCTCCATAGCAACTTCATCGATTTTGTTGCCAAAAAACAACACATTTCGCCATCGACCATTTTGGATATTAGCGAACGGGTAATGTGACTTTTTATAGAACGAAAATTTCGTATAAATTGCTTTCGATTCGTTTCGCTATTTGCATCTAACGTTGAAACCTATAATAGAATTGCTCTTATAGATTTCTTGGTGCAAATCGATGTCACAACAAAATCACCCGTCGATAATAAGTCGGTCTTTATGCAACAGGATGAAGAGAAGTACCATAAAAACAGCTCAGCGAATTAAACAAATCGCTATAATATAAAAGTGGAAATCTATACAGAGGACTGACTATTCAAGGATATTTTGAGATAAACAAAAGATATCAATAAATCCGGTTAGGTAAAAAATTTTCTCGAGAAATCAATAAATCAACTTTAAAGGCATCGATCTGTCCGGCTTTCATCGACTTTACTTTTATATTGGACATCACAATCTGTAAATTACTCGTTGAAATCATATACTGTTTTTTCTTAAAGGTTTAGATGTATGAGAATAAGGCCTCTCCTGTCCTCCTCCCTCTCTTCTGTCTACTCAAGACTTTCCTCTTATTCGTTTGCGGCTCTCTTAAAAAAATATATATCTCCGAGCACGTCGAAAGCTCCCATCACTTGCATAAATTCTCCCTTTAGATATCATGTTAACCCACATAAAAAACAACACAATATCTACTACGATCACAGCGTAGATTTGTGCGAATATATCACATTTCATCAATAATAATCTCACTCTCATAACATCGCTCTAAATGAGTTGAGGTGATATTTTATGAAGCAAATATACAAATTATACAAAATCCGAACAATGCAATTCGCTCATAAACGAGTGGAAAATAATCTCTTCAACAGCGCTCTTTATCCACATCTTACATCTTCCCAACTAATAAGCGTAAGCGTATAAAGCGACCCGATCACATATCTCGGCCATACGCATTACACACGAAAATGAAATCAACAATCCAAGATTCCGTTCATCGTTGTCAACCGCAAAAAACCTTCCAACACGATGCCATAGAGAAACTCCCTCCTAGAAAACTTTTTTTGACGAATAACGACTAAAAATAATCCCACTATAGAGCACAAGATCAATTGCGCTTCAGCAATAGCCACTTCACATTCAACCCATTGTCTCGATGTTTCCTCCGATCATCTTTTCTATTCTCTCCTTTCGCCCAACAATATTAAAATTAGCAAACTGGTCTTTCTCATCTTCTTATCCTTTCTCCAACAAACGTCCCGGCAAACTTGTCGATTCGAAAATTTCAGGCCACCTAACGCGAAATTGCAACGAAAATCTATAAGTAAAACAAAGAAATAAGCAAATCAATTTATAAATACCACTACAAAAAAAGAAGACAATGCCAAGTCGACAAATAAAATAACCTATATGGTATTTCAATTGTCATTCAACTTAACACAATCACGTGTTATAAATCAGCGTTAATATGAGCCATCTTATATAACACTTCAGGAGAATATAACAGATGTGATGCATCTCCGACAGATTTCCTTAGTATCCAAAAAGGAACACAATTCACCATTTCACCTATCACTACTGTCCTCACATATTCAATATTCAACGACTTTAAGTGAAAACAGGCAAATCTAAATCGAAACGACCACTAACGATACGTGAAATATTCTATTTCGACAGAATGTTACAAAAAGAGCGCACCTTTGAGAATTTCCAACTTATTCTTTTGCAGTTAGTGCAATAACTGTAAGATCACTAACTCAATAATCACATCAAACACCTACCTTCCAATCCTTTTCAATATAAAATTCAGTAAAGGGGAAAGAATTTTTTGAAGATGATCGCCTCATTTCCCTCATTCATATAAAGCCCAATTCGAAAACCAATTAGATGATCAAAACAAGCGGCGTTGTTGATTTGTAGAAATAGTGCAACGAAGAAAACAATCCACCAAACAACTGTTGAGTATGTTAAGTGAAAAACAAAAAACGAACAATATATAACCTAAACAAACTAAAAAAATGAAAGAAATTCTACGAAAACATACACACATAAAAACAGTCAGCACTAATAATAATTACTCGAACATATATTAATCCAACTTTGCACAGATGCATAATTCCGGGAAGAATACACTCTTTGCTACATCGATAAATGAAATTAAAACAAAAAAATTGCAACAAATCGCCCAAATAGTGCATAGTGATTCTCGTTTATACCAACCCGCCCTCCTCCTCCCTATTCATAAAAGAAGCCTCTGAGGAAGCAAACGATTTAAGATGTGCTTCAAATCTTTACGCTTAAGGGTAGTGTTGCTTAATGAAGAGGTAAAGTTCTCCAAAACTCTTCAAGGATTGCTACCTTCGAGGCGCCCAGTATTCATCTTTGATAGCTGAATGTGGACTATCCTTAGACACATCAGTCTTTGAATATCATATTAAAAATTTCAAACGGCAGTGTCTATAAACTAATCAGCTCAACTAGACTGATAGGGATATTCACCACGATTATAAATGAAACGGAAAGCTGCTTAAATTTAAAAATTTCATATTGACACAAAGGTTCATAGGATGAATCCAATAAACGTGAATTAGAGTGATAATTTCTGAAGCTTCCTTGAGCAAACAAGAGAAGCACCTCGATTTATTTCGTGAAAAGTTTTAATTCAGCATTTCCTAAATCATCCTTGACATCTTTTGCTTTGCACAAAAGAATTCCTTTCACTCGCTTTGAAGTGCATTGCTGATTTGGGCAATATACAGTACAGCACAGTTGTGACATAACAATATCTTGGTCAGCCAAGCGAGAGATAAATGAAAAGCGGGAACGCCAAAATATGGCAGCTCCAATCATCATCGAAAGATCCATTAAATATAAAGTTTAGAGCCTCCAGAGTGTAGTGAAAGTTTGAGTAAGTGTATGGGCCAGACCCCCCCCCCCCCCATAAACTGGAAATAACCGTCACCGCGAAGGTACGTGAGAGTTAACAGATCAGCACACCGCAATAGGATTCTCATGTTAATGTCCTTGCAACTTTTTTTGGGCTGCAAAAAATTAATAAATGACCATTCAGTCAGTAGATCATTCCTTATAACGCTCATAGAGTAGCTCGCAATGAAAGCCGGGTGGCCTGCACCAACGAATCGACTGATCATAAAATCCCCAATAATAATTAGATACAACTCTGATGATTTGCAACCAACTTCAAATTCAACCACCTTCACGCAAAGCCTTCTTAAGAACTATGACGAACCAACTATAGATACAACTTGGACACTTCAGACTTGTCAACAATCATCGACGTACGCCGCCCAGATTTATGACTCAAGAAAAGTGCCAGCTGGAAGGAATCAAAAAATCGAATGAAAACTTCAACCATGCTTAAACATGAAAAAGCCTTCGGTAGGAAGAGACAAGAGTTACTCGTATATTTTATTCAAGAAACCCTTTAAGACTGGTGCTGCTGAAATTTAAAAGATTATGGAGCCGCACAGCAGAGAAATTTCGCGATAAGAGTCGCTGGAGACGCGTAGCTGCATTCATCGACTTTCCGCATTATCTTTTCCCCTTTACAGCCCGTTCCTTTTTAAACATACCCTCTCCCGAGAGTACCAATTTCTTTTCAGCTCGTAACTTCCGTACAATCTCTCACCACACTTTCGAAGCTCGGGCAAAATGCGTGACGAAAGAGAGAGACACCAACAAACATATAACTGATCGGATAGACAGGAGACACCTAGGCACTTCTTCTAGAATATACAAATACTAAATCAACTGCAATACGAATAATTCGGCATGTTTCAAAGTAATATGTCTACCTCGCAAATAAAAGAACCCTCAGTCCACTGAAGAGTGCCCCTCCCAGAGAAGGAAGAAAGAGTTCTGAACAAGCGCAGATAAAAGACCCGTTCGAAGGAAACAAATCAACAAAAGCGGCAATCCGGAATGACGGGACTTCATCTACTCGACAACGTAGCGCTCGCATCAGCGATATGAACGCGCTCGAACGAGTCCGTCGACAGCAATGAGTTCGTAGCCACAACTGCCTCACCGTCCTTCGATACAAATAGTGCCAAACCTAAAATTAAAACAAGCATAGTGCCAGACCTTATATATTAACCTCAATCATGCCCAACAAAAAGTCCTGCTCAACATGACCTCATACAGTTCATCAATCAAACAAAGCGTACTGTACAATATATTTCACGAAACAACAACAACATCGTGAAAACCGGCAATACCCTTTTCATTCCAATATGACATTTTAGCATACTACTCTGATTTTTCCTTTCCTCCAGAATGACGCATAGAAATGCAAAAAAATTAAACAGTTGAACCTATATGAAAAAATTCGTTAGCACCACCATCTTCAGAAAAGGTTTCATCCTTCCTCTGAAAACCTAAAGTTCCCGACTACCGAGAACGATCTTTCTTTTCTTAAGCAGAATAAATAGGACAGACGTGTTCACCAAGCCGTCTTTCATAAATGGGATTGCCCCTCGTTTGAGCACATAAACCCACTGCAAAAAATCAATAGTGATGAATGATATCAGGGAAAAAAAGGTTTCCCAACCATTCAAATATTAATCTCAAAACAGAAAAAAGGTTTCCATAAAGGTACTCAACAAATAATCCAGGCTTTATGGCACAATTTTTTATCAAAAATTGCGAAAAAGATGGATTTATTGAACAACGAAAAATATTCTGCACTTTAAAAGTCGGTCAGCAAAAACGACGTGATATCACTGGGAAAAGTATCACTGTAAAAGAAACGCGATTGCGATGCACATCTCGCATCCCTCACCAGCGAATGAACACTGCCTCTTATATGACATCATCTAATAATGAGTGTGGCGCATTTGGCAATCTTTATCAGGACGGCCTCCATTCCATCCACCAGGCCAAAAAAACACCAGCCGACAAAGATCAATAGAAATCCTTTTCAGCAAACAACTATTACAACGAGCACAAGAGAGACGAATGATTATGACAGCAGACGATTCTGAGAGAGAATGAAGTAAATGACTGTGAATCGGAGAGGCTTCGGGATGAGGCCCGAGAGGCGAAAGGATGAAGACCATTAAATTTTATCACCTGTGTCGTTAGTGGTGAAATTCTCAACTGTCACCCTTTACGTGAGAGAAAATAAAGAAGGGTTTCTCATTAGCGTCAGGACAAGCAATAACCTATATTAACCGGCAATTAAAGTTCTTACTCCTCAGTTACCTACGAAATGTCGTAACCCATCCTTTTTGGCCGTTTATGCAAAAATTTATGTTTCTTCAACGTGAACCCAGCATCGTAACACTTGAAAAACAACAGATAAGATAAAGCAAGTGGTTGGCATTCCCTCATGTTCTTTGTTTTATTTTTTATTCGTCTTCTAATGACACTATCGATTGACCGACGGAGTGATCTATTGATCAGTCAACCAGAGAAACAAGCGATCGAAGAATGAAGGATGAGTACCTCTGCTGCAGTTGTGCTCATCCTGATCGTCGATATTCGCAATAACCGTTTCTGCAAGCATCTTATCGATGAGATCTTCAGCATCCACCCTTGTTGCCCTTACCCTCGTCACAGCTCCCCCACAGTCACTTCCCTTCCCCATTTGTGATCTGAAATTACCAAAAAAATTGAGTACGCAGAACGAACTAGAACGTCATTAACAGAGACTGAAAAGAGAGCAAACCCAGAAGCATTACAAATCCGATTTTTTCGCCAAAAATGCATCAGAAAAGTTCCCACAGCGAGGTTGCTTCTCATTACGATATGCCCTAAGCTTTTAATCTTCTTTAACTTCAACATGCAACAAGATTTCCATAACGTCGCTGATTTGTTACTAAGAGGATATGAGAAATGCGATAAATGCTGAAATAAGGGGACAACGTATACTGCTAGCAGCAAATGCACTAGAAAAAAGGTGTTAGGTCAGGTAAAAAAACCAAATAAACTGCTCAAAGACTTCTCAGATGAGAGACACTCAACGCTGAAGATTCTCATAATGGCAACGCTACGATTCACCTTCAACTGTATGGCAAAAGAAACAACGAATGCAGAAATCATATCAGAAATGCTACTAGCAAACAGACAAGCGCGTAGATCCAAGCATTTAGTCCCCACCTGTCCTGCGCCCGCATTCTGCTAAAACCTTCTCTAAAATCCTTCCAATCCAAAGCACACAGCAAACAGAAGTGCTCCCATTAGCCTAATCGACCACCAATAGAGCGTCCCTGCTGTCCCATTGATTGACAATATTGACATTATAGCTTTATTGGCGAAAAAGAACCATAAACTGGTTCCATTGCGGAATTCGAATCCCACTATAATACCTACATTTCTTTTCATGGCCTCGTAAATGCACATAGAGTGAATTTATAAACAGAGTTGTACCCAAGCTCTCTCTCTCTAAAAAAGAACCCTCAATTTATGAAAAGACTGTTACAGCAAATAGCTCTGACTAATGGATATATGCATCAAACGAAAACTGTGGTGTCCACAGCACTGAGAGTTTTCAACGAATCACAAAATGAGCGAGAAATTTACGCCATAATCCTCTATTTACCGCATTCCCTCAATATCTAACATCAAATCGTTTCATTACGAGACCAACCAACTTTCTATCTCGACATCTGCTCAATTTGAACAAATTCTCCCTCACGGCTCAGTGAAAATTCTACCTCCACTAATGGAATTTCGCCATGATATCGGCCCCTCTTTAAATAACGAAGGTTTTTAAAGCAGTATGCGGTTTCATTAGGATGAACGTCAACATTAGAACAACAGAAAAAAGATTACAACAACAAAATGACCACAAAATAGATTAATGAAAAGAAGATAAAGTAGAAGAAATAAAACAGGATATCTGAAAAACTGACTGTCCGACTCACCTATCTTGACTTAGCCTCCTTGACTGCAAGAGATTAATATTGACTGCAGGACGCCGCATAACTTCCGCCGATTGCAGTCCACCTGAGTTGACTGGCACAGGGCCTAGCGCTGAGGTACCATCTCTTTGGTAAACCTCTTGTGGTGTGGCACTCGCCACCGATGGTAAGGAACAAGAACAACCATCTTCTAGAAATACAAATAACAACAATGGACGCAATATCTCTTGCCATTGTTAGACCGATCATAACTGCATAATCGCTTCTGCTATCATTAAATTCCTCCCTCCCTTTCCTCCCCCTCCTCCATACACATTTAATGAGGACATAATCCGACATTCCTGGATAAAACAATATGCATAGGTGCCAACAAACAACCAACGATCAGTTGCTGTCAGAATCCTCATTCTTCATAAAAAGAAAAAATATCTACGAAAATTCAAATTTGAAAAAGTATAGAAAAAACGAAACAACGACCAAAGAAAATACCGTAATTATGTGAGACATCTTCAAGCGAAGAAGAATGCGTGGAATCAGTATCAACAGTTGACTGCTTCTGACTAGGGATCTTATCGTCACCAGGAGGCGCTTTACGGTCCACCGGATTTAGGAGGTGCTCCTCTAGCTGCGATTCGATCCGTGGCCTAAAACGACGTTTTGGTATGAACCGCTCTGGTGCGGGCACTCTTGTACACAGATGTAGGTAAATGAAACATAAAGCTTTCATAAATGGTAAATACACTAGTGGAGAACAGAACACAATAATATTCGACAAAGAAATCCCGCGATCCATCGAATTTCTGCGTTCCTTTGATGCTTAACGCATTCTGCGTGTACTTTTTTCAGTAGGCACTTCAGTGAAAATGTTTCATTTATATTCGAAACTATATTCCCATCAAAACTATTTGTTCCCTCACATGTGCACTATACTTATCAACAAATTAAAACGAAATTCAGCTGCTGCAAGCAAATTTTGAATGGCGATCCTAAATTTGGAGAACAGTTCAACCTATACATATGAATCAAGTCCGGCTAAGTTCAGGCCCCAGTCTCACCCCTTCCCCTCAGAAAGGATGTGGGAGTTCTCACTTCAGAATATCATCGACCTCGTCTCCTCAACATCTTTCCACACTTAATAAAATCTTGCAGTAACTATATAACATTCATCAAATGCTCCGCCACAAGTCTTTTGTAAGGACCGTGAAAACTATAACTCTCCTTCCTCTCAGAAAAGTCCAATTAATTTGAAAACCTTCATCTGAAGCCGTCCTTAAAAAATTAAAAGTGTACTGCTTTCAATTTGCCAAGAATTCAGTATGTATGCTTGCCTCTTTAAGAAAATGGCGCATGAAATTTGAAAGCCTACTCTTATAAAAAACCACTTAGTTATAGACTTTCTGGAAGTTTGAAAAACTACGTTCCCTGTGCTCAGGACGGTATCTCGACTGCAACCCCGAATACAGGACACTTGTGATCCTCACGATTTGAAAGCAGTGTTCATAGCAGCTTAAGTTAAAGCTCTTTTTCGTTGCTTTCATTCAAAGATTTTTCCACTGAATATGTTCAAAGCCCGTCAGATATCAGGTCTCTTAAATTAATTCAGTTAAATCCAAAACAAAAAAGGAAGCTAAAAGGTTGTTCCACTTTTTATGCAAGACCTCTATTACTTTCGATGCATATATTTGCCAAAATTTTCTCTCAAATCGTCAGTCCTAATTCACTGTCACGACGATGAGGAAAGAATGTTAGTAAAGAGGAAAAGCTATGGGTGGGATGACGGTGAAGGAGAAGTGGCCCCTTCCTATAGCTTCCGCTATAAACATCTCTCTGGCTCTCGATGTTAAAAACACATTGATTTTCAGGATGCATGGTCATATTTGCCCTAACTACTATCATGTCTCCCTATTCCCTCTTACTACTATTGACAGTTTAGTGGTCTCTTCAACTAAATAACACATGACGAGAGTAGATACGTGATTATATTTAACTCTAATAGACAAGTCAACAATAAAAAGGACGAACACTTTAAAGATCGGATCGGCGCTCTGATGGCTCATTGTGACTTTAATGAGAAGCCTCGAGTTGTCTTGTCTCTGATTATTACCGTACCCATCCAGAAGATATGACTGTGTAATACCCTCCACTCCCGATGCGGCAAACTGTGACAAATTCACATCGACGAAGCCTATTTTCTGATAAGACTTGCCACCTTTCTGTTCCTGCAACTACGAAATAAATTAATCAATCGAGAGTAGTACATAACGGATAAAAGGTGACTGTCCCAATGGATATTTTAATCAACGAAAAGTAAACCCCCTTATATTATCGAATCAATTCGGGAGAAAGTCATGCCAGTTTGCAACTGTTCCTCCTCCTTCCCCCTTTCTCCTAACCTAAGCTTGCAAACGTCGAGCACCGAGTATGCAAACAGATTACCAACACTATCCGTTAATGTATCACTTCAGGAATAGATTTTGAGAAATAACTCAGAATGCCCCTTCCATTCATATTATTGAACGACTCTATCATATGAGTTGAAACCATCAACCTGACAAAATGGGGTCCTCAGTCCCTTCCTGGATAAAAAATGAATATGAATATTCTGGATTCAAACAAAGGAACAGAAGAGACATAAAAATACATGGAAGAACTAGGAATTCTGAAGAGAAACCAAAAGGATAAACGATGAAAAGCAAACACGAAGGACGACAGAAATAACGTCAAACATTAAACACTTCAAGGATGTGGAAAAGAAATCGAAATGAAAATCTCGAAGATAAAAACAAAAGAAAAAATTGCTTTAATAAGAAGTATTTTCGTTGTAAATAAGAAATGTGGTCTATAACAATTACCTATGTACAATTTCGTTCTATCTCAACATGACAGACCTATACTATATGACGAGTTTCACACAACGGATCACTTTCAGGGTATAGAGTTTGCCCGATTGGGCTGGCTTGAAAGTTCTTATTCACCCTCAGCTGTCGTTTAAAACCTATTATTTTTGATACATACATAATATAATAGAGATCTGACGGGTGCATAACGGCAGAACGATAGCAGAACTGCAGCTACTCTTAAGTATTGTTCATAACTGTAGCTTGTGTTCCATTAAAGACGGGCTATTATAAGAACTTAATCAATTTAAAAAACTTCCTATAAATAACAAATTTGTTGCAAAAACATTTAACAATACTACTGCTAAAGCACGGAAACTGATAAGCCACTTAAAATATAAAACAAATTAACCCATCAAAACTATCGACCATCCTTCCCTCAAAAAAAAACACACACACACAACCATAAAGAGTGCAATAAATCAATGCCTCAAACAGCCCATGAATCCACCGAAACGTTTCCAATGCCCATAATTCCGTCCCCACTGGCTCTCATCTATCATCACAATCATTTCTCTTCAACACTTAACGTCATAACACTTAAAAAAGCGTTTCACTAATAAACAAGCAATGATATCAAAACGATGCACGCATCAGTCGATGAATATCGAAATAACATACTGCGTTGAATAATATAATGAAAAAAGGTGCACCTTCCTAAGCGATATTCTACAAGCGCATCTTTCCAGGACACCTGTTTCTGGATCGCATGCTATACGACACATAAAATTAAATCGTCGATTCCAGTTGGCTGAATGGTTGAGCACTTCAACCCGTTCAGTTACACCAGCGAATGTCCCTCCATCTAGCAAACGAACCTAAAATGATTTCTATACCAACAAGCAAATGAAGAGGTACTCCGGTGGCACTTGATGGAGATCTCTAAAATTATACTCCATTCATGCATCCCACTTCTCCTCCTCTAACGACCTCTTTACCACTTCATTGTTTATAACTTTTACTTATTACATCTTCACCATCTCACTATTTATTATTTTCAGCTAATATCTCTTCATTACTCTGTTGGTTGGGTGTGAAAATCTTAGATACGAATATCAGTTAGCCACGAAAAAATACAATAAACTTCTCTAACAGTTTTCGCCATCATAATGGCATGTGGAATATTCTCCATGAGAATATTTCAAGATCCGAGTGCTCAATATTTCCCGTGATTTCAAAAAAATTTCCATCTTAATTATGCTAAATTTCATTGAAAAAAAACTCTCCCCATTGCTTTAAATTTTCGCGACGACTTTTTGAGTTCTAATGCTTTAAATATCGCTTTTTGAGACCGTTTTATGCCTTCACCTATAACTACGCAAGAATTCTCACTTTGTGAGTTCCCGAACCAGCAAATAAATAAATAGTGCGCTTACAAGCGTCACCTATATAATGAGGCCATGCAATCTCGCTTATATTTACTTGAAAGCAGAAAACACTTCACGATATTACCCCTCCATTCGCTTCTCTTTTCTAATCTCGAAAGCGCTCCTATATGATTTCAGAACGAAATATATTAGCACTGAACATTCTGACTCAAATTCAACTAGATGCTACCATGACTTTTTCAAGTATTCTTCATGTTTCAGTGCATAAAAACACAAGGATACCAATACTATTAAGCCTATCCACCTATTTATTTTTGTACCGAAATATCATTCGACTGGAACCAATCTATATGGAAGCAATAAGGAATGAAAAAAACGGAGCAAACCTTCGCAAAGAGTACCGCATTCACAAGTGGGACATCACTTAGATGTACGAGTTGCAAATCGACATTAAACTTGAAACGCTTTCGCTTTAGGAACGCCATCTTAACGAAATACCATCCCCAACATACAGCCACCTCTGCAAGCAGAAATAATTCGAAAGTAATTTTTATTCAAACTTTATTGATTCATCCATCAAAATATTCTTATTTAGTCGAGAGCAATAGCCAGCAGAAATACACTCATAAGATAATCCTCATTACTCGTACAATATAAAAGCAATAACGAATTACCACGCTAGAATATGGCAGGCTAAACTTTTCAAATTACCTAAAACTGTGACGCCTTAGTCTCGAGATATATTCCCGTCGAGATCTTTTAGAGAAAACCGAAATAAAAAAATATCGAGATATTACTCGAAATGAACTGAAATCATCGTCAAACTTCAGCTTCCTACCACCGAAATGCCAAAAAATATTTCAGCTATTCATTTCGGTTTATTCAATCTATCGGTGAACGTGTACGTCGACTAATCCCACTTGCAGAGCGACGAACTCGAATCACTTCATTTGTACGATGATCAAAAGCGCAAAAGTGAGAAAATTTAGCGACGATCTAAGCAGCTTTAAAATCGACGAATTTATTTCGACGGTTGGAGACATCGCAAGCATAAAACAACGAAGCTTTTTAAGCACCTTCTCAGACAACAATTAAAGATCTTTAAGCAAGTTTCAGTGGATGATCGTCATCTCGTTTTCGTGCTTGATTCTATCCCGGCTAGAACTCGAAACTGGTTTAAGCAATCATGCAAATGTCATATTTCAAATCCTGTCTCGCCTAACTTGCATTCGCAAGCGGATCCCATTTCAAGTGACATTCCAAATAAGTCCGCTAGCAGACTACTGATTTCTACAAAAATTTCGAGTAACTGACTGTCATTTAAAGATTGAAATTAAAAAAAAAACCATAAAATATGGCATTTGATCTCTTCTACGATTGGAAGCAAATATGTCCCTTCCCCCCTCTCCCCCTTTCCCTACGGGTGCTCTCTATTTATACACCGCATGTGACAGGAACCAAAAGTGTCACTATGGGAACTACTTTACAGCTTCGACATCCCTATTCGATTAGCTTTTATAAGTTGTAATTACATCTCATGAGTGGTTCTTTACTAAGAAAGAAATGTGGGATGAAGGTGGTGAGGGGGGAGAGATGGGGATGAGCTGAAAGACAAGGACACGGAGAAATAAAATTATGACCCAATTTTCGGCTTATTTCTCTAAAAATTTCTTTGATTTCAGTATGAAATACATAGTTGAATAAATCTTAAGTGGAAATTCATTCTGAGTTAACCGTCTTCATTTGGCATAAATGAAAGCATAACTTCAAATGTTGGATACTCAATGAGATGAGCGAAGAAAACTCTATTATCGAAAAAATTCGAACAATGAAATTGAAATTTTTCTCTTTCGGAACGTCACAATTTTTATAAATTATCACGTGACATCTAAAGCATTAAGAATTTCAATCGATAATGAGCGAACGGCAACAAAACTCAACTTCGACAAATATGGATTTCCGATCCTCCAAATTCCACCTCGCTTACAAACGCTAATAACATCTATGACTATGATAGAACAGCTCAAACTTGTCCCGCTAGACTTGGACCTATCTTAAGTCATACTTCAATAGCCACAGGTTCGAGCTAGATCCAAACACTCGACAGCAACTTCAAGTAGACTACTAAATGTTCTAGTTAAAATAAAGTAGACATAAGAAGTGAAGAAAGGAAGTATGAGCTCGATCTCAAATTACGAGAGTGAGGGTATTTATATGGCTCGCGAAAGTATGAGTGAGTTTACAATGCAAAACAAGTTTCCTAGCGCGACAGCCTCAGTTGAAACGCAGTGATTACACGTGGCATGTGGTGCTGCATACAACGGTCACATCAACAATGCATTCTGCCGAAACCACATCGTCGTATATGGAAGCTTCGCTTCAAATTACGCTTCATTCCCTTCCCACCTAACCCCCCCCCCCCCTGTCTCCCTCTTTGTGGGCTCTTTCCGGACGAGCTTTCTGGAATGAGGTAAGGATAAGAATGTGCGAGTGAAAAGCAAAGAACCCCATTCCGGATGACACAACCCTCACATATCCTGCAAACCACATCCAGCAATGACCTCAAGAGTCCTCTCTCTGTTCGCGCATATGCAACCGCAAAAAACCGGGAAAAAGCAGGAGCAATCCGCCTACCCCGCTGCATGCGTGACGACACAATTGTGTTGGAATGTCTAGCATCATATGATCACCGTGGCGGAAAATGCCGCTTTTAGGGCGTTGAGTGGAACGTTTGTTGCTCGATTCGAAAATTCCCACTAAAGTATTGCTACCCGTAAACGATTTGCTTATTGTCTAGAATTTATAAGCCGTAAAAATAATTCTCCCTCTCAGTTTGCTAAGAATCACTTCTCGATCTCGTTGCATTCTCTCCCCAAGAGCATTTCAAGATTTCACAAAAGAACCACTGATTTAAATTATCGGAAAATTTCTTTGCAAGACTTGACGCTTAATCGTTTACACCACCACACATTCGGCCACCCTATCTCTTCTCACATCGAATCCGGAAATTCCGTTTCTCTCCCTGTTGCATTTCGCTTCCGGAAAAACTCCCCAACTTACCGTCGCTTTTGCCGGTCATCAAATTCGCTGAGGGAATACAATTATCAGTGAAATTATCAGTGAGAGTACTATGTTTAAGCAGCCAGTTAAAACAACATGAAGTGAGCACAAATGAGGTTACTTAACGAAGCGTCGATATTGTTTGAGTGATGAAATAATTCTCAGCCTTTATAGAAACGAATGAATATTTCATAAAATGCATCAAAAAATATTGAAAATTCATAGGAAATTTCCATATAATCAGATCATTTTAATCGCGTGGAAGAGAATTTTCCTATTCTTTTTTTATCGCTTAATGATATGAGGCAATTCACTTTCATAATGAAACTATTTTTCACTTGCTTCTTGCCTCTATCCTGACCAGCCCCCCCCCCCCCCCCTCCATTTCTGTCTAAAAAATTGTCATATTCGGGAGCGTTCGACTGCCACATTTGGTCAATTATACCAATGTTTTTTGTTTCAGTAATAGCATATTAATACTTGAGTTAGATTTCCCTTAAAGAAATATTTGTGATCGAGTGCTAGACCAATAAAATATGAGATTAATGGCTAATATGATGGCAATGCTTGCTGAGTGCCGAACGAGTGAACTTCCGCTATTACGAGAGGCCACTTGATCAGTACTCCTCAGAAGATAGCATTGATGGCGGTGAATAGCCGATCAACTCCACTGAAAAATTAGCTCAGTTTAAAACATTAAAGTAATAAGTGAATTGTAGTAAATAAGTGAGCATCAAGTGCACTTCCAAAAATTGCGCTCCATGATAGGCCGACCGATCACATAAATGCAACATATTTCAGTCAACACGACAATAATTCAAACAACACTTATTTAGGCTTATTTAAATTTTAAAAAAATTTAGCGTCTAATTTTCTGGATATGGAAGTATTTATGCCGAAGAAATATACGGACACAAATCTCGAAGGAAATACGTCTAGCTGGAGCGAAAAGGACAAGCAACTTAAAGGGGTGTAGCGGAGCGTTTATCCACGGTGGTATTTTTTATCAAATAGTCATGGATGGGTGTACTCTGAGCCAGATAGTTATGGATGTGTATCCATAATGGCATGTAGTTCATAACAGCGGCTCTATTCTCAAATCTACATCAGATATATCATATAAAATGCTTCAGTCACATCAAGCAATTCGACGACAAAAGCCTGAAGTAGTATGCGGTATAATTCCTGTTGTAAGTACCCGTTTATCACCGTACCAAAAGAATCATCAGTATATAAGGTTTTTCATCACTACAACATCAGATGCGTCCGAGGGACAGCTACGAACTCCTTGTTCTCCTTACCGGAGTCTCATGAAACGACGTCAACAGACCGAACCGAACCGGAAACTCTTTGAGCGCCAGTCACGAATTTTGTTATTGAACCACTCAACCCACAACAAATTTCGTTTATTCTTTTATGCTACTTCATAGGTGATCCAAGCCCATAAAACTATCGGCCGAGTAATATAAGCCATTGAAAAGAAGGATAACTGTTTTAACCGGCACGCATATTTCAAAGGTCTCATAAAGAAAGTGGGCTTTAATTCTTACTGGGAGTGTACTTGAGCTCATTTTGATGATCGACTCATACCTGAAGACCTCATCAATCACTTCTTCCCGTCCCCTCATATCAGTCCAAAAATTACAAATATTTTAATTTAAAAAAAAATCCCTTTCGACATATATGAGGAGTCCACTCATCTACAGTTTCCCTTAATAAACATAATAAACCATTCACCTATATCCTTTCGAGGAAAATATTTAGTGAAAATGAGTCCAAAAATCTTAGTCAATTGAGAATAAATGAGAAATGCGACTTTTATTTATTGAATTTTTATTGGCTATAATCTTCTTCTTTGTAGTTTTTAATTTTAATTGGTATTTCTATTTTCATCGTGAAATAATCGGAAGATCTCCTATAGAATCCATTATTTCGACCATTTTCTCATCGATAAAACACTTGAATTAGCCGATCGATCTGAACCATATAGATTGTTCAAATTCAGTGAATTGCATTCACATTGATTCAGCGAAATAATTTTAGCTTATATATGAAAATATATTAATTTATGCAATATTGCAATCAATGTAATTGCAAAAAACGTTTCATTGCTGAATGGTACTTTTAGAGTAATCGGATGCAATAAAGTATAGGGTGTGCATCAACTCGAGAATATGAACGAATCGAAAGAGATGTTGCGATCACCGATATTCCCAACGATACTATAAAAAAATCTCCAAATTCGCAACATATTTATTTTCATTATTTTTATTTCAACAGTATTTTTGTTTAATTAGCTGCTTCGAATGTTTCATATGCAATGACATAACAATGTTCGTTTAGAAAAGAAATAGAATATGTTGATGAGAAGTGGATTTCAAACTATAGAACGATTGAAAACACTTCAAAGCGAAACGAAATGCAAACAAATAGTGAATTTATTAGCGTATTGAAATGATTTATTACCATTAGAAATTGCTTTCAAAGCTTTATGATGCTACGACAAATGCGCCCTTCCGTATATTCCATATTTCCCACTTGAATCTTAATAAATTCATATCATAGTATTATTGAACGTGGAAAAGATCATACAATTTAATTGCTCGTAATCTTTCAGCAACAACATAAAAGACACCTTTTTCTCAAATCCATAATGCTTGCAGTGGTAACATCTCGCCATTTCAATATACCCGAAAGAACGGCGATAACGAAAAATTGATCGTTTTTTTGCTCGCAGATCGATTTATTGTAGAAATAGTATTTTTATCATTAATATATAGATTAAGTCGAATTTAGCATATTCATTGAAAAGCGAAAATGCCTACGCTAACGAAGAAATATGCTAATATTATTAGAGATTTGTGCTATTGTAACACATTTCTTTGCTATAAAATATGCCATAATTCATTGTGCGTGTGCAAGCCTGATGAAGGTTGGAAATAAGTCAAGGCAAAATTCGTTAATAAGCTAAATCCTTTTGAAATATATCACTTTTCGAGGATGAAATTTAATTTTTCCGAATTATATTTATCCATAAAAATGTTGCAATAATCTCGAGATATTTTAGCAGTCATTCTTCTATAGTGGAATTATCCGGAAAATCAACGGAAGTTAAATTTTTAAATATTCCTATAAATAGAAGACGTAAAATCCAGAAATTGGTCGCTTAAGGTTTAGCAATAACTATTTTTCGAGCCAGTGAGAAAGGAAAACATTGAAATAACGTGGCAATATTTGAATAGCTGAATGTTTTCTATTGATGCAAATATATGCAACAACGCTCTCTTCTCATTAATCAAAATAGCCGATAGAAATAATCTTCATTTCGAAAGAAGCATCTAATGCTTATTCATATGTCAAATTCTTTAAATAAATCAACGTTTTCGATATTTTAATGGCAATTGATGAGAAATTTTTCGTTTTATATAGGCGGAAAAATTACATTTCAAATTTTAAAGTCACCCGAGAGGAGCATATAGAGTAAGATGACGGAATTGATCTTTAAACACTAAATGCTCCTAATAAACCCTGATCCTTGTCCATTAAACCGTGGATAATCGTCGTATTTGAAGCTTTGTATTATCACTTATTCCTTCTCGACCTCACTAGCAATTCTATCAACACAGTTCTGTTATTCATCAAACTAGCGAATAATATCGAAACAGAATATGATGATTTATTACGATTTCTCAGAAGAATCCAAATAAATTTGTTGATTAAGTTGAGTGAATTCATTTCCATTATTTGGCGAAAATATCAAATCTGTAGACGTCACGATTAGTCGTTGAGATATTTCAGGGATTTTCATACATTTTCAATGGGTTCCTAATCGTTGGATTTGAAATAAATGAGAAATATCATATACTTTTTGTAGTGGAAAATATTTCGAGGAATTTATTCGAAACGATTCTATTTTATCCATAAATTAGTAAATATGGGGAAATTTCATTAAATCGAATGGATGAAAACAGACTGGATGGTGAATGTTTTCGAAGTTTATTTTCCAACACATGGAAATATTCACTCCTCTAAATGATCACAGCACTTTCTAGTGAGTTGACGATGATCCAGTCGGATAGACGAACGTCTAAGTGATCTGATCCGGAAATTGCTGACGCGATTGAGCTGAATGGAAATTAAAAGGTAGAGGCCAAAAACGCCTTTCGCCTCTCAAACGAGAAAACCTTGAAAATCGACCTATTAGCGACAATAAAACTAGATTGAATACGAACGCTTCCGTTGCATCATTCATATTTTAATGATGAAATATCGATTTTAGCACAACAGAATTATACTTTTAGAAAAAATGTAATTTTAAAATGCAAGAAACAACTTCGAAGAAAAAATCGCTTCAATATTCATTTTATTAGGCAACATGAAAAATCCTCTATTGTACTTAGCACAATGTCTTTTTTTGGCATTTGCTTCAATTTACGATTATAGAGGCAATCGCAGATGAAGACAAAAACATCTATAACTATTATGCTTTTAGCATATTTCTTTAAAGTTATAGTTTTAATACGCTAAAGGTGAAGATTTTCGTACGACATAAAGATACTAAGAGAAAGGAAAATGAAAGGTGAGCAGGCACAGGTAAACAACGAGAATCACAACATCTGCCATGATCATCAGTCATTATGCAAAACGCTCTCACTCATTAACACAGGTAATGTGCGATTCTGGTTAATAGTCAATATACTAAATGAGCTCCGCGCATCATGGCATATAATTAGATGAGCTCAGCTAAATGCAAAGAATGGTTGATTGAAGCGAATGATATCCTTTAGCTATTGATTGCAATTATTCGTCATTAATCTGCCTATGCACTTATGAATAGAAGCATCATAATCAAGATATAACTATATAAATGAGGTAAATTTTAATCAGCTACTTAAACATTAATAAGTAAATATAATTTAATCGGTCTAATGAGCACCTTTATTTAGAATATCTCCAAAAAATTTTGAAATCACCCTCATTGACTGTATACAATTGCGCTAATGGATATTGATTTCCAATGGAAATATGATCACAAAAATTGATCCATATTTGACTGCGCTCAATGAGTTGCTTCTTCCTATGAAAGTAGCCAACTGCTTTTTACACAGCAGTTATATCGAAAGTCATTGGGATATTAAATATATCTGTGTGAATGTTTATTAGATATTTTTTACTCGTATTTGTTAAATATACTAAATAATAAATAACTATTCGAATAAAATTAACGCGAAAGCCTATAAGAAAATTTGTGAATGAAAGAATATTGAGTAAATTATTTATTTATTTCCTTATGTCTCAGATTAGCAGAAGGTGGTGCTTAGGACGTCAGTACTAAAAACGTTTACGACGAGCTAACCATCATCAATACCAGTAAATAAAAGTTACCTGGCAAGTTAGTGAATTTTGTAATCACTACTCGTTTTCCTCTATTCCATCTCCCCTCCTTCTCTATTCATATTTTCAGTCCGATCGATGAGAAGAAGGAAATCAAACGGCTTCACATCGTTGCCTTATACTGCTCACCTACTCGATTTGCAATGATCTCACATTCAACACAACATAGTTCATCTATTAATAAATCTATTAATAATTAGGAAATACATAACAAACTGATATAATCGGTTGGCCGATTTATTTGGGTAATTTAAAAAAAAGAATCATTTCATCTTCATTTGCTTAAATAATAAATGAATAATAGTATTCGCTTTTAGTGTACAATAAAGTCTCAATTATTTTAATATGACTATAAAACTGCTTGAGGGAATTTGTTCTCCGCAAAATATGCTTAGCTCTCATAGGCAATAAAGAAAAGTTACAATATAAGAGAAATTTATTCCCCATATATTATGTTCAAATTATATCCGATTATGTTAGTTATTTTTATACTGAATTCATGAATAGAGGTTTTCAGGCATAAATGTGAACGATAAATGTCCGATGTCCGCTGTGAAGGACTTGCGGCGAATAACTCGAAAATTCGTTTCCATAACGAGTGACTGGTTCGTTGATGCGATGCAATCTCGATTTCGAGTACCCTTTCACTTCATTCAACTGCATTTCATTGCAAATTCTTCTTGCATCGCATGGGAATCAAGTGATTTTAAATGACTTTTGCATCGACAATCGAGCAAATGGCTCAAAAATTATGTACAACGTCCAAATTTAATTGTGCCTAAAATAAGGTCATTTTAATAGTTGGGAAGTCTTAGTACGCAAACCGATAGAACATAATATTTTCAGCGTATGATTATGTCTTCAGTATTCGAAACAACGAAGACATAATATAGTGGACGGGAAGAGAGAGCAATGTGAGCCACGTAATTGATGGATAATAGCACCTCTCTTCGCTCATTGCCCTCTTGTGAGATAGGAAGGACTACTTTTCCCTTGTAATTGCATTTCTCTTTCCCTTAAGTTAGGGAAAATGACGATTTCCGTTTCGATTAGCCGGCTCACTTACCTCCTGTTTGCAGAAAAACTTTGTAAGAGGATTTCAAGATATTTGTCTGCAATAAGCATTTGTTTGCAAAGCCTTTTTATATAACGCTTTAAAGATTCCATGGTGAGGTAAAGAAGTGGTCTTTTTAAGCCAGCGGAAAAACTTTTCTATCAGCTTATATCCTGAGTTCAACGAAAGAAAGCATAAGAATAAATAATGAAAAAAAAAATACTAAGATAGAAAAGCACACATGCATATAATTCGTATAGATGTGATTGCCCTCTTATCAGTTGCAAATAGTAATGCAAGACTCTTCGTATACTCTCATCACTTCAGGAGAGCAACAAAATTGCAGGTTTCGCTGCATGCATCACAATCGGGATGTATGAAGATCCTAACGGCGCGGAGATATATTTTATGAAAAGCTTATCTTTGCAAGTTTTACCAAAAAATGATAAACAATTAAGTATGATATGACATTTGCGCCCATGAAACTTGCACCTTAGGAAATTCTATGAGATATAACAGCGAGTAAAAGCGACTCTATCGCGTTTATATAGCGCTCTTATATAGTATTGCACATATTCATTTTCCACAGCTTTATAAAACAAAAAAATGCGAATGCTGTCATTCTGATGCTTTCAAATGCGTAAAATAGTTTTCATATTTGATTAATAAACGTCAACGAATAAATAAACAAACAAATAATTAAATTAATTAATTAATTAATTAATTAATGGGTAGATAAATAAATAAATAATTAATTAATTAAAACATGAGAAATCAGCTGAGCTAACTATTACTCCTAGATCGGTGGAACGCCGAGAAAATTTATTGAAATTTTCCCTCAATGCTTTATAATGAGCAGAAATAATGAATGTGAAAATTTTATGTTTCCTATGGACTGATATAAAAATTCTATTGTAAACTTGAAAGCGTCCCAATATGTTTGCCGAGATGCTTTCTTATAAAAAAAGATCACTTTATCTTAACACTGCAAACAGGTATCCTGAAAAAAAAGCCGACAATTTACCAAAGACGCCAAATTGGAAAATTTTCTTAAAGCTTATTTTGATATTTGCACTGAAAACTGTCAGATTTCCTTGCAACACAATGGGGCACCACTATGATTTTATTAATCTACCGGCTGGCTATTGCAGCGATTAAAAAACTGAGAAAGCAGAGAAAATGACGCCGTAATGAGGAGAAAGAGAGCACATGTTTCATGAATAAAATAACACTTTAGAGAATGAAAGAACATCGAAGATAAGGATGCGAACTTATCAGCCTTCTACCTGTGCACCCGCAATAATAGCAGAGCAACAACCGACCAAGTCGCGGCTCGCAATCGCTAACGAACCGTCAAATCAACGAGACTATTTTTTGTATCAAAGCTATGTGTGAGCGTTATGTTGACATTGCAATAGGACAAACAGCTTTCGAAATTCCTGCGCAAGCGATTTTGCTCGAGTCACTTGTTTGTTCGTTGCGCTCCTTGCACTACAATTTTTTTCTACTCTATTTTATATGCTCACACATCGCACCACATAAAATGAAAATATTCTGCGAAAGATTTGAACTCTAACGCCAATTAGGTGGTCTAGCTCAAGTTGAACAAATTAGGTATGTGGAACGAGTTGCTGTTGAGGTACTCAGATTGCCCTAGAATTCATTGGCTCGCTAGATGAAATCAGATTTTAAGAATATGGAAAGTAAGAGATCAAACGACAATTAAAAATATGTTGTGAAGCGTAGCAATTTTTTTCAGGAAACGTTCAGGAAACAACCATACCTCTCTTGTTAGGTTCGCGGAGGCTCAGCTTCTAAATCAAGCTTCGTTCAGCACGGCGACGCGGAGGGACTGTCGAATTTTTAACCTCTATTCATTAGATTTGATCGTACACATTATCGTAGAAGAGATTCCGCATAGAAGAGCAATTTCCTATGGTGATTTAAAAACGATGGTAAATGGATTCTGCGGATTCTGATAGTAAAGCGAGGAATTATGCTCACAGAGACGAAAGCCAAAGGTATATGAAAACCAATTATGAAGCAAAAAAATCAAATAAAAGGATTTGCTGAAACCTCTAGGGATCAGATATTGTCACAACAACTGCTTGTAGTGTAGCGCGTCCGGTGTATGTTACTCCAGTATCGAAAACATGATTCGTATAGATTATAGCACATCAGAATCTATAGTATAATCATTTATGAAATATTCACATCAGATAATACACTCCCAAAAAACTTCAGAAATTCCATCTAAATTTTAATTCAAAAAAATTTCTTTTTATACTCAGCGATCGAAGTCGACCGCGAATATTTGCAGAGGACCGAGAAGTAGCAAAGAACAGGTTGAGAAGTGTGCTATAGGAGCTTATGTGATGTGCGCTTTTAGCACCCCACTCATTGAGCCAACCGGTTCCATAAATTGCCGGCAAATAATCACAGCATTCGTTATAGCGTAGTAATACTCTTAACTGACCCCAACGCTTGTACAAATCCTTTGTAAAATGATATTTTTCCAACCCGATTGATGAAAAATCTGGGCACAAATTTAACTTACATTTATGAATGTTTTGTTGGCTATAACTCCTTTTCCAAATCAGCATAATGTATCATTTGAACTGTGCATTAATCAAATTTTATGGATAAATAAATTATATACAATAAAATAAAATAAAATAAATAAGTGCTAATTGAAACTTCTCCTCATTTTAGCTTCAGTGATTTCTGAACTGAAACTATCAAACAGACACTCAAATGGAAATAAACACACGCACATGTGCATACGTAGAGAAACAATGTGTACTTTTTCGAAGGAAAAACTTGCAAAAAAATATATATATAAAAATGATAATAGAATCGTCGAATTTTTCTTTGGTAATAAAAAGAAAAAAGTAGAACCATTGTGGATCAATATAGCGTAAATGTTCTCTCCATTGGGATATTTTTTCTATTTCCTGGATTCGATCCTGAGTATTTTGCATCGGTCACCTATCAGTTCTTTGGAGAGAAAAAAACCAATACTGGAATTTTTCTTTCCTTGACAATATTTGACTGAATTATAACTTAATAATTGTAAATTTAAAAAAATGAAATTTTAATTGCGTAACGAATGATTTAGATGCCTAATTGAGAATTACGATTATATTTGAGATAATCGATTCGATCATTAAGGGGATATTGAGAATCATTAAGGAGATATTGAGAATCCAAAAAACAACGATCCAGAAAAAGAAAAAATCCAGAAAAAAATCCAGAAAAAAATCCAGAAAAAAAAACAGAAAACAACGATTAGGAGGAATCTCTCGTAATCGATCCAAAAAAAAAATTATGTTCTGAGCACTGAAATAATCATTTATTTATTTCTTGGATTCCAAGAAAAAAAGCGCAAAATTTCATTTTTTATCTTTTTAATTTTTGAAATAAATAATTTTTCCTCCCAAAAATTATGAAAAAGGATTCAAAAAAAGAGTGAAGAAAACGCTAATTAATTTTGTAAAATAAAAATACTATTGTATTGTAAAGTTCCACAAAACATAATGCGAAATTAATTTCGCTTTTGAACGGAAATGAAATTGCGCACTTATTTAATTTCATAAAATATGAGTGGGAAATGGAAAATACCCAAAATAACTATGAAATCAATATGTTTGACACAATGAAGCGATTATACTCTTTCTTCACAGCCATGCAAATGAAGAAAAAAATTATAATGCACTCATAGGTAAAACATACTATGACTTACCTTTCGTAAATAAATACCTGTATAATCCTAAAATGGAATGGAAAAAAATCACTCCTCACACCTGGTAACTTTCCTTTCCTATTTTCAGGAAGATGTATTCGTAATCCACAAAAAAGTCGAAATAGGTGAATTTTATCGTTAATATCATAAAAGATAATATAACTTAAGAGAATATTCAGTAAACTCAAATAAAAATAAATTGTTTATAAGTATGTTAACATTAAACAATGCGCTAATTAAAGCCGTTCCAACAGTGGTATTAATTAGCACAACACTCATCAAAATTAACATAGTTGAGGTGGGGCTCATTCATGACCGAAATCTCAAGTTTGAAATTTGAACGAAGTGAATCGCTCGTCATCACGTGGGAAAATTTGTCGCGTCTCAGATGCTAAAGTGCACTCATGGAACTGCGTTTTCCACCACATACCAAGGATATCTTTAGTGACCAAGACTGATCAGTTTACTAAATACGGGACCGCTTGGTCTAGGACAGGGCGGAATGACGAATCATCGATCGAGTAGTCAGCGAGTGAGCTAACAGCACCGGCACTAAGCACATATGAAGATGATTGTCACAATTGGCTAAGTCCATGGACATTGATGTAACCGGCTGTCGTAGAAACTGTTGAGCTCAAGGTTCGACCAGCTGATGTAATTGTGAATATAAAAATGAAAATATCTTATAGGCAGAAAAGATATATGAAGAGAAGCGATGAGAATCAAGGATGACTCATCGAACAACAAGTGCACTTTCATCTCAATGCCTCAGACATGACTAATATCATTTGCTCATTTTCACACCGCCTTTATTAATAGAAAGCATCAGTGCAAGAAAAAAAAATTGTGCACTTTCTCATCTGTGAGAAAAATAGCATGAACTCGAAATTTAGGTGCTGCTTGAACTTGACCTCTCAGAAACATTTAATGATATTTGGTAATCAAAGACTGTGAGAATGCCATGACTTGCAACAATCTATTAAAAGGATGTTGACCTGAATGAAAAAACTTTCAGGAGACTGACGACGAGATGATGCGAGGATTTCCTAGGACGCTCTGACTGCACGCGAGATACTCTATAGAAATTCCCAATATTACTTAGATGCTTTTCGATAATGCGCAAACAAACCACCTATAAATGCTTATCTTATGAAGTGAAAAATTACCTCTCGCTATGAAGATAGTGAGTTCACAATTTATTTAGTCATAGATTCTTCACGATAAGGCTCGTTTACATGACCCGACATTCCACTTAGTCATCGTGCACATAAATGGATTAAATGCAGTTGTTTTTTTAATCCTCTTAGTTTCACATATTCAATTCCACTTTCATAAGCTCTCTATTGCAATAATACTTTTGAAGTTTCAACCTTATTTCATCACTCACAATAAAAGTCTATACGTTCTAGAGATTTCCAGCTGAATTGATCCCTAAATCAATTCTTCCTTTTCTCTACCTATAGACCAAATGTGTCTATAGCCATCTCTACAAAACACCTCTCCGCATATATCAGTCATATTGGAGACAGTGTACACCTGTGCCATTCATAAAACATTCACCTCTTTATTTCAGTGCTTGCACAACAAAATTACTTCCACATAGAAAGGAATCGATCCCTGGTAAAAATTTCGTATGGGCCGAGATGGAGAATGAATATGATTTACTGCAACGATGCAGCAATTAAATTTGTGTGCATATTGTTGAGCTTCGTTGCTTCATTAGCTGAAAATGGCCATGAAGTTCAGACTCGTCACTTATGGCTACCAATAAATTATATTTCTTTATTAGCTAATTATCAACTGATTTAAAGTTACCAATTATGCATCGCATATTGAAAATTTTGAATAATTAAAGAAGCAATTAAATTCTCAGTGTTCTTCACATCAATGTACTGATTTTTTATTCACTTCATTTAGCAGAAATCATACGTACACAATAACTTCCATATTTCAATGAATAAAGCACAAAATTATCGAAATTCTACGAAGTAATCCCCTCGCAAAGTAGTATGAACGGAGAGTATCAATCGAGAGTGAACGCTAGAACTACTGTGAAATGGCGAAATTTTTTTGAAGTTTCCACCCTCAAACATGGAATGCGAATTTTCTTAGCCCTTACTTTAGAAAGTATAGATCACTAAAAGATGAACTGATACCTGTTCAGAGTAATAGAATGCGTATCAAGTCGCCATTATCATAAACACTAAACTTTAGAGCAGAGAATGGGGCGATTCAGTAGCTTCAATTTAATGTCTACTTCGAGTAGTACTGATTAGAAAAGGGAACAAAATGAAATTCCCTAATTGTGTTTTTTTCCTTCACGTTTAAAAAAAAACATTAAAGATACAAAAACAAAAAAAAAACAAAAACAAGAAAACATTAAAGTAATATTCTATTCTGCTAAACCGAAGAATAAAGTCTTCTGCGATGAAGCATTTTTGAAAGTGCTCGCTTATCGTTTTATGCTTGAGAAAATATTTGCAAAATGCCGCATGTCTCATGATTGAATCAATAGCCGCACTTGGGAAAAAAGCAACAAACTATGCGTTTAATGTGAAAGAATATTTTCAACTGTATTGTTGAAATCGTCCGCCATTTATTTACTTTCCTCTCATATTATACAATTATTATCAATGCGAAAATATGTTTGATTGTATGCCAATTGCATTAAACATTTTTTTGCGTCATTACAATAGACAACGTCGCTATCAAATTAAATCTTTACATTTTTTCGATTTTTCCATCCGAAACTCTGATGTTATGTCGTTTTTCCCTCATCAGAACTGGAAGCGAACTGAGTACCATAAGAATACTAAAATTAGACAATATGATACACACTGAATTCAACCGTATATTATGGAAAACATCAAACGATCGGTACCATATCATCGATCTCGTATATTACTTGCAAAATTTATGAGTTATAGAATGAGAATGATGAAAAATCATATGCCGATAGACTGATTCATTTGAATGTGTCTATGGCTGAGTTTCTTGAGCGTGATTTCGTCAACTGATATCGATTTATTACAGCATTTAAGTCGGCCTGAAAAAAAAAATGTGCAGAAAATTGACGTTATACTTTGGATAAAATTTTTCTTCGTTCAAAAAGACTCAAAATCATTCGAAGAGATTAGTGCTATTCAATTTTTCATTTCTGAGTTTCGATGGAAAAAGTGAGAGAAAAAACGAATTTTCTGACGTACTTGTTATCTATAAAATTTAACGAAACTTCAATGTTTACTGCCTTATTTGAGCACTTTAAATAGAGACCAAAATTCACTGCTGCAAATTAGGGTCTGTAGACTCCAAGGATCTAGAGATCATTAAGCTATGAACCTCGCCTATGATACCTTAGTAATCGAGATCCACGAATTGATCCTTCAACTATCCAAGATTCATGAAGTGTCACTAGATTCAGGGCTCTGTGATTCCAGGGAATTGGGGAATCCTCAGGCAGTCATATTCCTCAGAATTTCTAAGTATCGTAGGACTCGTGCTTCGGCAACAGCGCTCGGATCCTGGCAACTCCAGCGCTTCGGCGCCCTTAGCTTTGGAGGCAGTCGAGATTGGTTGTCGTCACCTTTACAACCTCTCTCAAGAGTAATGTCATCCAACTCTACTGCAGCCATCGCTCTCAAGTCGAAGCGTTTATCTCGCAGTCAAGCACTCAATAAGATCGAAAAATATTGGATAAACATACAGCAATTGAGCGTTTTGCTCTGGAAATGCGTCGTTGAGATGATCCGTTATGCTCAAGATTTCTTTGTGGCTTTCTCGGCGCTTTCGGTTCGAATGGCCTTACGTTTGAATTAGGTGTGCAAGGCCGTATCCATTCATTATGATCGTTCCAAATTATCCAAAATTTATTGCTTGTATCGGACTGAAACGAATCCTCTCAAATAACGAAACGAAAATATTCATTACTCAAATTTATTACGCTTAATTTCGCTGAACTGTCGTTTATATTATTCATATTTAATTACTCGGCCAAACTTTGAAGTTTTGCAATGAACCGTTAACGTACATTATGATAATCATAAAATAGCTACTTATGAAGATCGGCTCTTTGAAAGAAAGAAAAAAAAGTCGGTAACGAAAAATGCTCTTTATGAAATTTAACTGATAAGGAATTCACCTGCGAGATAAGTAACATCGAAAGTAATTTATAAATCAAATGGCCAACCAATTATCAAATATATTAGTGATATGAATATTTAGAAAATTCCTCAACCCAAGAAAGTATTAGCGAATACTCTTTGATTGAATCACATTCATTTCCCATTTGCATTCTCTTTTATTTTGCTTCTTTAATGACGCAAATTATCAATGCATAATTCATAAAACACTATTTTTTGAAATGTATGAAATTATTATTTAGTTCATAAAACTTTTTGGGAATAAATGAAATTCCCCAAAAATTTCTAAGCGAATCGAAAATATCAATAAATATGATACGTTAAGTGAATGATTGATCGGAATATTTGCATATTTCGCAATTCATTATAACATAATTATATTTTATTCTGCATAATTTGAGTGTCTCCATTATTAAAGATAAATTATTCGATATAGGGCTCGAATGATCGCTCGTTGGCATATTTCAGTTCAATTCGGTCATCGATTTTGAGAAAAGCAATAGGTGATCGGGCTTTTAAATAATCTTCGGTAGGAAATAATACCAATGTTGATTAATCACAACGATGAAGTTATCTCATCGAGATGAAACTTCTTCACTTATGTAAAATAATAGTTATAATTTAATTTTTCTTCATACTCAATAGTCGTAGCTTGCACACGAGATCGAAATTCAATAATTGAATAAGATTATTTCACTTCTATATGCTCATTTAAAAATAGAGCGTTTTCGATCATCAAGACGACTATAGTGAAGCATTAACATACATATAAGGTCATAAAACTAAACAAACCTCATGAAAATATTCATTTGACACATCGGCCACACTCATAATGCTCGGCACTCTTAGAAAGAATTGAAATCGAGTCAACGCTTGTTGAAGATATACAAAATGGGGCAATAGTTGGATCGAGCCATTTATATAGTGCCAACGCAAAGGTCAGCAGTTCATTGCTTCAATTATTAAACATATATCAAAGAGCTCACATTGTTGCACTAATTATTGTTCTCATTCAATAATTACTATACTTATATTCAATTCCACAAGTTGAAATCAACTTCTTGTAGTTAACTCGTTATTTGCTTCGAGCAATTATAAACTATCAAATTTCCAATAGGCAATGATTGCACATCGTTATGGGGCTATTAACAACGTGTCGAATTCTCCTATGAGACATAATTTTCTCACGCCATTCTCTCTCCACCGATTAGCAATAATTAATGCAAATTTATTGATACACTAAAGAATCTCTCGACGAAATTCATTCAATGTCTCATCGTGAATCACTGCCCCCAAGTTGGATCTAAATCATACAATATGAATTATGTAGGTTATTCCCCGTCCTCAAATTTCTATCATCGCATAAATCCACATTATGACTTCACATATCCGACTCAAAGGACACAGGCTCGCCACTACCATAATATGCGGCTATAAAAAATAAAGCATGAAAACATATTTTCCGGTCTAAATTTGCACGCACCTACTGGCTTCCTAGAAAAGTGAATTAAAGGAAGCTTTGCTATTGTTTTTGGATGTCTGCGAGGTTGAATAGATTGATGCATTGAAGCCGAAAGCATAAAGCAGCGATCATATCACACCAACATCATTTACCCTTCCCAATCACAATAATCACATATCCTTCTCCATCACGGTATTTCCTACACTCTCCCCACCGTCTTTCAGGCAACACCTACTTCATGACCTTCCAACTCGATGTGGCAAGGTTTTCCCACTCTCTAGAACTCTGGATTCTAATTACGACTATAACATCCCATTCTAGTAATAGAGATTCTCTACAAACGTGAAACACAATATACTTCCGATGCTTGTTTTAGGCTCTTCATGCAATTGCCGTCAGATGTAACACACTCCAAAAAAAAACTAAATTTGATGAAGTCCCCAACTAGGCTAACTGCACAAACTTAAAAAGGCAAATCTTCATAGGTCAATTTTATTGACCACTTATTAGAAACCGCTGTCATATTTATTCGACGATTTAATCGCCTTTATATGTGCCACACTTTATTAACTATTTCATTCATAACTCTTCAATTACAATAATCAACGAACATTTAAGAAAGTAGACAATCGCAGAAGGCAAATTTCGACTTCAAAAAGCAGAATAATACAACACAATGTTGACCAACATCATAGAGGTAATTAGAGGTAATTAATCGACGAGATTACAACTATAGAGATGAATTTTTGAGAGATTGGCCAATAGAAAAATTTCGATGAGGTAATAAATAAAAAGCATATTTGTATGCCATAATCATTGAGGTAACTATTGAGATATTTTTTAGTAGTTAATTTCATATCAATATAATCACAAGAGCACAACAGCACCTGAGAAATACGCACGTTAGAAAACGAATATAGAACCGTTCAATATAATTCAAGAATGATTAAACGGATCAAAACACAACCTATCAAATGAGAGGTTCTCATGACCCTCATCGTACTATGGATTGTCAATGCCTGAGGTAAATAGAGAGGCGCTCAATATCTTATCGTTCTAGCCAAGAGGGAGGAATTATTAGAGAAAGGGATCGGGGAAAGGAGTGAAGATAAAGGTGGCGACACTGGTGAGGAGGAGTCAAAGTCAACTCTCTAAATGCCACCACTACACTAGGAACAATAATAACTGTGTAAACATCCGCTCCCATTATTTATAAAATTTAAATAACCATTCATTAATTGTTGCTATATTTGCTTGTGACAGCAGATAACCAAAAAGAATACAAATATACACGAAAATATCATTTATGGACTATAATTGGGAAGCAACCTAAATATAGTCAACGAAACGATAACCTAATCGATCAAGATGAACTAATTTTCATCGAATTTTGTCTCACTTAACGACGGCACTGACAAGAATCTATCCCACTCCCTTTGCCACCTCTCTCCCTCTCTCTCTCTCTCAGGGAAGAGGAGCAATTCCTCCGTCTTATACGAAACCCCCAAAACCAATCAGTGAAAATTTTCCCTAGGGAGAAATCGACGCTACAATCGAAACTTCAATAATAACTTCAAAAAGCTTTAAAATCAAATCAATTATTCCGCCATCCATATCTTTCAAACTCAACGAAATTCCACATGAATGATCAAAGCTCAACAAAGCTTTACCAATATTCATAAGTAAGGAATGGCCTGCTACTGAAAAAGAGGTCATATGAAATAATCAGTTTCTCACGCCAAATATACAATTCAAGCAACAGGACAACATTTAAACAAATATATATATATATATATATATATATATATGAAGACGCATTAAAATAATATCAAAAAAGAGAGGAAAACTCAGGATGTAGGCAATTAATTCTTCGAAAGAAATACCTTTAAAAAAATAGAAACTATGGTGAGGAACATAACAAAAATCGCTTTCAAATGAGGTATTCATTAAAATATGTGCAGAATATCTCCAAAGTGCGGAAACAAAGAGTCTAACCAGCTGTCAAAAACGTTTGCAGCCGTCTGGCAATAAGAAAAACTCAACAGCTGCGATAGAGAGGTCCAAAAAATAGTATTCAAAATCAGCCCATGCATCGTTTTAATATCTAATTCTCGCCAGATGTGATATTCCTGAAATGAACTATTAAAATATGCAAAATGCACCACAAACGTTATATTTTCTGAAATCGTGATCGGAACGATCCAAAACAGATCCCGAAAATTCGTCCCAAGTCTTTTCTTATGCTACCTGAACGTGAATTCAGTGCCCTCTATGTAAAGCATTTTTCATCTCTGACGTCTTCTATGCCAAAGAAATACTCCAATTGTCAAATTATCTAATGCTTCAACAAGAATGAGCCTAAATTGAATAAAATAAGAGCCATTCAAAAGAATGAGAACATAAATAGATAAAGAATTAGCGATAACTATAAACTACGACGCCATTTTAATTCGCCCTAAGGATTCTTTGCCGATCCTAAACTTAAATCACCAATTGCCGAGAAAATTACTTTTATTTTATAATTCAGTTTTCACTCAATCAGCTGTAGCTCTCATCCTTCGTCATCAACACAATTAACTCTGAGAGTGGATATTCCCCTAATGTTGCATCTCAGTGAACGAACCAAAGCATCAACCCATCAATAACACAGTCTCAAATAATAGAACTGAATAAAAAAGCCAAAAGATCAAGCCACCAGCCGTCTTCCTCACAGAGAAAGAATATCACGAAACGCCGAATCCCACTCGTTCATTGCACCAAATGAAGGAATTAATTTCACCATTTCCACTAACGCTTCAGTATGATTCTGAAATAATTTTGTATACTTAATTGAGAATTAAAAAATGTTCACATTAAAATTTTCTTCATTTAATTGGAGTATTTGCATTTTGCGCATATATGCGTTATCAGCAGTAAGCTATGCCCATTCCCGGCGATCATATAACTTTCGCGTGTAGCATGTGAGCACTTTTATAAAAAGCGCATACCGCGCCTGACAGACCAGCAGATTTACAAAAAGCGCACATAGTGCCACTCACATAAGTCGCTTATCGACGTTTTCTCTTCGCAAACAAACAGCAAAGTATGGGTCCAGTAACTATAGCCTTTCCTCCCATACGCTCGATGCTAACTATAAACAACGACTGAGGAAAAAACTAACACTATAACAGTTTCCACAGAGTAATTAAAGACACAAATATACATAATTTTAAGTTTTTTATTCCACAATCACCTTTTTATACCTTTCATCACTGTTAAAAATGTTACCTATACAACACCAACTGCTCTAAAATGAGGAAAATAGAATAGAGGCTGAATGACGATGCAAGCAAGAACCTTCTGCATGGAATAAACCAACTTCCCTACAGGAACACTTCATTCACATTCCACAAAGCTCATTCAAAAATGAAAATTGCAAGCAAGAAAACCCTCACTCGACCACCTAGATCCAACAGAAAACGTCGAAGATTTGGTGTGAAAAATTTTCCATGCATTTATTCTTTCTATTCCAATTTCAAACACAAAAGCTAATCAAATTTCGACTCTTATGCTTCGACATATTCAAACTTCATTGTTTCACTCTTTTCTTCCAGTGACCTCTAGTTTCCACTTCATTTCTGTTTATTCTCTCCTATATAGCGCAGTCTATTTAATGCATAGACTGTAACATGCAAAGAAGGAATTCACCTATATTCTTCCGAAAGTTATTATTATAATAACAAAAGTACCCATATCATTCGAAATTACTCAACAAGATGGAACCGTATTGGTTCTCTATATCCAGCAATTCTTTTTTGCTTTGTTGAGAATCTGCTCATTAGGGAAAACTCACAGCCAGGGAAGGAAGCAAAAGGAGGAGACTGCTGAGTCTCGCATCGACATTATCGAAGTTTTGCTGAATATACCAACTGTTGAGCTCACGAATCGCCATATCACTTGCATTTTGCACGACTTCATTCGTGAAATTCTCCAGTGTTACTTCACCGGGATTCCAAAAAACTATCAAACGAAGTGCCATCATTTCTCCTAAAAAACCACTTTCACTTCAACGGTTAGCACAACGGAGTTCCGATCATCTGAATTCTGATAGCATAGCACATATCGTTTTTCTACTGTCTAATCTCAACCATAAAAACTTGAAAAAAACCTCAAAATTTTTACGGATTCGATGGGAAATTCTTCAGATAAGATGGTCATCTTTGACGATGTTGAAATTTAAAAAATGATGCGTTCATGTTACGGCTCCAGAACTGATCACTGTACAACCAAGAAATTTGGGAGAATGAGATGAGGCGAAGAACGAAGGAAAAGAAATTGCCATTACGAGAACGAATGAAAGAAGTCGAACACGGAACACATATCACAGGTTTCGCTAAAAAACTAAAAAAAACCAACCAACACTGAATTGCATATCGATCATTGGTGCAATGAGCTCTTCAATCAAACGAAAACTATTCTCGCCATACATCCTGAAAAAAATTGCCCACTGAGTAAGTCCAAGATAAAAACAGTACATTCAATATCAAGTAAAACCTATACCTGCAATATTCAAGTACCATTATACCCATAGCCTGCAATAAACCTACAATACCTTGCTTAAAATATTTTAAGCTATATTAGCAAAATAGCTTAAAATAATAATACAATATCTTTTCCCAGTAATAAATATAGAAAGCAACAAATACAGCAAGCTGATAGTGCTTTGCACAGATTTTAAAACATTTGTATCCCGTTCAGCAAACTTGGTTACAGCCAATTTACTCTATTATCCGACTTAAATGATTACAGTCAACTTACCCGACCAACGATTCAAATAATTTCAGCCAACTTCTCGAATTCATTGTTGGAAGCTGTATATGACAATAAATAACGTCATTCGTTAAAGTACCCATCAAACGGATTGCCCTCTGTTATTCTATCATCCCCATAAAAGGTGATATTTGCATTCTCCTCCTTCTCGTATCACACCATGAGAACTCTTCCACTTTGAATTCAAGTATTGGAAATATTCACCCCCTATAAAGCACAAATCAAGAAAGGAACTGATGAAACGTATGACCACAAGCGCTTTGGACCCTTTCTTGATCTACTGGATCTTGATATGCTAATGATATCATACAAAGAGACAATCCAATAGACAAATACAGGCTGTACCATCGATTGCCGTCAGTCCAAGAAAACAAAAAAGGAATAAAAAAACAACTAAAAAACTCACATTAACTTAACGGTGCGACTATCAACACTCTCTCCCGGATAGAAATGAGGTATATGACCAGGTATAATGAATGCATTATTTACAAGTACGATTTTATCGCGAATACCCAATTCAATTGAGTGGAAAACGTTGTCCAGCAACAGGTAACGAATCGCAAATGAGCGCAGAATTTTTGATTTATCTTCTGCACTCTTTATTATTCTGAAAACTCCAATCAACATTTACTGAGCATGTGATAAATTATAGTGTTATATATGATTTCCACTAATATCCGCCTTATAGAAAATCTTTAAATTCGAGAGGCCTTAAAGAAACTTATAAGATATTTAACTCAAATATGACATTGAATGCAAAAAAATGCCACACTTGAGAAATTCTGAAAGAAAGATAACTAATCGAACAATCCGAAAATAACTTAATGAATTTCAAGTTTCTCCTTTAACTGTTTCCATTACTCTAAACTTCGGTTTTTGTTAATTTACGAAGATGAAAATATGGAAATCCAAAATCCTCATTCTATACCACAAAGTTGACGATGATCAGTATATAATCACTTCCATTTCAAACCTTATGGTTCTCTCAACCAAGTTTATCATCACTTAGAAAAACCGACTTAAACTCGTCGAGTTTCTGCGCCCATTCGAACATCAACACCACTTGAACTTTGAAAAGCGATACAAAATCTGCTCCTTCAGCTGGTCGATTCAGCTGCGCCTCTAATTCATCGCAGAGCATCTCCTCCACATTATTACACAACATCATTCTCCGCTTCCTTCGCTGCAATTCGCTGAACTTAATTTCTTAACAATTCAATATATTAAATTCACAATTTATACTTTTGATCATCTCTGACTACACTTGCGATTATCCCTCAAGAGGTTTCGCCTCCGAGTGAATCCGAAACCAAGCATGCAGAGGAGGAATCACTGAAGGTTAATTACAGCTTATTGCAAGAAATCAAACGACAGCTTCCTTTTAAGGGCATCATCTCAGCGCCAAAAAGATTTCATGAGGTACACAATCCTCATATTTACGGACAGCTTCAGTCAGAGAAGTATATCAACCTGGTTCGGCGACTGTAATTCCGCCCCAAAGTAGTGAGTGCTTTTCTCAGCCAATAAAGAAATATTCAATATAACTCGAAAGCTAGAATCAGTCTTAAGGCATAATTTCCCACTAAATCTCTACTTCACAAACTATATAAAATCCCTTTCCCGCAACAGATAGCTCTCAACGTTTAATGTTAAGCAACCGATTGCACTTGGCCTTAAAGTGGTCTCTGAGATAAAAATATAGTGGTCTCTGAGCCGTTTCACTGGTCTCAGCACAGCACTGTCATACTTATTCCACCTTTTTTGAATCTTTTGTATTACCTCTGCGAAATAAACACAGTTCCCTTAAAATACCCCTCGTTTTGGGCAAACAATACAAAGGCCTAAGAAGCAACAAACAAGAATTTATACCCCCGAACGCTATACGTTCAGTCATGAAACTGCTATAGTTACCGTGAGCGACAATAAAGTAACAAAGACTTCAAAAGTAAAGGTTCGAAAAGCTTTACAAACAGCTAAGAGTTAAGCTGCGCATACCTGTAACCTGTAATCTTCAACAAGCTTTGTTATAAGGCCTTGACTAACGTGAGTTTCAACTGAACTTGATGGTGACACATCTTCATCTTTCACAGTCTGCAATTATGGGTTTTATTTTTCATCGAGAACAAGATCAGGTAAAGTCACCGAAGCGGAAGGCTTTAAATGAAGCAAAAAAACCCCCACTACCGAGATCAAGGCAATTAGATCAAGAATGAAAGCACTAACATCAACATTTCTACCTGAACTTGAGCGGAAATAACTGGACGAAGAATAACGGGTTATTTGCTACAACAAAAACGGGCAGCTACAGAATAAACGGGACGGAAAAGAAATAGAAGATGTGGTCCTGTTAATTCAGGTATACCCAGGAAATAGCACCGATATTCAAGAAAGAAACTGAACAATCTCTATCGAGTTATAACTGTAAAGAACCGATCGATTGCAGAACTTTTCAATTAAAAAGAATTTTTTTAACTCCTTTCAAAATCCATGATTAAGTTCAATAAAAATTAATGAATAGATGAATAAATAAATAAAGGAAAATTGAAATCTGCCAGCTCTACCCCACAGAAATTCCATTTCATCAATATAAATCAACAGATATCCATCTGCACAACGATGATTCGGCCATTATATGCTGCGATAAAGACTTCGAGAAACTACGTGTCAACTGCAACAAAAAACTTGATGATGCCTGGTTCTACAGCAATCAAACGTCGAAGGTTTATTCAGAAGCTGGCGGATTCCACCTACGAGTTGGCTCATAACTCCCCAGGAATAACCAAAGATAAGAAAATCAATATAAATGCCGATAAAGTTACATATTAGAAGAGAACAACAAACCAGTGCTTGAAAGGAAGATTGTGGTGAAGCAAGGAAATCAGTCGATGGTGAAGGCTGCGCTGAGGACTTCGCTGACTCCGATAAACTACTATCGGATTCGGTTTTATTATGATCATTGCCATTATCACGCCTCGGTTGAACTGCTAAAACATAAACTTTGGAAGAGACTGACATCCGAAAAATTCGGAATAACCGAGCGTAAAAAAAGAGGAAGTTATAAAACAATAATGGTAAAACTATAATTGGATCTAAAGTTCAAGGGCAACTGCATCGAGGAAACTTAAAGGAAAACAATTTCTGATGAGCGAATCAACGTCCTCTACGACGAATGTTTAAGTGAAGCAAGCTGCATCAAAAGATCTCCCTATCCATTCTCCTCTCTCCCCTCAAAGACAGCAATATCGAATGGTATCAACGCTCGATAACACCTTGAAATGACCGATTCTTGTACTTCTTCACATACTATGTTACACTCTATGTACAGCATGTACAATATAGGCCTTATGAGTGCTATTACTTAATCTATAAAAAATTTGACTATGAAACATCACGGACATCGTACCATATTTCGTCCAATTGACTCTCATTCTCTGATATATTACTGACTGATTATGGGAATGCTCACGTGAACATAAGCATCGTCGACAGCCGCTAGAAATGAAATGGTATAGATGGGAAGGGGAGAGGAAGAGGGAAAATAAGATAGGAGCGAAGAAGAGAGAGAAGCGAGACGAGGAAAAGTATATACCTACCTCTCCCAGTTTCTAATGCAAACACACGTTCCACAACAATTAATTACTCTCATATTTCAGCGTTTCAAGTGAAATACGAAGTCTTTCTTTGTGAAATAGACGGAAAAAGCACTCATAAGATAGATGATTATCACCATTATACACAATTATAAATGGAACATATGCGAATTAAAGGTGGGAAATAATGGGACGTACCTCTTCGATCCATACCGACCTTTTCGCATTTTTTGAGTCGACATGCACGACATGCACACCTCGCATCTGCAATAGAACGATCGAGAAATAAGTGATAAGTGAGGACAATCGAACAAAAACTCATAGCGCTTTCTATTAAGCGAAATTCGATCATGAATTATCTCCGATATATATAAAATCGACTTTAATCCCATAGTTTCGGTGATCTATAAATTGCATTTTCCGAATATCTCATGAGTCGACGTTTAGAATCTGAAAGAATAACCCGAATATTATTGCTATAACACTAAAGATTAACATGATTCGCATAAATAAAAATTATATAGTATCAATAAGAGAGAGCTCGAAATGATCGTTGAAAAAAACAGCGAAACAATGGATTCGGCGATAGATCTATAATATCATCCTTCAATATATATATATATATATATATATATATATATATATATATATATATATATATATATATATATATATATATATATATAATTATCTGAGTCCAAATAGCATTACATTTGAGCTATTTCATTGTTACTTCAATTATTTCAGCTCACGAAGTGTATGACGAATGTGCTGCTTCATTTTTATGCCCGTATTGGACCTATCTGCATCTGCAAGAATGGCACTTTTCATTCTACGTAGACTGCTTTCGCGAAAGCTAAGAGAAAGAAGAAGAACAGCTTAATATTAGCTGAAATTTTAGCCTCCGGTGTCAATTAGACGCCGTTAAATCGAAATATCCGCCTTCATTGATGAACAGTCCGAACTTCCAATGATGGTATGAAATACGTATGACGTAGTGAGTGCCACATAAAGAGCCCTCAAAACGGCTACTGCACTTTCACTTTTCACTGATTTATCGTATGTTTTCGCTCTTAAATTGCATCCAACATCTGCTCATCCATGCCAGACATTCTTTATATGGGCGCTGAATCCGCTTCGAATCCAGAATCTTGAACGAACCGAAGACTTTCAGGTTCAGGAAGAAATCTCTCGAAATGAGCGAACGAGAACAGAAATTCAATCCGCAAATTCAGTTCTGCTCTGAATCTTCACTCCCCACTAGAATGAAAAGTTGAGCTAAAGAATTCGTCAAGCAGCCACAAACGATCGTTAACAACGTATCTTGGCCGATCTACCCTTACTCCAGCACACCGCAGCTGGAGTCCCTCAATGAGATGTGAACTCACTAGCGGCGTACCAGCATGCACTGCACCACTTCCAAGAAGCCAATGCACTCTTTTCCAAGCAGAAACATCAGCGGATTTGACTTTCACAAAGGCCGGACTCGATCACGAACGCGAGCCTGAACTCTCTCGCAGTTCTCAAACTGACGCATTTCTGTATACTCCTGAGCTAACGCAGGAAGTTACTAATTCATGCTTGGAGGAAGCATCTACATCCGTCTAATAATCAATAGCTGTCGAGAAAGTTAGTGGACTCATGGGAGAACGAGCAATAAAAGAGATTCAGTCCGATTTAGGAAGCGCCGGTGAAAACCTGGTTAGCTCGATCGACGGCGTGATGTCACATTGGAGGTTATGTCTAACTCTCGCAATAATTGCTGCCTCAGGAATTGTGACGATGGCAACCTCCTTTTATTGCGAAGGTAGAAGGCTCACCTGCCGCGACCTTCCCAGCTGAACTTGCCGAAGAAGAGAATAACGAAGGAAATCAAAGACTAAGGTGTCGGAAGAAGGAGACGTCGCACAAGCAAAAGCATTTCAAGCTGTAAGTTAAAGAAATCGTCAACGTGAAGCGTAAAGCGGTGAAAGTGTACAGCACATAATATCGCTCATCCCTCTTCACCCTTCAAAGTGGGGTCACGGAGATCGTCGCGAAAGTGAGGTGGAAGAGAAAAAATAGTTTAATATCTGCTAAACTATTCTATCCTAAAATAAAACCTCTACTGCAGTATCAGTGCGGCCATAAAAGCAAAATATTCATCTTCACGGATGTATCGTTCGAGCTTTCGACGGTGATACGAAATACCTATGATGTTCTGAGGGCCATATAAACAGCCCTTAAAACGGCCAGTGTACTTTCACATCCATTCATAAATTGTACCCAACGTCTGCTCATCGTCGCCAGCCTTTCTCTATAACTGCCAGACTAAACAGCTTTCGATCCCAAATTTCCTCCTCACTTTAATTGAAAGGATTTCACCTCTCCAAGAAAAGTCCATATCTTCTATCTGGCTACGGGATCGCTCATATTCCATCCCAAAATGGTCGTAGTAGTGGTTTACCTTACTTTGATACAGCTATGTTGACTATTACGGATTAGTCACCGATTACTGTTGTTATTCAGTGTTAGACCTTCCAGAAGTGTACTAATCTGTACTGATCAAGAAGGTCCCGCGCTATCCTTGTAAAAGAACGTCTCCTAGCGGAGCTTCAGTTGGAGATTGAAATTTCGGCTCTTTTATAATCATAAAATACCACTGCTGAGCGCCTATAATTGATTAATCACTGAAAGAAACTCCGATCGGATGTCAACGATATTAGACATATCACCTCACCCGCTTTGAAGTGCTTCTTAATATTTATTTGTCGACAATAATATAAAGAAAACATCTATTCATTCAATCTTTCAATGCAAGTACTGTATGCCATTAAATTGTAGTGGAAAGGGACTAAGAACTACCGAAATTTCATGGATAACGATGAAATGCTACTCATCGAAAATGAATTTCCAAATCTTTTCATTTATTTTCCATTCTCTGAAGAAATTATTGAAAAGAAATATCCACTGACTGAATCTTTAAGCCTACTGACAATTGAATCTTGTATCTTATTATATCCACTGACTGAATATCTACTGAATCTATTGACAACCGAATCTTTAAGCCTTAAAATAGAAGCTCGACCTTTATTGCTCTATTTTAATTCCGACCTGAGATAATAATTTCTATTTTGGATATGATAAAAGGTTGAGGTGATAAGTCGCGTTTATCATATCAAAAAATCTTCCCTTCAAAGCAATCATAACAGAATGGCCTCAGTGAAGTTCAAAGTTTCCAGCGAAGAAGCAAAAACCGTTCAGTTCAAATATAAACTTACTTTTATCAACACGACAATTACCGTCTCGACGGCACGTAAACGTCAGACCATATGTGATCGCTCGACGGAAGAACGCATTGCATCCTCGACATGATAGCACTCCATAGTGATATCCATCCGCGACATCACCACAAACACTACACTCTTCTGCAATTGATATCGCTTCGAATCTTACGATATATCGGCAAATCTGAGTATAGGTTGGGGAGGGCATGGGAAGAGCGAGGGGATGAAGACGGATGAAAATATGAGGACTTTAGTTTTGCAAGCTCTCAGATAGGACATGCAACGGAACCACAATTCCACAGGATCGCCACGAAACAACTGAAGCGACTTTTCTCGCCGCTCTGTCGATAATCTTTCGAGATGACGCCTATCGTTTGTTAAATACTTCAAGAATCTTTTAATTCAAACGATGCCCGGGAAGGAATTTCCACGCTTTAATGATTCCACGGAGGGAATTCTCTCCCTCAAATTATACCCGAGAAAGAACTTTCCCGTTTATATGATACCTATGACGAAACCACTATAACTATTATGTTTTATATTTTATTAGCGAAAACCTCGTTATCCAACAGTGAATTTATTCATCCGTATAGATGAATCAACAGTTGATTGATTTTTGCCACTTGCGAAAGCAATATTTTCGGAAGTATCGCATATATCGACCGGCAAATGGATCCGATCGAACGGATTCGAGCGAAATAAAAAAGTAAAGTTTTTGGGAGCATCGACCGGCGAAATACCTCCGAATCGATCGGATTCGAGCGAAATAAAAAAGCAATGTTTTTAGGAGTATCTACCTGCGAATGGCTCTGATCGATCGGATTCGAGCGAAATAAAAAAGCAAAGTTTTTGGGTGCGTCGACCGGCGAATGGATCCGATCGATCGGATTCGAGCGAAATAAAAAAGCAAAGTGTTTGGGTGCGTCGACCGGCGAATGGATCCGATCGATCGGATTCGAGCGGAATAAAAAAGCAAAGTTTTTAGGCGTATCGACCAGCGAATACCTCCGATCGATCGGATTTCAACGAAATAAAAAAAGCAAAGTTTTGATAGTATCGATCGGCGAATGGATCCGATCGATCGGATTCGAGCGAAATAAAAAAAGCAAAGTTTTGATAGCATCGATCGGCGAATGGATCCGATCGATCGGATTGGAGCGAAATAAAAAAGCAAAGTGTTTGGGAGTATCGACCGGCGAATACCTCCGATCAGTCTTATTTCAGCGAAATAAAGAAGCAAAGTGTTTGGGAGTATCGACCGGCGAATACCTCCGATCGATCGGATTGGAGCGAAATAAAAAAAGCAAAGTTTTGATAGTATCGATCGGCGAATGGATCCGATCGATCGGATTCGAGCGGAATAAAAAATTATTCAATTGCTTTTTCTTCTTTATTCCATTTATATAAAAGAAAAGAAAATTCATTAGAGTGGAATAATTAATTCATTCCGATCAATGGTTCACAACCTTTCTACTCTTATTGAATGATTCAATGAAAACCACTGATACAAGCTGATGGTAGCTTCATAGCGAGCGAATTTCTACATATGTGAACGATAAAAGGACGTCAAACTGATCGATTCACAACATTCTATAGACAAATAATAATTTTGAAGAGGGAAATACCACTCTCTCGCAAATTTTTATCCCCCTTATATTCTCTCTTCCCCTCTGAACTCTCTCATATTCTCTCTATTTATTGCACTCTATGAGATTATTTCTATCTTATACAAGATATCAAAGCTTTAATGGCCTCATTTTTGTTGATAGATAAGCAAATACGGCTGCCATTCTTCCTTACTGAATACCCCTATGAGGTGGAGGCAATAACTGGATCGATGTGCTTCGCCACATCTGCTAAATTCCTTGCGAACATTAAAGTTCTCATCTTCTGAAAGACTGTCGTCAAGTTCCTCTCTCTCTCTCTCTCTCTTCACTGTACCATCTACAGGAAACAATCATAGCGAGGAAAGTGTGAAACAAAACTCGGGAAACCAATCTTTCCCCAGCATAGCTCCACACTTATCATACCATCTCAAATAGAAACCCTGGGGTTATAAACTCTTCAAGATTTCTACGATGGATAGGTTTCACATGAACGAGCGAATTGTTCGCCTTCAGAAGATAAAGTAGAGGAAGCTAATCAACGATTCCTTGACGTTCAGTATGCTTCAAAAAAAGCTAATAAATCTTCACAAAATGTTTTCTCGCTGTAAAAGATTCTCCGCAATCCTTTATATTCAACCATAAACGACCGGTTTTTTCCGGAAGTCCCATTTTCCGATTCCGGAATCAAAAGATCTATCTCTAGAGCTTCGAAAATCCTCACATGACATCATACCTGGATGTACCATCAAGTGCACTGCAGCAATAAAGCTTGCCCTCTTTTACTCTAGACAATCTTTGTGTGCTGCTATTTCCCAATAAATATCTATCTTCCGGTGACCTGAGCCGGATTTGCCTATATAAATATAAAATGAACCTGTTTGACTGAGGCTTTCGAGGAGTCCATTCATAACGTGTCTGCTTCAGAAAGCTATAATTAAGACAATTATTTGAACAAATTACAATTACAGTTTCGAATTGTTTTCATAGATAAACGCATATCGCAAAATTCAATAAAATATAATTAAATCTATAGAAAGAAATGAAGACAAAGAGTGAAAAATAAGGTCGTTCAAGCATCAACGATACAACAAGCACCTACAGTTTCACTGCTCCGTGGAATAATCCATCTTCCCCCATCCCCCCTCCCCTTCAAACATCCATCTACCTGGCCGAAAATGCTCAAACAGCAACTAGGCTGAAAGGTACATAGGTGAGGATCCTTCATAAAAGTCCGTTGGATATATCAAATATGTGAGGGAATCACCCATCATCAAGATCGGCTAATAAAAACCGTCAATGGCCACAAGCAGAAAGATTAACACCGAAGCGATCCTCAGGTTGCCTCTCAATTTCTCGACGTTCAGCCTAAGGTTCCAGTGTCACTCATGCGGATGGAAACACTAAAGCTCAAAGTTGAGGAGAATTTCACCGCTGGAGTAATTTTAAATCATTAGCGAGATTGTTTTTGTGGAATTACTCAAGACCAGCCGGAAATGTCGGAAGAGCTTTTTTGTGGATTCTTCGATCTAAAAAGAGATAAACTGATGAATTAAGGCTTTGCTTAGAGGCGAGAGAGCTATTAGCAGGTAATATTATTGCTCGATAAGGAATGAGCATATCTCGAGTGTTGACCCGTTCATCGTTTATTCGTTTTTGGGGCAAAAAAAGTGGAAAACAAAGCGAATCTCTGAGTTCATCGCTCGAGACATAACGATTTCATTGAAGAGGATAATTCCACTCCATCGACTTTATTCAGGTATTCAATTAAAAGAACTCAAGTGATCTTTATTTGAAGCTTTCAATAAACTTCATAATTTTCGATAACGACTCTTTTTTATTTGGAAAATAAAAGTTCAAAGTTGATTAAATTAAGCTCGAATGCTTACAATCTGCGGGAAAGCAATTACTATCAGCAAAGAGGCTGTCTCGTTTCGGTCGATGAAGCTTCAATTCGATCATTGACACAGAAATCCTCGAAACGTTAAGAGGTTAAAGGAGGGTAATGTGGACGAGATGGTCACTAACAATTCCTCTACCATCACTTCCAAATCTATCTATCGTCAGTAATTAGCAATATTGACTCGAAATTTGAGGGAATATGAAAGTGGCAACAACGTACGATAAAGAAATATTAGAACTTCGAAAGGAAAGCAGATTTTATTCACGGGTAAAATAGAGTCACTTAATGCATCTAACGACCCGACAGGCAAGCGACAGACGCCACCAACCACCTCTACAACCCTGAGAGGCAAACGACAGACGCCACCAACCACCTCTACAACCCTGACAGGCAAACGACAGACGCCACCAACCACCTCTACAACCCTGACAGGCAAACGACAGACGCCACCAACCACCTCTACAACCCTGACAGGTAAACGACAGACGCCACCAACCACCTCTACAACCCTGACAGGCAAACGACAGACGCCACCAACCACCTCTACAACCCTGACAGGCAAACGACAGACGCCACCAACCACATCTACAACCCTGACAGGCAAACGACAGACGCCACCAACCACCTCTACAACCCTGACAGGCAAACGACAGACGCCACCAACCACCTCTACAACCCTGAGAGGCAAACGACAGACGCCACCAACCACCTCTACAACCCTGACAGGCAAACGACAGACGCCACCAACCACCTCTACAACCCTGACAGGCAAACGACAGACGCCACCAACCACCTCTACAACCCTGACAGGCAAACGACAGACGCCACCAACCACCTCTACAAACCTGACGGCAAACGACATAATTACACCAAACGTCTACCAACCCTGAGAGGCAAACGACAGACGCACCAACCACCTCTACAACCCTGAGAGGCAAACGACAGACGCCACCAACCACCTCTACAACCCTGACAGGCAAACGACAGACGCCACCACTTCAGAAAGATCCTTTCAATAAACAAACTGTGGTTATGAAGATACGATAATTACAAATAAATAAATCGATTCTTCGAAGATTAATTTCATTTCTCTAAAACCGCGAACTCTGAAGAAAAGTCCAACTGACTTTCGCAGTAAATATCAGCAACTCTACAACGATGAGGTGGTAGAGCAGATTCGAAACCGCTTAATACGTTGAGCTGATTTCCGTAATAAAGCGATGGCGATGAGGGGGTCTATGAAGATGAGGTGGCTGAGCTGATTTCCGTAATAAAGCGATGGCGATGAGGGGGTCTATGAAGATGAAGTGGTTGAGCTGATTTCCGCAATAAAACGATGGCGATGAGGGGGTCTATGAAGATGAGGTGGTTGAGCTGATTTCCGCAATAAAGCGATGGCGATGAGGGGGTCTATGAAGATGAGGTGGTTGAGCTGATTTCCGCAATAAAACGATGGCGATGAGGGGGTCTATGAAGATGAGGTGGTTGAGCTGATTTCCGTAATGAAGCGATGGCGATGAGGGGGTCTATGAAGATGAGGTGGCTGAGCTGATTTCCGTAATAAAACGATGGCGATGAGGGGATCTATGAAGATGAGGTGGTTGAGCTGATTTCCGTAATGAAGCGATGGCGATGAGGGGTCTATGAAGATGAGGTGGCTGAGCTGATTTCCGTAATAAAACGATGGCGATGAGGGGATCTATGAAGATGAGGTGGCTGAGCTGATTTCCGTAATAAAGCGATGGCGATGAGGGGGTCTATGAAGATGAGGTGGCTGAGCTGATTTCCGTAATAAAACGATGGCGATGAGGGGGTCTATGAAGATGAGGTGGCTGAGCTGATTTCCGTAATAAAGCGATGGCGATGAGGGGGTCTATGAAGATGAGGTGGCTGAGCTGATTTCCGTAATAAAGCGATGGCGATGAGGGGGTCTATGAAGATGAGGCGAATAGAGGTTTCACTTCTTTATTAGCAATCATAGAATCATAAGGGTTTCTATTCATTTCAATTTATCGATAAATACTCTAAACGTTGAAAGTGCCATAGGTATTATTCATTACTCGCAACTCATAATTACTTAACAATAGTATATTTATATTTTAATTAAAAGTCTTTAGGAATATTATGCAAAATATATTCGAATCAAACGCGTTTTTCGAATTAATCGTTTCTAAAATTATATGTATGAAAAATAAAAGCGGATTTATAATACGGTTTATTCCGGTTTATTCCGATTTATTCTGGTTTATTATTGGTTTATTCCGGTTTATTCTACTTTATTCTCGTTCACTCTGGTTTATTTTGGTTTATTCCGGTTTTCTACTTTATTCTCGTTTATTCTGGTTTATTTCTTTTCATTCCGGTCTATTCCGGTTTATTCTGGTTTATTCCGGTTTATTCCTATTCATTGTTGTCTATTCCGGTTTACTCTCGTTTAAAATTCCCTTAAAATTCCCCCGCTAACGTTTATCTTGCCGTTTCCATATAGAAAATAAGACTAAGATATCTTTGCTTTCTTTAGCCGATGATCGCCTTCAATTGGGCGGAAATTTTCGAGAATATACCCCACAGATTGAACAATAGTGCTTTGTTTGAAGCTCATAATTAATTAGAAACAATGAGACGCGTATATACATATCAATAAATGACGTTAAGAAAATGCAATTTAGGGAACAAAACTTTCAGAAAACATATCAAATAATTAGCACCGATAAATGAATAAATAACTAAAGTGCCCAATATGTGCTTTATAGGCCCCCAGGCGAAATTACTCGTAATAAGATCGATTAATGAGAATCCCATAGCAAAATCTAAAAAGGATACGCGATGAGCTTAAAATTAAACCAACTTAATAGATAAGGCGATCGTAAAGATTCAAATCGAGAGAGGAGGAGGAAGAGGAGGTCATAAAGATTCAAGTCGAGAGAGGAGGAGGAGGGGGAGGAGAAGAGGGGAGGAGGAGGTCATAAAGACTCAAGTCGAGAGAGGAGAAGTAGGTCATAAAGATTCAAGTCGAGAGAGGAGGAGGAGCAGGAGGTCACGACCATTTTAGAGGAAAGTGAGTAAGCTCTGTATGTGATCGGATAAAAAGACAAGAAAAAAGAAACGAAAAACAAACGTTGCAATGCGGATGAGAATAAAACGACGATATTGTGATTAAGCCGTCGGAATATAAAACGAAATTATATATAAAAATTATTATCAAATAAAGTTTCAATTATGAAGAAAAAAAAAACAATAAATTATCCATTAAATCGCATAAAATAAACGATAAACGTCGGCAATCCACTTGATGGTGGGGGGGGGGGGGGGGGAAAGCAAAATTATATTAGCTTATCGGTGGTATCGATATCGATAGTTCGCCTCCTCCCCCACCCCCATAGAAGAGAGTGAACGAGAACGAGCTAGTGTACCCGAGATAGCGGCCGATCGATGAAAGTATTCAACGATGAGACGACGAAACGGTGCCGTATAATGCCGCTGCTCTCTGCCCTAGCCGATACCAACGTTCATTCACTAGCTCTAGGTTGCTAAACCGAATCGACGATCAAATCTTACTCGATGAGTCGATATTGACGTTGACTTTAAGGTAAACGCAAGAAAAAAAGAAAGTATAGCTGGAAAGTATTGTAAAGATATCCATAATCATGTGAGAATATTTGCAAATATACCGTATTCGATCATTTATAAGCCCTACCGAAACATTGATCTTCAAAAGTTCCACTCGATTTAGGTGATTTAATAATCCTCACCTTATTATTAAGTTGTTTTTTTTTTTGCTTTTGCTTTATTTAGCTTAATTTTGTTTCTTGTTACTTTATAGGTTCATAAATAAATATATTCGATTTCTTCGCATTCCGGGGCGATAATTGGAGCCTATATAGATGGGGAGCTACGGAGCGCCTTTATACACTGATCTTTGGTTGTCGTCGTGTTTGGTGATCGGTCGCGCTGCTTCGCCGATAAACTACTCCGATGTTGTTTGTGCGTTTACGTAATAGAACGAACAGACGGTTGCCGATGTTTGTGCTTTCCTTACATGAGGTCCATATGAAGAAAGAACGTAGGCAACCAAGGGAGGGGGACAGCAAACTGTAGAACCCCATCCACAATGGATTTTTCATGGAGTACCATATGGATCATGGGTCTATATTAACCGTTGTTCCGCAAAGCTTTTCGATAGATCACGAGTATTGTAGGTCATTCGGGACTCCCGTCCATTCTACGTGACGGGTTTCCTTTATTCTTTTTCATTGTATCCCCTCTCTCTTTCCATAATGAATTGTCTTTTCTGTGGTTACAAATGTATACCATCTAGCTACCACCATATAAATTCCTTGTATTCTATGACTTTCGAATTCCCATCACAGGATTCGCGCACTCAAGATCCCTTAGATAGGTGACGGAACCACTAGGACATACGTAGTATCCTCGCAGACACGAGATTGGTTACAGCCAGTCTCCCGTGGGAATGGGAGATTTTTGATCGCGAGGTGCCGGACCTCTCGGTCTAAAATTTGTGATTCCATCGCTGCAGGGCCCCGGAGGGATGTCGATGAACTCTAGACGTCGTAAACGGCGATCAGCCCACATTGACAAATGCGATGACTCCAATGAGGTCATATCCCCGATCCCGTAAAGAAAAAAGTCCAACATTCGCTAATCTGACTCCGCGGAGAACGAATCAACTCATCGACTCCTACTTCCCAAGAGCACGAGTCGATGTCGGAATTAGCTAATTCCCGACTCCTCGTAATCAACCCTTGCAGCTGCCATTATTAAATGCGCATTTCAGACGATATACGAAGGTATGAAAGCGGTAAGCTTTTAATTTAAAAACGAAAGCATAAATAAAGAGAGCATAAGCATTCGATGCTAGAAGGTGGCCAATAATTCTTCTTTAGAGATGCAATAATTGAATTACTAATGGAATTATCCAGAAATAGAAGACGAATGATTGCCATTCATTGAAAGAAAAAAAACGAAGAGAACGAACGATTCTACAATCAATCGAAAAGAAACTATGCTAATATTCAATGATTTCTATTATATCCTCAAATTCTTTCGAATATCAAAGAGTTTCTATTAAAGGAAAGCAAATTTTTCGAATTTGAAAGGAGAGAGAACTCATAAAATTTCTCGAGAAATTAATAAAAGCCTCATAGCCTCAATAATTTAAAGAAAAAGATAGCGAAATGATATCCTAAGTAACCGAAAATTCATTTCGAGCGTCGTCCCTCTCCCCTTTCCATCCTCCCGAAAAAAAGAAAACCGAAATTAAACCTACAGTGGAAATTTTGAACGATGAGAGGCTACTTCACTGCAATCTTCATTAATCTCCAATTGTGCAACAAATCCGATCATGGTGATCCACGTCACTTAACTCTATAAATCGACATCGACATATATAAAAATAAGCAACGATAGGAACAAACTATCAATTCGCCAACATCGAATACGCTCTCGATTGTATTATTTACAAAACGTTTTTTTTACCTTATTTAATTGGTCACCTTAATTAGAAAGTACACCTTAATTGGTCACCTTAATTAGAAAGTACGCCTTAATTGGTCACCTTAATTAGAAAGCACACCTTAATTGGTCACCTTAATTAGAAAGTACACCTTAATTAAAATCAAGGAGCTATTTTTCCGCAAGAAATTCAGAAAATGCTCATAGCACAAACGAATTAAACAATAAATAAATAAACAAAGATGAAATAAATAACAAATATTATGCATTATTTTACTATAGAATAAAATATTTTAAACATGAGGAAAAAAAGAACTTTAAAGCTTCAAAATTGGAAAGAAAGCAAAGTCTACAATACTCTCTGAGAATGAGATATTCCCTCTATAGAATAAGAAGGTCTCTTAGAGGCATTCCGCTGGAATAGTAGAGCAATGAAAGCGTCTCTTCTCTACCACTCGGAGGGGCTCTCCTCGATACTGATCTCATCGAAAGATCGCAACGATATCAGTTTTTAGAACACAAAAACCTCGGCAACAAAATGCTATTTTTCAAGAGTGGGCTAACCTACAACCATCATAAACGTTGGATCTCCTTATGGATCATTGCGCCGTATCGCACTCTCTTCACGTACCTTGTATACCCCGTTCCCGAAAGCAATCACTGAATATTATGAATTATCACTACTGATAACATTCTTTCTCGTGCCTTATGAATATGCTATCGAATAAGTTCCTAGAAGCAAATATCCAATGATCTATACTGGGCTTCTCAAATACTCTCCCATCGATGTAGGCCATAACACAAACGTTCGATATTCTTCTACCGACCACTATCGCAGCAGAAACAAAGTATCTGATATATAAATGCCATAGGCAGTAAGACATCAATAATTATGCCTGATTCCCCACTCCTCAACAAGAAAGAAAGACAGAAAAGAGGAACAACGAACTGAAAGACCTTCATTCAACTATCGCCATCGGAAACAGCTCTCGGATAGCGGAAAGAATCTCATCGGGAATTTAACGAAACAGAATACAGCAAAAACAATGAACTATCAACGTTATGTCAATTGAGAAATATAAAGGAACAAGTAGATCATAATAACAATAGTTTCTCTTAAATCGCATGAGAAGTATAACATAGCAAGTTGCGTAAGTGCAGAACAATGCGAACAAACGTGAAGCTTCAAGCAGAAAACCTCCCTCAACAAATTCTGGATCCGTAAAAAGAATCAAACCCCACCTCGCACCCATCGGCAACGTTCTTCTTTTCATATCCTAGTCACTGAAATGCAACCATCCACACCATCGCACACACCGAACAATAATCGAAAAGTGGCATCAAGCAGCACTTCGTTTCTACGAACCTGCACAAGTCAACTCAGCTGGCGCTATCGAACTCGTCGAATGACGACGATGACGCTCACTGAAACAAACAGCACCTTTCAGCGGGAAAGAGGGAAGACGGGAAGGAAAGTGCAACGCCAGAACTCAATGAAGCAAAAAGCTTGTTTTCCCATATCCCACATTTCTCTAGCTTCTCGGATTCAAATATCAGGCAAGGTAATCAGCCACAGAATGAATATACAACACTAAAGTGACTTCTATTAGTACCAAATGCCATCTCTTATTCGAAGTAAGTGTGTCAATAATATTCCACCTGGTGCCAAAACCGGCAAATATATGAATCGGCTTCAACTGGCAGCTAAAAAATTCACTAATATTCACCACAAAATCCAAGCAACAGAATCCTAGTTGAAGATCGAACGCAGCCAGTATTCCCTATCCACATATCATATCCTTTATAAATCTTTCGAAGTAAAAAATCTGCATGTAAAACGATGAGGACAGTGCTCGTTGACATGTAAAAATTCCACTTAACCATAAACCAAGTGGTGATCGCTAACCGCTTAATTAATTTCAGGTGGAAAGCGAACGGATCAATACCCGATCTACGCTGCTTAGTCCTTTCTCATCTACTTATTTAACTATAAAAACAAAAGAAATATTCAAAAATCTTACAGATTAGCGGCGATACGAACACATTTCGGACACGGAAGAGAGCTCTTGAATCGTCTCGCAGCACATCTCATGTGTGACAGAGAACCACATTGTTCACAACGATAGGCTCGATCAAGTTGGAAAGGAAACAGCACTTCATCGCGTCGATCGCATAATTCGCATATAAATGCGCGTGAACAACATTGCTGCAAGCGTAATCACTTATACAATCAGTGATCCTTAATAACAGCCGATAACTTCTGGTGGATTTGTAAGCAGTAATGTAGGTACCGACTTGAAGGGTATAATCGCAATACAGCAACCCCTCTCTCATCTTCTCCCTCTCCTTTCCCCTCCCCACCTACTTCGAAAAAATTCAGTGGTGGAGCGACCATATTAGCTATAGTCACTTTTGAAGAATCATCTCCAAATGGCGCTAAATGCCGTCATAAGTGAATCCTAAAGCAAGCTTGACAATGTCAATTGCTTTAACAGCATTCAGTGAATGTATGCGAATGTTCTGCAACTTCTTAAGCGATCACCTTACCTTTCTCTCCTCTTTTTGCCTCAAAAATGCGATAAAACAGCGATTGCAGTACAATACTCTCATGAGACTCCTACAGGAAAATTTGGTACAAATGAACTTACCTCACAACCTTCAACATGACATTGACCGTATCGTACGAGTGGTGCAATAAGTCTAACAAGATCTCCATTATGTGCGTTCTCAAGATCGGCCATCGAGTAAGCGTCTGCATCGCATAGAATATGTCGAGGCACCGATGCAAACATCGTACGTAAACTGCAACTCTGACTTCTGAGAGTATTATCCCACTCATTAAACATCAATAAACATCTTTTTGAATTCCGCGTAATTATTACTGAAATAAAATCTCCAATTTAAGGCATCAGTAACGAAAAATAGGGGGGATAATGAAAAGGGAGCTCTCGAACTTTTTCTCTTTTTCTCCGACCACAGATAGAGTCTCTTTTTTCCACAAACTATCCAAAGATCTAAAAGAGGGAGAAAAGATAGCGGTTCGCTCTTTTCGCTCCTGCCTTAGAATTTTTCAACAAAACATCTTATTGCACCAAAGCGAAAGTAAACTTTAAACTTTCACACTGACACTTACAAAAGGCAATTCCATAACTCGACGATGGAGACGACTACGCACATCTCGTAACTAAGGCGTGAAACTTCGTATCTCTTAACAGCGAGTAAATAAGCTGGATAGGAGGATTCTATCAATGCACGGCGGTGCACCACCAATAAATGAACCTCTTAGACCGTTAATGTTAAACGCTATCAACTGGTCGCTCACTACTCTAAATGAAAGCTGAAGTGATACTGAAACACTTACTTGCCATACTTGGTGACGGTCCTCTCGGTGATCGCACACATTCGAATAAATGGCCATAAATGGACAAGTTTCGTTCGAAGAATACGTATCTCACGTAAACGCTTCACACGCATATAGAAATGTGAATCGACCGCCGATGCGTTAATCACCGGCTGAGAGCGATTGTCCATCAAGAAACGTTGTGCGATATCCGAAACCGGAAACTCCCTAAACTCGCCCAATAAATTCCTTGCAGTTGAAATTCAGATGAAGAACTGCCAAAGTGTTTCCTCTGACGTGCTCTCAGACTTCTACGAGTGATGCAATGCAACTCATATATTGATGTAAATTGCTCGGTGAATCCAGGTTGGAAGGAAAGGAGGCAGCGGAGTGGGACAATAACAGATTATCGTTCAACAATGAGTCATACAATAAAACACGGTTGATTTTGCAATCAGCACACATAATTATCGTCATTCGATTTTGATAATTTTATATCCCCTTAATAAAGCTGCGAAAAACCACTCCATAGACAAACTTACAGCTAAGCAGGCATTTCCGATCATCCACAGAGACCCCTTATTACTTCATCATAGCCAAGAAATTATGTAAGATCTCCACTTTAAATGATCAAAAAGGCTCGAGCGCAAAATGACCTCATAAGACAAATGTGATAGCTTAAGACGGCGACAAATTAATTCATTAAAAAAACACCCAAAAGAACTGACCGGAAATTCCACTGCTGTATAATCCGAGCCGGAATACGCATCTTTGCACCTTGATGACATCGTTGACAAAACAATTTCCCGTAATAGTCACAATATCGCATTCGACGGGCATAAACACGATTCACCTTGATACCACATCCCGCACAACGGAAGCCTTGTTGCTCCAACATTCTTTGAACACTATTGCAAATATCAGAGTTCTCTGAGGTATCTTCACAACTCACAGATGAATTCATTGAGGAACACGACGAGGCCAGTTGTAAACAAGAAAAACCATCACCGCCTTGCCCGAAACTAATCGGGAAAAAGCAGACAAAGAGTGAAACTAGGCACCTTCCAAAAATCCTCATTCTCGAAATGCTAACACCATGACGATTGGGAAATGTGCTCATATAAGATTAAATGCACTCTCCACTTAACAGCTATAGGCTATAATTGTACCTTCGATATCACTCAAAGAAGTATATTTGGACTCAGGAGGATAGGTAAATGAGGAGAGAACGCTCTCGCATTAAACATGCATCTTTCTTGAGGTACTGAGGATATGATCAGTTGATCTAACTCACTAAGTCGCATTTCCCGTTTTTAATTTCTTCCTTCCTTTCCACACTACAGATAATCCAGGACTTTTTCCCTATTGATTCGTTATTACATCAAATGTGTTTCCCCTCTCCGTAACCTCTCCCTTCCATCAATTTCTTTGAATGCAAACATCACCAAAAGTTGGACCGGAAGCAGTTACTCACCCGACAGGTGGTGGATGAAGAGTGAATATCCACTGTTTTCTAGGTGGCGCCCAATTAGAGGAACCTCGGAAAAGGATTGGTCGTCCTTCAGCATCCACTTCGTCCTCATAAACCGTCGTGTCGCTCGGCATAGGAAGTAACTACAATACCGTCAATAGAAGAAGTTACGTTCAATAATATAGAAGACAAATGTCAATATTTAACCTAATTAAGAAATGAACACCGAAAAATAAGAGCGCAACCTATGCATAGTCAACAGCTCATTAGATATAAAGAAAAAAGAGCTCCCCTCTCCCTAAGTCAAACTTGGGCAAACAAGAAATAAGCGTTTCGAGACTGCGGCGTTTCTGCCAACTATCAACTCCAAAGATAGGAAGTAAGTACGAAGTATGTTTGCTCTCTACCGTTACCAAAACAGTAGTACCAAGATTACATTGACAAACCTTAATGAAGCTCTAAATTCGATTAATTCCACCTGCCTTATTCAAATATTAGACCGACAAGCCATTTGGCGTAAACACAAACCATTTGAGGCGCGTCTGCGAACGATACGAGCCACTCTATGTCACTCGCCATTTCGGTGGGTCGCATCGACGAAAAATGCCTCAGCAATGAGGATGCAATCGCTTCTGCTGAACCTTCACAACTACTCTCATCTTCCCTCCCAGCTGCTTCTTCTCTAAACAACGTATTTTAACATATATATATGGCATACTTATAGACATGAGTGCTGAACAAACGAACTTCCGGTCCTTTGCATACTGAAAGCTCTCTATGTCTCTGATATATTTTGATTTCGTGGTGAAACTATGCCAGAAATCGCTTATTAAATATAGGCGACTGCTATTCTTTTTCCCGAAAAACCGTTATATATCACAATCAGTGCTCAAAATCGATGGCGTAAGGGAAGATGCGATCGGTAAAGGAAAAAAGAGGTCCCAACAAATATACTAAGTTTTTAACAACAAAAGATATGCCCTCTATGCAAATTGATGCTAAATCTCATTCAGCAACAATACAGATGAACTGCAACTAACTTCCTCCCCTTTCCTTCCAAGAAAATTAGGAAGCCCTGGTGCATGTAAAAGCATATTAAATTAGTTTGGAAAGCGCCAAAAGACCTGATCCTTGAAAACTTAACCCTCTAGCCTATCTATCTGAATGACTGTCGAAGCGAACGCCTCACAATGCTACCTAAATATAAGTTTATAATTGCTTTAATACATTAAATTCGAGAATTTCGTTCTCTATACTGCAATATTATCTATATTAAATTATTATCTGCACTAAGCGGCCTTCTAATATCGCAAAGATACAGCAATAAATTATTTCTTCTATCGCTGTAATGAACAAAAACCTTTCCATAGGGATAAAATCCTCCTCCTCCCACTCCTCAAAATAAAAAAAGAATTCATGAAAATACAAACCAAACACTCACCTGTATAAGGTGTCGCGTTTTGGTGGACTTTCAGAATCATCAAGTGACGTATAAAAGACCGAACCACCCGTACGACGCTCATCGATATCAAAATCAATTGATGGAAACAATCGACGATCCGACGATTCATTAATCGAAACGTTCGAATCGTTGTGCGTCTAATAAAACAACTCAAAAAAATTTGCTTCATATGCTCGGATGAAAGAGGTCGGCGATCCATGCATGCAATTTCCACTTTAATCAGCTCCTAAACGTAATAGATCACCTCTAAAACGTTCGAAAACCTTAAAAATCTCCATTCCTCTTTATAGAATCTTCTTACTTTCACGTTCAGTTGATTTATAAAAAGGCTCAAATGAGCCCTCAGATGAATACACTCTTCTTCTAAGTCGCTCAGAGTACAATCAACATAACTATAAAAGCAGCATACATCTGCAGTACTAATTCATGATATACTAAAAATTAACGATCCGATCGGGAATATCCACATAGATTGATGGACAATATGGCAACTTACCGATGAGCTAGGTTTGACCATCTCACCGGCTAATATCGCTTCACTTTCTCGTTTCCACTTCATTTGTTCGATAGCCGCAATTAGCATTTCACTCAAATATAGATGCATATTCTCCTAAAAACTTAAATCTCAAACACAATCACCCAATAAATATAAGTGATCTCTCATCAATTACCGATAGAAATATACCTTTATCACATAATTGGAGAGCACAACACCTTAGAGGTGACGATCAAATTGCTTCACACAATAAACTAACGATCACATAAGAACTTGTTACCTCAACTGAATTGAATAGCCGGGCAGATACACAGTGCTGAGAAATCGCCATAGATAACACCATCGTCTAATACCAAAATTGCTCGCAAAATTGCATTTATATGGGAAATCGTAGCACATCGAAATCGAACCGCTTACGAAGTTTCTCCGATTTTTGAGGAAATTAACAACTATATCCCATAATAAATTCCCCCATTAAAGTTAATAATTCTCCCTATGGCGATGTAAAAATTCGAATCATCGATAAAGAAACGTCAAATCCTCTCTTATTTCAATAAATATAAAATTCAACGTATAATATTGTAATTTAAATATTTTACACTAAAAAGCCTCATAAAAATATTATTTAAGAGAAATAAACTATATCGAAGTCGGAAATGTCTCAAAATGAAATAGCCCATGAATTATCTCCTCAATTACTTTCTCATCGAATAAATTCGATTCGACGAGGATTCCACCTATCATCATATCCCAACATTTTCATCCTCAAACTTTCCAGAAATTCCACACCTCACTTGATTCAGCACACCGCTTGCAAAACAACTTTTCTGAATTGTTTTGTGAGGAAAGCCAACGGCATGAAATGACTTCATTCCACCGCATACCCTATAGCTTACGTTAGAGAATACTTTAAGCGATCTCGAGTAGTTCCACATGAAATGGGAAATTTTTCTGGAAAAAACGAAGGCGAATGAGGTCAGCGACGGTGGAAAAAGGCTGCAGTTTCGAGAGATTTTAGACGGAGAAACGTTTCCCCCCATTTACAAGTAAGGCCGACTCAAATGAAAATATTTGAGAGGAAAATTTGCTGCTGCTTAAAAATTCTAAAGAAAAAAAATTCAAAGCAAAAAATTCTCAACGATAAGATCTCATCCATCTCATTTATGTCTCGCTATATTTCAAATTCTGAGCGTATCACTTTCATAGAATACAATACGGATCTTGAGAACACAGACTGAGAGTTAGATGAGAAACCTGACGTACACGTTCTATGTCACGCGACATTTCACGATCGTGGAGACGAGCATCGATTAAGCGCTCTTGTACTTTATGCCAACCATTCTCCATCCATCTCTCATATCTTAGATCGATTTCACTCAATTTTCCTTCACTTTTATTTCCATCCTAAAAATTTAAAACACAAAAATATATATATTACCTTAAAATAAACGTAAATTTCTCTTCTTCTGCAAAGAAAATAGAGGTATAAATGCAACTATAACCCCCTACAATGGAAATGGGAAAAGAGGAGATGAGTTCATTCACGTTTCGATACTAAAGATGAATCTTTATAAGCGGAAATCGTTCATTCTCTCTTAGAGTTAATTGTCTTCGTAGATTTTTTTTTCCCCACTAATAATATCGATAGCTTTCAATTTTTCGATTTTCTTTCGCATAAACTCCAGATCGTATCATTTAGGCATTAGGATCATCAGAAATAGCTTAATCATACCTCTCTAAGCGCTCATCAATTCTACTATGAACTATGATGATATCTGATATTAATTAATAATTAAATTAGTTCATCGTTAAAGATTTCAAAGAATCACCTCATAGATGGATGTCGTACGACAAACTGGATCCGAGAAATTGCGTTGATGTCCTCGAGAACGTCGCATTCGAGATGTGCTTGGAATCTCGTCACCCCAACCTGAATCTGTCATCGTTGAATCAACACCTCTCCGATCGACCACTCTTTCCTCCTCAGATGACCAATCTTCTTTCGACTCCGTTTCATCGTGCGGCGCTTCCACTCGTGTAACGATCGTTTCCATTATGAAGATATATGTGCCGATACGAGGGAATAAACCCTATAATGCTTGAATAATCCGTAAACAATGCCAAAGCGAAAATCAATGAATTTCATCGATTTTAACAATGCGGTTCGCATCGATGACAAACACGGCTACGTCGCGACTGTAACCGGGGACCTACGCGACTGTACCCGGGACCTACGCGACTGTACCCGGGACCTACGCGACTACCCGGGACCAACGTGACTGTACCCGGAGACCTACTTAGACTCATAAAATGACTCTTAACTTCTTTGTGGTGAGGTTATAATATTGATTCGAGGAAATAAGTGCTGGCTGCTGGATATAGTCTGAAATCGTTTAGGTGCTTCAGCAAATTACTGTCATTTTAATAGCACTAAATAGTTCATGATCGCTATCTGCGATTAGGGATCACAATAATAAATAAAACATAGCAACAATGAAATATCTGAATAGTGCGGCTAAAGTATGTGACGATCGTGATACGGAACAGATACATCGCAACGCCGCTCGGAGATTGTCGATAAGTCGTCACGATCCGCGTCGTCCGATCGTGACCTTTAACTTGTCTCATATGAACTCAACTTCCCGAACTAATTGAACTTGAACTTCCCGAACTGATTGAACTTGAACTTCCCGAACTAACAACGCTCATAAACGAATAATATAGAGTAATCTAAGAAATCAGTTACTTTCAATAAAAAACTTTGTAAACTCTCATTAATATAAACATAAAATAGAAATTTTATCATTCTATATTCTTAAACGTATATATGGCGCTCAGAAAGCAATCATTGAGAATTTGTCTCTACGACGACAAATCTAAGCGAATTTATTCACTATCTAAAGGTTGGTGCCTTACTTTCTATGCGAGAAAAAAAAGTGCGAGATGACTCATCGGCTGTCACCAAAAATCAGCTGTCACCAAAAATCAGCTGTCACCAAAAAATCGGCTGTCACCAAAAAATCGGCTGTCACCTTCTCAACTGCGATCTATCCGATAAGTTAGAATTCGCAATGGCGAGAAATGTCTCATCGTAACACCTCGGAAAATATCCCCTTCATGAGCGCTACCACTAACGACAGCGAATACCACTTATATTATCAAAAAACGATCGCCGAACCGCAGCCATATATCGGCAAAAGTCGTCGATTCGACTATCGCAATAGTATCAGGTGACAAATAACGATCCGGAGTCGGTATCGATTGTCGAATATTCTTTCGAGAGTAAACGAGCACTAATGTTGCGATTTCACGAACAATCTAGACGGAAATTGTTTCTTCGACGAATCAATAAGGCGATAACTGGGAGCTCGATCGTGACACTCATGACTGAGAATGAGCTGGAACTCGACGTCGAGACTAACAACCGTCGAAATATTAACCCATACTCACGATATATTAGATCTCTATGGAAATTTCTATGAAATAAAAATTAATCATAGAGACCGATTGCTGCGTACAAACGAATTTTTAACTGCTTCGATATCCATCACTTATTGGAAAGTTCGAAATTCTTTGCATATTTCCCACGATCATGTGGAACTTTTCAACTAATTCGGCAACTATTGAGAATAACCATTAAAATATTAGATGTGGGATGAGGGATGGGGTGAGGGATGGGGGTGAGGGATGGGGATGAGGGATGGGGTGAGGGATGGGGTGAGGGATGGGGATGAGGGATGGGGGTGAGGGATGGGGGTGAGGGATGGGGTGAGGGATAGGGTGAGGGATGGGGTGAGGGATGGGGGTGAGGGATGGGGGTGAGGGATGGGGGTGAGGATGGGGTGAGGGATGGGGGTGAGGGATGGGGGTGAGGATGGGGGTGAGGGATGGGGGTGAGGGATGGGGGGTGAGGGATGGGGTGAGGGATGGGGGTGAGGGATGGGGGTGAGGGATGGGGTGAGGATGGGGGTGAGGGATAGGGGTGAGGGATGGGGTGAGGGATGGGGTGAGGGATGGGGGTGAGGGATGGGGTGAGGGATGGGGGTGAGGGATGGGGGTGAGGGATGGGGGTGAGGGATGGGGGTGAGGGATGGGGGTGAGGGATGGGGTGAGGGATGGGGGTGAGGGATGGGGGTGAGGGATGGGGGGTGAGGGATGGGGTGAGGGATGGGGGGTGAGGATGGGGTGAGGGATGGGGTGAGGGATGGGGGTGAGGGATGGGGTGAGGGATAGGGGATGAGATGGGGGTGGGTGTGAGGATGGGGTGAGGGATGGGGGTGATGGGATGGGGTGAGGGATGGGGGTGAGGGATGGGGGTGAGGGATGGGGTGAGGGATGGGGGGTGAGGGATGGGGGTGAGGATGGGGGGTGAGGGATGGGGGTGAGGGATGGGGTGA